>CM051234.1:324541400-325141400 GCA_027917425.1 Gastrophryne carolinensis
TGTACTGACAACAGGCCAAAGGGCAGAGCCACAAATTGAAGATGTGTGCCATTTACTGCTAACTGCAGATAAATCGGAATGTGCAGGTACATATCCTTTTTTTATCCACTGTGGTTATAAAATCTCCCGGTGGAGTGACATCACTGTGGATCTCAAAGATTCCATGCAGAATTTCTTCAAATGGACAAATTCGTGGAGGCCCTTGAGATCTAAAATTGACCCTACAGAATCGTCCTTCTTGGGAATTATGAACAAACTGGAGTAAAATCCATGACCTCTCTCTCAGAGAGCAACAGAACAGACTACTCCAATCTCTAAAAGGTAAGACATGGTGGATCTCATTGCTTCTTCTTTCTGCGGAATTCGGGATACCCCTGACCAAAAGAATCTCTGAGGAGGCCTGGCCCCTAATTCGATCTTGTAACCTAATAGGACCACCTGTATCCAAAAATCTGTTATATGGTGCCTCCAAATGTGAGCAAAATGCAGAAGCCGTCCCTCCACCCTGCCTGAGAGGGCTTTGAAGGGGGATTTTCCTTGTTCCACCAGAAACCTCTTGCCTTATTTGGGGACTTTGATTTATTCCAAAATTCTCTTTGGTAACCCAAGGAGGCAGAACATCTACCCCACGAAAAGGCCAAGGATTGGAGGCCCTGCACAAAAAGTGCTAGACTTATGCTTTTGTGGAAGAATAGTAGACTTACCCCCAGTAGCTTCCTTTACCATTTCATCCAAGCACTCCCCAAACAGGATTACCCCCCCCCAAAAAGGGGAGTTCCATCAGATTCTTCTTAGAGGCTGCGTCAGATGACCATTGCTTTAGCCATATGGCACGGCTTAAAGCTACCACCAGAGCTAGGCCTCTGGCAAGATCTATGCGCTTATTTACTTGGAGAAGCACTATCAGAGGATGGTATAATGGAAGTTTTAGAAAGACCTGAAACTGGAGTGTCTACCACAGGAAGGCAAGACCATAATTCAATCTGATCTGGAGGAAAGGGATACTTTGTATCTATCACTCTAGGAATGGCTGGAAGGCTACCCTGCCATTCCTTTTGAATCAGATTAGAATAATGCGATTGCACTGGAAAAAAACTGCCTCTGCTTTTCCGGCTTAAACAAATCCCCCTTTTTATTTCTGCAGGCTTCTGGGGACGAAATATCCAAAATCTCCAGAATGGAAGTAATCAAATGATCCATCTGTTCCTTAGAATGAGCGCCCCCTTGTGTAGAGGACTCTGAATAAGAGTCCCTATTGGATGAACCTTCCACCTTTGATAATTCTTCCTGGGAGACAATGACAGCAAGAATATGTTCTTCGGAATCAGAGGAAATTAAATGATTCTTTTTCTTTAAAGCTTTCCTTGGAGCTGGTGATTCTGAATGACTCTCTAGGCCCGCCAACCGATCCACAATCTCCTGGAGGACATTGATTATCCTCTTGAGGCTGGGAATACTTAGCAACTACTACAGTAGCACAAACTCTGCACACCATGCTATCCTTGTCCAGTGGCGCCTGCATGCATACTGGACATGGTATATACCTGTCTGCTAAGAGACCAGATCTGATCACCCAGATGCCTTCGTCATGGTAAAATATGTATACAGTCTAGTTCCTGGAGGATCTAAGACCAAAGTATAGTCGATAGTCACAAGTGACTATCCTGAGACCTTTAGGGGTGAACCACACCAAAATATTGCCTTCCCTTTCCTACACTCTATAAAAACAAAACAAAGAACAGAATTAATATTAATAATATCAAACATATTTAAACATATTAAGCATACCTCAGTAGTTTTAAGTCCGCTAGAAGGTGGCGGCAGCAGCAGCTCAGAAAGGGGCCCCGCTGCCATCCAGACAGACTGCAACAGCCCCTGGATAGACCCGCAGTCCGGGCGGAGAGGCGCAGTATGTGCCCAGAGCCCTGACCTGCCAGTGACCGAAGCTGCAAACCACAGTTAAGAATCAGAAGAAGCAACCCCGCACTCGGGGAAGGAAGAGCGCTGCAAGCTAGAGAAGAACTGGCAGTGGTGGCGCAGCAGCGGAGAAAAGACAACCTATAACCCTGATGCACAACCTAAGGTGGCAGACAATGCAACGAACTTCCCTCACTGCCTGGCAAAACGAAGCGTCTGTTTCCCCCTGATGCCTTAGCTCCGCCCCTTAAAGGCGGCGCAAAATTTGATTTAATAGAAATGCTACACAAACAACATTGTGAGAAAAAAAGAAAAATTCTTCCCCTGGTTCTCCCAATCAGGCTCACCAGACAAAAACCTGCGGCTGGCTCTTCGTTAAAGTGGAAGTGTAGCCCAGGAGTGACCAACTTTTTTGAAAAACAAAAGTGACACCCCAAAGTGCCACAAGACCCTGGCACTCATCCTCATACAGCATAGCTGAGGGTCCATCCAGATCAGAGGGATATAGGGGCCAGAAAGACAGTCTGGGTTAAATTGCCTCACTTCCAAGGTAGAATCCAAAACAAAAAATAACAGAGAGAGGAGCTCACAGCACACCTTGCAGTCCAGTTCCAACTGTAAGAATGAAACTGCATTTTTGCAGTGCAGTCGGAAGTATATAGGCAGGGAGGAGCCACACCTTTGTCTTGCTGTCTACGCTCTTCGGTCAAGAGTTAACCCAATCATGTCTGAATTCTCCTAAAAGCCTGAAGAAAAATGGAAGATAAATGGTGTCTCATGCATTTTCAGGCGGCCTGCAAACATATGCTGCTGGGCTTCCTGTGACTGTGCATTGTAAGTTATGTTAGTTGAATCCAGGCAGAAGCATGCTTGAGATGCTGGGAAAGGAAGCTCCAAAATGGCCGCTACCTTTCTTTTCCAACTGTGCCAGGCTGTTGGTACATTTTAAGCTGTGATTAGCGCTATTGCCATCCTGCATCAAGTTCCACCCCAATGATTTTTGTAAGCAACAATTGTGATATTATCAGACTGTATTTGAACAGGGAGAGAACAACTGCTTTTAATTCTAGAACATTGATCGACCTCCTGGAGTCTGTGATTGTCTACGTTTTTTTTAAAAGAGAGGTTCTCATGAACATCAGCTAAAGTGATTGGTGTCTGGTGTTCCAGTATAATGCTCCATCAAATGGAAAGAAAGGAACAACCATTTGTAAATTTTAAAGTTTGAAGCCACCAAGTCAGCTTTATCTTTTCATTTGGTGGCAGAAAACAGGTCTGATCTATAGAAACGTGAGTCTGGTCCCACCTTGCCAGCGTGAATAGTTGCAAAGGTCTGGTTTGAACCTGGGCATAAGGATTTTTTTCCATCATCCTTGAATAGATTATGGACCTGTTCCCTGAGACAGAGACACTTTTGATTTGATTGCAAAAAAATACTTGGAATTATAGCTTGTATCCTGTATTGTCTGATGTGACCCATCTATATGAGAACAAAGCTGAGAAATGTTTTCCCCTTTCACCTGCTTGGGTTCCCCTCCATGTGGTGGAAGGCTTGGAGGAAGCTGCAGCTTATGGCTTACATGGTTATTTATCTCTTTAGATCAGTCTTTATTAGCATTGTTGTAAATAAAATGTTTCCATGTTTCTGGAATCTGTTGAAGTAGCAAAAAGGCAGATTTTGCTCTGGTTCTTTGGAACCAATAGAAGGATGCTTCTGAGGAAGAAGACACTCTTTCCTCCCATGAGCTCTTTGATCAAAGTTTCCTAGCCTTCACCAAAAAGCTTTTAGCCAAAGAGTTCTTCTGGAAGCTATGAAAAGGGACATAACACAGGCCTACAACAACAACAAGGTCCTGGACAATCTGCTCTCTAGAGCATATATGTTAAAATATCCTTCTCCATAGACTCCAGCTGGACACTGGCTACTTTAGCAAGTAAAACTGAAGATCAATTAGGCTTCACTACAGTTCCAAATGCACCATTTTTATCAAAATAGTCTGAGAAACGGTAGCAAGATTCCCAGTAGCCCAGACACTTTTGTCATCTTATCAGGTTTTGCCCATTCTGTAGTGGCAATGGAATCAAATGTCGAATGACTGCAAAAGCATCTTCGGCCCAGCTTTCTGACATAAGACAGGTTGTCCTTCTGGTACCTGAAAATCCTAATTTGGTTCTGAGAATTTTACTACATCTCTAAACCAGTTATTAGTCATTTAACATCTACCTTAGAGTAATCCCAGTATCCTCTGGATCAGAAGATTTTTCAGTAGAAGGGGGAAACCTCTGTTTCTTAGTCATTTTACTTTAGCAGAGTTTGAGCAGAAAGAGGTGCAACTGATTGAGAAAACTCAAAAAGGCATTTGAGACCATGGTGAATAGGATGGCAACTGACTAGGGGAAAGCAATGCCTCCAGTGTAACAAGATTCTGCAGCCAACTAAAATCCATGGCTGGTAATGCAGGTTTGTCTGCTGTGCAAGTAGAAAGGGAGGGCCCAGAGGGCCAAATGAGCATTATGGTTGTCCTCAAAGGGTCGGTTAATAATGAACACCAAACAGAAGCATGATCATTCAAATGTATGGTTGCAGACACAGAAATATATTTCTAAGAAGAGTGATGCAAAGCGACATCAAAATATTTTGTCCAGGACTGATGCAGACACTAATTTATTTTATATAGTTACATAGTACAGTTGAAAAAAGATATATGTCCATCAAGTTCAACCAAGGAACAAGGTTGGGGAAAATTATTTTTATGTATTTATTTGTTTTAACTGATAAAAGCTAATAGTAACTGTTATTGTCACTTTCTAATAGAAAGGCATCTAATCCTTACTTGAAGCTGTCAGCTGTTGATGCTCTGACTAGGGAGGCTATTCCACAGATTTTATGGTAAAAAATGATCGTCGTCTCCCGGGATTGAATCTTTTTTTTTTTTTTCCCCGGCGGAGGGAATGCCCCATTGTCTTTAGAGAGAACTTTAGTTGAAATCATTTTCTTCTAGGCACACTAGTCAGAGTGGCTGTGGGGCTTGAATAACAGTGTCCAAATTTCTCCTGTGAACACATCAAGACCCATTGTTTCACAATAGAAAAGTCTTGATGCCACATGTACCAAAAGAAATAACATATTTTAATGCACATTCTTTCGTGTTTAAATTAAAAACTCTCACTCAGGTGCAGGTTGCAATTCACCCCCAAAGTACACCCTGATTTACCAAATAATTAGCATTGCCTTCTACTACTCCTTGGTGTCAGAGCAGCCACCATTATAGCCACCAATATGCCATACACAAAAATAGCAGATTATAGACTATTGTAGATGCGGGGTGATCTGTTGTCGGTTACCCCAGTAGTGTGACCCTTCCGTGTATTTCAGTGTTAAGTTGATACATGGTCAAGCTTCATAAACACTCTACTGATTCTGGGTCTAGGCTACTCCCTGTTCTAAATAATCAGGCTTTTGACCGTGACCACACTCTTTATATGCAAAAATATTTATTTATACACATTTGGTCTAAAAAACATACATACAAATAAAAAATGGCACATAAAAATGTGCTAGTTACTTACGTATATTACATTCATATGCATCTATGTGCATCAATATATTACAATCATGTGCATCTTTATGCATCAATTAATTTCTTATTACATGTATCAAACATTATTTACATGGATATCATTGCATTTTCTGCTCCCTTATACTCTTATTCGGTTTTCTTTCTCTAGTGGGCAGACCTGTTTCGCCTGTTTATTTGGCTTTATCAATGCCCTTACGTTTAGAAAAAACGTTATTTTATCTATTATACATGATTATTCATTCCATGAATTAAATAAAATATATGTACCTCAAAGGAGATCCATGAATACATGTTTCATTTGTGTCAATGGTAGTTATTATTCATACAAAATTCGCTAGCCTTGTTTATCCCCAGAGAAACGTGGCTCAAACACCATGTGTGTGTAGAATCCTCAAATACTGGCCCTTTAAGAAAATTCATATGCCATTAAGTCCAATGTAATGTACGTATATTATTATAATTTGTATACATTGCAGTGCATTTTAATTGCTTAGTAATGTACCTTTTCATGGCTTTATAGGAGTTTTCATTGGGCAGCTGATGTGGGATGAGTTTAGGAGATTGTCCTGAGATGGGCACTGAAAAGGATCAGCAAAAATATGACAGAATAGTTTTTATTGCCATCCATATAATGGTGTAGAGTATATGAGATTAGATATCATAAGAGCGTGACTATACCTTTAAATGCCTGCACCGCGCATCATCTGCAGTTGTGGCGTCAGAAGGACTCCCCCCCCCCCCCCCCCCGGCGGGAGTGACGCCATGCGCTTCGGGGCCCCCTGAACGCAAAACACGTCCACCCGGCCGAAGGCCGGATGTGACGTTAGGCGCCGCCGGATCCACTGCGCGCAAGTGTGGAGACATCGTCTCCGGCTCCATTTTGTTGGAGCCTCTTTAGTGCAGTGAGGCTGTGTGTCCGAAGGGACGGCTCCATTTTGTTAGAGCCCGTCCAATGTCATTAAGGCTATCAATGCTTGGATTGCTGGCCACCTAATATTGTGGGGAACAGTCCCAATTGTAATTATTATATATGTTACTATGTGTGACTTCATGTTTGTATTAGTCCCTTATTTATTTTGTTTGCCCGCTTTAATAGTATGATAGGATATATGAGGGGGAGCATTTACAAGGGGACACATTAAAGCTCCCAGAGAGGGTATATTATAAGTGGCAGTTATGTACGATACCATGGTTTGTTTATTAAGACAAACCATGGTAAAACAAAAACAATCCTCATTGGCACTGCCATAGCTTCATATGTAAAGCACTCATATTGTGCGACAAGGAGACACAGATCTGTTGAAACTGCAGTGTATGGTATATTTCTATGTGTATACTGGCATTTTAAATATGTTAGAAAATTTGCTAGTAAATACCCAACTATTATTCTCTGGTGTTTGTCCAGATTCCTCCAGGTTTACATTTTCAAAGTTCTTAAACAAAGAATATATATTGGAAACCTTGCAATATCTTTCACACCAAAATTGAGATATACTATTCCCATTTCATCGTTCCCTCTGATTGCGTTGTTAATGTCTGTTACAGTAAGTTTATTATTAGGCGAAAGGTGGTGGATCTATAGAAATGGGGCAAAACTAAGAGTGTCATTAAGTCCCGGAAATCGGGATGCCCCAAGTCTATAAATCCAGCGCGTTTCGGCTTGCAGAGTCATTTTTTGAATATTTCCCCCCCTTTGGGGGTTGTGTATACGGTCTAATCCTTGGAATTTTAAAGCACTGTGATCCTTATTATGGTACAATGTAAAATGGCGATCCACCGGTGTTTTTTGATTACCTGTTTTAACCCTTTAAATGCCAAGCACGTAGTTTCTACGTGGTTGCTTCTCCTACAGTTAAGTGCCAAGCACGTAGAAACTACGTGCCTGGCATTTCCCCTTACTAGTTAAAAAATAGATAAAATAAAACACCTCTGGTATTAATGTAAAGATGGGGCTCCCCTCTTCCTCCGGGGGGCATCCGATCCCTCCCCCGGCGCCTTCGGTCTTCAGGAGGGGGCCCGAAACCGGCCACCCCCCCCCCCCCCCCGTTTCCAGCGCTGACAGTCATCTGTAAAAAAAAAAAAAAAACCAATGACAGTCACTCACCTCCTCGCCTGATCCCTCTGCGCCAGCTTCTCTTCACCGGGGGGGGGGGGTCCGATCCCCCCCCCCTGGGCTTTGCAGGCTTCAGGTGAGGACCCTCTTCCGAGTCCTCACTGCTTCTAATGGCGGCGATGGCCGCCGCCTCTTGTGGGAGGCGGCAGCCCCGCCTTTTGTGAGAGGAGCGGGATGTCATCCCGCTCCTCCTATACCCTCACCGAGCACCAGCATCTGTCAAATGCCGGTGGTGATCGGAGCAGGGCAGGTGTGAGGCGAGGAGGCTCCGGTCAGTAAGCCTCCTCGCCTCCTCTCCGGTCAGGTGAGTACAGTAAAAAAAAAATAAATAAATGTCATTTTTTTATGTCTGTGTCTTTATTTTTTACTTTTAACCCCTTGTGAACTGGTAAGGGGTCCATGGGACCCCTATGCCAGTTCACAAGGCTGGGGGGATGGCAAGTCACCTGCGACTAGCCTGCAGGGCCAGTGGCCACAAAAGCTGGCCCCTGCGCCCTGTTTTTACAAGCCCTGCATAGCTGGTCCCGGGCTGGTTACTTCGGGTAAGGGGGACCCCATGTCATTTTTGGGGAGATTTTTAAAAATCCCCCCCCAAAAAAAAATGCCCCCCCTGCAAAAAAAAAATATATAATTTTCCTGAAAATTCCAGCAAAAATGTCGCAAAACATGGCGCAAAATGGGAAAAAATGACCTGTCAACAGAGGGTGACAAAATCTCAAGTAGGCTGTCAATTAAAAGGGTTAAAAGTAGCTATGCATGTTGGGTATTGTTCTGTTCGGGGGACCTTGTGCTTTCAGACTTGTTTTTTCTTGTTTGCATATTTATATTTTAGGAAAAGGTGTTTTTTATTCAGCTTTTTTATACATTTTTTAGGGAAACCCTGCGCAACCAAATAATTCTTTGAGGGATTAATTCCAGAAAGATGAGCCCACTACAACAAGCTGGGTACACTTAGAAAGCTTAACATGTGTACTTTTCAGGAATATATGGTTTATGGGGGATATTCCAAATGTAAAGGGTTGTTTTGGTTGAAAAATCGCAAGGTGCGCACTTTGTCTGCAGAGCTGAAATTTTCAAGTAAAATTACCGTTACGCACATGCTTTACTTTGGGGTGTTTGGCAACTCTTCCCTTGACAGTAGCTATGCATGTTGGGTATCGTTCTGTTCGGGGGATGTTGTTGTAAACTTTTTTCTTGTTTGTATATATTTTTTTTTTAGGAAAATGTGGCTTTGATTCTGCTTTTTATCCTTTTTTTAGGGAAACTCTTTGCAACCAAAGATTACATCGGAGGGATTACTTCCAGAAACTGTGGCCACATCAACAAGCCTGGTACACCTAGAAAGCTTGAGGTGTGTACTTCCAGAGAGTATATAGTTTGTTGGGGGTATTTCAAATGTAAAGGGTTGTTTTTCTGGAAAAACTGCAAGGTGCGCATAGCGCATATCACAGTTGTATTTTTTCTGAAAATCCCCTAAAGCTCTGTTTCAGTTTGGGGGAGTCTCCTGGGCAGGAAAGGGTGTCTACCTATACATATTTGGTACCGCTGTAACCGGGAGAAATTGGGATTTTATTGACAAACTTACATTTTTTTATTACAAAAAAACACTAAAAATTGTAAAAAATAGATGTTTTCGTTATTTTTTTGCACATATTTCACCCGAAAATAATGAGAATACACCTAAAACATGACAAACAAGACATTGCATGTTAAAGCTCAGACTATGCTGAAAAAAACAATATATAATTTTCCTGGGAAATCCCTTCAAAAATCACATTTGAACATGGGGAGCGCAAAATAGTGCAAAATGGTCTGGCAACAAAAACTCCAGGTAGGCTGGCACTTAAAGGGTTAATGTTGTATTGGTGTTCATATATTCTACGTCTGAGCTGGCGGTTTGTTTTACCAATGTAAAAACGTCCACAGTCACATGTCAGAATATAAATTACGTCGGTCGTTGTGCAATTGATATAATGTTTTATTCTGTAACTCCCCTTATTCTGCACTGTCACTGTGGTGCCTATTTCTATGTAGCGGCACATGCTACAGCCGCCGCATCGATAAGTGCCCCTTTGTTTGCAACATTGCTCTTTCCTACTCGTATTGTAGTGGCTATGTACTAGCCGGTCCCTTAAATTTGGGGATTTCCTGAATGTGATCTTGGGTTCCTTCGGTAAGAAGGTTCTAAGGTATGTGTCATTGAGAAGAATCGGACAGTATTTTTTTAAAATTTGACGTATGTGTCGATGTGACTCTGTATAGGTCAAAACTAGGGCTGGACCTTGTTGGTTTTTGTCCCGCTTTGGTCTGTATAATAAAGTCTGTCTATCAAGTTTTTTGGCTTTTTGGAATGCCTGTTTCAAGACTGTTTGTTCATAGCCTCTTTCTGATAGCCTGTGTCTGATTAGATTTGCTTCATTTTGGAACGATTCCAGGGTGCTGCAATTGCGGCGTGCCCTGATGTATTCCCCATACGGGATGCTCTTTAACAAATGCGAGGGGTGGGAACTAGAGGCCCTTAACATGGTATTGGCCGCTATTTCCTTTCGGTATAACGTGGTGGTGATGTGACCATTGCTGTCCTTGCTGACTGCAATGTCTAAGAAGGTTACCATATGTTGGTTGTATTCACATGTAAGTTTCAGGTTTAAATTGTTTTGGTTTAAAAGAGCAACAAAACCATCCAGTTCCAGTTCCTGCTTCGGCCCCTCCCAGAGATATTGCAAGATTTCCAATATATATTCTTTGTTTAAGAACTTTGAAAATGTAAACCTGGAGGAATCTGGACAAACACCAGAGAATAATAGTTGGGTATTTACTAGCAAATTTTCTAACATATTTAAAATGCCAGTATACACATAGAAATTGTGCCTAATGCCATATATACCATACACTGCAGTTTCAACAGGTCTGTGTCTCCTTGTCGCACAATATGAGTGCTTTACATATGAAGCTATGGCAGTGCCAATGAGGATTGTTTTTGTTTTACCATGGTTTGTCTTAATAAACAAACCATGGTATCATACATAACTGCCACTTAATATACCTTCCCTGGGAGCTTTAATGTGTCCCCTTGTAAATGCTCCCCCTCATATATTGTATCATACTATTAAAGCGGGCAAACAAAATAAATTAGGGGACTAATACAAACATGAAGTCACACATAGTAACATACATAATAATTACAATTGCGACTGGAGATTGGAGACCTTTTGGCTTATGGGACTGTGCATACACTTTTGTTTAGTTGGATCCATTTTCAATCTTTTTGATAATCATTCCATTGGAGATTATAGGGAGATTTCAGTTGTTTTATTCTGTCTCATGTTTAATGTTTGTATTTTTTATATTTCTTGTGAGCATTATCTTGTAATAAAAATTTAAATGTTTAATCTTTATTTGTGATTGGTTGTCACTTATAATATTATGGATAGTTACATATTCGTGTATATAGTCCCTTAAAACCCTTTTTAAAAATGGGCACCATATTTGCATTGCGCCAGTCCCTTGGCACTATACCAGTTGCTAGTGAGTCTTTAAAGATCAACAACAGGGGTGATGAGATAACTTCTCATATTTCCAAAAGTGTAAAGATCACAAATTGCATATGGTGAGACCTATACCAATTGTGCCATAGATTATTTTTTTTTATTTGCGGGAAGGGGTATTTTCCAAGTCATCCATCAGCATGACCACACAGAGACAGAGAGAGAGGCTCCACCCCCTGGGAGGAAACACAAACTGAAACAGAGGTTAAAAGCCCTACCCTTCCTCCCCACCTCAGTTCTTTGTGTTTCCTCCCTAGGGAACCACTGGACAGAGTGTGCTAAGATGTTAGACTTCAGCCAATTTTTTATTCCTCCTGTGATTCCTGTGTTCTGGAGAAGCCCACTGACCATTGGACGCATATCCAGGTGGAGTCCACCCAAAGGCTTGGTACAGTTGGGGCTTATTCCCAAGCACGAGTTGTGCAATGTCCCCTTTAAATCCCAGACAACTGAGTAAGTTATGGGTGTGCCATACATTTAAGTGATTTTTTTTTTTACTTCCAGGAGCTGGATCAGCGATTTCAACATTGTGAATATTTTTTCTATATAATACATTTTCCCTCCAAAATTTCAGATTTTGGCCCGGAGTCAGAGATCGGTGACCTAGCACGTTGACGTCACTTCTGGTTGCGGCGATGACACGTGCCATGACCTGGAAGTGGAAGGATGGCATTTTCTCCCTGGCCAGCGTGCCGGTCGGAGAGGGTCAGAAGACACCGGAGACAGCAGAGCGGTGTTAACGGTGGCAGCGGCGGCAATTGCGACCGCAAGTATCGGGGCTAAGGGAGGGCAGCGTGCAAGGCAGCGCACCAGCAGGTAAAGCAGAACTGTCCTAGCAGCAATGCTGGCCACCCTGGTGGAGACAGAAAAGGGCCACAAAAAAGCTCAGCAACTGGTAATGTGTAACATTCCTTTTTTTGTGCTAGACATGGGATGCCCTAGGTCATAAGGTAAATAACTTATGTTTTAATATATTCTTTTAGATAGAAACACATAAAACAAGAAATCTAAACGCTCAGAAGAGTGCTAGCAATGTGCTCCTGGACACTTGGCAATTGACTCTGTGCCAGGAGTGTGATAAGGCGAAAAAGGATGCAGACTCAGCGGCCTTACTCAGGGAAATCCTGGTAATAAGGCAGGAGATTTCCTCAATATGCCCAAAGGGGTATGGCCACTCACTCAGAAGTGCCCATTGTTACCGCACCGACTCCTCACCCAATTATTGAAAACCAGGTAGTAAAAGTGGCATTATCTATTGCCAATAATACTCCTAGTGCTTTGGGCGGCCCCTTCCAGGTTAATTTGGTACCTGAGCTAGGCAAAGTAACTGAAGAGGTCCCGTTCCCACAAGATTCGATGGATGAGGAAATCAAGGCAGAAGGGGAGCCAGAGTTTTCTAACAAATTATCTGAAGAATTAGAGAAGTTGTTGGAGGATATGTATCAAAGAAGGGGGATTCAGCAAGAGCATAAGCCCTTATCTGTTTAGGATGGAATGTATAAAAAGTTTTGGGGGGTTTTCCCTATCTATTCTGCACTTAAGGAGGTTATTAAGTCTGAATGGAAAAACCCAGAGAAAAAAAATGTTATGCCCAACTGGTTAAAAAGGAAATTTCCGTTCAATGATCAAGAGATGAAACCGTAGAGCAAGTGTCCTACACTGGATGCCCCACTGGGTCAAATGTCCAGAGCAGCGAATTTAAGTTTTGATGACATGCATTACGTGCATTACACGGTCTTATGGACCTCAGAAGTGAGCATATCTTAACAAGAGAGTGGGACACTACCGCTTTTTTGTTCAGACCCACTTTAGCATCTGATGGTATTCTCAGAAGCATGGCTGTATGGATTAATAATCTCAAGGGTCACATGGAGAGTAAAGTGCCCTCAGAGGACTTGCTAGTGACCTTACCAACTCTTGTCAGAGGCTTACCTTACTAATGCTTCAGAGGAGATCATTAGAGCTACAGCTGCAATGTCCCAGTACAGCATTTGCAATACTGTTCTATATGTGTCCCCTCGTCATTCGGGTGTCCCTGTGACTTTGGGGTCTGTTATATTGCGTAGCTAATATGGTATAATATATCAGTGTTCATACAATATATATATATTATATATATATATATATATATATAAAATAATATATAATAACCTTTTATATCCTGTTTTCATGTAATAACATGTTTCATATGCGAATTTATGTAGTTTGCACTCAAAGAGTTAATGTATTGACATTGTGCAGTTCCAGAAACTTCATAACTCCCTAGTGCTGTAACTAACTTGCTAGGGATGGGTCATGTGACAAGTGGTGAGCCTATCAGGACTACTGAGCCCCTAAGCCTGTCCTCCCTTCCATTTTTCTAGTCAGAATAGTTGTGATCTCTGAAGGAAGAAGATCTGTGCTTGTGCTACTGGCTTGTCTCACGTGGCTAGCGTGGAGAACGAGGCCAGATACTGCACCTGTGCAAAGGACTAATGCTTATCACTTCTGCTGATAAATCTACAGCATCATCTTTCATATTCCAGGTCATAGAGCCTGTCTTCAATTCAGCTCTAATCTCCAAGGTCGCAGAACCCATCTTCAATCTTGCAAGTAAGCTATTCAGCCAAAATGGCACTATAAGTCTCAGCAATTCCTCTAGTCTCCCACACCACAGGATCGCTCCTGAGCTCCCGATCTGTACTGTCACTGTACCATCTAGACTGCCAGTAAAAGTTCCGTTGATCCTAACCTGGCCTCTGCCTGTTATTGCTACCCAACACCTAGCAAGGGATCTCCTGGGACCCCCGGTTGGTAGGGTAACCGGTGCCACCAAACCCTCCTGGCGTCACGACACAGGGCCCTCATACCATCTGGGCCTACGGATTTTAACATCTGTCCGGAACCTAGGCTTCGGCCTGCCACCCCAAAAGCCGGTGACCCACAGCTGCTTCCCAGCTTCCCTAAACTGGTCACCACATAGCTTTAATTTGGCGTCACAATCAGGATTCGAAGTGTGTGCCTGTATGCCCACAAGTCACCGTGTATTATCAAGTACTTCCCCAGTTATTGGACAAAGTTGATATTTGCACGGAAAAATTTGCAATTCGCTGTACGGGACTTTGAGGATATGAGCTATGAGGATAATGCTGACCTCTTTTTGTGCTATCTTTTGGATCATTTGTGGCTGAAAGGAGGAAAGGCATAGGCAAGATGAAACCTCCATGGATGACCTAGGGCATCCATTGCTAATGCACTTTCTCCCCTTGTCATAGAACAAAATGTCTTGCATTTTGTATTGCTTGCAATGGCAAATGCGTCTATCTGCGGGAGACCCCAAGTACTCACTTTTTGCATAAAAACCTCTTGGTTCAGACACCATTTGGTCTGCTGAATCCTGACTCGACTTAGTCTGCTAGAGTATTGAGGGGTCCCCTTCATATGAACTGCCGATACTGACAGGACTTGCTCCTGTAAGGGTAGGAGAATGGCATTAGACACATTCATTAGAGCGGGGGATCTGTTTCCCCCCCCCCTTGCTGGTTTAGATAAGCTACTGTGGAGGCGTTGTCTGACTTCTCCTACTATCTGTACTTCTCTGCCTGCTATGACTGGACAAAATTGTTCTAGTGCTAACTTGACCCTCCAGGAGTTCTCTAAAATTCGAGGACCTGGCTGTTAAGGCCTTTGGCCACTATTCCTACACCTGGTGACTTCCCAAGTGGGCTCCCCAACTGCTTGCATTTGTTGTGATCATTACTGGGTTGGTTTGTCTCAATTCTCTACCTTTCTCTAGCACTTCTGGATCTAGCCACCACCTGAGGTCCTCTAGGATACACTGAAGTAACTGGACTAATCGGTCCAGTGAGCTTTGTTGCTTGTCCCACTGTTCTAGAAGAAATTTCTGCAATGTTCTTGTGTGTAGCTGAGCCCATGCTACCACAGGAATTGCCGAAGGCATAAGACCCAGGATTTTCATGATCTTCCTTATGGAGACCTGGGGGGCTGCGATTAATCTTTGAGCTTCTGCTCTGATCCTGTCCACCTTTTCTTGTGGAAGAAAAATCTTTTGTTGATTGCTGTCTATGTTGAACCCCAGAAACCTGTATTGCTGTCCGGGCGTTAGGGTGGATTTTCCTATATTGGTTACCCACCCTAAGCTGTTTAGTAGGGTCAGGGTTTTTTCTAGATCTAATAGGAGCACTGGCCTTGATTTGTTTAACAGGAGGAGGTCATCTGACTAGGGGATCACCATGATTCACTGCTGAGGTAAACCACCGGTTGTGGGATCTTTGTGAAAATCCTCGGAGATGAGGACAGGCCAAATGGCAGTGCCCTGTACTGGTAGTGAACGATTTCTTGGTCTAACTGAACAGAAAATCTCAGATACTTGCCGTGTATGTTCAGTATGGGTACATATAAGTAGGCGTCCTGTAAATCTTCTCTCTTCTTGGGGTCCCTTGGGAGCCTGGTCACTAAAGAAGATGACTGGGGGAGGGATGAGAATTCTGACTGATAACCCCTGGTTACCCTACTGGGTGTTTGTTGTCAGGATTGCGGCTTAGGTCAGTCTGGAGGTTTGCCAAGTAGTACCGGGATTCAAACCTGCCACCCTCCGGTGGAAAGTCCGCTCCCTTACCTCTAGGCCACAACTGCTATAGAGAGCGCTGTTCTTTCTTGTCGTTCCTGTCTAAACTTTCCTCCTGCCTAGTCTTCCTTTTCTCTATTCTTGGCTTAAAACAATGTCTACACACATTTTGATTTTGCTTTTTTTCTCCCTTCTCCCTGGAACACCTTCCCCTCAGTCCCAACAACTTTACCATCCAAATGGGTGGGGAGGCTGGAAGATATGACTAGCCGGAAAATTTGTTCTCTTAATGCAAAGGGCCTCAACATACCTGAAAAGAGGGCCAAGATACTATATGGGTTGCATAAGGAAAAGGTTGATATAGTGCTATTCCAGGAGACCCACTTTTGTGTGGGGAGGATGCCGGAGGTTAAGAACCGATACTACTCAAGATGGTTTCACTCCCTGAACCCTGACACTAAATCTAAGGGGGTATCAATTGCCATCCACAGAAGTAGCCCTCTGGAGCCTCTGGACTCAAAAGTGGACCCACAGGGCAGGTATATTTTCCTGAGGTTCGTAATGAATGGGGAAACCCATACTTTAGAAAATATCTATCTACCCAACCGTAGAGATGGGGCTGCGATTCTTGCACTTGTTGGAGGACTACGGGGAGGGGGTCATAATCCTGGGAGGGGACTTTAATATGGCCCTAGACCTGAGGGTGGACCCTTCACAGGGTAAGTCTGCAATTCCCCTATCCAGACTGGCAGCGTTTCGGCAGGCCCTTAATACCTTACAGGTAATAGACGCTTGGAGAGTCTTGAATCAAGGGGCGAGGGATTACACCATTTTCTCCCATGTACATGCTTCTTACAGCAGACTTGACTACATTTTCATCAGTCACCATTAACTGTCTAGGGACGTAGGGGCATCCATTGGCCCTATTATTTGGTCAGACTGTGCTCCAGTGTCCCTTACTCTTCCCATCCCCGAAGGGTCCAAAAGACAGTTCACATGAAGACTAAATGATAATTTACTCAATGATGAATTATGCTTTATAGAAGCGGGAGAGTCCACACCACAGGATCGCTCCTGAGCTCCCGATCTGTACTGTCACTGTACCATCTAGACTGCCAGTAAAAGTTCCGTTGATCCTAACCTGGCCTCTGCCTGTTATTGCTACCCAACACCTAGCAAGGGATCTCCTGGGACCCCCGGTTGGTAGGGTAACCGGTGCCACCAAACCCTCCTGGCGTCACGACACAGGGCCCTCATACCATCTGGGCCTACGGATTTTAACATCTGTCTGGAACCTAGGCTTCGGCCTGCCACCCCAAAAGCCGGTGACCCACAGCTGCCTCCCAGCTTCCCTAACCTGGTCACCACATAGCTTTAATTTGGCGTCACGATCAGGATTCGAAGTGTGTGCCTGTATGCCCACAAGTCACCGTGTATTATCAAGTCCTTCCCCAGTTATTGGACTAAGTTGATATTTGTACGGAAAAATTTGCAATTCGCTGTACGGGACTTTGAGGATATGAGCTATGAGGATAATGCTGACCTCTTTTTGTGCTATCTTTTGGATCATTTGTGGCTGAAAGGAGGAAAGGCATAGGCAAGATGAAACCTCCATGGATGACCTAGGGCATCCATTGCTAATGCACTTTCTCCCCTTGTCATAGAACAAAATGTCTTGCATTTTGTATTGCTTGCAATGGCAAATGCGTCTATCTGCGGGAGACCGCAAGTACTCACTTTTTGCATAAAAACCTCTTGGTTCAGACACCATTTGGTCTGCTGAATCCTGACTCGACTTAAATAGTCTGCTAGAGTATTGAGGGGTCCCCTTCATATGAACTGCCGATACTGACTGGACTTGCTCCTGTAAGGGTAGGAGAATGGCATTAGACACATTCATTAGAGCGGGGGATCTGTTCCCCCCCCCCCTTGCTGGTTTAGATAAGCTACTGTGGAGGCGTTGTCTGACTTCTCCTACTATCTGTACTTCTCTGCCTGCTATGACTGGACAAAATTGTTCTAGTGCTAACTTGACCCTCCAGGAGTTCTCTAAAATTCGAGGACCTGGCTGTTAAGGCCTTTGGCCACTATTCCTACACCTGGTGACTTCCCAAGTGGGCTCCCCAACTGCTTGCATTTGTTGTGATCATTACTGGGTTGGTTTGTCTCAATTCTCTACCTTTCTCTAGCACTTCTGGATCTAGCCACCACCTGAGGTCCTCTAGGATACTCTGAAGTAACTGGACTAATCGGTCCAGTGAGCTTTGTTGCTTGTCCCACTGTTCTAGAAGAAATTTCTGCAATGTTCTTGTGTGTAGCTGAGCCCATGCTACCACAGGAATTGCCGAAGGCATAAGACCCAGGATTTTCATGATCTTCCTTATGGAGACCTGGGGGGCTGCGATTAATCTTTGAGCTTCTGCTCTGATCCTGTCCACCTTTTCTTGTGGAAGAAAAATCTTTTGTTGATTGCTGTCTATGTTGAACCCCAGAAACCTGCATTGCTGTCCTGGCGTTAGGGTGGATTTTCCTATATTGGTTACCCACCCTAAGCTGTTTAGTAGGGTCAGGGTTTTTTCTAGATCTAATAGGAGCACTGGCCTTGATTTGTTTAACAGGAGGAGGTCATCTGACTAGGGGATCACCATGATTCCCTGCTGAGGTAAACCACTGGTTGTGGGATCTTTGTGAAAATCCTCAGAGATGAGGACAGGCCGAATGGCAGTGCCCTGTACTGGTAGTGAACGATTTCTTGGTCTAACTGAACAGAAAATCTCAGATACTTGCCGTGTATGTTCAGTATGGGTACATATAAGTAGGCGTCCTGTAAATCTTCTCTCTTCTTGGGGTCCCTTGGGAGCCTGGTCACTAAAGAAGATGACTGGGGGAGGGATGAGAATTCTGACTGATAACCCCTACTGGTTACCCTACTGGGTGTTTGTTGTCAGGATTGCGGCTTAGGTCAGTCTGGAGGTTTGCCAAGTAGTACCGGGATTCAAACCTGCAACCCTCCGGTGGCAAGTCCGCTCCCTTACCTCTAGGCCACAAGTGCCCCTTATCTAGGCCACAACTGCTATAGAGAGCGCTGTTCTTTCTTGTCGTTCCTGTCTAAACTTTCCTCCTGCCTAGTCTTCCTTTTCTCTATTCTTGGCTTAAAACAATGTCTACACACATTTTGATTTTGCTTTTTTTCTCCCTTCTCCCTGGAACACCTTCCCCTCAGTCCCAACAACTTTACCATCCAAATGGGTGGGGAGGCTGGAAGATATGACTAGCCGGAAAATTTGTTCTCTTAATGCAAAGGGCCTCAACATACCTGAAAAGAGGGCCAAGATACTATATGGGTTGCATAAGGAAAAGGTTGATATAGTGCTATTCCAGGAGACCCACTTTTGTGTGGGGAGGATGCCGGAGGTTAAGAACCGATACTACTCAAGATGGTTTCACTCCCGGAACCCTGACACTAAATCTAAGGGGGTATCAATTGCCATCCACAGAAGTAGCCCTCTGGACTCAAAAGTGGACCCACAGGGCAGGTATATTTTCCTGAGGTTCGTAATGAATGGGGAAACCTATACTTTAGAAAATATCTATCTACCCAACCTTAGAGATGGGGCTGCGATTCTTGCACTTGTTGGAGGACTACGGGGAGGGGGTCATAATCCTGGGAGGGGACTTTAATATGGCCCTAGACCTGAGGGTGGACCCTTCACAGGGTAAGTCTGCAATTCCCCTATCCAGACTGGCAGCATTTCGGCAGGCCCTTAATACCTTACAGGTAATAGACGCTTGGAGAGTCTTGAATCAAGGGGCGAGGGATTACACCATTTTCTCCCATGTACATGCTTCTTACAGCAGACTTGACTACATTTTCATCAGTCACCATTAACTGTCTAGGGACGTAGGGGCATCCATTGGCCCTATTATTTGGTCAGACTGTGCTCCAGTGTCCCTTACTCTTCCCATCCCCGAAGGGTCCAAAGACAGTTCACATGGAGACTAAATGATAATTTACTCAATGATGAATTATGCTTTATAGAAGCTGGAGAGTCTTCTCCAGAGTCGTCTAGAGTGTTCCTAGCGGACCACAGTCCCTTGACACTCCCTTGCCCAATCAGTGGGAGGCTCTGAAATGCGTGCTCCGAGGGGGTGTTCATTAAACATGGGGGGGGGGTGATGAGGGAGAGGACGCGTCAGATCCAGGTTACCTTAGACAGAATGCAGACACTAGAAAGGTCCCATAAACAGACCTCTGCCCAGGAAGAACTGCTGAACCTGAATGCGGCCAGGAAGTTGAAGAGGCTCTACGACCAGGGCTACATAAAATATAGAGATAGATGTAGAGCTAGGTTCTATGAGTTCTCTGACAATTGCGGGAAACTGTTGGCTAGATCGCTACACCCTAGGCAAAACGTGATGTACGTGCTGGTGATTAAAGGCAAGGGAAGCCGGGATGTGCACAAAACTACTCAGATAGTGGACGAATTCCGAGACTTCTACACGGACCTCTATAACATCAAGGGATGCTGGGACTTCCTGGCTGCTGAAGAACTAGACACCCGCATAGAGACATATGTGGCGCAAACGGCAATACCTTCCATAGCTCCGGGGGTTGGGGACTCCTTGGAAGATCCCTTCTCTGAGGACGAGGTGAGGGTTGCCATTAAGGAGACACCTGCGGGGAAGAGCACAGGGCCAGATGGGTTCACACCATGGTTCTATAAGGTCTTTGGGGGGTAGTTCTCCCCCTTCTTGACAAAGGTGTTTAGCTGCATCTCTGAGTCTTGTCCCTTCCCTGGGCAGGCCCTGGAGGCCCATATATCTGTTATACCAAAGCCCAATAAAGATAAGACTATAGTAGCAAATTACAGACCGATATAGCTTATTAATGTAGATATCAAATTGTTTGCAAAAATTATAGCCACAAGACTGCAAGCATCCTTAGCAGAGATTATAGATAGAGATCAGGTGGGGTTTGTCCAGGGGAGGGAGGCCAGAGATAACACATTAAAAACAATTACCCTTATGCACCACGCCCAGTCAAATAAGATCCTGTCTTGTCTGCTTTCGGTGGACACAGAAAACGCTTTTGACAGGGTCCACTGGAGGTTCTTGGGGGCGGGCGCTGGTGCAGGTGGGAATAGGCCCCAAATTATTGGGGAAGATCATGGCGCTTTACAGGGGGCCCTTGGCCAAGGTCAGGGTCAATGGTCTCCTTTCGTCCCCCTTCGCTATTGGAAATGTTACACGACAAGGCTGCCCCCTGTCACCACTTCTATATGTAATAGTAATGGAACATCTAGCCCAGTCCCTGTGTGCCAGCCCTTTGATTAAGGGCTTCAATATGGCGGGGGGGGGGGGGGGGGGGACACCTCTCACTGCCCTCTATAATTAAAGAATTTATCAGATTTACCAGCCTCAGCAACTTTAAAGGAAATCTAGCAAAAACAGAGGACCCTGAATGTCTCTTTGCCACAGGAGGTCCAGCAGCTACTAGAGTAGAATTTCCCCTTTAAATGGCAGAGAGAATCTATTAAGTACCTGGGGGGTTACCTCCCTTCTGACCTTGGCCGCCTCTACAGACTGAACTATGCCCCGCTCCTTTCCAAGATCCTAGAGCCTCAGAAAGTCCCACAAAGCCCAGTATTCATGGATGGGTTGCATAAACATAGTAACAATGGATACTTTCTCTATATTTTCCAGGCAATCCCTATTGTACCAGACAGGACAGAGGACTTCAAATCACTAAAAACAGCCCTTCTTAAATTTATCTGAAACAATGGGAGACTGAGGATGTCCCAACTTTGGGGACTCAAAATTAAGAGTAGGGACCACACTAAACACAGAGTGCCTTGCCGGGGCAGTGTGGCTTTCATATGTATCTGCAGTGTCAGGAATCCACTCACCTCGTCCTTGCTCCCGCGCCGTCCCCGGGCAGCTGGCCGCGCTGCTTCCGGCTTGCGTCTCGGCCGGGCAGCGGCTCCGGCGGCGGCTCCGGCGGCGTCTGTTCGGGCGGCGCGCCGCTCGGCCACGCCCCCTGCTCGCGACCCCGGCTCTGCTGTACGTGCTCGCGCGCGGGCGCGAGCACAGGTCTCTCATACCCTCCGGCGGCGCTGCTTCCTGCACGCCCGCCGGAGGAAAAATTAAAGGGGCCAATCAGCCCAGGGTTCCCAGAGTGGGCCAATAGCCCACTTGGAGATATTTGTACTCACGCCCTCTGAAGTTTAACACCAACCAGTTTTGTTCTCACAGTTGCACCAATCATCATCCTGTCCCAGTCTTGCCTGTCCCTATAAAGCTGATTCCCCTTCATTTGCCCATTGCCTGTGATAGTGCCTTGTACCCTGTTAGTAGCTTGTCTCTAAAGTATATTTCTGATCTCCTGCTGCCGACCTTCGCCTGTGTTTTGACCACCCCCGATCTGATCTCCTGCTGCCGACCTTCGCCTGTGTTTTGACCACCCCCGATCTGATCTCCTGTTGCCGACCTTCGCCTGTGTTTTGACCACCCCCGATCTGATCTCCTGTTGCCGACCTCTGCTTGATCCTCGACCACGTCTTGTCCAATCCTTTGTACCGCTGCCATCTCGGAACTTCTGTTGCTGACCCCTAGCCTGTTGGACTTCCGTTATACGCTCAGCGATTGGGCTGCTCGGCGCCACTTCCAGCCGCGGGTTCTCCAGGCCTCTGAACAGTAAGACTCCAATCTTTGAGCCATTGAAGTCCTGGGGGCAACCGATCCCGGGCAGGCGTGCTCTGCGTCCCGGCAAGCGGGGGCTCCTAAAGGTGAAGCTGGCTGCGGAGATTGGGGGTTGAGGTCTTACTGAGAGGGCTGGAGTTATCTAAGTGGGTTGCTGTAGTACCCGGAGCGTGACATTATCACAGGCCAAGATGGATGACCTGGTACAGCAGGTACAAGCTATGGCTACGGCGATAAACCAGCTCGCTCAAAGAGTGGCCACTCAGGAATCTCGACAGTTACCGGCATCCTCTGTACCACCTAATATCTCAGAACCAAAGATTCCACTGCCGGAAAAGTTTTTTGGGGAACGAGCTAAATTCTCCAATTTTAAGAATGCCTGCGAATTGTATTTCAAGCTGAGACCCATCTCCTCAGGCACTGAGTCCCAACGAGTAGGCCTAGTCATTTCTTTGCTTCAAGGAGACCCGCAGTCCTGGGCCTTCAGTTTGCCATCTCATGATTCTGCCCTACAATCCGTTACAGCATTCTTTAATGCTATGGGCGTCTTATATGCTGACCCTGATCAACAATCTACGGCAGAAAATAGGCTTCGGGCCTTAAGACAAGGACGGAATTCGGCTGAAGATTATAGTGCTGAATTCCGCCGCTGGGCCGTCGAATCGAGGTGGAATGATCCCGCTTTGTGTAGTCAGTTCAGGGTGGGGCTGTCGGAAAGCATCAAGGATGCTTTGGTAAATTTTCCTCCACCCGCAGACCTAGACCAATTAATGCAGGTCTCCATTAAAATAGACAGGCGTCTTAGAGAGAGGGCTAGGGAGAGAGCCAGGGCTCCCACGTCCTTCAGGTCCTCCCAGAGTCTTAGTTCCCCGGCTACCCGTGGGGAAAATACCTCATCTCCTTCCCAGGAAGAACCCATGCAATTAGGGAGGACCCGGTTATCCCAAGAGGAAAAGCAGCTTAGGCGGTCCAATGGGTTATGCCTATATTGTGGGAACTCAGGACATTTCGCAGGGTCCTGTCCCAACAAGGGGAGACCGGCGGAAAACTTCCGCACCCAGACCAGGTAGAGAGTACTGATCTGGGTGAGTCAGTTTGCAACTCTCGCCAAAGTAAAATGTTAGTCCCCATTGACCTATCTTGGGGTTCTTCCAAGCAAACAGTTTCCGCCTTTATCGACAGCGGTGCGGCGGGAAACTTTCTCGATAGGAGCATGATCTCCCTTTTAGGTATTCCGTTAGTTCCTCTTGAAAGATCCCTACAAGTTTTGGCCATCAATGGGAAGGCCATCCAGGGGGGACCTATTAACACCAAG
This sequence comes from Gastrophryne carolinensis, assembly GCA_027917425.1. NCBI lineage: Eukaryota > Metazoa > Chordata > Amphibia > Anura > Microhylidae > Gastrophryne > Gastrophryne carolinensis. The sequence goes on from CM051234.1 coordinate 324,565,141, forward strand.
ACCCCACCTCTTCGGTTGATTGTTGGCTCTTCCCACTCTGAGTTCTTAGAATTTTTCATCTTCGACTGTCCAGAGACTCCGGTGGTTTTGGGATACCCCTGGTTACAACTCCACAACCCGGTGATAGATTGGCGGGTTGGAGAATTGATCAAGTGGAGTGACCATTGTAAAAATCACTGCTTTTCTACTGGCCTTAGAAGTATGCAAGTTTTACCTCAGGGATTACCTCAACCATACGCTGACTGGGTTGATGTCTTCTCTGAACGTTCTGCGGATACCCTCCCTCCACATCGGTCTTATGACTGCCCTATTGACTTGCTGCCTGGCACGATTCCCCCGAGGGGAAAAATTTATAATCTTACCCTGCCTGAAGAGCAAGCAATGAGGGAGTACATCACCGAAAATTTAAGGAAGGGATTTATTCGCCCCTCTACCTCACCTGCCGGGGCTGGATTCTTTTTTGTAGAGAAAAAAGATGGCGGCTTGAGACCATGCATAGATTATCGAGCCTTGAATAAAATCACTGTAAAGAACCGATACCCCTTGCCCTTGATTGGGGATCTGTTCAATCAAGTCACTGGGTCCCAAATTTTTTCCAAGTTGGATTTAAGAGGGGCTTACAATCTTATTCGCATCCGACAGGGGGATGAGTGGAAAACCGCATTTAATGTGAAAGACGGCCATTACGAGTACCTGGTCATGCCTTTTGGTCTTTGTAACGCGCCAGCCGTTTTTCAAGATTTTGTTAACGATATTTTCAGAGAGTATCTCGGTAGATTTGTGGTCATATACTTAGACGATATTCTCATTTTTTCTAATTCCTTGTTGGAGCACAGACGTCATGTTAAGTTGGTACTACAAAAATTAAGAGAGAACAACTTATTTGCTAAACTTTCTAAATGCGTGTTTGAAGTCACCACAGTTCCTTTCTTAGGGTATATTATTACCAACCAGGGTTTAGAGATGGACGCGGGGAAAGTTTCGGCGGTTCAGGATTGGGTTCAACCCAAGACCTTAAAAGAATTGCAGCGTTTTCTAGGTTTTGCCAATTTTTATCGGCGGTTCATCAAAGGCTTCTCTCATGTTGTTGCACCTCTTACCAATCTTACTCGCAAGGGGGCCTTTACGGCTAACTGGTCTCCCTCTGTCTGTGAGGCCTTCCTGACCTTGAAGCGGGCCTTCACTTCGGCACCAGTGTTAATTCACCCAGATATTCGTAAGGCCTTCATTGTTGAAGTAGACGCTTCAGAGCTGGGAGTGGGTGCAGTTTTGTCACAGTATTCCGGTGACCCTGAGCGTCTACATCCATGTGCTTATTTTTCACGTAAATTCAGTACCGCGGAGCAAAATTATGATGTTGGTAATAGGGAACTATTAGCTATTAAACTGGCTTTTGATGAATGGCGACACTGGCTGGAGGGTTCGTTACATCCTATAACCGTGTATACCGATCACAAAAATCTTGAATACATTGGGTCTGCCAAGAGATTGAACTCTCGTCAAGCACGTTGGGCATTATTCTTCTCACGTTTTAATTTTATTATTACGTTCAAGCCAGGTGTAAAAAATACTAAAGCGGATGCGCTATCTCGCATGTTCGGTGAATGTAAGGATCGGGGTGATACTGGTGACCCGATTCTACCTATGGGTTGTGTGGTCGGGGCATTACTTCCTGATCTCTCTAACACCTTGGCGCCGTTTCAAGACCAGTCTCCTAGTGATATTCCCTTGGGATGCCAGTTTGTACCGCCACATTTGCGTTCAGATGTAATTCGCGAGTTTCACGATGCTAAAACTGCTGGCCATGTGGGTAACCGAAAAACCCTTATGCTTGCCCGTCGCCATGTATGGTGGCCAACCATGAGACGCGATATTACCGCCTTTATCGATGCTTGTGCTGTTTGCGCTCGAAGTAAGGGGGTTCATAAGGCTCCCAGTGGCGGTTTGGTTCCTCTTGAAATTCCTGCTGAACCTTGGACTCATATTTCTATGGATTTCATTGTAGATTTGCCTTTATCACTCGGGAATACTGTTATTTGGGTGGTCGTAGATCGTTTCAGTAAAATGGCACACTTCATTCCTTTGGCTAAACTTCCTTCTGCGCCAGAGCTTTCTCGATTATTTACTTCACACATTTTTCGTATTCATGGTATTCCGTCCAATATAGTCTCTGATCGGGGCGTCCAATTTACTTCCCGTTTTTGGAAACATTTCTGTTCACGGCTGGGTATACAGATCTCTCTTTCGTCTGCCTACCATCCCCAGTCCAATGGGCAGACGGAAAGATCTAATCAAACTTTGGAACAGTATTTAAGGTGTTATGTCTCTGATGCCCAAGAACAATGGGCAGAATTTATTGATTTCGCCGAATTTGCTTACAATAATGCGCCTAGTGAGAGTACCAAGATATCGCCTTTTTATTGTAACTTAGGGAAAAATCCTAGAGCTTCTTCCCTTTCAGGGTCACCTTCCAACTTGCCAGCGTTGGAGGAGTGGCTTCAAGAACGGAAGAATATCTGGACACATGTTCAGGAAATTCTTAAGACTACTAGTTTAAGATATAAATAATTTGCCGATCGTCGCAGATCACGGGAGCCTACTCTTCAAGTAGGTGATTTAGTTTGGGTCTCCACTAAAAATATTGCACTCCGTCAACCTTCTTGTAAGTTGGGTCCAAAACTCATTGGCCCTTTTCCTATAATCAAAAAGTTAAATAATGTGTCTTTTAAGGTTCAACTCCCGCCTACTATGAGAATACCTAACTCTTTTCACGTTTCACTGCTAAAACCGGCGAAGAATATTCCTCTTACTGGTCCTGCACCTATTCTCGTGGATAATGAGCCCGAGTATGAAGTAAATAAGATCTTGGATTCTCGTAAGATTCGCAATTCTTTACAATATTTGGTGGACTGGGTTGGCTATGGTCCAGAAGAAAGATGTTGGGTGGCTGCGAGGGATGTTCATGCCAAAGCTCTTGTACGGAAATTCCATCGTGATAATCCGGAGAAGCCGGGTGAGGGTCCGGAGGCCCCTCGTGAAGAGGGGGGTAATGTCAGGAATCCACTCACCTCGTCCTTGCTCCCGCGCCGTCCCCGGGCAGCTGGCCGCGCTGCTTCCGGCTTGCGTCTCGGCCGGGCAGCGGCTCCGGCAGCGTTTGTTCGGGCGGCGCGCCGCTCGGCCACGCCCCCTGCTCGCGACCCCGGCTCTGCTGTACGTGCTCGCGCGCGGGCGCGAGCACAGGTCTCTCATACCCTCCGGCGGCGCTGCTTCCTGCACGCCCGCCGGAGGAAAAATTAAAGGGGCCAATCAGCCCAGGGTTCCCAGAGTGGGCCAATAGCCCACTTGGAGATATTTGTACTCACGCCCTCTGAAGTTTAACACCAACCAGTTTTGTTCTCACAGTTGCACCAATCATCATCCTGTCCCAGTCTTGCCTGTCCCTATAAAGCTGATTCCCCTTCATTTGCCCATTGCCTGTGATAGTGCCTTGTACCCTGTTAGTAGCTTGTCTCTAAAGTATATTTCTGATCTCCTGCTGCCAACCTTCGCCTGTGTTTTGACCACCCCCGATCTGATCTCCTGCTGCCGACCTTCGCCTGTGTTTTGACCACCCCCGATCTGATCTCCTGTTGCCGACCTTCGCCTGTGTTTTGACCACCCCCGATCTGATCTCCTGTTGCCGACCTCTGCTTGATCCTCGACCACGTCTTGTCCAATCCTTTGTACCGCTGCCATCTCGGAACTTCTGTTGCTGACCCCTAGCCTGTTGGACTTCCGTTATACGCTCAGCGATTGGGCTGCTCGGCGCCACTTCCAGCCGCGGGTTCTCCAGGCCTCTGAACAGTAAGACTCCAATCTTTGAGCCATTGAAGTCCTGGGGGCAACCGATCCCGGGCAGGCGTGCTCTGCGTCCCGGCAAGCGGGGGCTCCTAAAGGTGAAGCTGGCTGCGGAGATTGGGGGTTGAGGTCTTACTGAGAGGGCTGGAGTTATCTAAGTGGGTTGCTGTAGTACCCGGAGCGTGACATGCAGATATATTCAACCAAATCTCTGTCTTTCCACATAGCTAGACATGTTTGTTGCTTGATATTTAGTTGATGAGAGGGTTAAACTGGGCGGTAAATTAGTTCCCAGGCCCCGAATAATAATAATAATTTTGTATAAATAATAGTGATTGAGCTGCTCCCACCCCCCTTTATTCATTTGAATTGCCATGAGCACAAGCAGGGAGGAATTCAGTCAATATGGATTTCTCCCTGTGAAGTGTTCTAAAGGGAGGCTGGCAGCTTCCCAGGTGAGTAGCTCTCAGATATTTGTCTGCATTGCATGTCCCAACTTTGGGGACTCAGAATTAAGAGTAGGGACCACACTAAACACAGAGTGCCTTGCCGGGGCAGTGTGGCTTCCACATGTATCTGCAGATATATGCAACCAAATCTCTGTCTTTCCACATAGCCAGACATGTTTGTTGCTTGATATTTAGTTGATGAGAGGGTTAAACTGGGCGGTAAATTAGTTCCCAGGCCCTGAATAATAATAATAATTTTGTTTAAATAATAGTCATTGAGCTGCTCCCACCCCCCTTTATTCAGACTGAGGATCAGCTACTTAGTTCTAACAAGAGCTAAGGAGCGAGGGGGCCTAGGCCTCCCAGACTTCAAGATATATCATACAGCGGTGATTATGGCCAGACTGGTTCCACCATAAGTTTGTTAAACTTTGGGTGGCCATTGAAGAGGGTGTGTCTTGACATGCTCACTGCTGTCCGTCTGGGATTCAGAACTTAGGAAGGGAAACCTATCAACCAGGCCGGGCCTGTTCACGCCCCTTTTTGATAACCCTGCTTTCTCCCCTGGTGTGGGGGCCGGCAAGTTCTTGATCTGGGATTGCTCACAGGGCACTCGACTTGGGGATACACTGAGAGGGGATCACCCCCCCCCCCCAAGCCTACAGGAGCTTCAGGCAGAGGGTCGAGGATGTCATGGCTCCATCATCGGCAGCTGGTGGCTTTCCTCACCCCCTATGAGAGCTTATGGAGGGCAGACCCGGAGCACACCCATACCCTTTTCTATCAGGCCCTGCAGTCTGAAGGAGAGGAGTCGGGGTCGCCTGGGTATGTTTGGAAATGGGAATCAGAGCTGGGCGGCGAGGTAGGCAATGAGAATTGGGTAAAATCTTTCATGTTAACCCACAAGCTCACCATGGCATGCCATGCACAGAAAAACTATTGTCTTGATGGTATAGGTGTCCGGTGGACTTGATTAGATTCAGAGGAGCTGACTTGGGCACGTTCTGGCGGTGCGAGTGCGGAGGGCACAATGCTGCACATTTGGTGGGCGTGCCCGTCAGTACGTTAAGTTCTGGGACCAAGTATTTTCCATATACAAATTCTTGACGTTGGAAAGTGTCCCCAAAAATCCTCAGGCCGCTCTCCTGTCCATGGTGCCCGAGTCAGCTTCTTCCGTAAAGCAGGGACTACTTAGACATCTACTTACGGCAGCAAGGTCAGTGATCCCGCGACACTGGCACACCCGGAACACTTCGGGAGTTATGTAATGGGTGCAGGAGGTAGAGAATATTTGGGGAATGGAGGAACTTGTACTGAGCGGGAGACAGAAATTCAACACAACGTGGAGTGTTTCTTCTCCTCCTTTCTTCTTGGAGTTGCTCAAAAAGTGTCTCTATGCTGCAAAGGCTACGTCCATGGGCTTGGGGGCTTAATTGTACATGGTGTCTAGAGTACAGCCCTTGAAGCAGGACATAAGGACAATCTGGACCCCTTTTATGGTCATTGGCAGGGGGGAGGAGTCTGTGAAAGGGATAAGCGCACAACCTGAGGACACACGCCAAAGGTGTCTCCCTCCCTCCCCAAACCTGGGGGGGGCGGGGCCCAGGGTAAGGGTATTAATGCTGTTCATATCCATTATGTTAAAATGTATAGTTGCAGATGAAGAAGCACTCATATGTTGTACTTGTCTTTTCTATGCTTTCAATAAAAATATATTGAACAAAACTTCTGCTCGCAGCTTGAATCTTGAAGGGACCATCCTAAGAGGCAAGAGCTGCTCAATTAGAGTGACAAACTCTTCTGACCAGTCGGAAATGGACTACTAGGCGAATCTACAAAAAGTTATGGAGAGGTTTTTCTTCTTTTCGTGAACTTAAGTTGAAGAAAAAAAATACAATTCTGTGAAATACTCACCTGTAGAATTGGTATTATACGCATACAGCACCTCCTGCTCCATCTATAATACTTACACATGGGTAATTCTCCGCCAGAGGGCACTGTTCACTGCAGACATGCAAAAACAGGCTCCTCCCGGCCCTTCATATACCGAGGGACCTCCCACAAATCCCCAGCATTGAAAAGCAGTGGGAAAAAGAAGCCGGGAGAAACCGACCACCCAAGTGGAATAATAACAATGGTAACAATCACCATACAGGGGATCCAGAAAATGTAAAACCAGGGTGGGGTGGAGCAGGACGTGCTGTATGCGTATAATACCAATTCTACAGGTGAGTATTTCACAGAATTGTATTATTCTAAGCATACAGCACGTCCTGCTCCATCTATAATACTTACACATGGGACATCTAATAGCAGTGTCCATAAAGTAGGGTGGGATCCCCATAAAAACAAGGCACAGCAGACAGTAAAGGCGCCGTCACCTGCAAAACTTTACATGAGCAGAGGCTCTAACGTCAATCTCATAGCAAAACCTTTGAAAGGTATGAACAGAGACAAGCAACAGTCTAGTAACTTATTCAACAGAAAAACCTGGTGCTGAAGGGCCAAGGTACCCAAACGCCAATATAACGGAGTAAAATGAGAAAGGGGGATTCTTCCCCCTTAAAGCAATAGGCCATTGTAACGGCCAACCAGCCCACAGGCAACAGAAGCCTTGTGGAAACTTAGAACTCTCCCCAAGGGGAATGAGAACTGGTCTCCCGTCCGACAGGCGGGAATACTGACCCCTTCATTAGCAAGAAGCCGAAACCTTTACTCAGGACCAGGAAGGCATCCAAGTAAGATCAATCCAAAGGGCGCAGTGGCCCTTGAAGCAAGCGATATCAGGCGCATACATAAGGAGGCGCCCACAGACCCCAAGGGCATCAGTTCCCCTAAGGGACAAGAAACCACCAGGAAAGATTGCAACACCTGTTGAGGGAATGTAAATGCTTTACTTCAGCATTATAAAGATTAATGGTCCATAGTTAGACTAAAAGGACCTAAACAACGATCATAAAACACCACTTGGACAAAGAGGTCCGGCGTAAGACGGAATACCACCACGTCATGGTGTGTGTATATGTATGTATATATATATATATATATATATATATATATATATATATATATATATATATATATAAATATATATAAATATATATATCGAGCCAAGACTAAGTAATCAGATCCACCTTCTCAGGCACACGTCTGACTGAAGCAAGAGCCCCCAGAGAAGCGACTTGGACTACAAGACAGCTCAGACAGCATCCAGCATAAGTCCCAAGGGAACAATCCGCAGGGCAAACAGAAAGAAAATGGATCCCAACAGGAACCATAGACTACTTGGGAGATGCCCTTGAGCAAACCCCCAGAGAGCTCCTCGCAAGGAAGACTGAACCAGACTTCCAAAGGAAGACAGACAGGACCGAACCTGAATCTTCAGAGTACCGAGATGGGGAACCAGCCCCAGCCTATGCTGTAATGATTCTAGAAGTCTGGGAACCGAGACGTCCAACAGGGAAGAGACCAAGGCTCATGCCAATCAATATGGGTACACAATAACCCACAATAGACGGAGGAAGAGGAAGCTTGCTCCTAGCCCCCCATATACCAAGTCACCCAGAAGATAAGCCCATCTCCAAGGGGTGAATGAATCAGCTGTCAAGCCCCAGATTAGAGCCTGTAGATTGGGACGACAAAGAAGGGGCCTGACAAAGGCGGAACCGCACTCCTGAGAGAGCGAACAGGTCAGCTGACCTTAGCAGCAGCATCTGCGAACTACAGTTCACTAGGTCACACGGGGGTCAACAAACTCACGGGTCTCTTAATCGGCACAACCGTGCGCAGAACCCCCCATAGTAGGGTGAATGAAGAGAAGGCATATAAGATAGAAAATCCATGCATAATTTTACTAAACCCCCATGACCAGAGTCCAAATATTCTGGAACAGTAAACACAAGGGCGGAGCCCCTGTGGTATAAGCGAGGCCCAACAGAGCCACCCTAGTTGGCTCTCAGAGTGACACCAGGATAGCACAACCTACCACTGAGAAACATTCCATTGGAGCGAATACCGTTGAGGAGCAGGGGGGCGTAGACCTCCGACCAGATCAGGAACAGGAACCCTCCAGAGGGATCATCCTGCTTCAAGCTCCAGACCAGTAATAAAACAGGCCGTTGTCTTCCAACAGGCCAGGATTCCCCAAATAGACAGGTCCTAAAATAGGAGAAGTCCAGCCATATAAAGTCAACAGAAGGCTCATGTTTTAACAAACCAGTAGGTAAGATGGACCCTCTAAGGGACCCTACCTAGGAACCACGGGGGGTATTGGAAGAATTTCCCCCCCCCCCGCCAACATGCGAGACTGGGTCCCCAAGGCGACCCGTCACCGGAAGATGCAAGCAAAGAAGGGGGGGGCCCCCCTGACAGGGCCCTTGAGTATAATTGGTTCAAGAGGAACCGCCATACCCAGGGGAATGAGCGCAGACCTAGCTCCAGGGGTGCTGGAACCCCATGTGGGATCACTAACCTAGTGTGCAGAAGAGCCCAAGGGCTCGGTATATAAGGGACAGCATCTGATACGCCACCAACGAACCCACCAGCTGCAATCCTGCCTGGTGAAGGAAATATATCAGCAAGGAGGGACAGAGAATTTGTCCCAAAAGGTCCCCTACCGCCAAGGAAGAAGGAACTAGCCGGAGCCGAACCCAAATGCAATTCTAGGAGAGGATATACTGGAGAATGGGACAAGATAGGAACTAAGGTGACTGAACACCCTCCCAATAACTCCCCATTGCAGGTAAGGACCACCTAGTAGGTCCTTATGCGGCTGCCCCTTGGTCTCATTCGAGACAGCACTCCCATCCAAGCCGTAGCGAGCACAGGGAGTGGGGGAGAGGCCTAATAACACGGCCCCAATCAGCGGTGTTGATCACCAACACCCACCTGTAAAAGCCGCAGTGTCCTGAAGACACATGTGAGCCAAAATAAGCATCATAGCATTCCCCAGACAGCCAGAGGCCCACTGATTTTCAGAGCGCCGAAGGCCCAACTCAGAGACGCCAAGCGGCAACGCTTGTGGGTATAATCGCCAAACCCATGGAGGGATAGGATGTGCACCGCCTCATCCTCCAGGAGAAGGGGGAACAAACTGGTGTAGAGGCCACTGCCTCTATCTGTGAAGGGCATCCTGTCAAAGAGCCCAGACCTAGCAGGCCAAGGAAGGCCTGTACCAATACCTGAAGAAAGACAGGGACCGGAAGTACCCTGACCATCCAGCAAACACCGTCCCGCAACCAGAGGGACTACCTCCTGAATCCATCAGAACGAAGCATGGTGCCTCCTGATAGGAGCAAGGTGCTGTGGCTATCCCCTCACCCAGGCGGGTGAGGGCGTCCCATCATGCTTGGGGGGTTTTTGAGAAGTCGGGCTTAGCCCGACCAGAAGGCCCATGACGTTGTCTGCCTCTCCTGGGGCAGGAGTCTGTACCAGGCCCCGGAAGGGGCACCCCTGGTTCTTGTTTAACACTATGATATGGAGGGGGAGGGGTATCCCTGCTCTGAGGGGACTGAGACGGCCGCCCTTGATGGGGCGAATTGTCCTCTTTTTTAAATATATCCAGACGGGCCCCAAACAGGCATTGCCCTCTAAAGGGAAGCCCAGTCAGAGTCCTTTTAGCAGCATCGTCAGCCCCCCACTGTCGCAGCCAGAGCAGTCGACGTATAGCCACCACTGGAGCAGAGGTCCTCGCACACATTCTGATGGTGTCATCCAGAGCTAAAAGGATAAATTTAACGAAAATATCACAACTGGAGAGTGCATTAAACACCTCCCAGGGTAAATCCTCAGGGTGATGTTCGAGCATCTGTCTTATGAGGGTTCTAGCGGCCACTGCAGTGATGGCCGCGGCACAGGCAGGACGCAGCCCCGTTCCTGCACAAGCAAAGGCGTGCAAAGCTAGCCTATCGATGCGCCGGTCCTCAACATCCCGAAGGGTGCTGTACGCCGGGGCTGTGAAGAAGGGGGGGTTAGGAACCCCAATGATCGGTGCGTCCACCACGGGAGACGATGACCAGCAATCAACCATCTCAGGGGGAAAAGGGTATTTCCTATCCCAGCCCTCTGGGATCCCTGGAAGTTTAGTGGGGCATTCCCACTCCTTAAGAACCAGAGCGTGGGAGTGAGCCTGCTCGAGAAATTCCAAACGCGCAGTCGCCGTATGGAAGCTCTCCCCTCTCGGCTTGGGGACCGTGCCAGGGAGCGAAATAGCCAGGGCCTTAAAAAATCTTAAAGTGGACCAACACCCAGGGGTGATCGGCCCGGAAATCTATAAGATTCCCGGGCCGATCACCTCCCACCCCGCGGGACATCCGAGATCGGGATGTCCCGCGGGGTGAAACCCCCCCAGAAACCCCCAAAACATCTTACCTGATCCGCCGCCGCTTCCGCCGCCTCCCGCGCGCACGTCTGGAGGGGCGCGCGGGAGGCGGCGGAAGTGGCTTGGACGTTCCTGATCCCCGCCGGCCCTCTGTGAATGGCCGGCGGGGGCGCGCGCGCCGAGAGTGACGCGCGGGAGGCGGCGGCATCGGCTTGGATGTTCCTGATCCCCGCCTGGACGTTGGCGGGGATTGGCTGCGGCGGTCACGTGGGAGCGTTGAGAGGTGAGTTTTTTGGGGTTTCTGGGGGGTTTCACACAGCGGGGCACCCCCGATCGGGGTGCCCCGCCGAAGTGGACCAAAACCCAGGATAGTCAAAATCCTGGGTGTTGGTCCACTTTAAGCAACATACCCTCATGTCAAACTGGCCCCAGTCATCTTGGTCAGAATCATCGTGACTCCTCGGCCTCTCATCAGAGGAACCCGGATCAGAGAACAGATCTCCATCGTCAGACGGAGCACTATCACATGGAGAAGAGAGCTCCTCCGAACCCATAGCAAAGGCCGAAGCCGGGGGCGTCAAGGGCCGCTTCCTGCCAGGACCCAAGTGTTCGGTCAACCCCGTAACAATCTGGTCAAGCGTAGGTCATCTAGAACAGTGGTCCCCAACCTTTTTTTCACCGTGGACCGGTTCAGGATTTGGTAATTTTACCGCGGCCCGGTGGGGCACTGGGGGGGGGGGGCTGGCTGGGGGCGGGGCTGGGGGTGTGGCTGGGGGCGGTGTGGCGGCATTGATTGTTAATATTGTTTTGAGCTGGGACTAGAGAGATGAGATGGGACAGAGCTGGGAATAGAGAGATGGGATGGGGCAGAGCTGGGAATAGAGAGATGGGATGGGACAGCTGGGAATAGAGAGAGATGGGAAAGGAACAGAGCTGGGAAAAGAGAGATGGGATAGGACAGAGCTGGGAGTAGAGAGATGGGATGGGACAGAGCTGGGAAAAAAGAGATGGGATGGGACAGAGCTGGGAAAAGAGAGATGGGATGGGACAGAGCTGGGAAAAGAGAGATGGGATGTGACAGAACTGGGAAAAGAGAGATGGGATGGGACAGAACTGGGAATAGAGAGATGGGATGGGACAGAACTGGGAATAGAGAGATGGGATGGGACAGAGCTGGGAATAGAGAGATGGGATGGGACAGAGCTGGGAAAAGAGATGGGATAGGACAGAGCTGGGAAAAGAGAGATGGGACAGAGCTGGGAAAAGAGAGATGGGACAGAGCTGGGAAAAGAGAGATGGGATGGGACAGAGCTGGGAAAAGAGAGATGGGATGAGACAGAGCTGGGAATAGAGAGATGGGATGGGACAGAGCTGGGAAAAGAGAGATGGGATGGGACAGAGCTGGGAATAGAGAGATGGGATGGGACAGAGCTGGGAATAGAGAGATGGGATGGGACAGAGCTGGAAATAAAGAGATGGGACAGAGCTGGGAATAAAGAGATGGGATGGGACAGAGCTGGGAAAAGAGAGATGGGATGGGACAGAGCTGGGAAAAGGGAGATGGGATGGGACAGAGCTGGGAATAGAGAGATGGGATGGGACAGAGCTGGGAAAAGAGAGATGGGATGAGACAGAGCTGGGAATAGAGAGATGGGATGGGACAGAGCTGGGAAAAGAGAGATGGGATGGGACAGAACTGGGAATAGAGAGATGGGATGGGACAGAACTGGGAATAGAGAGATGGGATGGGACAGAACTGGGAATAGAGAGATGGGATGGGACAGAGCTGGGAATAGAGAGATGGGATGGGACAGAGCTGGGAAAAGAGATGGGATAGGACAGAGCTGGGAAAAGAGAGATGGGACAGAGCTGGGAAAAGAGAGATGGGACAGAGCTGGGAAAAGAGAGATGGGATGGGACAGAGCTGGGAAAAGAGAGATGGGATGAGACAGAGCTGGGAATAGAGAGATGGGATGGGACAGAGCTGGGAATAGAGAGATGGGATGGGACAGAGCTGGAAATAAAGAGATGGGACAGAGCTGGGAATAAAGAGATGGGATGGGACAGAGCTGGGAAAAGAGAGATGGGATGGGACAGAGCTGGGAAAAGGGAGATGGGATGGGACAGAGCTGGGAATAGAGAGATGGGATGGGACAGAGCTGGGAAAAGAGAGATGGGATGAGACAGAGCTGGGAATAGAGAGATGGGATGGGACAGAGCTGGGAAAAGAGAGATGGGATGGGACAGAACTGGGAAAAGAGAGATGGGATGGGACAGAACTGGGAAAAGAGAGATGGGATGGGACAGAACTGGGAATAGAGAGATGGGATGGGACAGAACTGGGAATAGAGAGATGGGATGGGACAGAGCTGGGAATAGAGAGATGGGATGGGACAGAGCTGGGAATAGAGAGATGGGATGGGACAGAGCTGGGAAAAGAGATGGGATAGGACAGAGCTGGGAATAGAGAGATGGGACAGAGCTGGGAAAAGAGAGATGGGACAGAGCTGGGAAAAGAGAGATGGGATGGGACAGAGCTGGGAAAAGAGAGATGGGATGGGACAGAGCTGGGAAAAGAGAGATGGGATGAGACAGAGCTGGGAATAGAGAGATGGGATGGGACAGAGCTGGGAAAAGAGAGATGGGATGGGACAGAGCTGGGAATAGAGAGATGGGATGGGACAGAGCTGGAAATAAAGAGATGGGACAGAGCTGGGAATAAAGAGATGGGATGGGACAGAGCTGGGAAAAGAGAGATGGGATGGGACAGAGCTGGGAAAAGGGAGATGGGATGGGACAGAGCTGGGAATAGAGAGATGGGATGGGACAGAGCTGGGAAAAGAGAGATGGGATGAGACAGAGCTGGGAATAGAGAGATGGGATGGGACAGAGCTGGGAAAAGAGAGATGGGATGGGACAGAACTGGGAATAGAGAGATGGGATGGGACAGAACTGGAAATAAAGAGATGGGACAGAGCTGGGAATAAAGAGATGGGATGAGACAGAGCTGGGAAAAGAGAGATGGGATGGGACAGAGCTGGGAATAGAGAGATGGGATGGGACATAGCTGGGAAAAGAGAGATGGGATGAGACAGAGCTGGGAAAAGAGATGGGATGGGACAGAGCTGGGAATAGAGAGATGGGATGGGACAGAGCTGGGAAAAGAGAGATGGGATGGGACAGAGCTGGGAATAGAGAGATGGGATGGGACAGAGCTGGAAATAAAGAGATGGGACAGAGCTGGGAATAAAGAGATGGGATGAGACAGAGCTGGGAAAAGAGAGATGGGATGGGACAGAGCTGGGAATAGAGAGATGGGATGGGACATAGCTGGGAAAAGAGAGATGGGATGGGACAGAGCTGGATATAAAGAGATGGGACAGAGCTGGGAATAAAGAGATGGGATGAGACAGAGCTGGGAAAAGAGAGATGGGATGGGACATAGCTGGGAAAAGAGAGATGGGATGAGACAGAGCTGGGAAAAGAGATGGGATGGGACAGAGCTGGGAATAAAGAGATGGGATGAGACATAGCTTGGAAAAAGAGAGATGGGATGAGACAGAGCTGGGAAAAGAGAGATGGGATGGGACAGAGCTGGGAAAAGAGAGATGGGATGGGACAGAGCTGGGAATAGAGAGATGGGATGGGACAGAGCTGGGAAAAGAGAGATGGGATGGGACAGAGCTGGGAATAGAGAGATGGGATGGGACAGAGCTGGGAATAGAGAGATGGGATGAGACAGAGCTGGGAAAAGAGAGATGGGATGGGACAGAGCTGGGAATAGAGAGATGGGATGGGACAGAGCTGGGAATAGAGAGATGGGATGGGACAGAGCTGGGAAAAGAGAGATGGGATGGGACAGAGCTGGGAAAATAGAGATGGAACAGAGCTGGGAATAAAGAGATGGGATGGGACAGAGCTGGGAAAAGAGAGATGGGATGGGACAGAGCTGAGAAAAGAGAGAGATGGGATGGTGCAGAGCTGGGAAAAGAGAGAGAAGGGATGGGACAGAGCTGGGAAAATAGAGAGATGGGATGGGACAGAGCTGGGAATAGAGAGATGGGATGGGACAGAGCTGGGAAAAGAGAGATGGGACAGAGCTGGGAAAAGAGAGATGGGACAGAGCTGGGAAAAGAGAGATGGGACAGAGCTGGGAATAGAGAGATGGGACAGAGCTGGGAATAGAGAGATGGGATGGGACAGAGCTGGGAATAGAGAGATGGGATGGTACAGAGCTGGGAATAGAGAGATGGGAGCGGGGAAAGGCGAGTTTTTACAGGTGCCCTGGAGAAGGGGGGTTCACACAGCGGGGGCATCCCGAATCAGGATGCCTCAAGGAAAAGCCTGTGGCCAGCCCTGGAATCTTTTAGATTCCAGCCCAGCCACTGGTGGGTTCCACTTTAAAGGTATTCCTGGGCATCCCAAACCCCTGCAATCTTCCCCCAAATTAACTAAACATTCAGTTTTCGCCTCCCCCCAATCATTGACATTGGCAGCCAGCTTTTACCTTATTCACGCGCTCTTTCTTCACGCTCGGCCGCCCCGCCCCCTATCTTTCCGCTCGCCCGCACGCTTTCATTCCTCCTGCCTGCCCGCCCCGTCCGCTGTCTTTGATCCCTCCCGTCTCGCCCACTGCCTTTCCTCCCTCCCGCCCCTTTCTTTACAAGCTGTCATTCCCTCAGTCCCGCCCACTGTCATTACCTCCCGCCCGCTGTATTTCCTCCCACCTGCCTGCCCCGCCCCGCTTTCTTTCATTCTGCCCGACTACCCGCCTGGCCGCGGAGTCCGGAAACCATTTGTGGACCGCGGTCCGCGGGTTGAGTACCCCTGCCATATATGGTCACCCACCTGTACAGCCGCACGGTGACCGCGTCCTCCTCCTCCTGCACCTGATGGTAGCGAACCTCCGAGCGGGTAGCCTCAGGGCCGGGTACCATTTGAGCCACGGACCGGTAGCGGTCCGCGGGTTGGGGACCACTGATCTAGAAGACAGGTCAGGTTGTAACTCCCCGCTGGAACATGACTCAACAGGAGTGAGATTTAGGCCAAGGGAGGAGGGAGAATAGGAGCGAGGTGCAGCCACAGGTGCTATATGCAGGGCCAGCGTTTGCTCGGCACAGGGCGCGCACACCCGTGCCCCGTCAGCATCAGCATGGGGGAGACCACACGCTATACACAGCCGGTCTTGTCCCAGAGGGACCCCGGTCATACAATCCTGAGATGCCTCCATATGGTGATTATCTAGGCACAGTATGCCCGTAGGGATTTATGCACTAGGCAACCCTGCATGCCCCAACGACCCGCTGATTAATGTGGGAGATTTGAAGGAAGGCCCGCTAATAACTATGTATGTATAAATAAATAAATTATATATATATATATATATATATATATATATATATATATATATATATATATATAAAGGGCCGGGAGAGGCCGCCTGAGACTCGGCGTCTGAAAAACATAAGGTGAAAGAAGGTGTCAGGGCCATGCGCAGCAGGAAGAACATATGATGAGAAATCGCCCGCGAGGGCACTTACAGACCAAGGGAGGAGGGGAACAGCCACCACGCGCGCGAAGATCGTCAAAATGGCGCCCAGCGAACCTCGAAGGGCGGGCTCAATGCTCGGCCATGACGCGGAGTGCGCCAAGACAAGTCCCCCGCCCACCCCGAAGAGTGCGAAGCTCTGAGTGTAAAAAATAAAAAGGCAAGTATGAAATCACAAGGATATTGTAACGAAAAGGTGCCGCGGCATTTAGCGACGCAGAAAACTAAGTAGTAGTGGAAAACGGCGGCAGCCAAACAGAATAAAGAGCAAGCAGCGCGGCTCTGACACCCGGATGACAATAGAGGAAGAAATAAAGGCTTTAAGCGTGACTAACAGTATAACTGGGACAGTCACACCCCCCCCCCTTTCTTTTCCCCCTAACTAGCTGGGGAAAATGGGAGGGTGGCGACCCTGCAAACAGGGTCCACCACTACTCAGGGCACGGGGCAATAGAGCGGGAGGGGCATCCACTAGAGGCTCACCATTAGCCTTGACCGCCTACCCTATGGTGGGGGATTGCGGTGGAGCATGGCTCCGTTAAGCACCCAAGGTGCTGCCTACCTTCACCCGACCAACGCAGCCCAGGCTGGGAGGCATAGTCTTCTCAAAGAGGATGGGTGGAAATAGTCCTGCAGGGCCTCGGGCTGTAAAGCCCCGCTCGCCTGCGAGAGCGTGATACTTCATGTCTTCGCAGTTCAGCACTGCAGAGAAATCTAGGGGATTTGTGGGAGGTCCCTCGGTATATGAAGGGCCGGGAGGAGCCTGTTTTTGCATGTCTGCAGTGAACAGCGCCCTCTGGCGGAGGATTACTCATGTGTAAGTATTATAGATGGAGCAGGACGTGCTGTATGCTTAGAATACATAGCCACAGTCCTCGAATTCCTACAGGAAGGTTTCTGGAAGTGGCTAGCTGTAAGTACTTTAAAGATTTAGAGGAAAACTGATAGTGCAGTAGTCTAACAAAGTGAGACAGAATAAACTAATCAATTGTTTTTTCAAGTCAGTTATTCACAAAACACCTGCAACTGGGACTTGTCAATTATATTAAAAGGCTTATTGGAGCCACCCTTTGAACCACTAGATGAAGTTACAGATAAATAGTTGTCGCTAAAATTTTGCTTCCTGCTAGCTATTACTTCTGCCAGGCAAGTAAGTGATCTACAGGCCTCATCTCTGAAAGAACCCTATTGTGCAGTACTCCTAGACAAAGCAATTCTTAGGTCTAATCCTTTGTTTTTGCCAAAAATAGTGACTTTTGCTAACAAGTCGCAAGAGATAATTCTTCCAACACTACCGGTTGGAGCAGGTAAGATCTCTCGCTGCTGATCATTTATTCGGAAAGATTCAGAGAATGGTGTATAATGGAACAACTTTCAGTGGAAAAAAAAGGCTTAGCAGCCTCAAAGTCCACTATAGCCAGATGGATAAAACAGACTATTGCACAATCATATTCTACTAGGGGGGTTTCTCTGTTTCATTCTACATGAGCCATATCAGCATCCTGGGAAGAGAAGACTGGTGCTTCTTTGGGTGAGATATTCAAAGCAAAGCATCACTACTTGCAGCTTCCCACCCCTAAGGTATAATTATTTGCCTAATCCTCTCCATGTGGTCATGCTGATGGATGACTTGGAAAAAACATTGTTGGACGTAGACTGGTAACAGATTTTTCAGGAATCCTCCAGCATGACTTTACAAAGACTGAGGTGGAAAGGAAGGCATAGGGCTTTTAACCTCCGCTTCAGTTTGTGTCTCCTCCCAGGGGGTGGAGCCTCTCTGTGTAGTCATGTTCAAGGATTTCTAAAAATCTGTTACGGTTCGTCTAACGGTGGTTTTTCAGATTAGCAGCAGGAGGCAGAATTTACTGGTGCACATTACAGTACACAAAATTTGGGCTGAAGTCCGCTTTTATTATACCTATACATATTTGTTATTTTACATCCTGGCCTACAAACATTATCAAGTATGTCTGTTTTTTTTTCCTGGTGTGGATTCAGGTGCAGATTGCAACTTGCTGTTGCTGTAGGCGTGAGATGCATGCAGTGTAGTTTTTTTTTGGGGGACGGCAGAATGAACCATGTGAACCTTTTCTTTTTAGGGTGTAAGTATGCTAAAGTGAACCAAAATCTGCACAGATATGTGATCAGAGATGTAAGCAGTGTATTTGTGGACTGCAAACAGAACCAGGTGAAGCTTGTATTTTTAGGGTGTAAGTAGGTATGCTAAAGTGAACTTCAATCTGCACGGAGATGTGGACCATGTATTTTTCTGAGAACTGCAACATGCCATGTGTTCTCTCTTTAGTTTGCACTCAGGAACAGGCCGACATGTGAGTAGCAATAGGAACCCGACACCTAAAGTGATCCGGAAACTAAATTAGCGACACTCTTGGGGGAAAGTAGGTGCACATGTTAATTTTCTTGTTAATTTTATTTAGCATTACCCTCATTGTTTTGAGAGCTACGTGGTGCATTCACCATATTATACGCGATAATATTTATTGAGCACATATTAATTGACATCAGACAAGGCTACTCTTGGATAAATTTATTTAATAATTTTTATATAAACAGTTAATTGTTGAATAATTTACACTCGCATGTTTCCTTTTAATAGGCAAAGATATTTTCTGTACATGACGGTTTTAGCTCTAATATGAAAACATTGAAAAAATAAACTTTTTTTTGTTATTTTTTATTACCTTTTTACCTTTTTTTTCCTTTTTAAAAAAACAAAAAAACAAACAAACAAAATGACTCATAATTCAGGTCTAGGATTTGTTTGAATTTCCTTTTTCATAAACCATGGCACATAGATATATATATTTTGATCCTTATAATAAAATTTTAACTTTTCCCTTGCCAGATCACAAAAGATCTAACAGCAAGTGCTTCATCTGGCAGGGGGAAGAGTTCAAATGAGGTATTTAATAGGGAAGGGAAAAGGAGAGGAGGGAAACAGGAGATAGCATCATTTTAAGGGACAAGCACAAAAAAGCAGCAAAACAACCCCTTTACTACCAAAGTGACAGAGGTCAACACAAAAAGTGACATTAAGTGAGAATGGCCAGAGCGATCGCTAGTTTAATCATCCATTTCAATGTCCAGCATTACAGTGACTAGACAGTGAAGACAATTAAGACAACCCTCCTTTGCCTTCTCCACATAGATAGATCACATGAACAGAGAATTTATTAAAAATAAAAAAAATACCCATCATAAGAAAAATAAAGTGGCTAAAACTACAAATCTTTTTTCAAATGTGCTTTATGCCTTGTGCAAAGTTGCCCATCCATATGAACCACTAGCAGGGAACAATTGACACGACTATGTAAGCAGTAAAGCCACTGTGTTTCTCTTACCATGGGTTTACTTTAAGGGAGGCAATGAGGGGACACTGATGGCCAGTATTCACAAGACAGACATATCCCTAATATAATTTAACATGACTCAAATGCACACAGTTTATTGGTAACATGTAGCAGCACACAGATAAACACCGGCCATTAAAAGTAGTGATGGTTCTGTGAAGCACACTGGGATTTTACCAAAATCATAAAAAAAAAAAAAAAAAAAAAAAAAAAAAGGAAAAAAGATTGGGCTGTACTCAAAAATAAATATGGCATTCTAAAACAAATATATATTATATTTTCACATTTCCTCATATTTCCCTATACTCTACTTGTGTGGCTGGTAAGAAAATGCTCTGTGCTCACGTTAATGGATAAGGGAAGACAGATGTATTACACAGGGTCTAAACACCATTGGGCTCTCTTATGGCATTCGTCTTCTAGTAAAAATCTGCAGAAGCATGCTAGATTGTAAGGGGGGGTGCTTATAAAAAAAAATCTCTTCAAGCTTGTTAATTTTTCCGCTGAAAGAAAGAAAAACTAGGGATGACAATACCATTCTCCTTTTACAGTGCAAATGGATACCATACTGCCTGTCCTCTGAGCCAGCCTGCTAACATCTGCCCGAAGCAGTGCATGGTAGGTGTGCACACAACAGAAAAAAAATTATATGGCAATAAGCTATGATTCCAGCACATGCCGATTCAGCGGACAGGTGATCCGAGTTCAGCAGATTTAATATCTAGGTTACACTGAGGGCTGAGTATACAAAACTAGAAACTTTCTAGGGTCACATTGAATCATGAGCAAAATTAGAAAAGCTTACAATGTGCTTGATTACCTAGGAAGCAAGATACTGCAAGTAAGAGGGAAGTATGTATATGGTTCAGGGCCAAGGACAGATAATGACCAAGAAAAAGGTAAAAAGCTGAGCAGTCGTACCCTATAAAAGCACCAGTTCTTTTATTACTTCAAATAAAAGAAAAACAAATAAACAAAAAAAAAAAAAACTTATCTAGCATATTTATGCATGTTTACTATGACTGTTTTTCATAAGAGAGATCCTTGAAACTGAGAAAAATACAACAGTGGGGCTATTCATTTAAAATAAATGCATTTCTGCGGTAATTCTGTCCTTGTACCAAGGGAGTTTAAAGAAACAGATTTGACAAGATATGTTGCCTAAATTTGTCAGATCTTCTGTAGACCACATTGTACCCAAAAAAGAGGGAATTTAAATAGTTATTCAGACACTCATCAAATGCACCAATAGCTTTGAGGTCTGTCTTCTACAAAGCTTTTTTTTTTTTTTTTTTAATCAGTTTAGAAGAAAAGGTACAATACAGGGTACATAGCAGCTATTCTTTGATATTTGGTAGTTGCAATGGCATACAAAGGTTTTTTAGGACTTCTAAACGGCCAACCAAACTGAACAAGATTCCGTACTCTGCCAATATACAAACAACGCGTTTTTCATATGTTAATGTTTAGGGGTTTTGGATATTTAAAAATATTTGATGGCTAGTGGCTATGAAAGGGGTTTAACAGATGGATGAGTAAAAACAAAATATAAGGTGCATTTTTCAATACAAAAAATCATGTCAGGAAGGGAACTTGGGTGATTGAAGTACAGCATTGCACTGGATACATTACTTTTTAATGATGGCAACAAGGGCTTTTAACTGAAACACTTGACAAACATTAGACAGACAAGCAAACAGCAATACTGTGAATGTTTTTTCCACAGCAATGAAATTCTTATAGGGCAAAGGCTTTTACAGAGGGCAAGAAGACCATAGCAGGGGTGGAATTACTAGCCTGCTAAAGGACCAGCATAGTGCCTTACTCAGAACACAGAACTATGCAGGTCTTGATACCTACCTGCCTGACAACAGCAAATGCACAAGTAGCACCACCTTGTTGAATCTTAAATTAAAACTCCAAGAGGTATTCAGGTTTTGCTTTTTTGACTCTAATATTCTAATATCAACTGACGCAAACAATTAAAAAAACTATAATTACATTCACATTAATTATACTGCAACAACATAAGCACTTAACAGAAAGGAGGCAGCCGTGTACCATAAAGAAACAGATTTAAAGCAGCAGTACTGCCAATAAAACATTTGTCATGTCTACCAGTTCAAAAATGTGATGGAAATTTAAAGGGGTTGCCTAGGCAACTTGAAAAAGCATACTTGCCTTTTGTCCCACCATAGGTGATTGGTCCTAGTCTGGCGGTATAAAACACGCTGATTTAATCCTGAACTGGACAGGTCCACAATATTTATCCACCCTCAGTCACGGTTCCCACACCAGTCACTGCAAAGAAGGGGGTGTGTCATGCCTTGGCAGGCCCCTCCATTGCAGTGAATGTTACCTGAACAGTCCACAAATTGATACATTAAAAAAAAAAACTGTCTGGTCACACTACTACAGCAATATTCTTTTTGGATTAAGTTACATTTCTGCCAGTGCCTGACCAACTCATCGGTCAAGCCACAATTCTGCTGGGATTATAGACAATGGGGTCTATTCAGAGCCAGGTGAGAAAACTCACTTTTAGGAGAGGTAACTGTCTTTCACTTTCATTGTCTTCCTTGGGGCCAATTTAACATAGGTGGAAATTTGCATATGGTTGTTGTATCAGCCCCAAGGTAGACCATAAAAGTGAATGGCAGTTTTCTTTAAGAAGGGAGTGGCTTTTCTTACCTGGCTCGGAATCAATCCCAATGTTTTGGCTAATTACATTTTCTTTACCTTATGCATGGTTTATAACAATAAGAAATCTTTTAAGTCTCTGAAAAAGCGTAAGATTCTTGGGCTCAAGTTAACATGGCAGCCAGTGACTGAAAAACAAGCTATAGAACCTATCAATAATGAACCTGTAAATACAGCTACATTTAACATTCAGAAATAGCTAGAGTTGTCTGGACTTGCTTTTTTTATTAGAATTTTGTAAGCAGCCAACTGGCTTTTCACGGTTTTGAACCTGAGAAAGTCAGTTGGAAGTCTTGAAAACAAAACATAGCATCCTTGGAATCCTATTAGATATAACAATACCTCAAAGACCGCCAAATTTTCTACTTCTATGTCACATTTTATTATAGCAGTCATTTTGACTAAATAAAACCAACTGTAGCATAAAATGACAACCAATGGAAGTACTGCTGCTTGCAAAAGCTAATCATTTGCTTTAATGGGCAGTTTGCAAAATCCTGAGGGCCTGTTCATATGGACACTGTTCTAAAATGAGGGCTCAATGCATACAGAATAATCAGTTTGCTGTGAGGCTTGCTCTTTGCATAGTACTGTGCCTTTGGTCAATCCCAACTCAAAAGGAGCTGGGGAGGAGCTACTTTGTACCCTTACTAGTTCAGAGGGTTGAATGTTATCCTCTATTAACCAAGTAATGTTACTTACAAATTAAAAACATGTTAATAAACCATCAAAAAGTGTCCTGCCAACTAGATCCTTTGGGTCTTAAACAGTTTATGTGGGCGGCAAAAAGGATCGACAATCTCTTACAGAAAACATCAGTAGAATCTGCCAAATTTTTTATTTAATTTTGGATTTTTTTTTAAAGGAATAGCTGTCCCTAATAATTGACTCAGCGGCGGTTACTCAGTTAAGGTTAATAGCAGCTATCCAGACCACCAATGTCATTGTAACTCCATTAGGGGGCTACTAAGACAGCAGGGTAGGTAGTGCCCACTTTCAGTAAAGATAAAGAATTGTTCAATGTTAGAGGCACAGCTAGTAAGTTACCGGGGGGGGGGGGGGTTCAGATTCACTGCAGGCTTGTAGTAGTATTTTTGTATGAACACCCATGCCAAGCCACATAATATATATTTTTTTGAAAAAAGGTCTTCCGTTTTAAGAAGCAGTTGCTAAAATTGCTTTAGAGGCCTTGTGAACAAGAACAAGTAAGGGTTCCACAATTAATTTACATTGCTGGAGGGATAAATACAAATTTTACAGAGCAAAAAGCGCATTATAGATTTAAAGTGAAAGTCCACTGGCCCTCCTTCAGACCTGCCAGCGATATAGGTCTTACCCCCCACCTGCTTTCACGCCATTCATCCCTCACCTTCACAGCAGGAATATAAAGCACAGGAACTTTCATGTACAGAGGTGTCCACTGAAGTCAATGGGGATACTCCTTGCAGAGGCCAAGGCCAACCGCCTCACCAGCTCCTTATAACAGCGCTGCATGTGAGAAATGTGCAGTGCAGGAGCAAGTGAAGACTGGCACATCTGGGCTGAGGTCTAAAGAGAAAATCCAAAGTAGATTTTCCCTTTAAACTAAAGCACAAGTAGCAAGGTGTGTTAAAGGGAAACTTTACTGTAGCTGTCTTGGTGTGACCAGCAAAAGAAACCCTCTCCAGCCCACCTTAAATCCCGGTGTGCTAAAAGGTTTAACTAAAATAGCTAAGCACAAGTTAACAGACAAGAACAAACAGAACATAAAAGACAGCAAAGGCCATTATGATAAACATTTAGATTCACAGCTAATAATTACAAATGTGTGCTTGACAATGCCTTTAAAGGGAATGTAACTTGCACTTGCCCTCCCAAGTGGTAAATTAGTATGGATACTTTTAGCGGTTCATAAGATGCCATGGTGATCACAAACCTCCAGGCAGAGTAACATACAGATGTGTTAACGTGAGGAAAAGGGAACTATACAAATAATATAAGCACAGTACCGTCCCTTTAAAGATATACACCAATTTCAAACACCATAGGTGTCTTGCATGAATTGGAACTGATCATATTCAAACAATGCTTGACTACCCAGTATTAAAAAAAAGCATGATACTAATTTGCTATGACAATTATTAGTTTACTAGGTAGACCATCCAAATATTTAGTTACAAACTGAATGATATTATAACCTCATGATTTTGGTTTTGTGGGCTCAAAGATAAACTTTTTTTTTATTTTTTGACCTCCAGGTAGTTTTAGGCCTCATTTACAAGAATCCCCTATACAATTACAGCTGTAATTCAATGTAGAGGTTTGTGTATTAAAAGCTTAAAAGATTTCAATATATTTAAAACAAGCTTGCAACTTATTATTACGGACAACCCGGTAAGATACCATGGCCATGCAGCCATAAGTGCAGTATTCGGTGTATCTCCCTTCAGTATTAAAAAAAAAGTAGAAACTAAAATAAAGCTGTAAAAGCTATAACTGGTGGGAATAAAGTAAATGGAGATATGCAGGGAAAGGAGCATTCCATTAATATAAAAACACAACAAAGAAGTGCCTTCTAGTTCATTTGCAGGAGGCACCAAAGCAGACCCCCTCATCATAAAAAGATCATGTTTCGTTAAACATGCTTGGGTACTTTCATTAAAGAGCTCACATGAGCCATAGGCTTTCTTAATTGGAATACAAAAATGGTTGGCCAAGTTACAAAAGTGGAATAGAGTAAAAATAGCATTGTTAATTACACCAGGTTTAATATTTACAAATATTTAAATGTAAAAAATAAGAGGGAGCAGCTTAACACTAATACTTGTGAAAAGCTGGATCACCTAATAAGGGACGGCAAAAGACAGAACAAATCATGGGTGCTTCTTCTGGTCATCCCCTTTAGAGCAACGTATGCTCAAAATAGTTGAACATTTGTGGAGACATTCAATTTTTTTTTTCACATTTGCATTTAGGAGATTATGGAGAATCCTCTGTAGTGGTAAGCTTTTGGGCACAATGAAAATGTGGGTCATAGTTGGCAGGCATTCCAATGATGATGAGATCTGAAACACAATTACCAAAGTTAAGGAGGTGCAGTCTGTGCTGGCCAACTGCCACCAGATTTAAAACTAAAAAAGGGATTTGCATTAAACTTTTTGTGGTGGTGGTGGGGGGGGGGGGGGGGGGGATTGGAAATAACTTAAATGTAAAACAGGTAAGTGTTACTATACACAATACCCCCCCTACTACCTACACAGTTTGTAATATTGAAACCGGTCTTTATTGTGTCCTATCCAATAGTTACTACTTTGCCTCCTTCACAGGATACATGTCCCATATAATGGTCTTTAGGAAAAGCAGAATCTTCAGACAACATTAAATACTTAATGTGCAGGGCAATACCAAGTTCCACATAAATATAGCTCACTGTTAGTCCTTAGCATTGTACTGGCAAGGTCCATTAGCTGCTGCCCAATAACCATTGTCACAATTTTACAACCAACTCATGGACTCATTTGTTTCAGTAAAAGACTGAACATTAGAAGAGCTAAAAACACATCATGCAAGAAACCGGGGCAATGTATCAGTGTTTATATAATTCACAAACAAGGATACAACGCTATTCAATCATCGCTGAAAAAAATTAAACATTAAAAATGGACTGCATTGACCAACCAGTTGTCTATATAGTAGAAAATTCCAGCCATGAAACGCCTTGAATTTATCTTAAAGTTTGGTGATCAGATAATGACTACAAAAAAAATAACTAAAAAAAAGTGAAACAAACAACTTTGTTTTAAGGAGAACCAAAACCCAGGAAATACGTGCCTGAGGTTTCCCCCTTAGACATACCTCGATTTGGTGATCCCAAGGAATATACAATGCATGCATCTGCCCGGCATCCCTGCTGTGTGCATTCACACCTAGATGGCTGCCGGCGTGACAGCAGAAACGCCACCGTGTGTGTGACATCCCCTGCTCCCTCTGCCATGCGTGCTCACTGGGGCTAAGTCTTGAATGCGTCGTAAAAGTGAGGATCGAGGTAGGTTTATAGGGACATGGGGGGGGGGGGGGGGTCAAAATTCGGACATCTCACATTGGGACAGGGAGCCACCTGGCCTTGGAGTCTCAGACTGGCACCACAGGTTTTGGTTCTCTTTAAGAAGGGGTATTTGACTAGTCCTCCAGTCCCCATATAACTGGAGGTACATCAATACTCTGCTTTACTCAAACTTTCGGCTTCTTCTTAACCTCCCTGTTGTCTGTGGATCTAGTTTTCCCACAGTCAAACCTAGACAATTACATATGATACTCTTCATTTTAATGCAAGATGCTATCCATAAAAACATGAGCTAGAGCTGTTAAGATAGCCAAATCAAAAGGCATTACTTGCTGGAGTGCTAGCAGCCAAAAATAGGATTCTTTTGACTATATATTATGTGCCGCCAGGTAGGGCTTGTTATTAGGAAAAACTTGAGGTGCATTAATACAACCCCTGGTCTTCCAGCACAGCAGGGGGTTACTTTCTTAATGTACAACTGACTGAGGTAGATAGTGTGCTAACACAAATACAGATTCAAAAATAAAATTAAAATCACTCCTCCAAACTCCTCATATCTATTAATAAAAAAATGTACATGCGCTTATTTTTTTCTTTTACTATGAAAGCCAATTAAGTTCTGTACAGTGATCTTCATTATATTAAAATAAATACAATTTTTAAGAAAAATCTGTTGAATTACAAAAAAGTAACCTGACAATATATACTTTTAATTTTTTCACTTTTTCCACTAAAAGTGTAGTGTTTTTAAAAATTTTTTTTTTTTTTTTTATTTGTGTAAATAGATTACTAAGGTATTTTCAAATTTCCGTCAATTAGGGGGAGGGAAGAAATCAGTACATTGAAAAAGAATTCATAGGTACAAGAAACAGTATAGGATATTGGGACTTGTGGGTCAACACACCAACAGGATTATACAAGAAAGTGGGAGGGCAATTAGAAATACCCTTTAGGAGGCTGTAGTATGCGTTCCAAGTTGAAAATTGTTCCTAATATTCTCTGCTAGATTGTCAGGTAAGAAACCTGCACATTGTGCTAAGCTTAGAAGAATTGAATAGTGTTAACCAACAGCAATCTAGCCATTTCACTTCAATATCTGCGTAGTGGAAATTATAGGACTGCTATAAAAGTAATTTTGAAAATAAAAAGTAAAATGCAAGTATGCTAAGCATATAATTTAATGATATCACATCAGCATACTTGCTGCTTACTGCAAGGTCTGAACAGGATGAGCATGCTTATCTCTTCTTCAAAAATGTCAGAGGTGTTATTTGGGTGTGATATATTGACATATAAAGTTCACGTTCAGCTTATATATTGCTCATGTAGGCCTTGAAAATAAAAAGTTAGCACTTAACCAAAACTGATCTGGAACAGTTGTGATACTATAAACAATGCAACAAAATATTTTGGAAGGCTTTAACAAGGATAGGATGAAACATGTATGTACCAAGTGCTGCACAGTGTTAAATTTCCCATATGGATGAATATGTGGAGATACACTGGGGTAGAATAGAAAGTATACAGGGGTTATATTACATGCTACTTACATGTAAAAAGTATTTAAGTGGTCTACAGAAAAGTTATGTGGTACAGTTTGTTACTGAAAGATCAGGTATGGGGCAGTGGAGTCAGATATATGGAAACACAGCAAAAGGGGGGAGGGGACAAAGGAATTCAAAGTGCTGTATATTAAGGCCATAATGATATCAGCCATGTGAGGGATTGCAGGGTCGACCAGGGTCGAGTTTTCTATAGTTACACAATACAGGTACTATACACTGCACTTAATGACCCCATTAAAACACACACACTTAAAATCAACTACATGGAAAGAGGATGGGTTCCCAGTGTAGGAACTTCAATGTTACCATAAATTGGGGCCTAGACATTAGGCAAACCTAAAGCCAACTTTCAGCCAAAAAAAAAATACACTTTGTTTTAAAGAAATATGGTAGCATTAAACTGTTCTCACTTTCAATGTTTTGTCATGCCTTCATTGAGGGGTATTATCCTGGTTTCCAGTTTAGTCACAACAAGGGTTGGCATACTGGCAGAAAGTTGGCAAGTAAAGCATAATGTTTTTGTGCCAACAACACCTCTATTGCCCGTGACACAGGGTTTCTAAAGCGAAACATTTTGGCTGTAGCTGGAACCTAACAGTACCTATAACAATATTTTGACTTTTGATTTCACACAGACTAACTAAATTACCTTTATAAAAAGATGCTTTAATACAATTTGGTGAAGATATTTCTTTTAGGCATTACTCTGAATGGAGTGTGAAATTCTGTGTAATGATCAAGAATGCTGCGCAAATTGATACCACAGAAATCAAACTTCCAGCTGGCTGCTACACTTTGCACATCACTTCTTTTTTCACAACAGCACTATGTGTACATGAACACATGCACACACTTGCCTTGACAGCTTGGTCAAGCGAATACTTCACAGTAAAATAGATTTCTATCCAATCATTTTCTAGATGATTAATGGTGCACAAAATAGAAATAATTTTGATTCCTCATGAAGAAATTCTACAAAGGGTCTTTTTAACATTTTTCTTTCTTAATGCAGATCTTAAATTATATATTGTGTATACATAAAAAGAAGCAACTGCTAGATATACGTTGTAATTGTTATAGTAAGCACACCAGGTAAAAGACCTGACTTTAGAAAGCTTAACACAAACCACAGAAGCCGATAGTGACTAGTTACCTCCCCTACCATTATGGAGAATGGTAACCGCTCTACAACAACCTTTACATTATAAAATTACATCTCCTAGGGTTGATAAAAAGCATAGTAAATATATATATATATATATATATATATATTTTTTTTTTTTTTTAATTTAGGAGCAAACACCTCTACTGTTCTCCTCTGACCCCCTTTAGCTGATTGATATGAAAGGAGGAGGGGAGGTATGGATGAGTGTTTGTGTCCTTTTGTGTAATTAAGAACATATCTGACTAAACATCAACCACCCCTCAAACTTGTTTCTGGGCCCTCCACTGCCCGAAGGGTATTGGAGACGCACTGTGAATACAAAACAAAATGATTCAGCTGTAGATTGAAAATGATTGCAGGAGCACAATGTAAGCTCCCAAAACTTAACAAGTGTTTCATTACTGTACACAAAAAATCAGCAGGTCAGAAGGATAAGTGGAAGATGAGGCAAAAGGTAAGGTACTGGAACTTTACCATGTTATTGGTTTAAAAAATGGGGGTCCTTGCTGCTCTCTCTCTTTCATTTTAGCATGTTTTTCTCCCAACAGATAAGCAGTATAAGACTCATGGTCTAAAAAACAGAGGTTGAGTGGAGACAACCCCACAACTGTAATTAAGGTTTTAATAACCTTAACCAATTACACGTAGAAAAATATAGCTTCTGATGAGGCTTTCTTGTAGAGCTTCAGTTTCTTTTGGTGTGTGCTTTAAAATCATGTTGGTGCATTTCCTCCCTAATGCATGACACACCTTTACCTCGACAGTAAAAAGCCACTTGAAATAAATAGGCAATAAAGTGTAATCGATTTAAATGGGGTTTCCCCCATTTTATGTCTGTTCACAGTTTGCCCTATATTCAGCCTGTCAAAAAAAATGTCCAAAGCACAAGACAAAAATAAAGTCAATAACCCAATGGGGTGAGGAAACATTCAAAACCTGAAGAGGGCATTGACGGTTTGATGTTCTATCCATGGGCACAGTTCTGTCCTGAGATTTGATGGAGGGTAGTTTTAATATCAGAGAGCGAGGACTTTGTGTGTTAGGATGGACTGGAACGAGGCATAAATGGAATACGTCCATTTTTTCTACTCCCATTCATGTGAGTGTAGGGGATGTGTTCCTCATAAAGGTTTCCTCGCTGTCCATCATCCCGTAGTGAACAGGAAGACGGATCCAGAGGCGTGCTTTCCATATTCTCAAAATCCATCTCCAAATCATCTGTCTCAGGTGGCTTATTTTCATCACTGTAGAAGAATGAAACCTCCTTAAAATTCGGGTGAAGGTCATCCTTTAGCATTTCAATGATCTCCAAGAAAGTGGGCCTCATTTTGGGGTTATACTGCCAACACATCTGCATCAGACTGTGACTGTAACAGAAATGCCAAATTATTATTACAAATAAAAATGGACAATCTGATATTGAACTATTAGAATATACCACCATTTTTAAACAGGCTTCTTCCAATCCAATTTAATAGATACTTCTAGATCAGGGGTTCCTAAACTGAGGTATGCATAACACTGGTGACCCTAACAGGTGTATCCAATGAGGTTACAGATGGATTTCTACTCCAGCCTGATCTGCTGCCATCTATACTTTACCGAAACCTAATTTTCTCTATGTACAAAACTGTCCCCAGAAAATATGAAAACCAATTATGTGCACAATTTGTGCATTTGCTGCAATTTAAATGTTTTTGCACATTTTTTTTACACAGTTTTAGGTGGCTGACCTATACAACCACCCAAGTAGTAATTGAGATAACTAGAAAATAGAAAGTGGTATTTGTAGAAAAATAGTTAGGAACCCCTACTCCGCATGCGCTGATTTGGGAAACACAAGGGAAAATGCTGCCCATTATTATTATTAATAGGCCGGTTCACATTTCACATATACACGATATAGATATATATATATATATATATATATATATATATATATATATATATACTGGCCTGGTGTGAATAGAGCCTAAATCATATAGATACTTCTATAAATTATTGTAGAACTTACAGTCTAGGGTGACAGTTGTCTGGCTGCTCCAGGGACCCTCCTTCCATTACAAATTTGAGGACTTGCTCATTCGATAGACCCTGATAGGGCTGTTCAGCCAGAGTTGTTATTTCCCACAGCACTACACCAAATGACCTAAAAGAGAAGAGTGTTGCACATAATAAGATTCAATAATAATCTTGAAGTCAGGCTATAATATATATGACAAATGAATCCAAACTATGCTAGTGCATACAAGAAATAATACTAGCTCTGCGGAATGCCAGTCAGACCGCTTTTGCTCCTTCAAAGAGATAGCCGCACAACAGTATATACAATCAAAAAATCAATGCTTTATTCAAAACATCATATAAACAAAGGCATGTCCCGAAGTAAACACATTTAAAAACAATTAAAACTCATCTAAAAGATAGAAAGTGGACCCTTCCAGACTTATAGGCCCATACTGGAAATTAATTACTAAAGATTATAATATTAATACATTTGCATATTATCTGCTAGCTATCCTAGGAGCCTCCGCATGAAATGCATACAAAAAATAGATTGGCTAGGGCCATACCTGTAAGGTGTGATCGGAGAAAAAAAGACAATTCTGTGAGTACTCACCTGTAGAATTGCTTTTACCATGCATGGCACAGCCTGCTTCACGAAGTCATTACATCTGGTTATTCCGCCACAAGGTGGTGCAGTGCACTGCAGAAGAGTTGTGGCTCTGCCCGGTACCATATAAAAATGGAATCACCATAGACTTATCCAGTAGTTGACAAGCAGTGATACAAGAACCGGGAACTAATAAAGATAACAACCCCAATTAATTTGGAACAATCACCATCAAGAGGAAACCAAGAACAACGTAACAAGGGTGGGGTGAAACAGGCCGTGCCATGCATGGTAAAAGCAATCCTACAGGCGAGTACTCACAGAATTGTCTTTTTCCCAATGCATGGCATGGCCTGCTTCACAAAGTCATTACATCTGGGACTTCCAAAAGCAGCATCCATAAAGTAGGGTGGGATCCCCAAAAAGTAACAGCAGGCAGTTCAAACCACCACTGCCTGAAGTACCTTGCGGCCAAAAGCAGCATCAGCAGAGGCCTTAACATCAACCTTGTAAAACTTGGAAAAAGTGTGAACAGAAGACCAAGTTGCGGCCTTACAAACTTGTTCAACAGAAGCTTGGTGCTGAAAGGCCCAAGATGCACAAATAGCACGAACGGAATGAGCAGTAACCCTAAAAGGGGGAATCTTCCCCTTAGGCCTGCTCCACCGCCTGACGGATCCCACTTGCTGATAGTGGATTTAGCCGGAGGCAGACCCTTCCTAGGTCCAGCAGGAAGAACAAAAAGAGCGTCAGATTCCCTGAAAGACTCAGTAGCAACCAAATAAAACTTGACAACATCCAGAAAAAGTGTCCGCTCCTTGGAATTAGCAGGATTAGGACACAGAGAAGGTAAAACAATGTCCTGATTGAGATGAAAAGCAGACACAACCTTAGGCAAGAAATCCGGCTTAAGCCGAAACACCACCTTATCCTGATGCCTTTCAAAATAAGGAGGTTTGATGGAGAGAGCCGCCAGCTCAGAAACTCTCCTGACCGAAGTAATGACCACCAGGAAGACCACCTTAAGAGTCATAATAGGCAAAGCGGCCCCACTGATAGGCTCAAAGGGAGGACCCTGCAGAGCAGACAACACCAGATTTAGATCCCGAACAGGTAGCATAGGTTTACGTGGTGGACGCACATGAGCAACTCTCTGAAAGAAAGACTTGACCAACCGGTGATTGCCAAAAGATCTTTAGAAGAAGATTGCCAGGGCTGACACCTGTCCCTTGAGGGTACTAAGTTGAAGGCTCGAATCCAAGCCATGTTGCAAAAAATCCAGAATCCTGGGAATAGAAAACACCCTACAAGGCAGAGACCTGGACTCACACCAGGCAATGTAAGCATGCCAAATCCTATAGTAGATAAAGGCCGAGGACTTCTTCCTAGCCCTAATCATGGTAACAACAGAGGCCGGCAACCCCTTATCCATCAAGATGGAGGTTTCAGCAGCCAAGCCGTTAAAGCCAGCGTTTGTAAATTGGGATGGCACAGTTGTCCCCGAGTGAACAGATCTGGATCCTTGGGCAGGGCACACTGATCTACTGCCAACTGCACGACGTCTGCGAACCACACCCTCCTTGGCCAACAGGGGGCCACCAGAATGGCTGGTACCCCCTCCTGGGCTATCTTGCGTAGCACCCTGCCCAGCAGAGGAAAGGGAGGGAACACAAAGAGAAGCCGAAACTCCGTCCAAGGCATGGCTAGTGCATCCGTGGCGAAGGCCAGAGGGTCCTGTGACAGGGAGACAAACCTGGGAAGCTTGTGGTTGTGGCGGGACGCAAACAGGTCCACATCCGGCTGACCCCAGCGGTGACACAGGGAGTGAAATACCTTGTTGCTGAGGGACCATTCCCCCCAGCCGAGACGTCAGGGAGTCTGCCTCCTGGTTCTCTACCCCCGGAATGTAAACCGCCGAGATGCAAGGCACATTCTCTTCTGTCCAAGACCGTATCAGGGACACTTCCTTGAGGGCTCGCTTGCTCCCAGTCCCTCCCTGATGATTGATGTAGGCAACCGCCGTCTGGTTGTCCGAGCGGATCTGAACAGCCCGACCCTGAAGGTGTGAGGTCAGCTGAGCAAGAACCAACCTGATCACCCTCAGTTCCAGGACATTGATGGGAGCATGGGCCTCCTGGCGGCCCCACTGACCCTGGAACTGCAGAGACATCCAAAAGCCCTCCCAACCAGTCAGACTGGCATCTGTGGTCTCCCAACACTGAGGCAGAAATGTCCTGCCCACTACAAGCTTCCTTGAGTCCAGCCACCACGAGAGGGACTGCCTGGCCAGGGGGGACAGCACAAATTCCTGATCCAGGAAAACAAGGTCCCGATTCCAAACAGACAGAAGGTGCAACTGAAGAGGTCTCATGTGAAACTGAGCAAAGGGGACCGCCTCGAAGCTGGACACCATCAGACCCACTAACTGCATCCCCTGCCAAATGGAGGGATGGGGACACAAAAGCAGAGCCCGGACCTGCTTCTGAAGACCCTCCACTTTCAGCTGAGGTAGGAATACCTTGACCTGAGAGGTATCCCCAGAAAGGACCTCACCAAAGACGGAGACAGTGAAGACCTGGGATAGTTGATCACCCAGCCGAAGGACTCGAGAGTGGAGGTCACCACCTGAGTATCCTTCTCGGCCTGATGAAGAGACTGAGCTGCAATCAGAATGTCGTCCAGGTAAGGAAGGATGCGAATGCCCTGATGCCGCAGCAGAGCCATCACGCCCACCAGCACCTTGGTGAACGCCCAAGGCGCCGAGGTGATACCGAACGGTAAGGCCACAAACTGGTAATGCAGATCCTCTAGAGAAATCTCCGATGACCTGGAAAGACTGGCACAGGAAGATAAGCATCCTTGATGTCCATGGAGGTCATGAAATCGCCCGGGCGGAGGGTACTGACAGGCGAGCGAAGGGTCTCCATGCGAAAGTGCTTGAAACTGACAAACCTGTGGAGACCCTTCAAGTCCAGGATGGGCCTCAGGGACCCGTCCTTTTTGGGGACAGTGAACAGATTGGAGTAGAAACCCTGACCCCATTCCTGGGAAGGCACCAGGCAAATGACCCCTGACTCCAGTAGACGAACCGCAAGGCGCAACCCCCTGAGCTGACAGAGGGTTGTGAGACATCCGGGATCTGATGAATCTGCAAACTCTATCTTGTAACCGGAGGACACCACCTCCTGAATCCACCGGTCTGAGACGTGGAGCCTCCAGACGTGAGCACAAAACCGAAGCCGTCCCCCCACCCGGATGGGTGAGGGCGCCTCCTCATGCCTGAGGGCGCTTGGAAGAAGGTTTGGGCTTGGGGTCCCATGAGAGGCCGGGACGACCACGGGATCTGCCACGGCCCCAAGAACCCCTGCGGATACCTGAAAAGAGGGGGCCTCGACCTCCTCTGGGGGTACGAAAGGAGGAGACTGAAGCGGATAGCCCCCGAAAAAGGCAGAGGCTGCCTCCTATGCCGAGGCAGCCAACCATCCTTGGCTCTAAAACATCAATGCGCTCACCAAAGAGCCGCAGCCCTACAAAGGGGAGCCCAGTGAGAGCCAGCTTAGCAGCAGCGTCAGCTACCCACTGGCGCAACCAAACAGAGCGGCGCATAGCCACCAAGAGGGCAGAGGCCCTACCACTCAGCCGTACTACATCATCCATGGCAGTAAGTATAAAGCCAACAAAATCAGAACACAGCAAGAGGGTCCTATACTCCTCCCTACCAGCTGTACCGCTTTGATTGATCAGTCTCTTAAGAGCAATAGCAGTTATGGCAGCGGCACAGGCCGGGCGCAACCCAGCCCCCACAAATGCAAAGGCATGGCAGGCCAGCTGATCCATACGCCGGTCCTCGCTGTCTCGCAGGGTAGTAGTGTCAGGGGAAGGCATGACTGAAGTGTTGGACAACCCAAGAACGGGTGTGTCTACCTCGGGGGGACCCACGGGGCAATCTACTAGGACATTCCCACTCCTTGAGCACCATATTAGTGAAATGACTCTGCTCAGGGAACTCCAGACGCCGCTTAACAGGACAAAAAAGCTCACCCTGTTTCCTCTTAGCCACCTCGGGGGGCAATGTGCAAAACCTCAAAAATGTGAGACAACAGACTAACAGTGTCCTCAGGGAACCAGGAATCCTCAGGGTCACTGTCACACCCCACCTGCTGGTCCCCAGAGGAATCAGAGCCCGGGAAAAGCTCCCCCTCTTCTAGGGAGTAACAGTCATCAAAAAAATCAAATTCCTCCTGCACCTCAGTAAACAGTGCAGGCGTGGGAACCAGGTGCCGCTTCTCGCTAGAGGCCTTAGGTGGAACAGGCCTGGCAAGCTGAAACGGAAACGGGTGGAAATAGATATGCAGGGCCGCAGGCATGGTTGCCCCGCACACCTGCGCAAAGTATATAAGAGCCATCTTCTATCTTCGCAGTAAGCACTGCAGAGAACAACTGGATAAGTCTATGGTGATTCCGTTTCTCTATGGTACCGGGCGGAGCCACAACTCTTCTGCAGTGCACTGCGCCACCTTGTGGCGGAATACCCAGATGTAATGACTTCGTGAAGCAGGCCGTGCCATGCATTGGGAAAACATGGGTTTAAAAAATACAATTCTGTGAAATACTCACCTGTAGAATTGGTATTATACGCATACAGTACGTCCTGCTCCATATATAACACTTACACGTGGGTAATCCTCCGCCAGAGGGCGCTGTTCACTGCAGACATGCAAAAACAGGCTCCTCCCGGCCCTTCATATACCCAGGGACCTCCCACAAATCCCCAGCATTGAAAAGCAGTGAGAAAAGAAGCCGGGAGAAACCAACCACCAAACTGGTAACAATAGCAATGATAACAATCACCATACAGGGGATCCAGAAAAATGTAAAACCAGGGTGGGGTGGAGCAGGACGTACTGTATGCGCATAATACCAATTCTACAGGTGAGTATTTCACAGAATTGTATTATTCTAAGCATACAGTACGTCCTGCTCCATATATAATACTTACACGTGGGACATCCAATAGCAGTGTCCATAAAGTAGGGTGGGATCCCCATGAAAAAAGGCACAGCAGACAGTAAAGGCGCTGTCACCTGCAAACCTTGCTACCAAGCACGACATGAGCAAAGGCTCTAACGTCAACCTCATAACAAAACCTTTGAAAAGGTTTGAACAGAAAACAAGCAGCGGTCCTGTTTAAACCTGTTTAAACAGAAAACCTGGTGCTGAAGGGCCAAATGTACCCAAGCACAAGTAGAACAGAAGAAAAAGAGAGGGAGATTCTTCCCCCTTAAAGGAATAGGCCAGAGTAGCGACCTGACCAGCCCAAATGCAACAGGAGCCTCGTAAAACTTAGAACTTTCCCCAACGGGGAATTGAAAACTGGTCTCCCGCAAGACAGGCGGGGATACTGACCACTACACTAACAAGGCTCAGCAAGAAGCCAAAACCCTTACTCAGGACCAGAAAGACAAACCATCCAAGTAAGATCAGTCCAAAGGGCGCATAGCCCCTAGAAGCAAATGAGATCAGGCGCATACATATGGAGGAGCCCGCAGACCCCAAGGGGCATCGGTCCCCCTAAGGGACAAGAAACAACCAAGAAAACTTCAACACCTGTTGAGGGAATGTAGACCCCTTTACTTCAGCATTACTAAAAGAAGGCCCATAGGCAGACAAAAAGGACTTAAATAATGAACATAAGACACCACCTTGGGCAAAAGGTCCGGTGTAAGGCGGAATACCACCACATCATGGTGTGTATAAATATATATAATGAACGAGGGCTAACTAAACAGAGCCAACCTTCTCAGGCACACGTCTGACTGAAGCAACAGCCCCGGAGGGGCAACTTGAACTATGAAACAGCTCAGACAGCATCCAGAATAAGTCCCAAGGCAAACAGAATGAAGATTGATCCCAACAGGGACCATAGAACTACTTGGGAGATGCACGTGAGCAATCCCCAAGAGAAAGCTTAACAAGGAAGACTGAACAAGACTTCCACAGGAAGGCAGACAGGATAAAACCTGAACATTCAGAGCACCAAGATGGGGAGCCAACCCCAACCCATGCTGTAATAACTCTAGAACCCTGGGAACCGAGAGCGTCCAACAGGGGAGAGACCAAGACTCACGCCAATCAATATGGGTACGCCATACCCTATAATAGATGGAGAACGGAGAAGCAGAAGAAGCTTGCTCCTAGCCCCTCATAGCCAATTTCACCCAGAAGATAACCCGTCTCCGAAGGGTGAATGAATCAACTGTCAAGCCATCAGACTAGAGCCTGTAGATTGGGGCGACATAATAAGGAGCTTGAAAAAGGGCAGAACCGCACTCCTGAGAGAGCGTACAGGTCCACTGTCCTCAGCAGAAACATCTGCGAACCACAGTCCACTAGGCCACCCAGGGGCCATCATAATCACGGGTCCCCTTATCAGCACAATCTTGCGCAGAACCCCACATAGCAGGGTGAATGAAGAGAAGACATAAAAAATAGAATGTCCAGTCATAAAATAACTAAGCCCCCATGACCAGATTCAGAATAATCTGGGGCAGTAAAAACAAGGGCAGAGCCCCTGTGATATTAACGAGACCCAACAGAGCCACCCCAGTTGGCTCTCCGAGGAACACCAGGATAGCACAACCTGCCACTGAAGGACATCCATTGGGGCTAATACCACTGAGGTGCAGGGAACGTAGACCCCCACCTAGATCAGGATCAGAAGCCTTCCAGGAGAATCATCCTGCTTCAAGTTCCAGACCAATAAATAAATACAGACCACTGTCCTCCGACAGGCCAAGAGTCCCCAAATAGACTGGTCCTGAAGAAGGAGAAGTCCAGCAAGATAGAGCCAAACTGAAGGCTCACTGTTATAACAAAATCAGTAGGTAAGATGGACCCTCTAAGGGACACTACCTAGGAACCGCGGGGTTTTTTTGGAAGAAATTCCCCCCCGCCAACCTGCGAGACTTGGTACCCAAGGTGACCATTCACAGGAAGATGCAAGCAAGAAGGGGGAGCCCCCTGACAGGGTCCTTGAATTTAACCAGCTCAAGAGGAACCACCGTACTAAGGGGGAATGAGCACAGACCTAGCTCCAGGGGTGCTGGAACCCCATCCAGGATCAATAACCTACTGTGCCGAAGAGCCCAAGGGCTCTGTATACAAGGGACATCAACTGATCCGCCACCAACGGGCCCACCAGTTGCAATCCTGCCTGGTGAAGGTAAGGTGTCAGCAAAGAGGGACAGAACCCATGTAACCAGGAGTCCACTTATTGCCAAGGAAGAAGGATCAAGCCTGAACCGAATCCAAGGAATGGAGATAGCGAATAAGGGACCATGAGGGATGGAGGTGACTGAACACCCATCCAAATAACTCCCAGAGGCTCCCGCCGGCCGACTAGCCCACTCGGCCTGACGTAGAGATTGGGAAGTAAGGAAGGACGATCCGGTAGGTCCTAGTGCGGACGCCCCATAGGCATGTCAGAGA
Organism: Gastrophryne carolinensis; assembly: GCA_027917425.1. Lineage (NCBI taxonomy): Eukaryota > Metazoa > Chordata > Amphibia > Anura > Microhylidae > Gastrophryne > Gastrophryne carolinensis. Next base: position 324,604,239 of record CM051234.1, read on the forward strand.
CATCACCCCCATCCGCGCCTTGGCAAGTAGCCTGGGAGCAGAAGAGAGGCCAAAAACAAGGCCCCAATCCGCAGGGTTGGTCCTTCAACACTGACTAGTAAAGGTCTTGGTGTCCAGAAGACATAGGTGAAACTAAAAGGATCTAGATCTCAACAGGAGGCCAGACGCCCCCCTTGCACAGGGCGCCTGTGTCCCAAGACAGCGATATCATGCAGGGACTACGTGTGAGTGTAGAATTGCCAAGGCTACCATAGGCCAGCATGGCCCAGACTGCCTCATCCTTTTGAGGGAAAGAGGAAGGTTAACATAGAGGCCATCGCCCCAGTCTGTTAAGGGCAACCTACAAATGAGCCCAGACTCTGCAGGCTGAGTACGGCCTGCACCAACTCCTGAGGGGAAAACAGGGGCTAGAAGCACCCTGAAAACCACTGAGAGGGACCGCCCAGCAATTTCTATCCTGTGTCCAGGGGAACTACCTCCTGGATCCACCAGAAGGGGAAGATACGCTCCCAGATAGGAGTCAGAAGCTGTGGCAGTCCCCTCGCCCAGAAGGGCGAGGGCGTCCCTTCATGCTTGGGAGGTCTTGGCAGATTTGGACTTAGCCCTGCCAGAGGGCCCAGGGCGTTGCCTGCCCACCCTGGAGTGGTAATCCACTCCGAAAAGTTGGAAGCACACCTGAGCTTCGTGTTTGACACTAACGTAGGGAGGGGGAGGGGTGTCCCTGCCCCGAGGAGGCCGAGACAGCCTTCTGCATAGGGGTGCCTTCCCTTTTTTTCCAAAAAGGTCCAAACGGGCCCCAAATAGCCCCCGTCCTCTGAAGGGAAGGCCAGTGAGAGCCTTTTTCGTATCATCGTCGGCACCCCACTGTCGCAGCCAGACCAGGCGGCTAATAGCTACCACAAGGGCAGAGGTTCTAGCACACATATTAATGGTGTCATCCAGCGCTGAGAGGATAAACCTCACAAACACATCACAATCTGAGAGTGCATTAAAGACCTCCCAGGGGAGGTCCTCAGGTCGGTGATCAAGTAGTTTTCTAATGAGAGTCCTGGCGGCCACCGCAGTGATGGCCGCGGCACAGACCGGGTGCAGAGCAGTCCCTGCACACGAAAAGGCGTGGGAAGCCAGTGTCAATGCGCCGGTCCTCAGCATCCCGAAGGGTACGGTAATGAGGAGCAGTCATGAAGGGTGGTTAGTAACCCCTATAATTGGTGCATCCACCACGGGAGGTGCTGACCAAAAATTAGCCACATCAGGGGGGAAGGGGTACTTCCAATCCCAGACCCCCGGGACTCCTTTAAGCTTACAAGGCGATTCCCATTCTTTGGATATAAGATTCTGGAAATGCTCCTGTTCCAGGAATTCCAAGCCCGGCGTCGCTGTGTGGAAACTCTCCTTCTTAGGCTTGGGAGCCTCTCCAGGAGGGGAGATTGACAAAACCTCAAAGATCTTAAACCGGACCTTCACCATGATTTAATGAAAAGCCCAAACTCTTAAAAAACGATTCCCCAGCATCTAAAATTAATATATTTTACATTTTTAGTCACTAACTTATTATTCTTTCCCCCACTGGGCTGCAACTCTGTTCAGGAATTTAGGATACGGGCGCCGCCATCTTGACTCAGAAGCATCACACTTACTGAGGAGAGGAGAGTGGGATAAGGTACAGGGGGGCAGGTTATAGCTGTGCTTTGCTCAGACAGGGGTCAGGGAAAGGTCAGCAGTCCCAGAATGCAGAGCGGCACAGTCACTTCCTGTTTGCAGGCACTTCCTGTTTGCAGGCTGCCTAATAAAATGGCGGCTTCCATAAGCCGCCATCTTGGATTTTTAAAGGCTCATAACATGCAGTAGATGCAGGTAGGATGATTTTTAATGTTAGAAATCTGTATGTACAGTGTGGGGGAAACATATAAGATAGACTCTTATTCAGAGTGAAGGTCCGCTTTAATAGAAACCCAAGGACCGGGTCCAGAATCATCACAGCTCCAGGGCATCTCATCCGAGGTGCCCGAATCGGAGAATAGCTCACCTTCATCAGAAGGGTCAAGGTCCTGCATAGCAGCAGATTCATCAGTATCATTAGGAACCGGAGAACCAGGAGGTGTCAGGGACCGCTTCTTTCCAGGGCCCAAGCGCTCCGCCAAACTAGATAGCACCTGCTCAGCCGTAGGCAGCCTGCGCGGCATGTGCTGGTCATCCCCGCTCGAGTGAGACTCATCAGCAGTGAGATTTAAGTCCGGGGAGACAGGTGTATTGAAGTGAGATGCAGCCGCTGGCAAACCTGATTGCCGGGTCAGTGCCTGTTCAGCACACGGTCCGCAGACCCGTGCTCTGTCAGCATCAGCATGGGGCTGACCACACACTGTACACAGCTGATCTTGTCCCTGAGGGACCCCGGGTACATAATTCTGAGATGCCTCCATATGGTGATTATCTGAGCAGTATGCCCGCAGGGATTTATGCAATAAGCAACCCTGGATGCCCCAAGACCCGCTAGGAATGTGGGAGAATTTGTTATGTGAACCCGTTATAATATATGTCAGGCTGGGAGAAGCCACCAAAATCTTGGCGTCTGAAAGACATAAGAGGACAAAAGGGGGGTGTCAGTGCCATGCGCAGCCGAATGAGAGATCATAGGAACAACGAAAAACTGCCCAGGAGGGCACTTACATGACCAAGGGAGGAGGCGGATCACAACCACGCGCGCGCAGACCGTCAAAATGGCGCCAAGTGAACCTCGAGGGGCGGGCCTGATCTGGCCGTGACGCGGGGAGCCTTATGCCAAGTCCCCGCCTCCCCCAAAGAGGGCGAAGCTCTAACCCGCGCAACGTCAATGACAGCAGTGGATAGGACACACATATAGAACGTAGTTAAGGAGATTGCTCTTGAAATTAGAGAATGATGCTGCCGCCCGGGCTGCACGCTTCTTGTTTAATGAAAAGGACACACGCGCGAGCAACCAGACAAGGGTTATGTGAAGCAAGGAGCGCGGCACTGACACCCAAGTTTAAGAAAAGAGCAACGGGCATAAACGTGTATAACATTACGCTGGGACCGCCACACACATACACCCCCCCCCCCCTTTCTTTTCCCCCGAGCTACGGGAGGAAGCGAGGGAGAAGGCGAACCTGCACCCAGGGTTCATCGCTACGAGGGGCACGGACAGCAATGCGGGAGGGGCATCTAATGGAGGCTCACCATCGGCCTAAACCGCCTACCCTATGGTGGGGGATTGCGGTGGAGCGTAGCTCCGTGAGCACACATGGTGCTGCCTACCTTCACCCGACCAGCGCAGCCCAGGCTGGGAGGCACATCCTTATCGAAGAGGACGGGTGGTAATAGTGCTGCAGGGCCGCAGGCTGTAAAAGCCCCGCTCACCTGCGAGAGAGTGATACTTCATGTCTTCGCAGTCAGCACTGCAGAGAAATCTGGGGATTTGTGAGAGGCCCCTGGGTATATGAAGGGCCGGGAGGAGCCTGTTTTTGCATGTCTGCAGTGAACAGCGCCCTCTGGTGGAGGATTACCCACGTGTAAGTATTACATATGGAGCAGGACGTAATGTATGCTTAGAATAACTGTGGTTACAGACCTGTTCTGTGACGCAATGTATTTGCAGTTTGCCTCTTTCTGTAGTAATGTGGCCAGTAATGGCAGGAATCTTATTTGTACAGGGCATACATCTAAAGAATGATTTGCCAAACTGTTTCTAAAAGTTTTTAAAGAGCCGCACACAACCCATGATTGGAAATAGATTTGTGGGATTGAAGAACCCTGGTGGGGTGGGGGGGTATTTTACAGTATATTAAGTGATTAGTATTAAAAATCTGGCCCCTGTGCCCTGTTCTACAAGCCCCCATAGCTGGTCCCTGGGCAGGTTATGCTGGGTAGGGGGGACCCCCATGTCATTCTATGTGGATTTTTAAGCCTTAAAATTCCCCCCAAAATCCCCCCATTTTATAGTGCGGATAGTAGTAGTATTTTATTTGTAAATGTTGTAAAGTGCTCTTTACAGTTGGGGGTCTCCTGGGCATCCATAATCAAACAAATTTAACCATGATAACAACCACCATACAGAGGCACTAAGAATAATAACAAGGGCGGGGTGGAGCAGGAAGTGCTGTATACATATAATACCAATTCTACAGGTGAGTAATCACAGAATTGTATTATTCTAAGTATACAGCACGTCCTGCTCCAGAGAGCAATTCCTTACGTTTGCGACATCCAATAGCAGTGTCCGTAAGGTAGGGTGGGATCCCCAAAAGCAACAAGATGCAGATCAAACCACTGCCGCCTGAAGAACTTTGTGGCCAAAAGCAGCATCAGCTGAGACTCTAACATCAACCTTGTAAAAGTTTGAAAAAGTATGAACAGAAGACCAAGTAGCGGCCTTGCAAACTTGCTCAACAGAAGCCTGGTGCTGAAAAGCCCAAGAGGCACCAATAGCACGAGTGGAATGAGCAGTAAGGCGGAAGGGAGGATCCTTCCCTTCAAGTCCCAGACTGGTAACATAGGCTTACGTGGAGGCCCACATGAGTAACCCCCTGGAAAAAGGTCCTGACCAAATGATGCTGAGTAAAAGAGCTCTGAAAGAAAACAGCCAAGGCAGACACATGACCCTTCAGAGTGCTGAGTTGAAGCCCTAGATCCAAATCATGTTGGAGGAATTCCAGAATCCTAGGAATAGAAAACACACGACAGGGAAGAGATTTAGCCTCACACCAGTCAATGTAGGTACGCCAGACCCTATAGTAGATGGAAGAAGAGGACTTTTTCCTAGCCCTGATCATGGTGTTAACAACAGAGGCAGGCAGCCCCTTTTCCATTAAGATGGAGGTTTCAGCAGCCAGGCCATTAAAGCCAGCGTTTGTAAATTGGGGTAGCGTAGCTGCCCCTGAGTGAGCAGGTCTGGATCCTTGGGCAGGGTGTACTGATCTACCGCCAGCTGTACGATGTCTGTGAACCACACTCTTCTTTGCCAACAGGGGGCCACCAGGATTGCTGGCACCCCTTCTTGAGCTATCTTCCGCAGAACCCTGCCCAACAGGGGAAACACATACAGTAGCTGAAAGCCCTGCCAGGGCATTGTCAGAGCATCCATGGCTAAGGCCAGAGGGTCCTGGGACAGAGACACAAAGACTGGAAGCTTGTGATTGTGATGGGACGCAAACAGATCCACATCTGGCTGACCCCAACGGTGACACAGAGAGCGAAACACCCTGTTGCTGAGGGACCATTCTCCCAGGCGAGAAGTCCCCCTGCTCAGAGAGTCTGCCTCCAGATTCTCCACCCCCGGAATGTACACAGCTGAGATGCAGGGAACATTGTCCTCTGCCCAGGACAAGATCAGAGACACTTCCTTGAGGGCCCCTTTGCTCCGGGTCCCTCCCTGATGATTGATATAGGCAACCGCCGTCTGGTTGTCCGAGCGGACCTGAACCGCCGACCCCGAAGGTGCGGGGTCAAGCGGGCTAGAACCAACCTGATCGCCCTCAGTTCCAGAATGTTGATAGGGGCGTGGGCCTCCTGAGGGCCCCACTGCCCCTGGAATGTTAGGGATCTCCAGAAGCCCCCCAACCTGTCAGACTGGCATCCGTAGTGACCGTCTCCCAGCAAGGGGCTAGAAAGGATCTGCCCACTAACAGGTTCCTTGAGTCCAGCTACCACGAGAGAGACCGACTGGCTATGGGGGACAGAACCAAAACCTGTGATCCAGGGACACAGGGTCCCTGTCCCATACAGACAAGAGGTGGAATTGAAGACGCCTCATGTGAAACTGAGCATAAGGAACCGCCTCGAAGCAGGACACCATCAGGCCCACCAGCTGCATTCCCTGCCTGATGGAAGGATGAGGGCAGGACAGAAGGAGCTGAGCTTGTGCTTGCAGACTGTCCACCTCCTGCTGAGGAAGAAAAATCCTGGACCGAGCTGTATCCAGATTCATGCCCAGAAATGGCTTTACCAAAGAGGAAGACAGGGAGGATTTGGAGTGGTTTATCACCCAGCCGAATGACTCCAGTGTGGTCACCACCCGCTGAGTATCTAGCTCTGCCTGTTGGAAAGATGGAGAAGTGATAAGAATATTGTCCAAATAGGGAAGAATGCGAATGCCCTGAGCTCTCAGCAGAGCCATAATGCCTGCCAGCACCTTGGTGAATACCCTGGGAGCTGAAGTAAGACCGAAGGGCAATGCCACAAACTGGTAATGCTGATCCTCCAGAGCGAACCTGAGGAATCCCTGATGACCTGGAAAGACTGGAACATGGAGGTAAGCATCATTGATGTCCACAGAGGTCATGAAATCCCCTGGGCGTAGTGAACTTACAGCTGAGCGCAGAGTCTCCATGCGAAACCTCCTGGGTCTGACAAACTTGTTGAGAAGCTTTAAGTCCAGGATGGGTCTGACATACCCATCTCTTTTGGGAACGGTGAAAAGGTTGGAATAGTAGCCCTTGCCCCTTTCCCCTAAGGGCACTTGGCAGATGACCTCCAGCTCCAATAGATTCTGCACAGCAAGCAACAGGCCCTGAGCTGACAGGGGGTCTTGAGGCATCCGGGATCTGATGAAAGTTGGGGGCGGCCAGGCTGCCAACTCTATCTTGTAACCGGAGGACACTACCTCCTGAATCCACCTGTCTGAGACATGAAGCCTCCAGACGTGAGCAAAGAGCCGAAGCCGTCCCCCCACCTGGATGAGTGAGGGTGCCCCTTCATGCCTGAGGGGGCTTGGGGGAAGACATACTTGGAACCCCAGGAGGGTCCAGGGCGGCCACGACCTCTGCCCCTTCCCCAGAAATCTCCACGGGCCCCTGCAAATGACGTTCCCCTTCCCATTCTGGTAGGATGGAAGAAAGGAACCTGAACCCCAAAAGGGCCGAGACTGTCTCTTGCGCTGGGGTAACCTGCCTCCCTTAGCAAACAGGTCCAGGCGATCCCCAAATAGACGCAGCCCTTTAAAGGGAAACCCAGTGAAAGCCTTCTTGGCAGCGTTGTCAGCTGCCCACTGGCGCAGCAAAACCAAAAGGCGCATAGCCACCGCCAAGGCAGAAGCCCTGCCACACATTCTAACGGTATCATCCAAGGCAGAGAGGACATATGCAACAAATTTCTCACAACGCAGAAGGGCACTATACTCTGCACTAGCTGCCTCATCAGGAGCCCCGTCTAAAATACTCCTGAGCAGAGTCTGAATAGCCACAGCTGTAATGGCAGAGGCACAAACCGGGATCAGCTGGGAAGCCAGCTGATCAATGCGCCGGTCCTCACCATCCCTCAGTGTAGTAGAGTCAGGGGAATGCATGACAGAAGTGTTGGACAACCCCAGAATTGGTGCATCCACTTCAGGAGGGGACGACCAACGCTTAATCATTTCAGCAGGAAAAGGGTACCTCTTATCCCAACTCTTAGGCACCCCAGGGAGCCTGCTCGGTCGCTCCCACTCTTTGAGAACAAGATTATTAAAGTTTGCTCAGGAAACTCCAAGCGTGGCTTAGCAGTGTGAAACTCCCCCTGCTGCCGAGGAGCCGTGGCAGGAGGAGAAATGGAAAGTACTTCAAAAATGTGAGCCAAAAGCCTGTCAGTAGGAGCCCATGGGTCAGAGCCAGAATCAGCATAACCCTTAGGCTGCTCATCAGATGATTCTGAATTAGAGAACTCCAGGGGGATATGGCCAGCTAGGTCAAGGAATGCCAGGTGCCAGATGCCGCCTCTTAGCCGAGGCCTTACGCGCCATAGAGCCAGCAATCAGCTTCTCAATACTAGCCACCCTGGTAGACAAATCAGGCTGAGACTCCCCACTGGTATGCACCTCTCTGGGAGTCAGATGTAAGCGTGGGGGAGTGGGCGAAGCCACACGGGGAGCACGCCCAGCCACAGGCAACCCAGATTGCAGCGAAAGCACTCGCTAGGCACAGAGTACACAGACCCGCACATTGTCATCACTAGTAGGTCGACACCCCACGGGCTTGTCCCGAAGGAACCCCAAGCACATTATCCTGAGAAGCCTCCATATGGTGATTATCCAATAGGGATTTACACAAAGTCACCCGTGATGCCCCAATAACCCGCTAGGGAAGTGGGAGGTAAAGGCAGAGTAGGCCTCTAATAGCAACTAAATAGAGGGGATAGGCCAGGAGAAACCACAATTAAGTTTGACCCGCCTCCAAGACATAAACAAAGTCCTGTAAGCAGTATGCATACACAACAACATATAAAAGATAAGCCAGCCCGCAGGGGCACTTACGGACCGCGGTAGGTAGAAGCCAGCTACGCAGCACGAGAAGGCAAAATGGCGGCCGCAGATACCTCGAGGGGCGGGCCGCGGAGACAGTGATGCGGAACGCGCCATCCGCAAGGCCCGCCCCCCGAAGAGCGCAAAGGCGCCTACGTGACCATGTCAGCCAATGATGGCGCAGCAGCGCCTGAGGTAAAGTCACGGCCGACCGCGTAACGCCGTACAAGCGCGCGCGGCGGCATTTTTAAAAGCAACCAATGCAACCAACACACGCGCGGCAACAAAAGCCAAGCTATACCACGGAAAAAATAAAAAAGTGAAGAATGCACCTACAACACACACGCACACAACACCCCCCCCTCCCAAGAAATACCAGGGAGAGCGAGGGAGGACAGCGGCCAACCTAACAGGAGCCCACAGATGGACAGGGGGCGATAGCGCGGGAGGGGCATCCCATAAGGCTCACCAAGGGCCTATACCGCCTACCCTTTGGTGGGGGATTGCGGTTGGAGCAGCGCTCCTTAAGCACCTGACAACGGTGCTGCCTACCGTCACCCGACCAGTGCAGCCAAAGCTGGGAGGCATGAAAAGGAGGAACGGGTGGGAATAGTCCTACAGGGCCGCAGGCTAATAGCCCCGCACACCTGCCAGTAGAGAGAGCCATCTTCTTGTCATCGCAGCGCCGACTGCAGAGATGAACTGGAGATTTTGTGGGAGGTCCCTGGAATATAAGGGGCTGGGAGGAGCCACTTTTTTGCTGTCTCTGCAGTCCAGCACCATCTTGTGGATGTATAACCCAAACGTAAGGAATTACTCTATGGAGCAGGACGCGCTGTATACTTAGAATATCACAGTTAAACATAGCTCAAAATGGTGAAAAATGACTTGTCAACAGAGGGTGACAAAATTTCAAGTAGGCTGTCAATTAAAAGGGTTAAAAGTACCTATGCATGTTGGGTATTGTTCTGCTATATTTTATATATAATATATATATATATATATATATTTTTTTTTTTTTTTTTTTTTTTTTTTTTTTAGGAAAACCCTGTGCAACCTAAGAATTCTTCGAGGGATTACTTACTAAAACGATGAGCCTGCTACAACAAGCTGGGCACGCTTAGAAAGCTTAACGTATGTGATCCCTGGGAGTATTTGGTTTGTGTGGGTATTTCAAATGTAAAGGGTTGGTTTGGTAGAAAAATTGCAGGGTGTGCACTTTGTCTGAAGAGCTGAAATTTTCAAGTAAAATTACCCTTACGCAAATGCTTTACTTTGGGGTGTTTGGCAACAATTCCCTTGACAGTACCTATGCATGTTGGGTATTGTTCTGTTCGGGGGACGTTGCTTTTTCAGATTGTTTTTGTTGTTTGCATATTGTTATTCTAAGAAAATGTTGTTTGATTCTGATTTTTTTTTCTTTTTTAGGGCAAGAATTAATTGAGGGATTACTTCCAGAAAACTGTGCCCACATCAACAAGCCTGGTACATCGAGGAAGCTTGAGATGTGTACTTCCAGAGAATATATATATTATTGCATTTTTTATATTTTTTGGCACATATTTCACCTCAAAATATTGAGAAAACACTTAAAAAGGACAAAAGACAAGCTCAGACTCTGCCAAAAAAATATATATATAATTTTCCTTTGAAATCCCTTCAAAAATCACAGTTGAACATGTGTAGCGCGAAATAGTGAAAAATGATCTGGCAACAGGGCGTGACTCTCCAGGTAGGCTGGCACTTAAAGGGTTAAAACTCCACCTTTGCTGGACAACTAAGCTCTTCACAAACCACATGCAGGTAGATTAATTGCCATCCAGCTTAAAATGTGCACATATGAAACACCACAATACTAAATATGTTCAGTGGATATATTGGCATGTAAAATGACACTTTATACAGGCTCTTAAAAGGAGCACTATAGCGAAAAATGGCTCTGAAAATAAATATCCAGCCAGGCTTGTCTTTTATTTTAATGGAAGGATGAGGAAATCACCCCTGATAAACTGTCACCCCTCGGTTTTATTCCTACCCTGAGAGAATAAACCACAAGCTTGGTGGGAGTTTTATATAGTTTGGGTATATAAGTGACCCTTCCTCTCATTAGTAGGCGTGTTTATATGGAGTTTTAATATTACACAATTTTGTGATAGTGCTTCTCACAAACTACCAGTAAAAGTGACTTCAGGGGCCCACGCCACACATAGTATTACCTGCTTATAATCAGGGTCCAGACACAAAATATTATGCTAGACTGTATAGTCTCTGTGCATTATAGATGCCACAAATAAAACTATGGATAGTTCAGGTCTGGTGATGAAGGCCCTCAAAGGGGCCCCTGGGACCAGAGGCCCACCGTGTTTTTTCCAGGTAACAGTGTGGGTCAGTCCAAGCCCGTGTATACATTTTTGCCTAGATGCATAAAGTATTAATTATGGCTCCCAGATATGCTTGTAATCTGTTCATCTTAGCTTTACCAATGCTACCTACACCAAATTATTATGTTGCCACAAAAATACAACTGGATAATTATAGCTGCTTGTGATATTTTGTTAACATTTATTAATTATTTATTAATAACATTTCATACCAAACATCAGAGAAGGCGGTGAATACTCCATCTTTCAGAGATTCAGGGGACATCCATCTGACTGGTAACAGCCCTTTTCCACCTTTTCGATAATAGTCAGTCTCATAGATGTCACGAGTCATCCCAAAATCTAAATAGAAAATGTTATAGATTCAAAACATAACCATTCAAAGGAACATGCTGGCTTATGTTCGCAGAACTAGCACCATGTGCTGCAGTGTGGAAAAAGAACAGCCAGTGGCTAGACCCGCCTCCGTTGATAAACCTATCAATTATGATTCTAAAAAAATCATAGCGCTATTAGCCGAGCAACAAACATACTAATTTACCAGCACATTAGGACATACGAAACATACATCCTTAAAAGTTATAAACTTTTCATACTTAGAGATCACATACAAAATGGAAGATTAGGCTAACCAACCAGTGCTTCCCGGACAGGCTAGCATTGTCCCAGGAGAACCGGTCTCTGCTTTTTACAGAGAGGTACTTCCTGCTTTTCCAATGGGAACCCGACTGCAGTTTGCTTTAGCCCAAAGCTCCACAATGACCTGTTACAGCTCCCTTTTGAGCAAGGGTAACAAGGAGCTGCATACAGCCCTTGGGTCAGATACATTAACATACACCTACCTCCAATTTTCACAGTAAAATCTTCTCCAACCATACAGTTTCTTGCAGCCAAATCACGATGTACAAATTTCTTGGCATTAAGGTAAGCCATACCATCGGAAATCTCTGCAGCCATCTGAATCATTTCCTGTATAGTGGGAGCTGGGCGACCCGGATTATTCTGGAACACAACAATAGTTGTCTTCAATCTGATGTCCATTTATTCAGTAGAGGTTGTAATAGAAGTCCCCTTCCATAAAATAACATTATACATTCTTAAAGTTATACTAAAGGCAAGCTCGATTGTTGTCCCATTGTCTCGGGCTACCTGTTGCACTGTCCTAAGCTTCAATCCAATTTCAAAAAGACCCTGTAGTTCCTAAGTTATCTTTAAAAGTATTAGAGTATAGGAGATTCATAGAAAAAAGTGAAGACAGAAAGTGGGTGTGGCAACAGCGATGTGATATAAGAAAACTGTGTGCTTAGCATATTCATAACTGGCCATGCTTGGATAAGTGTGCTGAAAGTCACGGCTTGTACATAAAGGTGCATCTTGGAGAGAAATGCTGCAGATAGAGAGATTGTCTGCACCCTGTTAGCAACTAGTGTGCATGGATGAAAGGGGTGGTTTTTGTTGGGTGTCTGACCTGTGGTAAAGCTGATAAACAGAGGAAAACACTGGAAGACAGGGTGGGCAGGTTGTTAATTGCAGGCATGCCTGATCAAAGATTGGAGCCAGATGTCCGAACGGTGAGAGCAGAGAGAGGGGAGAGGAAGGCGGGGTTTCAGAGCTGCAGAGAGAGGCAGCCAGTCTGGGGAGGGAGTGGGGGTGTTTCCATTCTCTGTCCACTGAAAGATGATTTAAGGACCAGGTCAGTGGGCTGGAGATTGAAAGCTGAATGAGGGAGGAAGTTAATACCTAACTACAGAGACAGACAGGAAAGGTAGGAAAAATACAGTTTTGTGAGTACTCACCTTTAAAACGGATATTATAAGTGTGACATACACTCCGCTTCAACTCTTCATGACATTTGGGTTATTCTACAGTCGAGGGAAAACTTCTGCAGAGATGAATGCAAAAAAGGAGCTCCTCCCAGTCCATAACTACCCGGGACCTCCCACCAATTCCCCAGTGTAAGATAGCAGTAACGGGACCAGGAAGAACCAAATATAACCATACTAACAACATAAACAATGGTTCACCATATAAAGGATCTGGAATACCAAAAAGGGTGGGGTGAAGCGGAGTGTATGTCACACTTATAATATCAGTTTTAAAGGTGAGTACTCACAAAACGGTATTATTCCAAGTGTGACATACACTCCGCTTCAACTCTTCATGACATTTGGGACATCCAATAGCAGTGTCCGTCATGGGTGGGAACCATAAACAGTAAAGAATGCACCAACTTAAACCACTGCAGCTTGCAGAACCTTGCGGCCAAAAATGGCATCCGCTGAAGCCCGCACATCAACCTTGTAAAACTTGGAAAAAGTATGAACGGAAGACCAAGTAGCAGCCTTACAAACTTGTTCAACAGAAGCCTGGTGCTGAAAAGCCCAGGACGCACGAACAGCACGAGTAGAATGCACAGTGACCCTAAAAGGGGGGAGTCCTCCCCTTAGCAGAATAGGCCCCAACAATGGCCTGACGAATCCATTTGCTAATCGTAGACTTGGCGGGTGCCAAACATTTCCTGGGCCCGCAGGGCACCGCGAAAAAGGCATCCGTCTTGCGGAAAGAAGAAGTAGTCACCAAATACAGTAGTACTTAACACAGGGAACCACATCCAAATTGTGCAAAACCCTCTCCTTGTCATTGCTAGGCTTAGGACACAAGGAAGGGAGAACAATATCCTGATTGAGATGAAAAGCAGAAACCACCTTAGGAAGGAAATCTGGCTTAAAGCGAAAGACCACCTTGTCCTGGTGTCTTTCAAAGTAAGGGGCCTGAATCGACAGAGCCGCCAACTCAGAGACACGCCGAACAGAGGTAATAGCCACCAAGAAGGCAACCTTTTGAGTGAAAACAGAAAGAGCAATATCCTGTAACGGCTCAAAAGGAGGACCCTGGAGGGCCAACAGAACCAAATTCAAATCCCAAACAGGAACCATAGCCTTCCGAGGGGGTCGAACATGTGTGACCCCCTGGAAAAAAGTCTTAACCAGCGGGTGTAATGCAAAAGATCTTTGGAAGAAAACCGACAGAGCAGAAACCTGCCCTTTCAAGGTACTAAGCTGGAACCCAAGATCCAGACCGTGCTGAAGAAACTCCAAAATACTAGGGATCGAAAACACCCTGCAAGGCAAGGCCCTAGCCTCACACCAGTCAATATAGGACCGCCAAGCCCTATAGTAAATGCCAGAAGAAGACCGCTTCCTAGCTCTGATCAAGGTCTGAACCACAGCCTCAGACAAACCTTCCTCCTTCAGAATGAAGGTTTCAGCAGCCAAGCCGTCAAAGCCAGCGTTTGTAAATTGGGGTAAAGTAGTTGACCCTGAGATAACAGATCCGGAAACATGGGAAGCCGGTACTGATCTACCGCCAGCCTTACAACATCTGCGTACCAAACCCTTCTTGGCCACCTTGGAGCCACCAGAATTGCTGGTGCCCCCTCCAGAGCCAGTTTGCAAACCACCTTGCCCAGCATGGAGAAGGGAGGAAACAGGTACAGAAACCCCAGATCCTTCCAAGCAAGGGACAAGGCATCCACTGCCAGAGCTAGAGGATCCTGAGATAGAGACACAAAGGCCGTGATTGTGCCGTGAGGCAGAGAGATCCACCTCTGGAGTCCCCCACTTGCGACAAAGAAACCGAAAAACCCCTGGGTTGAGAGACCACTCTCCTTGGCGAGAGAACCCCCTGCTCAGGGAGTCCGCCTCCGTGTTTTCCACTCCCGGAATGTAGATCGCCGAAATGCAAAGAACATTGCTCTCCGCCCAATGCAGGATCAGAGAGACTTCCCTGAGGGCACTCCTGCTGCGAGTCCCTCCTTGGTGATTGATGTAGGCTACCGCCATCCGATTGTCTGAACGAATCTGAACCGTGCAAGTGCAACGTCAGCCGTAACAGGACAAGCCGGATGGCTCTGAGCTCTAAGACATTGATGGGGTTGTGAGCCTCCTGAGGACCCCACACCCCGCTGAACTGATGACTTCTCCAGAAACCTCCCCAGCCCGACAGGCTGGCATCCGTGGTAACGTCTCCCAGTGAGGAACCAGAAAGGATATGCCCCTCAACAAGTTGCTCGACTCCAGCCACCACCAAAGGGACTGCCGATCCCTGGGAGACATCCTGAATGGTTGATCCAACGACAGCGGACACCTGTCCCAATGCGTCAATAGGTGAAGTTGAAGAGATCTCATGTGAAACTGCGCAAACGGGACCGCCTCGAAGGAGGCCACCATCAATCCCACCAGTTTCATCCCCTGTCGGATAGAAGGCAAGGATTGGCCAGAAGAAGGCGGATCAGATCCTGAATCCCCTGCACCTTGGTCTGGGGTAGAAACACTCTGGCCTGAATGGTATCCAGATTCATGCCCAGGAATGAAATCACCTGTGATGGCGAGAGAGAGGACTTGGGGCGATTGATCACCCACCCGAACCTCTCCAGGGTCGACACCACCTGGTGGGTGTCCAGCTCCGCCTGACGGAGGGAAGAAGCTGAAATCAATAGGTCGTCCAGATACGGCACAATGCGAATTCCCTGAGCTCTGAATAGGGCCATTATGCCCGCCAGAACCTTGGTGAAGACCCTCGGCGCTGAGGTCAACCCAAAGGGAAGGGCTACAAACTGAAAATGTTGATCGTCCACCTCGAGCCTGAGGAATCTCTGATGCGCTGGAAAAATTGGAACATGCAAATATGCATCCTTGATGTCTATGGATGTTATGAAATCCCCTTGACGAAGGGAACTGATGGCCGCGTGCAGAGTCTCCATGCGAAACTTCTTGGTTCTGATGAATCTGTTGAGGGCCTTGAGGTCCAGAATGGGTCTTACAGAACCTTCTTTCTTGGGAACCGTGAAAAGATTGGAGTAGAAACCCCTGCCTCTCTCCGACGGAGGCACCGGGCATACAACTCCCATGTCCAGAAGGTTTTTTACTGCTAACAGGAGCCCCTGAGGGTCCAAGGGCACCCGAGACCTTAAAAATCTTGGAGGAGGCCAGTACTCGAACTCCAGTTTGTACCCGGAGGAGACCACTTCCAAGATCCAACTGTCTGTGACCTCCCGAGCCCAGACCTGGAAGAAGAGCCGCAGCCGTCCCCCCACCTGAGCGGGTGAGGGCGTCCCTTCATTGCTGAGCTGGTTTACCCGCAGGCTTGGGTTTTGAGCCCCAGGCAGAAGCGGGATGGGCCCGACCTCTGCCCCTGTTCCAGGAAGAGCCTCTGACACCTGAGAAGGCCAAACCTCTACCAGCTCTGGCACCGCGAAAGGAAGGATTGAAAGAGCCTGCCCCCCGAAAGGGACGGCGCTGTTTGTTCCGCTGAGGTAACTTACCACCCTTTGCCACAGCATCCAACTTATCTCCAAACAGCCGCGTACCCAAGAAGGGAAGAGCTGTGAGCGCTTTCTTGGCCGCAAAGTCCGCCGTCCACTGACGGAGCCATACCGATCGGTGCATGGCCACCAATAAGGCTGAAGTCCTACTACACATCACAATAGTGTCTTCCATAGCAGCCAAGACAAAATCCATGAACAATTCAAATCTTTTAAGCGTAGTGAACTCAGCGCTGGCCGGATCAAGGTGAGTGTCATTTAACCAGTCCCTAATCAGAGACCTAGCACCCACCGACACTAGCGCAGATGCACAGACAGGCCGCAAGGCCGAACCAACACTGGCAAAGGCAAGGCATGCCATCTGATCAAGGCGCCTATCCTCACCATCCTTTAGGGAAGTGGCGTCTGGGGTGTGAAGCACGGAGGAGTTGGTGAACCCCAAAACCGGCGCATCGACCTCGGGAGGAGAAGCCCAACGCTTAACCGCTTCCACCGGGAAAGGATACTTCTTATCCCATCCCTGAGGAACACTCGGAAGCCGACTAGGTTTCTCCCATTCCCTAAGGATCAGTGCATCAAAATTACCCTGGGTAGGGAACTCCAAACGAGGCTAGTGGGCCCCAAAAAATTCCCCCTTCTTGAGAGGGGGCGCCTCAGGCGGCGCGATATCCAAAACCTCCAAGAGATGTGACAAAACCGTGGCCGTGTCAACAGCATCCCCCAGCGCCTGCCCAACATCAGCCTCGCCAAACCGTAAATCGTCAGCCTCTGACTCATCATACAATTCCCCCTCCTCCAACGGGGAATAATCTGACATATCAAATGAATCATCATCCATATCCCAAGTCGCCTGGACCGACGACAAATGTCTCTTTTTAGCCTGGGCCTTCTTGCCCACCGCGCTAACCATAAATTTCTCGATGCTGGCCAACCTAGCACAAACATCGGACTGCGACTCCCCACTGGCACCAATGATACTTGGGGTACGGATAAGGCGGGGAGGGGAAGGCGATGAAGCGGGGGGCGCTGACCCAGAAGGCTGGGCACCCGACTGCCGCGATATGGACTTTTGTGCACATGGAATACAAATAAGCACATCCTCACCCGTAAGGGATGCCCCACAACCCACATATGGCCGGGATTGTCCCAGAGGGAGCCCGAGCCCGGTATCCTGCGGAGCCTCCATATGGTGATTTTTGTGGTCAGTCGCAAGACCGCAGGGGATTTAAGCTGATAAGCAACCCGGGATGCCCCTTTAAAAGTCCCTGTGGGAGGATTTTTAATGAACAAAATTTTGGCAAGGGACCCTAGGACCGGGAAAAAGCCCCTTTAGCATGCACACACATGTGACAATCTGAAAGACACATGAAAAGGCCCATAAGAAAAAATACAATTCTGTGAAATACTCACCTGTAGAATTGGTATTATTGGTATACAGTACGTCCTGCTTCAGATATAATACTTACACTTGGGTTATCCTCCGCCAGATGGCGCTGTACTGAAGAAGCATGCGAAAACAGGCTCCTCCCGGCCCTTCATATACCCAGGGACCTCCCACAAATCCCCAGCATTGAAAAGCAGTGAACAAGAAGCCGGGAGAATTAAACCACCCAGAACAACTGGTAAAGATAACCATGATAAAAATCACCATACAGGGGATCCAGAAAAAGGCAACAACAGGGTGGGGTGGGGCAGGATGTACTGTATACCAATAATACCAATTCTACAGGTGAGTATTTCACAGAATTGTATTATTCTTAGTATACAGTACGTCCTGCTCCAGATATAATACTTACACTTGGGACATCCAAAAGCAGTGTCCATAAAGCACGGTGGGATCCCCAACAAAATATGACAACAGCAGCAGACAGTTTAAGCACTGTCACCTGCAGAACCATACGGCCAAGACAGCATGAGCTGAGGCCCTAACATCAACGTTGTGAAAAGAACCCTTGCAAAAGGTATGAACAGAAGGCCAATAGAAGTGGCCTAACCAATCAGTTTAACAGCAAAACCAGAGCCGAAGCCCCAAGAGGCATAAGCCCGCATATAAGGAATAAAGGCGACAAGGGAGGCTCTCCCCCTTGCCTGAATAGGCCAGAGTAATAGCCTCACAATCCGATCAGCAATGAATTTGGCAGAAGCCAAGGCCCAAAAAAACAAGGTACTAGGAGTAACATCCGTCAAGGAAACAACCAGGACAAAACCGCCCAACTCCGAGAGCGGGCGAGAATGAGCACATTCAGGATGTAATGACCCCAGCCCCAAGGAACCTCAGTTCCCTTAAGGGACACAGTGACTTCTAAGAAAAACTGTCAACACCTGCATAAGGAATGCAGAGCCACTTCCTCGACGTTGCAAGGAAGAGGGATAGCCGTGGATAACAATATCTCGGATAATTGAACATACAACACCTACAGATGTAGAGAATCCGGCTTCAGGCGGAACTCCACCCTATCGGTGTATCTCAAGGAAGGAGAGCTAGGTAGATCGAAACTGCCCGCTAACACACGCCTGACCAAGGCAACAGTCACCAGAAGGACAACCTTGAGGTTAAGGACATTCAGACAGCGTCCTGAATGGGATCAAGGGACAAACCCGCAAGCAGATGGAATGAATTCAACTGCAATCCCAACAGGGACCATAAGAGTACATGGAGGACGCACATGAGCACCCCCCTGAAGGGAGTCTTAACCAAGTAAGACTGAACCAAAGACTGCTAAGGCAAGGTGGACAGGGCAGAGCCTGACCCCTCAGAGAAGTGAGCTGGGAACCAACTCCAATTCCTGCTGAAAGCCACACTGGAACCTGGGAACAGAGAACGTTCAACAATAAGAGAGCTAGACTCGCCCCAATAAATGTGGGTATGCCATACCCATCAACAATAGAAGACGACGAGGAAGAGGCATACTGCTAGCCTTCCCCTAGTCACCCACACCGAGACAGCTAAACTTGTTTCCAACAAGATGTATGTTCAGCAGACTTAACAACTAGGCCAAGGACCTTGAATTATAATGACGTAAGGAGGGGCCCAGAGTGATCAACTGGCGCTCCTGGCAGGATGCAGAACTACAGACCGCAGTACCATGTCTGCAACCACACTATACTAGGTCATCTGGGGTCACCAGAATACCGGTCCCCTTACCAGAGTAATCTTCAGCATAACCCTACCTAGCAGAGGGAATGGAGAAGGACAAACAGAACCGACGTCCTGTCAAGACAGTACTAAGGCGGACCACTGACATAGGATCCTGGAACAGGGGCACAAGGGCGATAGTCTGTGAAGGTGACGGGACTCAACAGGTCCATGACTGGTTGGGCTCCATAACGACACGGGGGTTAGCACATCCTGTCGCAGAGGGGCTTCGCCGGAGCTAATGTCACTAACATGCAGGGAGCATCGTCTCTGCCCAGAAGGGAACATAGACACACCCTGGAAGGTCCGCCAGCTCCAGGCCCCTTCCAATGGTTAATGTAGGACGTCTGACGTCAGACGGAACGAGCACCCCTAGCCTGGCAATTCCGGAGGGGGAACGGTCCAGCGAGAAGAGCCAACTGAATAAAGCGATCTGCTTAGACTTCCATAGACGTAAGGACCCTCTAAGGTCTCACCAACACCACGCTCGATGGGAGTTTTTGGAAGAACCAACCCTTCAACCTGAGAGGTTGGCGTCCATGGTGGCCGCCTCCAGGAAGACAAGAGGGCACTGCCCCCAGACAGGTCCCACAAGTTCATCCACTTCCAAGAGAAGCACGTCATACAGGAAGGAAGGCCCACAGGCCCTGCTCCCGGGGTGCTGGATCCCTGTCCTATGCTTACCCCAAGGAACTAAGCATAAGGGGCCTCTTAGCTGCTCGGGCTCCTGCCGAGCAAGTTAACCACGGTCCACCAGTTGCATCCCTGCCAGGTTAAGAAACCGGGACAGTAGTGAGGGACTGGGCCCATGAGACCAGAAGGCCCACCTAATTGCTGAAAAGGGGGAGAATCTGGTTTGAACCTGATCCAGACTCATTCCTATTAATGGAGTCACCACTTAGGGAACAGCGAGGACTCGAGGTGATTGAACAACCATCCAAATGACTCCCAATGGCCCGCCAGCCGGGTACCCAACTATCCTGACTCAGAGACAGGGAAGCGAGGAAGGACGTCCGGGTAAGCATCGCACGGACGTCCCTTGGTCTCATCAGAGGCATCACTATAGACAGCACCTGAGTGACACTCTAGGAATTAATGAGAGGCCAGATAGTAGGGCCACCAGTAACAGTGTTGGACTTCCAACACGAACCTGGAGAACCTCCGAGATCTGAGGGCACAGGGGTGTAAACATAAGCCTTGAAGAGCGCCCCGGGCAGCAGGACGCCCACTGGGCGCAAGGTGCTGATGGCCAAACTCAAGAGTATCCATGCAGTAAACTGCCTGTAACTAGAGGATTGCAGTGAATCCAGAATGGGCCACCTGATCCATCCTTTGGGGGGCTGAGGGAGGTGGTATATCGGCCCTTGCGTCTGCCTATTACAGGCAATCTGCAAGAGACCCTCAGACCTTGCAGTCCTAACATGGCCTGAGCCAGCAACCAAACAGGGGCAGAGACCAGGAGTACCTGGGGTCTGATAAGAACTGGGGAAGGCAATGCAGCAAACTCTATCCTGTATCTGGAGGACACCACCTCCTGATCCGCCAGAGTGAGGCGAAATGCCTCCTGACAAGAGCAAGGTGCTGCAGTCATCCCCTCACCCAGCCGGGCGAGGGCGCCCCATCATGCTTGAGGGGGTTTGGTGGAAGATTTGGGCTTAGCCCCGCAAGAGGGGCCAGAGCTTTGCCTGCTGCTCGTGGGAAGGGAGTCTAAACATGGGGCGACAGGTGTCGCTTCCTACCGGGGCCCATACGCTCTGACAACTTAGCAATAATCTGATCAACCGTAGGCCGCCTGGAAGGGCCGGCAGGCTGCAATTCCCCACTTGTAGGCAACTCAGCAGGAGAGAGATTTATGCCTGGGGAGATAGGTGAATTGAAGCTAGGTGTAGCCACTGGCCGGCCTGACTGCAGGGCCAGTGCTTGCTCAGCACAGAGTACGCAGACCCGTGCCCTGCCAGCATCAGCATGGGGTTGTCCACACGCTATACACCGCCGGTCTTGTCCCGAAGGAACCCCGGTCACATAATTCTGAGATGGCTCCATATGGTGATTAATCAAGGCACAATATGCCAGTAGGGATTTACACTCTAAGTAACCCTGGATGCCCCAAGACCCGCTATGGAAGTGGGAGAATTTAACAAGGCCCGCTATAATTTAACACCGGGCCGGGAGAAGCTAATGGTGTTCACCAGTCTGAAAGACATAATGGGAATAAAGGGAGTCAGAACCATGCGCAGTAAGAAGGATCATGAAAATCGCCCGCTAGGGCACTTACAGACCAAGGGAGGAGGAGGAGGACCGCCACCACGCATGCGTGCGACCAGCATCAAAATGGCGCCAGGCGAACTTCTGAGGGCGGGCCAGAGCGCCCCGTGACGCGGAGCGCGCCAACCTATGTCCCCGCCCCCCCCCGAAGAGCGCGAAGCTCTGAGGTGTAGAGTGAATGAGACACCAGATAGATGAATTGCCAATGAAGACGCCGCAGCGTCTGAGGCGACGTCGCCGCACATCCAGCAAGGAAGAAGTGCGCGCGGCGGCGACAATTACACAAACGGAACTAAATGTCAGACTAAGGCCATAACGTGTAAAACATACACCAGACCTTGCTTCACACCCCCCCCCCTTTCTTTCCCCCCGGACTACGGGGGGAACGGGAGAGGATGGTGACCCTTTGTATAGGGCCCACCGCTACACGGGGCATGGGATAATAGTGCGGGAGGGCATCCTCTAGAGGCTCACCATTAGCCTAAACCGCCTACCCTTTGGTGGGGGACTGCGGTGGAGCATGGCTCCTTAAGCACACAAGGTGCTGCCTACCTTCACCCGACCGACGCAGCCCAAGCTGGGAGGCACATCACAGGAAGGACGGGTGGGACTAGTCCAACAGGGCAGCAGGTTTGAAAGCCCTGCTCACCTGCGAGAGAGTGATACTTCATGTCTTCGCAGTCAGCACTGCAGAGAAATCTGGGGATTTGTGGGAGGTCCCTGGGTATATGAAGGCCGGGAGGAGCCTGCTTCTGCAGTACAGCGCCATCTGGCGGAGGATAACCCAAGTGTAAGTATTATATCTGGAGCAGGACGTACTGTATACTAAGAATAACATCTATAATCATTATATATATATATATATATATATATATATATATATATATATATATATATATATATATTAAATATAGCACAATGAGGGCCATAAAACCAACAAGGATATATACATATAGACATGTGCTAGGATAAAAAGAGGCCCCCCGAAAGCTAATGAAGTGGCCCGGAGGCACTTACAGACCACAGTGATCGCCGCAGCAGGAGCAGCCAGAAGCCCAAGATGGCCACCGCCGAGCAGGAGAGTGTGAGGAGGAAGGGGGGTGGGCCAGCGCGGAACGTGCGCTTGCCAGGTAATGCCCCCCTCCCAGAGCCGCCAGCAACGCGGATCCCAGCCGGAGGGCCAGGCCGCAGTAAGGCGGGAGGGGCAACCGCGGCCGCACCGAGGCCCGGCATCCGAACGCAGAGAGAAGCTCCCCAGGCTGAGGTACGAAGTACAGCTGCCCTGCCAAGCACCAAACGACTGTCTCAAACACTATGAAACCCCGTAAAAACACCATTCACACCACACATACACAAAGCGAAAATGACAGCAGAGGGGTGCCCCCCCCCCCAGGAGGGTTATGAAAGGGGAATAAATCCAACACCAGGGTCTGGTCATGGATAAATATATGGGACAGGGCATCCCAAACCAGGATCACCAACCCGGAAATCCGCCTACCCCTTGTAATTGGGTCTCACGGAGGAGCAGCGCTCCCTCAACACCTGAATAGGTGCTGCCTACACTCACCAGGACCTGCAGCCAAGGCTGGGAGGCTCACATAGGGACAATTTAGAAAAGGTCCTGGCAGCAATAGGGACAAGAATGGCCAGGCACGAGCCCGGCTTACCTGCAAGTAAGAGAAGTCTTCATCTTCTGTCTTGCTCGCCTTCCTGCAGAGAAGAAACTGGGGAATTGGTGGGAGATCCCGGGTAGTTATGGACTGGGAGGAGCTCCTTTTTTGCATTCATCTCTGCAGAAGTTCGCCCTCTACTGGAGAATAACCCAAATGTCATGAAGAGTTGAAGCGGAGTGTATGTCACACTTGGAATAAGTTGAAATGACTTAATGTAAGGTAAGCTACTGATATTTGTTTACTTTTGACTTGCCAAACACTTTAAACTGGACAAATGAAAACTGCATCTCTGGGGCTGCAGCAGCCATGTTCATGGCAGGGAGTGCACGCATGTGTGCGATGCCACACGTGCCCCTTGGCAAACACTATTGATAGCTGGTAATCATGGTGAGTTGCCAATTGTACTTTCAGGAGATCAAAACCAAGATGTCTGGTGGGTAGGGGATGCAGCCACTCTATACCAGGGTTCAGAAAACATCAGCATGGGTCACTAGCTTTACCTCCTGCAAGACACGGTTCTAATTTCAATGCTTGGGCAAGACTATGGGGTTTATGGACATGGATTTTAAAGCACAAATATCTCGTGGTACCTTTGATTCGTTCGTAAGGAACACGATTACTAAGGAACGATTACTAAAAGCGATCTCTACTAAAGAATAGCAGCCAAAGGCCGGCAGAACTCTACCACTTTCAATCAATATTTCATCAATGTCCCATGATCATAGGAAGAGCCTGTAAAGAATTGAAGTATAGACCCAGCTTCCAAGAGCAAATGCCTAAAAAACAAAGGCCTTGGGGTGTACTGTGTTTCAGGATCACTGTGTACCAGCATCTCTCCAAACCACTCAAAACTATTGTCAGTGGCTGAACACAGGCAGCCAGATCATCCAGACCATATTATGCACTTCTGGCATCCACCCTAGTGCAATAAGGTCCCCTTATGTCATTATAAATTGCCCGACAAAGCTGTCACGCAAATAGTGGCCATTGCTATCAACCCACAAGCACAGGCCAATCCAGAATACCTCAGCTCCCCGACCGTTTACATACCTCCCCCTGTTTTTCTTTCCACTCACTACATTTCTTACCCCCACAGCCCTGCAACCCTATGTCCTTTCATTCATTTTTTTTGTTCTTGTCTTCATAAATTCTTCTGTAGCTGAGATAAATCAATCTCTGTGGTCTTGTTTATGTCAAGTTATAAAGCATTTACTTCAAGCTGCTATAAAGGGAACAAAACATATACAATTTATTTAGCCCCTTGGGAACTGCAGCTAATCCTGAACAAGAAAAGCCAGTTTCAGTTCCCTCCTCTTTTTTTTTTAAATCAACAGCTAAATTAGTGTTGCAAGACATAACAGTAAAGATGCATTAGATTATGGGCTTTTCTGTTCAGTCCAGATTTTTGTATGCATTGTTTCTTTACTTCCTGTGGGAAGTCTTGATGGTCCAACTCCACTACAGCAATAGATCTTAGATCTATTTTTAAATTATTTTTCTGAATGCCTCACCTCAGCATCAGGGCGCAGTGAACGCAAGTAGCTTTTAAGGTCTCCATGCCCCATAAGCTCCATAATGACCAGTGAAGGCTGCCCTTTCGAGACAACACCAAGCAGGCGGACCTAACAGAGAAAAAAACAAATCCAATATTGTGTTAAAATCTATTAAGTATTTAGTTGTCCCTTTGCCAAATATATATGTACATGTATAATAGTAGGGCGAGAACTCAAGCTCTTACCACATGGTGGCAGCTGAATGCTTTCATGACAGAGGCCTCATTCAAGAACTCAATCCTCTCACGTAGACTGGCTGTCTCGTTTACAGTTTTCACAGCTATGCGCACCTCTGCTTCTCCTTTTATAATGTCCTTGGCAATACCTTCATACACCATTCCAAAGGAACCCTGTCCCAACTCTCTGAGCAAGATGATCTTTTCTCGTGGTACCTCCCATTCGTCCGGAATGTACACTAGGGGAAATAATACACATTACTTTTTGCGCAAGGCATGCATACCACAAAAACATGGTACATGGAAAAAAAATTGAAAAACAGTTGTTTATTTGACTGCTACCACAAAAATACTGTCCTAATAAAAAAAACAAACAGAAAATAAAAGCAATATGAAATGCTGGCCTATAGGCACAAGAGGATGGCTAAAACATGTATTGCACTGAACAATTTGGAAAGAGCACTAGCAACAATTAGACAAGCCCCATTGGGGATAGCTAGTCTCTCTTTGGTCAGCACAGACAGGCAGTTTATTTAAGAGAAAAACATTTTAATAGATAGAAGATTTTTCTTCTTGCAGAACCAAGTGCAATTGTAATTGTGGAAAGGCTAGTTGCTGTGCTAAAAAATAATACACATGGATACTAACAACTTCCTATCAGCATACTTTGTCATTGACAATCCCTTCCTACCCTTACACGTTGTAACAAGCAATGACATGAGGGCCAGCAGTTTAAAAATTGTGCAACACCATTTTATACATGGAACAACAATGCACATCAACAAATACAGTGGCATCATAATGTGCATGCGGTGACACCAGATTAAGATCCACAGAAATATTTTATGGTTTGCCACTCATCGTATAGGGTCACACACACCAAGTGTATATCCTTAAGCAATGCCATGGAGAGAAAAGGGCACAAGAGCATGTTGGCTGCCCCAATTGCACCCAGAGCAGGGGATGCTGCTCTGTGCACCGGTGAGAGCTGTATCCTAGGTGAGGTAATGAGTTTTTTTGTTGTCTGTTGAAATAGACTGGACATCCACTGTAACAGTGAGACTGCCATTGGGTCAAATTGAGCCTCCGCAAAAGATTTTAATGGGAGCCTTACATGTATCATGACCTTCATCGATGTCTTGACGGAGGATTCTCAGCTAACTGCCAATGAAAAAGAACTGAGAGTCCATCGTAATCAAACTGCTTCCTTGAATAACTATATGCCTCATCAGACAAGGAATCCGGTCATCCACCTCTAGTGACAATGCCAACTTAACAGATTCTTGAGGTAAGTTACCTCTTTCAGCAATACACTTGGGCAGTGAGGTTGCCTTACTGGGCTACACCTTACTTAGCATGTACCTAAATTCCTCTTGGTCAAGAAAAGAACACATCCTTTCCCTTTTTATAGATGGGCACTTTCTTAGCAGTCATTCCCTGCAAAGACTGTCCCAAAAGACCTATTACCTCACAAAAGGAATTGCCCAATAAGCAGTTCAATGCATCCTTTTGTTGCTGCACCACGGCTTCATCCCCTAAAAATGAAACCTTTGCAAGAAGCTCTTCATGCTTCTTCAGATGAGGAGGAATCCGACCAGACACCACAAAATGTATTCTAAGTATACAGTACGTCCTGCTCCAAATATAATACTTACAATTGGGTTATCCTCCTCCAGAGGGCGCTGTGCACTGCAGACATGCAAAAAATACAACTCTGTGAAGTACTCACCTGTAGAGTTGGTATTATATGCAGACAGCACGTCCTGCTCCAGACATAGTCCTTACATGTGGGTATACCTCCGCCTTCAGCGCCGTGCACTGCAGAACATGAAGAAAACAAGCTCCTCCCGGCCCTACATATACCGGAGGACCTCCCACAAATCCCCAGCATTGAAAAGCAGTGAGAATGAGAGGCCAGGAGAAACAATCCACCCAAAACTGGCAAAAAAATATCAAGGATAACAATCACCAAACGGGATCCAGAACAAAGGGAAACCAGGGTGGAGTGGAGTGGAGCAGGACGTGCTGTCTGCATATAATACCAACTCTACAGGTGAGTACTTCACAGAGTTGTATTATTCTAAGCAGACAGCACGTCCTGCTCCAGACATAGTCCTTACATGTGGGACATCCAATAGCAGTGTCCGTAAGGAAGGGTGGGATCCCCAAAAGAAGGCAAAAGCAAGCAGTTTAAACTACTACGGCCTGCAAAACCTTGCGGCCAAACGCAGGGTCAGCTGAGGCCTTAACATCAACCTTGTAAAACTTTGTAAAGGTGTGAACCGAAGACCAAGTAGTGGCCTTGCAAACTTGCTCCACAGAGGCCTGGTGCTGAAAAGCCCAAGAAGCCCCAACCGCTCTAGTAGAATGAGCAGTAAGACGAAAGGAGGGAGTCTTCCCCTTAGTAGTATAGGCTTGAACCACAGCCTGACGAATCCATTTACTGATGGTAGACTTGGCGGGAGCCAAACCTTTCCTAGGCCCGTGAGGCACAACGAAGAGAGCATCCGTCTTCCTAAAGGCCTGCGTGGTAACCAAGTAAGACTTGACACACCTGACCACGTCCAAGGAATGCAAAACCCTTTCTAGTAAAGGGTAAAGTAATGGCTACCAGGAAGACAACCTTGAGCGTGAGCACAGCTAGGGCGGCCTCATGGATAGGCTCAAATGGAGCCCCCTGCAGGGCTGACAACACCAAGTTCAGGTCCCAAAAAGGAACCACAGGTTTCCGAGGGGGGCGCACATGAGTGACCCCCTGAAAGAAGGTCTTGATAAGAGAGTGATGGGCAAAGGTCTTCTGAAAGAAGATGGACAGGGCCGAAACCTGGCCCTTCAAGGTACTGAGCTTGAGACCTAAGTCTAGGCCATGTTGTAAGAACTCCAGCACCCTGGATACTAAGAATTCCCGGCAGGGAAGAGACCTGGATTCACACCAGTCAATGTAAGAACGCCAAACTCTATAGTAGATGGCAGCAGAAGTCTTCTTCCTGGCTTGGACCATGGTAGCCACAACAGACGCAGACAAACCTTTTTCCCTCAAGATGGCGGTTTCAATAGCCAGGCCGTCAAAGCCAGCGTTAGTAAATTGGGATGGTGTAGAGACCCTTGGGTCAGAAGGTCTGGTACCCTTGGCAGATCGCACTGATCTACTGCCATTTGAACCACGTCCGCGAACCACACTCTTCTTGGCCACCTTGGGGCCACCAGAATCGCGGGTACCCCTTCCAGAGCGATCTTGCGCAGCACTCTGCCCAGAAGGGAAATTGGTGGAAACACATACAGGAGCCGAAACTCCTTCCAAGACATTGACAGGGCATCCGTGGCCAGAGCCAGAGGATCCTGAGACAGGGATACAAAGCTCAGGAGCTTGTGATTGTGACGTGACGCAAAGAGATCCACGTCCGGCACACCCCAACGGTGACAAAGTGACTGAAATACCCTGTCGCAGAGGGACCATTCCCCCTGACGGGACGAACCCCTGCTCAGAGCATCTGCTAGCAGATTCTCCGTCCCCGGAATGTAGACAGCCGATATGCATTGTACATTGGTCTCTGCCCAAGTTAGAATCAGAGACACCTCCTGGATAGCACCCTTGCTCCGGGTTCCTCCCTGATGATTGATGTAGGCTATCGCCGTCCTGTTTGAGCGTACATGAACCGAGGGGGGAATCACCCAGCTGTCGTCCACAGAAGCTGGGTCCTTGTACCATACTGACAGAAGTTGAAGCTGCAGAGTTCTCAGATGAAACTGGGCAAAGGGCACCGCCTCGAAGCTTGCCACCATCGAGCCCACCAACTGCATTCCCTGCCGGATGGAGGGATGAGGGTTCGCGAGCAGGGATCTCACCTGGGTTGTCAGAGCTTCCACCTTCTGCGGAGGAAGGAATATCCTTGACTGAACCGAGTCCAGAATCATCCCCAGAAACGGGGTCACTGAGGAGGGGGACAGAGAGGACTTTGG
Organism: Gastrophryne carolinensis; assembly: GCA_027917425.1. Taxonomy (NCBI): domain Eukaryota; kingdom Metazoa; phylum Chordata; class Amphibia; order Anura; family Microhylidae; genus Gastrophryne; species Gastrophryne carolinensis. Next base: position 324,632,936 of record CM051234.1, read on the forward strand.
GTAATTGATCACCCAGCCGAAGGACTCCAGGGTGGACACCACCAATCGGGTGTCCAGCTCTGCCTGCCGCAGAGACCGAGAGGTGATGAGAATATCGTCCAGGTAGGGCAACACGCGTATGCCCTTTAGTCTTAAGAGGGACATCACCCCTGCCAGCACCTTGGTGAAGACCCTGGGGGCCAACGTGAGGCCGAATGGGAGGGCCACGAACTGATAGTGCTGATCCATCAGCGCAAATCTGAGGAACCTTTGGTGCACTGAGAACACCGGCACGTGCAGGTAAGCGTCCTTGATGTCCTTGATGTCATGAAGTCCCCTGGACGCAGCGAGGCAATGGCCGAGCGCAGAGTTTCCATACGAAAATGCCTGCTTCTGACAAACTTGTTTAGGATTTTCAAATCCAGAATGGGTCTGACTGACCCGTCCTTTTTGGGCACCGTGAACAGGTTGGAATAAAACCCCATGCCCCTGTCTCTTAAGGGGACCTCGCAGATGACCCCGAGCTCCAGAAGGTCCTGCACAGCCAGCATCAAGACCCGAGCTGAGGCAGGATCCCGTGGGATCTGATACCAGACGAACCTGGTAGGGGGCAGCACCGCAAATTCTATCTTGTAACCGGAGGAGACTACCTCCTGAATCCACCGGTCTGGGACGAGGCGTCTCCAGACATGCTCGAAGTGCTGTAGATGTCCCCCCACCCTGACGGGCGAGGGCGCCCCTTCATGCTTGTGGGGTCTTGGGGGGGGGGGCTTTGGCCCCCAGGAGGAGCCGGGACGGCGTCCTCTGTTCTTGTTCCAGGGTTCTGAGCGCGACCCAGAGAAGGACACCCCTCTACCTTGCTTGGTCCCCCGGTAGGGGGTAGAATGGGAGCTTGGACCACGAAAGGGCCGAATCTGACGCTTGCGCTGGGGCAGCTTGCCCCCCTTGGCAAAGATATCTAATCTTTCTCCAAACAGGCGCAGTCCTTTGAACGGAAGCCCCGTAAGGGCCTTCTTGGCGACATTGTCAGCAGCCCACTGGCGTAACCAGACCGCACGGCTTATGGCTACCACCAGAGCAGAGGATTTAGCACTCAGCTTAATAGCATCGTCCAATGCAGATAGCATATAATTCACAAAGGTCTCACAGGTGGCCAGAGCATTGGCGGTATCAGAGGGCAAGTCATCCGCCCCTTGCAGAGCAGTCTTAACCACAGTCCTGAGCGCCACCGCCGTGATGGCTAAGGCGCAAACCGGGCGGAGCGACGCTCCCCCAAATGCAAAGGCGTGACATGCCAATTGATCAACTCGCCGATCCTCTAGATCTCGCAGCGTAGTAGTGTCAGGGGAGTGCATAATAGAGGTATTGGACAGACTCAGAATCGGGGCATCGACCTCGGGCGGCGATGTCCAGCACTTAACCAGATCGGCAGGGAATGGATACTTCTTATCCACAGCCTTGGGAATCCCCTGGAGTTTACTGAGATGTTCCCATTCTTTCAGCACTAAGTTATTAAAGTGAGTTTGTTCGGGAAACTCCAACCGCACCCTAGCGGTATGAAACAGATCGCCCCGCTGCCGAGGTGCCGCGGGAGGGGGAGAGAGGGATAAGACATCAAAGATCTGAGACAACAGTCTGTCAATGTCGTCCTGGGACCAAAGATGAGAGCCAGACTCCTCCTGACTCCTGGACTCGTCCTCGTAGGATCCTGAGTCAGAGAGCAGTTCCCCTTCCTCTGATGGGGACTGAGCATAGGAAAGCAGCAAATCATCAGATTCTACAGGGAGAATAGTAGCTTCAGGGTTCAAATGACGCTTCTTGGCAGTAGCCTTGCGCGCCAGGGAGCCAGCAATAAAGCTTTCCACACTGGCCAATCTAGAGGCCAAATCAGCATGAGAATCCCCACTAGTATTGGGGGTTATGCTCAAGTTTGGGGGGAGTAGGGGAAATAAGGCGAGGTGCGGCCCAGCCTCGGAAGAGGTGTGGAGACCGGCTAGCGCCTGTTGAGCACAAGGTACGCAGACCCGTGAATTGTCACTGCTGCTAGGTGAAACCCCACAAGCTGCACACAGACGGGCTTGTCCCAGGGGGACCCCGTTCGCGATGTCCTGGGATGCCTCCATATGGTGATTATTAACTTCAATGTGCCAGTAGGGATTGACGCTTTAAGCAACCCTGGATGCCCCTATGACCTGCTGGGAAGTGGGAGTAAAATCTGAAAAAAAGGTCTGGACCGGGCGCTACGTCAGACTAGGGGAAGCCACCGGTGACCGCTGTCTGAAAGACACAAGGGGAAACAGGGATGTCAGAGCCGAGTGCAAGGAAACAAGCTAGAAAAAAGGATCGCCCACGAGGGCACTTACAGTCTGCGAGGGGAGGACCGTCTTCACCACGCGCATGCGAGAAGGAAATGGCGCCCAGCGAACCTCGAAGGGCAGGCAATAGCGGTCGATGACGCGGAACGCGCCAGGCCGAACCACGCCTCCCCCCCCGGAGCGCGCGAAGTTAGAAGGCGCGCAGCCAATCAGGAGAGAATGTAGCTACGTCAGCATCCCTTCAGAGAAGAGGTCTGACGAAGTGAGCAAGGGAAATTGAAAAACGCCGTAGCTTCCCCAAAACGTGCTGCTGTGTGCGCATAAGGCACAGTAAAACGCTGCGATCAGTTTAATATTAAGCAAGTGAAGCACGCTCTGACACCCAGTAGCTGTAAGAGACTAAAGTGTACTTAGGGCAAGGAGTAGGCCATCAACACACAGCCCCCCCTCTCTTTTTTCCCCCACTAACGGGGGAATCTGGGAAGGAAGGTGACCCAATAGAGGGTTCACCGTTAGATGGGGCACGGGGGCACTAGTGCGGGAGGGGCATCCACTGAAGGCTCACCATTCGCCTTAACAGCCTATCCTATGGAGGGGGATTGCGGTGGAGACTAGCTCCGTAAGCACACTAGGTGCTGCCTACCTCCACCCGACCAACGCAGCCCAGGCTGGGAGGCATATTCTTAACAAGAAGGACAGGTGGAAATAGTCCCGCAGGGCCTCGGGCTGTCAAGCCCCGCTCGCCTGCGAGAGCGTGATACTTCATGTCTTCGCAGTTCCAGCACTGCAGAAAAATCTGGGGATTTGTGGGAGGTCCTCCGGTATATGTAGGGCTGGGAGGAGCTTGTTTTCCTCATGTTCTGCAGTGCACGGCCCTGATGGCGGAGGTATACCCACATGTAAGGACTATGTCTGGAGCAGGACGTGCTGTCTGCTTAGAATACAGGCTCCTCCCGGCCCTTCATATACCCAGGGACCTCCCACAAATCCCCAGATTTCTCTGCAGTGCTGACTGCGAAGACATGAAGTATCACTCTCTCGCAGGTGAGCGGGGCTATTACAGCCTGCGGCCCTGTTGGACTATTCCCACCCGTCCTCCTTGATGATGTGCCTCCCAGCCTGGGCTGCGCTGGTCGGGTGAAGGTAGGCAGCACCATGTGTGCTTAATGGAGCCATGCTCCACCGCAGTCCCCCACCATAGGGTAGGCGGTTTAGGCTGATGGTGAGCCTCATAGTGGATGTCCCTCCCGCATTCTTGTCCCATGCCCCGTGTAGAGGTGGACCCTGTGTAGAGGGTCGCCGTCCTCCCTCGTTTTCCCCCGTACTTCTGGGGAAAAGAAGTGTGTGTGTGTGTGTGTGTGTGTGTGTGTGTGTGTGCGCGCGCGCACTGCTTTCCTCTCAATTTTTTCTTGCAATAGTCTACCGCACGTCCTGCGTTATTATGCTTCATCTTGGGCAGGAAACTGATTTTTCACACGCCTACGGGCGTTAGAATGGTGGCGGTGTATGAGACTTCATGAGTATCCACTAACAGATGCCTTTACTGGCACACTCTATGCTTAGCTTGTCGAGCCTTACACAGCTGCTTCAGAATTTCGCGCTCTTTGGGGGAGGCAGGGGCCCGGTGTGGTGCGCTCCGCGTCACGCCCAGTTTAGACCCGCCCTCCGAGGTTCAGTTGGCGCCATTTTGTTTATCCCTGCGCACGTGCGCGTGTTGGCGGTCTCTCTCTCCTCCCCAGGTCGGTGAGTGCCCTCGCGGGCGTTTTCATTGTTAGCACTCTTCCTGTGGCGCATGGCCCTGACACCCCTTCGCCTTATGTCTTTCAGACCTTGAAGATTCCGGTGGCTTCTCCCAACATATATTGTAGCGGCCTTTCAAACTCTCCCACATTAACCTAGCGGGTCTTTGGGACATCCAGGGTGGCCTATTGTGTAAATCCCTACTGGTATATTACATTAACAATCACCATATGGAGGCATCTCAGAATTATGTGACCGGGGTCCCTCCGGGACAAGACCGGCTGTGTGCAGCGTGTGGACTGCCCCACGCTGATGCAGACAGAGCATGGGTCTGCGGACCATGTGCTGAACAAGCACTGGCCCTGCAATCAGGGTTGCCAGTGGCTGTGCCTCGTTTCAATACACCTCTCTCCCCGTGCTTAAATCTCACTCCTGATGAGTCACACTTGAGCGGGAATGAACAGCAAGTCGTGCCGCGCACACTGTCTACGGCCGAGCAGGTGATTTCGAGGTTGGCAGAGCGCTTGGGCCCGGGTAAGAAGCGGTCCCTGACGCCTCCGGTTTCGCCCATTCCTTCTGAATCTGAAGAGTTCACTAATGAGCAGGGTTTTGCTCTTTATGATGAAGGTCGGCTATTCTCTGACTCGGGCTCATCGGACGAGGGGCTGAGGAGTCATGATGATCCGGGCCCCGGTTCTTGGGGCCTGTGTGACACCGACGAATTACTGATAAAGATCTTCGAGGTCTTGTCTATCTCTATCCCTGGTGAGGCCTCTAGGCCTAGAAGGGAGAGTTTCCATACAGCGCCGCTGCGTTTGGAATTTCTGGAGCAGGATCACTTCCAGGCTCTCGTACTCAAAGAACGGCAATGCCCTAGCAAACTTCCAGGGGTTCCAGGGGACTGGGATTGGAAATACCCGTTTCCCCCTGAGGTGGTTAACTGTTTGTCATCACCTCCCGTGGTGGATGCACCAATCATTGGGGTTCTTAACCCCCCCTTTATTGCGGCCCCCAGTTATCGTACCCTTCGGGATGCTGAGGACCGGCGCATTGATAGAATGGCTTCCCATGCCTTTTCTTGTGCAGGGACGACCCTGCACCCGGTCTGTGCCGCGGCCATCGCTGCAGTGGCCACTAGGACCCTCATCAGAAAGCTGATTGATCATCAACCCGAGGATCTCCCCTGGGAGGTGTTTAATGCACTCTCCAATTGTGATGTATTTGTAAGATTTATCCTTTTGGCGCTGGATGACACCATCAGCATGTGCGCTAGAACTTCCGCCCTTGCCGTAGCTATACGCCGGCTGGTCTGGCTGCGACAGTGGGGGGTTGACGATGCTACGAAAAAGATTCTTACTGGGCTTCCCTTTAGAGGGCGACGCCTATTCGGGGCCCGTCTGGACCTGTTTGGAAAAAAGGGCAAAACACCCCTTTACAGAAGGCGGCCTCGGCCTTCTCGAGGCAGGGGCACCCCCCCCCCCCCCCCATGTTAGCATCAAACCAGAACCAGTGGTGTCCTTCCAGCTTTTTGGTATAGATCCCTGCCCCAGGAGTGGCAGACAACGCCCTGGTCCCTCCAGCAGGACTAAGTCCAAGCCTGTTTCCAAAACCCCCCAGGCATGAGGGGATGGCCGCAGCACCTTGTCCCTATCAGGAGGTTGCATGCCTCGTTCTGATGGAGTCAGGAGGAAGTTTCCTCTGGATGCAGGATAGTGTCTGCTGGGCGGCCTCTTCCCGAGATATTCAGGATGCTTCTGGTCCCTGCCTCTCTTCTTGTGTTGGAGCAGGCCACGCGCGATCTGCGAGGTCTGGGGTCACCTGCTGGTTGCCCTTAACAGACAGAGGCAGGGGCCTCTACACTAACCTTTCCACGTTCCTCCAAATGGATGAGACACTCTGTCCATTATGGCCTTCCATAGGTGAGGCGACTTACATTCACAGGCGGTTTTACTGCATGGTTCCTCTGCGTTGGGCCGCCAGTGCCCTGTGTCCAGGGACCTCTTGCCGCCGGTATGGACCTAAGACGCTTATGTCATGGCCATTGTGCCTTCCGGGCTCCAAGGACCTTACTGGTTAGTTGTTGGCGCTCCAACACTGCTGATTGTGGCCTTATTATCTGGCCTTGGTTTTGCTCCCGGAGTGATCGCCTAGGCGATGATAGGGGTGATATCTCTACTGAGACCTAGGGGGCGTCCGCGCGAGGACCTGCCGGGCCGTCTCTCTTTGCTTCCCAATTCCTGCGCCGAGTTGTTACTCGGTTGGTGGTGTCCTTTGGGAGTCGTTGGATGGGTGCTCAATCACCTCAATTCCTCTTATTCCCCCTAGTGGTATCTCCATTCCTAGGGTTGAACCTGGATTCGGTTCAGACAGGAACCTGCTTCCTTGACTATAAATGGACAATCTGGTTGCATGGGCTCGGTCCCTCTTTCTGTTCCCGTCTCTTCACCAGGCTGGATTGTAGCTGGTGGGCCTGTTGGTGGCTGTTCAAAGGTTGTTCCTTGTGCTCAGAGCCCTTGAGCTCTTCTGCTACTCTTATTGTAAATGCTGGACTGGGTTCCAGCTTCCCTGGAGATGGGTCTGTGTACCCTTCCACCTTGGTACGGTGGTTTCCCCTGAGACTGTTGTACTAGGGGTACCGGTCAGGGGGTGCCCCCTTCCTTGCGTCTTCCTGCTGTTGGATATCAAATCTATCAGGTCGACGGAGGGGGGACTTTTTTCTTCTAAATTCCCCTGTGGTTCTGGGGGAGGTGGGACCTTTAGGGGCTCATCCACCTGTCTAATTTGAAGCTGCAGGCCTTCAGGTTGGCTCTATATCGCTGGACTTCTCCCTTGCGGGATCAGGCTATTTGGGGGCCCCTTGGTCTGTCTGACGACATTGGCCTGTATTAATTATCTGCGTGGGCTCGGAAGCAGGATGATCCCCCAGGAAGGTATCTGATCCTGATTCGGGAGAGGGACAGCGTTCCCTGCATATCTAAGATATTCACTCCTGTGGAGGTCCTTCTGTGATAGGATGTGCTTGTTCTTGTGTCTCCATGTGATCCGTCTAGTGTGGATCTTTTCTGGGTCCGTCCCTATCATGGTTCCTAGGCCCTTGTTTCCCTGTCTCAAATTTTTCTGACCTTGGTTTTGAGGCTTCGTAACTTCATGCTGAACATTCTGTTCTATATGTCTTACCTTCTTTCACCCTGCTTGACAGGGTTCTGTGCAAGTTTGCTCTGGAAAGGGGAACCAGTGATACTGACGGCCCTTGGGTGGCCTAGTGGAGTGTGGCTTGCAGATGTGGTTCTGTGGACAGCGGACCTGTCTGTCCTGTCGGGAGTGCTGGCCTGTTCACTCAGGCCCCCCGTCTCTATTTCACCCCTATCTACAGACTCTGGTCTGGATGGTCTGACGGTTGATTCATCCATCTTGATGGAAGAGGGTGTACCTTTCTGGGTGTCTGTTACTTCTGGAAGCCTAGGATTTGGCTTCCTTTGCCTCTTCTTCCGTCTATTGTGGGTATTGTTTACCCATATGGATTGGGTTGAGTTTTTGGTCTCTCCCCTGTGGGCGGGCTCTGTTCCCAGGGTTTTATAGTTATTACTGCACGGGTCGGAGTTGGCTCTCCTACTTGGTGCCCTGGTGGTTCAGGCTCTGCCCTGTCCGTCTTCTGCGGGAGTCTTACTCAGTTCCTTGCCTGGGTTGACTCTCTTTCAGGGATTAATTAGTGACATCCATCACGTAGTTCTAGGGTCCCTGTTGGGATTGATTCTATTCGGTTTGCCTTGCGGGGTGTTCCCCTTTGGCTCTGTTCTGGATGCTGTCTGACTGCTCTTATCCATAAGGTTGCCCTTCTGGGCTGCTACCTCAGTCGGCCGTGCGCCTGAGCGGGCGGATCTGTTTAGCTAGCCCTCGTTTCTCTTATTGTAGTTTCACCGAGATGAGGTGGCCTTCCACCTTTACGTCGGTTTTTCTGCCTAAGTTGGTGTCTTAGGCTCAGGTATTAAGACGTCATCCTTCTTCTGGAATTTATTCCTTGTAATGCTGAGGCACGGGAATCTATTTTCCCTCCATTGGTGCTGGAATTTTTTCCTGGATGGTCTCCTTTCCCTTGGGGAACTGATGTTCCTCTGGGTTGTGGGCACTTACATCTGGATGTGCCTGATCTCGTCTGCCTCTAGGGGTTAAGAGGCCTTGGGCCTGGCCTTTACCTGTATAAGATGCCCCTTCTGGTCCTGGGGAAGGCCCGGCTTCTTCCAGGGCTATTTTTAGTTTTTGCTCTTGTTAGGCCTTACTCAAGCCTATTCCTTAAGGGGATGAGTTCTTCTCACTCTATTCTGACTACGCTGGTGCCTTGGTATCCTTGGGCCTTTCAGCACCAGGTCTTGTTGAACAGGTTTGCTTGTACGCTGCTTGTTTTCTTGTTTTGTACCCTTCAAGGGTTGTTTTGACGTTGAAGTTAGAGCCTTTGCTCGTGTCGCTCTTGGTAGCGAGGTATTGCAGGTGACAGTGCTTTCAACTGTCTGCTGTTGCCTTTTTTGTTGGGGATCCCACCCTGTTTTATGGACACTGCTATTGGATGTCCCAATTGTAAGTATTATATTTGGAGCAGGACGTACTGTATACTTAGAATAATACAATTCTGTGAAGTACTCACCTGTAGAATTGGTATTATACGTATACAGTACGTCCTGCTCCAAATATAATACTTACAATTGGGTTATCCTCTGCCAGAGGGCACTGTGCACTGCAGACATGCAAAAACAGGCTCCTCCCGGCCCTTCTTATACCCAGGGACCTCCCACAAATCCCCACCCTGGTTTTTGCATTATTCTGGATCCCCTTTATGGTGATTGTTGTTATTGTTACCATTACCAGTTGTTTTTGGTGGTTGGATTCTCCCGGCTTCTGGTTCGCTGCTTTTCAATGCTGGGGATTTGTGGGAGGTCCCTGGGTATATGAAGGGCCGGGAGGAGCCTGTTTTTGCATGTCTGCAGTGCACAGCGCCCTCTGGCAGAGGATAACCCAATTGTAAGTATTATATTTGGAGCAGGACGTACTGTATACGTATAATACCAATTCTACAGGTGAGTACTTCACAGAATTGTATTTTTACACACTAAGTTTTTTCAGAAGATACTTCTGAAGAGTATATGACTTTCTTTGTTCTTGGTTTTCTCTTTCTTGGCTCAATGTCTAGTGACCATGCTGAGTCAACCAACATAACCAATCTTGATCAAAGACAATGAATAATGGCCCCTAACGCATTTTAGGTTAGAGGCTTTCTTTGCGGTTCGACCATTTTCCAATTAACTCCTTTTTTTTGTTTTTAGGGGGCTCACATTCTAAACCTTCTACTAGGCTGGGAAATGAAAGCGGACAAACACCCCTAAAATAAAAAAAAAAGGCCAGTGGACGTGCTCACCTTTCCAGCACAGGTCCAGATGTCCCTGCAGCCAAACAGCTGACTGATGTCCGATTACCATCCGAGATTCACAGCTTCTCCCCCCCCCCCCGTGCCCCTGCTTGTGGGGTGAAGAAAAGCCAGCCTCTCCCTGTGAGGGTCCGGCTCAAAGAGGGTAAAAGGCCACACCCAGGAGGGCTGTGGGATATTGGGTGATGCAAGATGGTGATGTGGAAGCGAGCTGTTCAGAAGCCTGCACCCACCACAGGTGTGTGCCCCTTCCAGTGATGCTCCAAACCGACAACACAGATAAGACAACTAGGAAAAGCGAAAATGTGCTCACTCCTAAGGCTGTATCGCCTGGGGAGAGCTGCAACCCCTTTCCCCATCTGTATGCATGATACTGAATCATTGTCGGTGCCTTCATTTGCTCCTGCATCAACTCAAAGCTGAAGCGCCATGATTTTCTCCTGGTTGAGGCCATCTTGGAGCACTCTGGGAGGCTTCTTTCCCAAGATCCCAACCATACTGCCACCTGGAATTAACTTGCATAACCTACAAAAGCATCAGGAAGCTCTGCAGCAATTCTTTGCAGGCCACTAGCAGAACCATGAAACACCACTGAGTGTGGAAAATCAACCAAGGCAGGAGTTCTAGAAAGGTAATGTTTTACCTGCATTGCAGTGGAAAATTATAACATGGAATAAAACATTTAGAATCTTTCAGCTCATTTGAAGTCACTCACCTTCACTAGCACTGAGATATTCTGGATTAGATGAAGCATACAGTGGCCCTGTAGGGCCTTCTGCCTCCCTGTAAAACATACATAAAATGTATTTACAGATAATAAAGATCACTTTCAATTATATGTTAGATCTCTTACTAAGAGCAGTTATAACAGATCATTTTGATCCCAAAAAAAAAGGTGTGTGTCACAGTGATTTGCAAATGTTAGCAAAGTACCTAAGTGTATCCTGGCTGGTAGGTAATAACCACCTGAGTAAAACTTTCTAACTAAGCTTTCTGGTGAGATGACAAAGCAAATTATTGGGAGCACACGTCAAGAACACTGATCACCATGACCCATCACAAATCTGACTGGTAGCATGTCAAGCTGTCCAGTCATTACACAGTGGCCCACTACTGCAGCAGGAATTGAGGGACTGACAAGTCACTCAAGCAGTCCTGGAGCATCTTAACTTTGCTCTTCGATACTTACATTAATTCTGATTGGGACACTTCCCAATCCCCCTTTCAACTACAAAATAGACACACTAACTGACCTTGGCCAGTACACAAACAAAATATTGAACAGTTGCATTGAGAGGAGGAGAACAAGGAATCAAGATGAGCGTGCAGCTCCAAGCAGCCAATCAGCTCTGCCTGTTCCTTTCCCTAAAGCATGAAGCATTTTTCAAATGTTGGCTGTGGGGCCGCTCAAAATGGCAGTAAGTGCACAGTGTGAAGTGGAAACCAGTGGGTTTCTATAGTATGGCCCACCTTAATCCGAAACTAGATAGATTTGTGTAGGGAACACCACCAGGTTGGAATAAACCTCTAGCAGTCCTTCCTTCTGCTGTGGGTAAGGCAAATTTATTTTGGTTTTGTTATATTTTTAACACAACGGTCCAGTAACAGTTGTGCTGGAGTTTGGATACCTTATATCTGATCTTCTAAGTTATTACACAAACCATATTTAGGGCTGTTTATAGAAAACCTTAACTATTCACTCACTTCTTTTTCTGTATCATGCAGGCAGTCAAAACAATCAGGAAAATAATCAGTATGATGACTGGGCCAATAAGAATCTTCAGAATGTTACCGGTAGGGTCTGCAGAAGACAAATACATATTGTTAAAAATACCATTTTGTGAATACTCACCTGTAAAATGGGTATTATAAGTATGTCACACACCCCGCTTCATTACACTTGGGTATACTGACCTGTAGATGGCGATCTTGCAGAGATGATATCAAAAAAAGATAAGACCCTCCCGGCCAATAAATACCTGGGACCTCCCACTCATTACCCAGTATAAAGATAGCAGTAAGATCAAGGGACCAGGAAAGCCAATTAAAACTGGAAGGATCCAGAATACAAAAGGGCAGGGTGAAGCGGGGTGTGTGACATACTTATAATACCCATTTTACAGGTGAGTATTCACAAAATGGTATTATTCTAAGTATGTCACACACCCCGCTTCAAGACATTCATTACACTTGGGACATCCAATAGCAGTGTCCATAAAGGGCGGGGATCCAAAAAACAAGGCAACAAGGCACAAACTTAAACCACTGCAGCCTGCAGAACTTTGCAGCCAAAAATAGCATCCGCTGAGGCCCGAACATCAACCTTGTAAAACTTGGAAAAAGTGTGAACCGAAGACCAAGTAGCAGACTTCCAAACATGCTCAACAGAAGCCTGGTGCTGGAAGGCCCAGGACACCAACAGCACGAGTAGAATGAGCAGTAACACGAAAAGGGGGAACCTTCCCCTTGGCAGAATAGGCCCCAACAATGGTCTGGCAAATCCATTCACTAATGGAAGACTTGGCAGGCGCCAAACCCTTCCTAGGCCCAGAGGGCACCACAAAAAGGGCGTCAGTCCTACGAAAAGGAGAAGTAGCCACCAAATAGTACTTCACAAAGCGAACTACATCCAAAGAATGCAAAACCCTCTCCTTGTCATTGCTGGGCTTAGGACACAAGGAGGGAAGAACAATATCCTGATTCAGACGAAAAGCAGAGACCACCTAGGAAGGAAATCTGGCTTGAAGCGGAAGACAACCTTGTCCTGATGCCTCTCAAAGTAAGGAGCCGAAATAGACAAGGCTGCCAAATCCGAAACATGCGGAACAGAAGTGATGGCAACCAGAAAAACAACCTTCTGAGTAAGCGTAGAAAGAGCAATATCCTGCAAAGGTTCAAACGGAGGACCCTGCAAGGCAGACAAAACCAAATTCAAATCCCACACTGGGAGCAAAGGCTTCCTAGGAGGCCGCACATGCGTAACCCCCTGGAAAAAGGTCTTAACCAGAGGATGAAGAGCAAAAGACTTTTGAAAGAACACGGCCAGGGCAGAAACCTCCCCTTTCAGCGTACTAAGCTGCAAACCTTGGTCCAGACCATGTTGCAGAAATCCAAGACCCTAGAGACAGAAAACGCCCTGCAAGGCAAGGCCCTTACCTCACACCAATCAATATAAGACCTCCAAGTCCTATAATAGATGGCAGAGGAAGACTACTTTCTAGCCCTAACCAGAGTCTGAATGACAGCATCAGAAAGACCTTCCTTCCTCAAGATTGAGGTTTCAGCAACCACGCCGTCAAAGCCAGCGTTGGTAAATTGGGGTAGAGTAGTGGACCCTGAGTGAGCAGATCTGGCAGAAGGGGCAGGTCTAATTGATCCTCTGCCAACCTTACCACGTCTGCGAACCAAACCTGTCTTGGCCACCTTGGAGCCACCAGGATTGCTGACGCGCCCCCTAGGGCCAGCTTGCGCACCACTCTGCCCACCATGGGAAACGGAGGGAACAGGTACAGAAACCCCAGATCCCTCCAGTTCAGAGACATGGCATCCGCTGCGAGAGCCAGCGGATCCCGCGAGGGAGACACAAATGCCGGAAGCTTGTGATTGTGACGAGAGGCAAAGAGGTCCAGCTCCGGAGGCCCCCACCGGTGGCAAAGCAACCGAAACACCTTGGGGCTGAGCGACCATTCCCCCCGGCGAGACGGCCCCCTGCTCAGGGAGTCCGCCTCCGTGTTCTCCACTCCCGGAACGTACACCGCCAAGATGCATGGGACATTGCTCTCTGCCCAATCCAGGATCAAAGACACTTCCCCGAGGGCACGCCTGCTGCGAGTCCCTCCCTGGCGATTGATGTAGGCGACCGCCGTCCGATTGTCCGACCGAATTTGAACCGGTAGGCCCCGCAACTGATGAGTCAAGTGAGCCAGAACCAACCTGATGGCCCTCAACTCCAGAACATTGATGGGATCGTGAGCCTCCAGAGGCCCCCACAGGCACTGAAACTGAAGATCCTTCCAAAATCCCCCCCAACCTGACAGGCTGGCATCCGTGGTGACCGTCTCCCAACGAGGGGTCAGAAAGGATCTGCCCCTCGTCAGATTGCTTGGTTTCAGTCACCACCGAAGGGAATGCCGCAAACGGGGGGGACATCAGAAAAGACTGATCCAATGACAGCGGGGACCCGTCCCAGGCCGCCAAGAGATGGAGCTGGAGCGTCCTTGTGTGAAACTGGGCAAAGGGAACCGCCTCGAACGACGCCACCATCAATCCCACCAGTCGCATCCCTAGCCGGATGGACGGGCGGGGGATGGATAGGAGACACTGAGTCAATTCCTGAATCAGAAGAACCTTGGCTCGGGGGAGAAACACCCTGGCCTGAGAAGTATCCAGCGACATTCCCAGAAACTCCACCACCCTGGAGGGAGTGAGGCAGGACTTGGGATAGTTGATCACCCAACCTAAACTCTCCAGAGTGGACACCACAGTCCTGGTATCCAGCTGCGCCTGACTTAGGGAAGAAGCCATGATGAGAAGATCGTCCAGATAGGGCACGATGCGGATACCCCTGGCTCTGAGAATGGCCATCGCTCCTGCCAACACCTTGGTAAAAACCCTTGGAGCCGAGGTAAGGCCAAACGGAAGAGCCACAAACTGAAAATGCGGATTGTCCACGACAAACCGGAGGAATCTCTGGTGTGCCAGAAATACTGGAATATGCAGGTAAGCATCCTTGATGTCTATGGACGTCATGAAGTCCCCCTGACGAAGTGAATGGATGGCTGAGCGCAGAGTTTCCATACGGAACTTCCGGGGACGGACAAACCTGTTGAGCAACTTCAGATCCAGAATAGGACGAACAGAACCGTCCTTGTGCACCGTGAACAAACTGGAATAGAAGCCCAGGCCCCGGACAGATGACAGCCATGTCCGCGAGACTTGCTACTGCCGCCCGAAGCCCCTGGGCGGCCAGAGGATCTGTCGGCACCCAAGAGCTGAAGAATCTGGGAGGGGGCCGGAACTCGAACTCCAGCTTGTAACCATAAGGCACCACTTCCTGAATCCACCTGTCCGAGACCTCTTGGACCCAGACCTGGGAGAAGAGTTGCAATCGTCCCCCCACCCACAAGGGTGAGGGCGCCCCCTCATTGCTGAGCCGACTTGGCAGCGGCTCTAGGCTTGGAGCCCCAACTGTGTCCTGGACGGGCCTGACCCCTGCCCCTAGGCCAGGAATCACCTCTGGACGAAGGGAAGGCAGAACCCCTGCCAACTCTAGCCCCACGAAAGGACTGAGAGAAGGAAGCCGCCCCCCGAAAAGGGCGACGCTGCTTCTTACGCTGAGGTAACCTACCTACGTAATCCCACAAAGGGAAGAGCAGTGAGCGACTTTTTGGACACAAAATCAGCCGCCCACTGACGTAACCAAACCGACCAGCGGATAGCCACAAGCAGGGCCGTAGCTCTGCTACACATCACCAATGTGTCATCCAGGGCAGACAGCACAAAGGACAAAAATACCTCACAGCGCTTAAGGTCGGCAAATTCCTCACTAGCCGGGTCAAGCCCGGAAGAGGTCAATAATTCTCCAACAACCGACCTGGCAGCTACCAATACAAGCGCAGAAGCACAAACCGGCCGTAAGGCCGATTCAACACTGGCAAAACCATGACAAGCCATCTGGTCAATGCGTTTATCCTCACCATCCTTGAGGGTAGTGCACTCCGGAGAATGGAGGACTGAGGAGCTGGACAACCCCAAAACAGGAGCATCCACCTCGGGGGGAGATGGCCCGTGCTTCACTGCGTCCGCTGGAAAGGGATATTTCTTGTCCTGTCCCGGTGGGACACCCGGAAGCCGCGTCGGCCTCTCCCATTCCTTGCGAATGATGCCATCAAAATGCTTTTGATAAGGAAATTCCAAGCGGGGCTTAGTTACTTCAAAGAACTCCCCCTTCAACGGAGGAGCCGCCTCGGGGGGAGAAATAGCCAGGACCTCAAACATACGAGCCAGGACCCTAGGGGTATCCGAGGAATCCCCCTGGCCCTGCTCGGTATCAGCGCCCACAAACTGCTGATCGTCTGAGTCATCAGACTCCTCATACAGCTCCCCTT
This sequence comes from Gastrophryne carolinensis, assembly GCA_027917425.1. Classification (NCBI taxonomy): domain Eukaryota; kingdom Metazoa; phylum Chordata; class Amphibia; order Anura; family Microhylidae; genus Gastrophryne; species Gastrophryne carolinensis. The sequence continues at coordinate 324,648,493 of CM051234.1, forward strand.
CCTCACGCGTGTAACAATCAGACCAATCCAGGGAGTCAAAATCCTCCCTATCAAAGGCCTGTGCAGCCTTATACAAATGTTTTCTCTTTGCCGTGGCCTTTTTTGCGACGGCACTGGAAAACAATTTTTCAAGATTGGCCAATCTGGCACACACCTCAGATTGCGGTAATAGACCACTGCGCACAGGGTACACATAGAAATACATCATCTCCCAAAGGGATACCCCACACCCCAAACACAGCGTGGATTGCCCCGAGGGGGGCACAAGCCCAGTATCCGGGGAAGCCTCTATATGGTGATTTTTTAGTAATATAAATATATGAGAATAATTGTACTTCACTCTGTGCATGAATTCATTTTTGCAGAATAAAGTGTTTGAAGCAATGCATGAATTAAAGAAGACATACAATCCCTTGCAGCAGTAGTTCTGTACTGGGATGTCACTCAAGTCTACAGCCTCCATGCAGAACCTCTCCACCAACATCATCGGGAGAAGATTTTGTTGACTGAATAAGTGGTTTTATTAATTGAATACACAAATTGGTCTTAGCACACAAGGATGGAGGGATGGTTGGATGTTACCAAAAAACGTGGACATTCTCTAAGCATGCTGAAGTTTAGAAACATAAAAAACTTATCCTAAGTAGGTAGATCTCATTAATTTACTCCCTAATTTTGCTGAGGGGCATGTTTTAGTCCTTTATGTTGGAAGGATTTCATGATGAGGTCTCATTATCTTTGCAGATCACTGTACTAAACTTTGGATCTTGATCTTGTCACTAACTTAAATACAATACTACTATGTAGAATAGAATGTTACCATTCCAATACATTTAAATTGACTGTATAATGGCAAACTTCTAGTATTAAGAAAGACAAACTTACGGTCTGGAACGTAAAAGTAGGAGGTTTGTGTCCAAGACCCATTTCCAGCCAATGAGGTTGCCCTGACCCTTACACTGTAATTTCCAGGGCTAAGTGAGTGCAGTTTAGCTCCGTTATCCACAAGATATTGTTTTTGGGACACACAAAGCTGTTGTTCCTACAAAACAAATTGAAGTAATTTTCAAAAGTGTATTGCTGACTTATGTACAAATGGGTTTATAAGCGCATTTACAGAAAACGTACTTGAGTCTCTCCAACCCGGGAATAATGTATTTCATAAAGAATAAGAAGGCCGTTGGGATTTTTTGGTGGTTTCCAGATTACATGGATGCTTGGCTCAATATATTCATAAGTCACCGGCTCGTCAATGTCATCTGCATGTGCTGTGAATATAAAGCATTTGAAATGAGTACATTCTTTAATTGAAAGCCATTTAAAAAAATCTCTATATATATATATATATATATTAATAACTTTAGGTTACTCTAATAGGCCCATTTATAAATAAGTAAAAATACAATTCTATGAAATCCTCACCTGTAGAATTGGTATTATAAGTATACAGTACGTCCTGCTCCAGATAGATTACTTACACTTGGGTTATCCTCCGCCAGATGGCGCTGCACTGCAGAGACATGTAAAACAGGCTCCTCCCGGCCCCTCAAATACCCGGGGACCTCCCACAAATCCCCAGCATTGAAAAGCAGTGAAAAAGAAGCCGGGAGAATTTAACAACCAAAAACTGGTAACTATAACAATGATAATCACCATACAAGGGATCCAGAATAATGCAACAACAGGGTGCATTGTATTATTCTTAGTATACAGTACGTCCTGCCCCAGATAGATTACTTACACTTGGGACATCCAATAGCAGTGTCCATAAAGTAGGGTGGGATCTTCAACAAAGAAGGTAACAGCAGACAGTTTAAACCACTGCCGCCTGCAAAACCTTGCGGCCAAAAACAGCATCAACTGAGGCCTTAACATCAACCTTGTAAAACTTTGAAAAGGTATGAACAGAAGACCAAGCAGGGGTCCCCTCAGTAGAGTAGACCTGAATCACAGCCTGACGAATCCACTTGCTGATAGTAGACTTGGCAAGAGCCAAAAACCCTTCCTAGGACCAGAAGGGACCACAAGAAGAGCATCAGTTTTCCTGAAAGGTGCAGTAGCCACCAGATAGTACTTCAGACACCTAACCACATCCAAAGAGTGCAAAACTCTCTCCTTAGCATTGCTAGGGTTAGGGCACAAAGAAGGAAGAACAATATCCTGATTCAAATGAAAGGCAGACACTACCTTTAGGCAGAAATTCAGGTTTGAACGAAACACCTTGTCCTGGTGCCTCTCACGGTAGAGGGGCTGAATGGACAGCACCGCCAACTCAGACACACGCCTGACAGAAGTGATAGCTACCAGAAACACAACCCTGAGCGTAAGAATGGCCAAGGCAGCATCCTGCACAGGTTCAAAGGGAGCACCCTGCAAAGCAGGCAAGACCAATTCCAAATCCCCAAAAAAAAACAGGGACCATAGGTTGTCGTGGGGAACACACATGAGCAACCCCCTAAAAACTTAATCAAGGAATGCTGAATAAAAGACTTCTGAAGGAAGACAGACAGGATAGAAACCTGACCCTTCGAAGTACTGAGTTAGAGAGCGACTCCAACCCATGCAGTAAAACTCCAGATCCCTGGGAACGGAGAACACCCAACAGGGAAGAGACCAAGACTCAACCAGTCAATGTAGGTATGCCATACCATATAACAGAAGGAAGAAGTCATCTTCCTAGCCTTCACCATGGACTCAACCAACGAGGTAGACAAACCTTTCTCCATCAAGATGGAGGTTTCAGCAGTCAGGCCGTAAAGACCAGAGCTTGTAAATGGGATGGCGTAAGTGGACCTAAGTGAGCAGATCTGGCACTCCAGGCAGAAGGCACTGATCTACTGCCATCTGCACCACGTCTGCGAACCACACTCTTCTTGGCCACCTGAGGCCACCAGAACCCCTGGCACCCCTTCCAGAGCAATCTTGCGCAGAACCCTGCTTAGCAGGGGGAATGTAGACAGACATACAGAAACTGAATGTCCTGCCATGACATTACTAAGGCATCCATGGGCACGGCCAGAGGATCCTGGGACAGGGAGACAAAGGCCGGGAGCTTGTGATTGTGACGGAACGCAAACAGATCCACAGCTGGTTGGCCAACGGTGATACAGAGATTGGAACACCCTGTTGCCCCCCCCCCCCCCCGGAATGTATACTGCTGAAATGCAAGGAACATTGGCCTCCACCGGGATCAGAATCAGAGACACTTCCGGACCCACTTGCTCCGGGTCCCTCCCTGATGATTGATGTAGGCAACTGCCATCAGAGTGACCATGCGTCCCTGAGCTAGCAGGCCCTGAAATGAGTAGTCAAACGAATCAGAACTAACCTGATCGCTCACAGCTTCAAGACAGTGATAGGTGAATAGGCCTCCTAAGGGCCCCACCTCCCCTGGAACCGCAAGGGACTTCCAGAAGAACCCCCCCAACCTGATAGACTGGCGTCCGTGGTGACTATCTCCCAGGAAGGAGCAAGAAGGTTCCGCCCCCCAATAGGTTCCTTGAGTCCATCCACTACAAGAGGGACCTCCTCACCAGGGGAGAAGACACCCAGACCCTGTCCAGGGATGCTGGGTCCTTGTCCCATACAGACAATAGGAGAAGTTGCAGAAGCCCCAAGAGGGACTGAGCACAAGGCACGCCCCCATCAGGCCCACCAGCTGCATCCCCTGCCTGGTGACGGGACGGGGACAGCTAGGAGGAACTGAACTTGTACAAGCAGATTGTCCAGCTTCTGCTGAGGAAGGAATATCCTTGCCTGAACTGTGTCCAGATTCATTCCTAGGAATGAAGTTATCAAGGAAGGGGACAGTGAGGACTTGGGGTGGCTGATCACCCATCCAGATGACTCCAGGATGGACACCACCAGCTGGGTATCCAACTTTGCCAGATGTAGAGGCTGGGAAGTGATGAGGACGTCCAGGTAGTGCAGCACGCGGACGCCCCATGGCCTCATCAGAGATATCACCCCCGCCAGCACCTTGGGGAGCACTCTGGGAGCTGAAGAGAGGCCAGATGGCAAGGCCACAAATTGGCAGTGTTGATCTTCCAACGTGGATCTAAGGAATCTTGGTGTCCTGAAAACACAAGGATGTGAAAGTAAGCATCATTGATATCCACAAACGGCATGAAGCAGATGGCCGAACGCAGAGTTTCCACGAGGAAAGCGCCTGTACTTGACAATTTGCTAAAGATCTGTGCATCCAGAATGGGCCAGACTGACCCATCTTTATTGGGAACTGTGAAAAGGTTGGTGTAGAGTCCCTCGCCTGTCTGGTAAGGCAAATCTGCAAATCCCCAAACCAGCAGACCTTGCACGGCCTGCGCCAGCACCAGAGCAGAAGCAGGGACCAGGAGTACCCGGGACCAGGTAATCTTAGGGGAGGGCACACAGCAAACACCATCTTGTAGCCAGAGGACACTACCTCCTAAATCCACCGGTCTGAGGCGTGATGCCTCCAGACTTAAGCAAGGTACCGCAGCCGTCCCCTCACCCAGGCGGATGAGGGCGCCCCATCATGCTTGAGGGGACTTGGGAAAGGATTTGGGCATAGCCCCCCCAGAGGAGCCAGGGTGTTGTCTTCTGCTCCTGGGACAGGGAGCTGCGCGAGCCCCCACAAAGGACGCCCCTGGTTCCTGTTTAACACCATGGTGGGGGGTGGAAGGGGGGCCCGAGACAGCCGTCTGCGCTGTACCTCTCTTACCAAACAGGTCTAGGCGGGCACCAAACAGACGTAACCCCTTAAAGGGAAGCCCGTTAAGGGCCTTCTTCACAGCATTGTCAGCACCCCACTGTCACAGCCAGACCAAGCGACGTATAGCCACCACAAGGGCAGAAGTTCTTGCACACATTCTAATGGTGTCATCCAATGCTAATAGGATAAATTTTACAAACACATCACAATTGTAGAGTGCATTAAACATCCCAAGGGAGATCATCAGGGGCACGATCAAGCATTTTTCTGATGAGGGTTCTAGCGGCAACAGCAGTAATGGCAGAGGCACAGACCAGGCGCAGAGCCGCCCCCACACATGCAAAGGCGTGGGAGGCCAGCAGGTCAATGCGCCGGTCCTCAGCATCCCGAAGGGTAGTATAATCAGGGGGATGCAAGAAAGGGGTGTTAGATAGCCCTATGATCGGGACATCCACCTCAGGGGGAGATGACCAACATTTAACCACCTCAGGGGGAAAAGGATACTTCCTATCCCAATCCCCTGGAACCCCGGGAAGTTTACTGGGGCACTCCCATTCCTTGAGCACAAGGGTATGGAAATGTGCCTGCTCTTCCAAACGTGATGTTGCTGTATGGAAACGCTCCCCTCTTTGCCTGGGAGCCTCACCAGGGAGAGAGAGAGAGACAGAACCTCAAAGATCTGGATCAATAATCTGTCAGTGTCATCCTGGGCCCAGGGGTCAGGGCCAGAGTCTTCATGACCCTTCGGTCTCTCATCAGATGAGCCCGAGTCAGAAAAGAGCTCTCCTTCATCAGAAGGGGTATAGCCACAAAGATTCATAAACTCCTCAGTTCCCATAGGGAAAACAGTAACATTAGGCGTCAAGTGCCGCTTCTTACCAGGGCCCTTATGCGCTAAGGACCTCGCAATAATCTGTTCAGCTGTAGGCAGTCTAGGAGACAATTCAGGCTGAGAATCCCCACTTGTGTACGACTCAGCAGGAGTGAGATTTAAGCCTGGGGGAGTAGGTGAAGTGAGACGAGGTGCAGATTGCAAAGCCAGCACTTGCTCAGCACAGGGTACGCAGACCCATGCCTTGTCAGCATCAGCATGAGGTTGTCCACAGGCCATACACAGCCGGTCTTGTCCCAAGGGGACCCCGGCCACATTATCCTTAGATGCCTCCATATGGTGATTATTAGGCACAATATGCCAGTAGGGATTGACGCTATAAAGCAACCCTGGATGCCCCAATGACCCGCTAGGGAGTGGGAGTAAATTTACAAGGCCCGCTGTCAATTACACCGGGCCAGGAGAAGCCAATGGATTCACCCTCTGAAAGACACAATGAGAAGAAGGGTGTCAGAACCAAAACACACTACAGTGAATTATAAAGCCACCTGCGAGGGCACTTACGGAGCACGGTAAGTAAGAACGTCACACGCACGCGCGACCAGACAATATGGTGCCGAGTACCTCGAAGGGCGGGCCAGAGCGAGCCGTGACGCAAGGCGCGCCATGCCAGGCCCCGCCCCCGCGCAGAGCCCGAAGTCCAACAGACAAGCAGCCAATGAGGACGCAGAAGCGTCTGAGGTAACGCCGCCGCCCGACGCGGAACATCCAATGAAGGAAAAGGCGCGCGCGGCGGCGGCGGCATTTACAGTGTAAAAAAAGCGCGGCGGTTGACACCACATATACCAGTCCAAGCAGACATTACAAAGAGGGCCATAAGCATGTAATCACAATACACTGACATCCACACACCCCCCCCCCCCCTTCTTTTCCTCCCGAGGGCTATGGGGAGAATGAGGGAGGATGGCGGCCCTTTGTACAGGGCCCACCGCTACCGGGGCATGGGACAATAATGCGGGAGGGGCATCCCATAAAGGCTCACCATCAGCCTATACCGCCTACCCTTTGGTGGGGGACTGTGGTGGAGCAGCGCTCCTTAAGCACACATGGTGCTGCCTACCTTCACCCGACCAGTGCAGCCCAGGCTGGGAGGCACATCACATCAAGGACGGGTGGGAATAGTCCAACAGGGCCGCAGGCTTTAATAGCCCCGCTCACCTGCGACAGAGTGATAATTTCATGTCTTTGCAGTAAGCACTGCAGAGAAATCTGGGGATTTGTGGGAGGTCCCTGGGTATTTGAGGGGCCAGGAGGAGCCTGTTTTACATGTCTCTGCAGTGCAGCGCCATCTGGCGGAGGATAACCCAAGTGTAAGTAATCTATCTGGAGCAGGACGTACTGTATACTAAGAATATGGAATGTGGACACAACTGCCCATCTTTCAGGTTTTCTTCTCCAAGAAAGGTAATGAAGTAATTGTATTGGTTGTAACATCACCACTTGTGTTTCATTTCATTATAAATTAGCTTTTTTTTTATCCCTTTAAAGTCCTTGTCCAGACATTAAACCCCACCCAAAAAATGTAAAAAGCATCTTTATAATTGCCAAGGGAGCTCGGGTGATTCTTTCCCCCTAGTGCCAGGCAGGCATGGTGGAGTCAATCTGGCCTCACATTTAGGCACATCCCGCTGGAAGTATACAAAGAGGGATGGAAGAAGAAAGATGCTGGCGCTGGACTAAGAAGCTGCGGGGGAACAATGGACCCGCACAAAGGAGGTGCAGGTTATGGAAGGCGAGTTTATGCTTTTTGTTTTGACCAGGACAGACCCATTAAAGCGGATGAAAACCTGCGTGGGCTGGACATGGAGTCTAAAAGATTTTAGAGGGTTTTGTCCAACGTAAATGCTGGACATTGGCGAAACAACCAAATATCTAAATTATGTTGGCAACTTTAATGTGTCCTAGCCAAACATTTAAACAGCAACTAATGTAATGGTAATTGCACGAGGATACAGTCCGAACATCCCACTATCTGAGATTAAAGTGGACCAAAACCCAGGATTTTGACCATTCTGGGTTTTGGTCCACTCCCCCCACTCCTACGGCGCATGTGTGGCCGCTAGTCCAATCAGCACGCTCGGAGCCGCTGAGCTATGCACGTCTAAGACGTCTTAGCTCACCAGCTCCGAGCGAGCTGGCGAGCGCATCTTCCACTTCCCTCTAACAGGGAGCACACGCCCTGCTAGAGGGATAGCGGGGGTGCGGCTGCGGCTCGCGCATGCGATGTTGGACCGAAATTAAGGTAAGTGTGTAGCCAGCGACCTGGGGGGGGGGGGGGGGGGGTGTTTCACAGCGGGGCATGGAAGGGATGGAACGGCCCGGGGGTCCAGCAGGGTTTTGGTCCACTTTAAGGAGGTATAACAAAATTACAGTTTAGTGATTACTCACCTTTAAAACGCATATTATAAGTGTGACATACACTCCGCTTCAATACTTCTTGACAGTTGGGTTATTCTCCAGTAGAGGGCGAACTTCTGCAGAGATGAATGCAAAAAAAAAGAAGCCCCTCCCGGTCCATAACTACCTGGGACCTCCCACCAATTCCCCAGTGTAAGATAGCAGTAAAGGGACCAGGAAGCACCAAATATAACAATACTAACAAAAAACAATGGTTCACCATATAAAGGATCCAGAATACCAAACAGGGTGGGTGAAGCGGAGTGTATGTCACACTTATAATATCCGTTTTAAAGGTGAGTAATCACAAAAAACGGTATTATTCCAAGTGTGACACACACTCCGCTTCAATACTTGACAGTTGGGACATCAAATAGTGTCCGTCAAGGGTGGGAACCATAAACAGTAAAGAATGCACCAACTCAAACCACTGCAGCTTGCAGAACCTTTGCGGCCAAAAACAGCATCCGCTGAAGCCCGCACATCAACCTTGTAAAACTTGGAAAAAGTATGAACAGAAGACCAAGTAGCAGCCTTACAAACTTGTTCAACAGAAGCCTGGTGCTGAAAAGCCCAGGATGCACCCACAGCACGAGTAGAGTGCACAGTGACCCTAAAAGGGGGGAGTCCTCCCCTTAAAAGAATAGGCCCCAACAATGGCCTGACGAATCCATTTGCTAATCGTAGACTTAGCAGGTGCCAAACCTTTCCTGGGCCCGCAGGGCACCACGAAAAAAGCGTCCGTCTTGCGGAAGGAAGTAGTAGTCACCAAATAGTACTTCACACAGCGAACAACGTCCAAATTGTGCAGAACCCTCTCCTTGTCATTGTTAGGCTTAGGACACAAGGAAGGGAGAACAATATCCTGATTGAGGTGGAAAGCAGACACCACCTTAGGAAGGAAATCCGGCTTAAAACGAAAAACCACCTTATCCTGGTGTCTCTCAAAGTAAGGGGCCTGAATCGGCAGGGCCGCCAACTCAGAGACACGCCGAACCGAGGTAATAGCCACCAAGAAGGCAACCTTCTGAGTGAGAACCGAAAGAGCAATATCCTGTAGTGGCTCAAAAGGAGGACCCTGCAGATCCGAAAGAACCAAATTCAAATCCCAAACAAGAACTACAGCCTTTCGAGGGGGCCACACATGTGCCACCCCTTGGAAAAAGGTCTTAACCAGCGGGTGTAAAGCAAAAGACCTCTGGAAGAAAACCGACAGAGCAGAAACCTGTCCTTTCAAAGTACTAAGCTGGAACCCAAGATCCAGATTATGCTGAAGAAACTCCAAAATCCTGGGTACAGAAAAGACCCTGCAAGGCAAGGCCCTAGCCTCACACCAATCAACATAGGACCTCCAAGTCCTATAGTAAATGCCAGAAGAGGACCGCTTCCTAGCCCTAATCAGGGTCTGAACGACAGCCCCAGACAAACCCTCCTCTTTCAAGATGAAGGTTTTAACAGCCAGGCCGTCAAAGCCAGCGTTTGTAAATTGGGGTAAAGTAGATGACCCTGGCATAGCAGGTCCGGCAGCAAGGGAAGCCGGCACTGGTCTACGGCCATCCTTACGACGTCTGCGCACCAAACCCTTCTTGGCCACCTTGGAGCCACCAGAATCGCTGGTGCCCCTTCTAGAACTAGTTTGCGAACTACCCTGCCCAGCATGGAGACAGGTGGAAACGGGTACAGAAAACCCAGGTCCTTCCACGCCAGAGACAAGGCATCCACTGCCAAAGCCAGGGGATCCTGAGAAAGAGACACAAATGCCAGAAGTTTGTGATTGTGCCTCGAGGCAAAGAGATCCACCTCCGGAGTCCCCCACTTGCGGCAAAGATCCAGAAAGACCTCGGGGTTGAGAGACCACTCCCCGTGGCGAGAGGACCCCCTGCTCAGGGAATCCGCCTCCGTATTCTCCACCCCCGGAATGTAGACTGCCGAAAGGTAAGGAACATTGCTCTCCGCCCAGCGCAAGATCAGAGAGACTTCCCGAGGGCACTCCTGCTGCGAGTCCCTCCTTGGTGATTTATGTAGGCCACTGCCGTTCGGTTGTCCGAACGCACCTGAATCGGAAGACCCCGTAACTGTGGGGTCAACCGAGCCAGAACCAGACGAATGGCTCGGAGCTCCAATACATTGATGGGGGTGTGAGTCTCCTGGGGACCCCACACCCCGCTGAACTGATGACTCTTCCAATAACCTCCCCAGCCCGACAGGTTGGCATCCGTGGTAACAGTCTCCCAACAAGGGACCAGAAAGGATCTGCCCTTCACCAGATTGCTCGAGTCCAGCCACCACCGAAATAACTGCCGAACCCTGGGAAACGAAAGATTGATCCAAAGACTGTGGGCTCCTGTCCCAATACGTCAATAGGAGAAGTTGAAGAGATCTCATGTGAAATTGTGCAAACGGCACCGCCTCGAAGGACACCATCAGACCCACCAGTTTCATCCCCTGTCGGATAGAGGGACAAGGACTGGCCAAAAGAAGACGGATCAGGTCCTGAATCCCCTGCACCTTGGTCTAGGGCAGAAACACTCTGGCCCGACTGGTATCCAGATTCATGCCCAGAAATGAAATCACTCGAGGCGGGGAGAGAGAAGACTTGGCGCGGTTGATCACCCACCCGAATCTCTCCAGGGTCGACTGTCCTGTTCTGCCTGCTGAAGGGAAGAAGCAGAGATCAACAGATCGTCCAGATAAGGCACAATGCGAATGCCCTGAGATCTGAGCAGAGCCATTACGCCCGCCAAAACCTTGCGGAAGACCCTCGGTGCCGAGGTCAGACTGAAGGGTAGAGCTACGAATTGATAATGTTGATCCCTCACCGCTAACCGGAGGAATCTCTGATGTGCCTGAAAAATCGGAACATGCAGATACGCATCCTTGATGTCTATGGATGTCATAAAATCCCCTTGGCGAAGGGAATTGATAGCCGAGCGCAGAGTCTCCATGCGGAACTTTTTGGCTCTGATAAACCTGTTGAGAACCTTGAGATCTAGAATGGGTCTCACCGAACCCTCCTTTTTGGGAACCGTGAAAAGGTTGGAGTAGTAACCCCAGCCTTTTTCCAACGGAGGCACCGGGCATATCACCCCCATGTCCAGAAGGATTTTCACTGCCAACAGGAGCCCCTGTGCAGCCTGAGGGTCTGAGGACACCCGAGACCTTAAGAATCTTGGGGGCGGCCAGTATTCGAACTCCAGTTTGTACCCGGAGGAGACCACTTCCAAGATCCAATTGTCTGTGACCTCCAGACCCGGAAGAAGAGCCGCAGCCGTCTCCCCACCCTTGCGGGTGAGGGCGCCCCTTCATTGCTGAGTTGGTTTAACGGCAGGCTTGGGCTTGGAACCCCAGGCAGCCACGGGACGTGCCCGACCTCTGCCTCTGTTCCAGGACGAGCCCCTGACCCCTGAAAAGGCCAGACCCCTAGACGCTCTGGCCCCTCGAAAGGAAGGAGTGAACGAGCCCGCCCCCCGAAAGGGACGGCGCTGCTTCCTCCGCTGAGGTAACTTACCGCTTTTAGCAACAGCATCCAATTTATCTCCAAGCAGCCGCGCACCCAAGAAGGGGAGAGCTGTGAGCAACTTCTTGGCTCAAACGTCCGCTGTCCACTGACGGAGCCAGACCAGTCTGTGCATTGCCACCAGTAAGGCTGACGCCCTACTACACATGACAATGGAGTCTTCCATCGCAGCCATGACAAAATCCATGAACAATTCTCACTTCTTAAGTATAGCGAACTCAGCGCCAGCTGGATCCAGCTGAGCGTTATTCAGCCAGTCCCTGATAAGAGACCTAATAGCAAGCGACACCAGGGCAGATGCACTAACCGGCCGCAGGGCCGAGCCCACGTTGGCAAATGCGTGGCACGCCATCTGATCAAGGCGCTTGTCCTCGCCATCCTTAACCCTTTCGCTGCCAGCCTACCTGGAGTTTTTGTCACGCTTGGTGCCAGACCATTTTGCACTATTTTGCGCTCCCCATGTTCAAATGTGATTTTTGAAGGGATTTCCAGGGATTTCCCAGGAAAATGATATATTGTTTTTTTCAGCAGAGTCTGGGAATTAACATGAAATGTCTTGTTTGTAATTTTTTAGGTGTATTCTCAATACTTTTGGGTGAAATATGTGCAAAAAAATAAAAAAAAAATCTATTTTTTGCAATTTGTAGTGTTTTTTTGTAATAAAAAATGTAAGTTTGTCAATAAAATCTTATTGCATGTGAAACCCCAATTAAGTAGACACCCTTTCCTGCCCAGGAGACTCCCCCAAACTGAAACAGCGCTTTAGGAGATTTTCAGATAAAATACAACTATGCACCGCGCTAAGCGCACCTTGCGGTCTTTCCAGAAAAAGAACCCTTTAAATTTGAAATACCCCCCAAAAACTATATATTCTCTGGAAGTATACACCTCAGACTTTCTAGGCGTACCAGGTTTGTTGACATGGGCGCAATTTTCTGGAAGTAATCCCCCAATCAATTCTTTGGTTGCACAGAGTTTCCCTAAAAAAGAATAAAAAAGAAGAATCAAAGCCACATTTTCCTAAAAAAAACTATATGCAAACAGAAAAAAACAAGTAAAATCTGAAAAAGCAACAATCCCAGAACAGAACAATACCCAACATGCATAGGTACTGTCAAGGGAAGAGTTGCCATACACCCCAAAGTAAAGCATGCGCATAACGGTAATTTTGCTTAAAAATTTCAGCTCTGCAGACAAAGTGCGCACCTTGCGATTTTTCAACCAAAACAACCCTTTAAATTTAGAATATCCCCATAAACCATATATTCCCTGAAAGTACACATGTTAAGCTTTCTAAGAGTACTGAGCTTGTTGTAGTGGGCTCATCTTTCTGGAAGTAATCCATTGAAGAATTCTTAGGTTGCACAGGGTTTCCCTAAAAACAATGATAAAAAAGCAGAATAAAAACCATGTTTTCCTAAAATATCAATATGCAAACAAGAAAAAACAAGCTAAATCTGAAAGCGCAAGGTCCCCCGAGCAGAACAATAGCCAACATGCATAGGTACTATTAACCCTTTTAATTGTCAGCCTACTTGAAGTTTTGTCACCCTCTGTTGACAGGTCATTTTTCCCCATTTTGCGGCATGATTAACCGTGATTTTTGCTGGAATTTCCAGAAAAATTATATACATTACATATACATTTTTTGCAGCAGAGTTTAGGCTTTAACATGAAATGTCTTGTTTGTAATTTTTCTACTGTTTTTTGAATATTTCTCCTTAAAAATAAAAAAAAACAAAAAAATATATATTTTTTAAACAATTGTTTCCTTTATTTTAAATAAAACCTTTTTTTTTAAATGAAAACCATATTGCATGTGATAGCCCCATTTCTCCCGATTACAACGGTACCACATATGTATCGGTAGCCCCCCCATTCTTGCCCTGGAGACCCCCCAAACTGAAAAGAGCACTTTATTACATTTACAAATAAAATACAACTACTATCCACACTATAAACATAAGGGGTTAATTAAAAAAAATGACATAGGGTCCCCCCCCCTTTTAACCCTTAAAAATAAAAAAATATACAAAAATAAAAATTTCCCCCAAAAAAAGGGTTAGCCTAACCCTAAAAATTTTTTTTTTTTAAATTTTAAGGGTTAGGGTTAGGCTAACCCTAACCCGTAAAAATAAAAAAAAATCCCCCCAAAAAATGGGAAAGCCCCCCCCCCCCCCCCACCGCCTATGACATTTTTTTTTTTTTTTTTAAAGGGTTAGCCTAACCCTAACCCTTAAAATTAAAAAAAAAAAAATGACGTAGGGTCCCCCTTACCCGTCATAACCAGCCCGGGACCAGCTATGGGGGCTTGTAGGCACAGAGTGGGGGGGCCAGCTTTTGTGGCCCCCCACCCTACGAGCCCACATACCCTGTGTGGGCCCGGGCTCTTCTGCCCCCCCCCGGGCTTTGGGGAGGCAGGTAATTGGGGGTGCGGGGGTTAATGGCAAGCCACCCACTAGTTGCAGGTGGCTTGCCAGACCCCAGCCTTGTGAACTGGTATAAGGGGTCTCATGGACCCCTTACCAGTTCACAAAGGGTTAACATTAAAAAAAAAAACACACACAAAAATGTCATTTATTAAAAAAAAAAATAAAAAAAAAAAAAATGTTTTTTTACTTTACTCACCTCACCCGATTGTCAGCTCCTGTGGTGATCAGCTGTCAGATGCCTTGGTGATCGCTGGCCAGAGGAGTGGGGGGGCAGGGGATCAGAGCATCCCCTGCCCCTCCACTGCTCTGCCCAGCGATCACCAGGGCATCTGACAACTCAGCCGAGGAGCGGCAGCAAGAGGCCCGGGAGTGACGTCATAAGCCCCACCCCCAAAGGGGCGGGGCTTAACAACAAGATGGCGGCGCCCGTCGGGAGAGGAGGGGGAGAGCCCTTTCAGGCTCTCCCCTAAAGCTGAAGAGGCTGGGGGGGGGGGGCGATTGGAGGCCCCCCCAGTGAAGAGGAGACCCGGAGGGAGGCAGCGCGACTGTAGGTAAGTAAATGTCATTTTTTTTTTTTTTTTTTTTACAGTTAGCAGCTGCTGCTGCCAAAACGGGGGGGGGGGGGGCCTATTCCGGGGGCTCTCCTGGAGCCATCCGACCCCCCACGGGGGAACGGATGGCACCAAATTAAAGAGGAGACCCAGCCGGATCCAACGAGGGGTCAGGTGAGTATTTGTGATTTTTATTTTTTTTACTAGCAGGGGAGAAAGTCAAGCACGTAGATTCTACGTGCTTGGCACTTAAGTGGAGTAGAAGCAAGCACGTAGAAACTACGTGCTTGGCACTGAAAGGGTTAAGGGAGGAGGCGTCAGGGGTGTTCAGAAGAGTTGGTCAAACCTAACACAGGCGCGTCGACCTCGGGAGGAGAAGACCAGCGCTTGACCGCCTCCACCGGAAAGGGATACTTCTTATCCCATCCCTGAGGCACACCAGGAAGCCGGCTGGGCCTCTCCCATTCCCTATCAGCGCATCAAAATGACCCTGGGTAGGGAATGCCAGACGGGGCTTGTAGGCCCAAAAAAATTCCCCCTTCTTAAGAGGGGGCGCCTCAGGTGGATCAATATCCAACACCTCCAATAAATGTGACAAAACAGTGGCCGTATCAACGCCTGCCCGACATTGGAATTCCCAGGCTGACCATAGTCAGCCTCTGAATCCTGATACAATTCCTCCTCCTCTAGCGGGGAATAATCGGACAATTCAGCGGACTCATCGTCAGTGTCCCACAAGGGCTGGGCCGACGACAACTGTCTCTTTTTAGCCTGGGGCTTCTTGCCCACCGTGCTAGCAATCATTTTCTCTATGCTGGCCAACCTAGCCCAAACATGAGAAAGCGACTTCCCACTAGTACCAATGTCACTTGGGGAACGGATCAGGTGGGGAGCGGAAGGCGATAAAGGTCAGTCGCAAGACCGTAGGGGATTACGCATAAGCAACCCGGTATGCCCCTTAAAAGTCCCGGTGGGAGGATTTTTGGGTGGACAACTTTTATATATAGGGACCCCAGGACCAGGAGGGACCCCTTAAAATTCACGTATACAGGAACACCTGTAACACACAAAATAAGCCACATAAGAGCAGAGCAGAGTAAAAAATGCCATAGCATTTGATCCTACAGAAACATACATATACAGGTATATCTCTCTATATCTATATCTCTCTATATCTATATCTCTCTATATCTATATCTATATCTCTCTATATCTATATCTCTCTATATCTATATCTCTCTATATCTATATCTCTCTATATCTATATCTCTCTATATCTATATCTCTCTATATCTATATCTCTCTATATCTATATCTCTCTATA
Organism: Gastrophryne carolinensis; assembly: GCA_027917425.1. NCBI lineage: Eukaryota > Metazoa > Chordata > Amphibia > Anura > Microhylidae > Gastrophryne > Gastrophryne carolinensis. The sequence continues at coordinate 324,664,299 of CM051234.1, forward strand.
TCTATATCTCTCTATATCTATATCTATATCTCTCTATATCTATATCTATATCTCTCTATATCTATATCTATATCTCTCTATATCTATATCTATATCTCTCTATATCTATATCTATATCTCTCTATATCTATATCTCTCTATATCTATATCTATATCTCTCTATATCTATATCTATATCTCTCTATATCTATATCTATATGTCTCTATATATCTATATCTATATCTCTCTATATCTATATCTCTCTATATCTCTCTATATCTATATCTCTATCTCTCTATATCTATCTATCTCTCTATCTCTCTATAGCTATATCTCTCTATAGCTATATCTCTCTATAGCTATATCTCTCTATAGCTATATCTCTCTATAGCTATATCTCTCTATAGCTATATCTCTCTATAGCTATATCTCTCTATAGCTATATCTCTCTATAGCTATATCTCTCTATAGCTATATCTCTCTATAGCTATATCTCTCTATAGCTATATCTCTCTATATCTATATCTCTCTACATCTATATCTCTCTACATCTATATCTCTCTACACTCTATCTATATATTATATATATATATTTTATTATATATCACCGAGCAGCCATACAGTGCAAATAAAAAGGCATATACGATGTATAGACACCCATAATTATACTATACACACACATACATATATACACACACACACACACACACACACACACATATATACATATATACATACATACATACACACACACAATATATACATATATACATACATACACACACATAATATATACATATATACATACATACACACACATAATATATACATATATACATACATACACACATATAATATATACATATATACATACATACACACATATAATATATACATATATACATACATACACACATATAATATATACATATATACATACATACACACATATAATATATACATATATATATATATATATATATACATACACACATAATATATATACATATATATATATATATATACATACACACATAATATATATACATATATATATATATATATACATACACATATATATATATATTATACACATATATATATATATTATACACATATATATATATATTATACACATATATATATATTATACACATATATATATATATTATACACATATATATATATACACATACACACATATATATATATATATTATACACACATATATATATACACATACACACATATATATATATTATACACATATATATATATATTATACACACATATATATATATATATATATATATATATATATATATATATACGCATACATATACGCATACATACATATATCCCCAAGATGTATATCGCCCACGGGCACAAATAACGCCCGGCAGCATGTACAATATTAATGTGCATATACCGATATACCCAGCATAAAGGAGCCCCGTATGGGGCACTCACGGGCCACAGTAGTGAAGATGGCATCCCCTCAGTGGAAAGGGTGAAGGAGGCGGGCCAGCGCGGAGCGTGCCAGCACATGGTCCCGCCCCCTTCCGACGTGGGATACACACCCAAGCCGCGCTTCCAGCCGATAGAGCTGGAAGCCGGCCGACGAAGCCAGGGCCACCGGCGAGGTCTCCCGACGCGGGAGAGCGCTAGGCCCGCCCCCTTCAGTGAGAGAAGCAAGAGGATCGCGCTCCCCGGTCAATATGGCCGCGGAGCCGACAATGAGAGAACCGGCCCGCTGCCACACGAGAGCGTGCGTGCGGGCCGAGTGTTAATCACACACACACACACACACGAGTAAAATCACACACACATGCCAGTATAAAGGCCAGAAGTTCGCCCTCTACTGGAGAATAACCCAACTGTTAAGAAGTATTGAAGCGGAGTGTATGTCACACTTGGAATATTATTATGCAAAAAATGTAAGTTTATATTAAGTTTAAAAGAATATATATGTAAACTTGACCTTATACAATATACAGACAGTTTGTGATTTCTATTTTATTAGTCCTTTGAATTTTCATAAGACTGCACACCGATTAATACTGAAGACCAACCACTGAGTGAAAAAAAAAAAAAAAAAAAGTACTGTAAAAAAAAAAGCACTTCGTCACAAAACAAATCCCTCCGGAAGAGCATTGTAGAGAGCACTATATACAAGCTATGAGCAACTTACCTTCTGGCATGGTTCTGGCAGTGACATAAGCAGCAACACTACAGCCCACGGTAATATCATTATTGCAAGCATGGATCTCAATTCGATAGGGAGTGAAATGCCTCAGATCAGAGATGACAAATGATTCCTTATACCAGACTTTTTGAGAGAACTTCTTTGCTTCTGCGTCACCTGAATTTCTAGTTGTGGTTATATTCAGTTGAGGAGTAGTTGTAACAAGATCCAGTGCAGTATCGTTTGCAATGCCAAACGTATCACGGCGTTTTCTCAAAGGTCTACAGCAAGAAATGGACAAAAAGACAATTCTGTGAGTACTCACCTGTAGAATTGATTTTACTATGCATGGCACAGCCTGCTTCAAGAAGTCCTTACGTATGGGATATTCCGCCACAAGGTGGCGCAGTGTACTGCAGAGGAGTTGTGGCTCCTCCCGGTACCATATAAAAACAGGATCACCAATAGACCTATCCAGCGTTGACAAGCAGTTATTCAAGAAACCGGGAGATAAGGTAAAAAAAAAGGTAACAAACCCCAACTAACTTGGAACAATCACCATAAAGAAGCAACCAAGAATAACGATAACAAGGGTGGGGTGAAGCAGGCTGTGCCATGCATAGTAAAAGCAATTCTACAGGTGAGTACTCACAGAATTGTCTTTTTCCTATTGCATGGCACGGCCTGCTTCAAGAAGTTCTTACGGTTGGGACGTCCAACAGCAGTGTCCGTAAGGTAGGGTGGGATCCCCAAAGAGTAACAACAGGTAGTTCAAACCACTACCCCCTGAAGTACCTTGCAGCCAAAAGCAGCATCAGCTGAGGCCTTAACATCAACCTTGTAAAACTTGGAAAAGGTATGAACAGAAGACCAAGTAGCGGCCTTACAAACTTGTTCCAACAGAATCTTGGTGCCGAGAAGCCCAAGAAGCACCTATAGCACGAGTGGAATGAGCAGTAAGCCTAAAAGGAGGAACCTTCCCCCTAGCAAAATAGGCCTGCTCCACCGCCTCACAGATCCACTTGCTGATAGTGGATTTAGCCGGAGGCAAACCCTTCCTAGGTCCAGCAGGAAGAACAAAAAGAGCGTCAGATTTCCTGAAAGACTCAGTAGCAACCAAATAAAACTTCAGAGCCCTGACAACATCCAAAGAATGAAGGGTCCACTCCTTGAAATTAGCAGGGTTAGAAGAAGGCAAAACAATGTCCTGATTGAGATGAAAAGCAGACACAACCTTAGGCAAGAAATCCGGATTAAGCCGAAACAGCACCTTATCCTGATGCGGCTCAAAATAAGGAGGTTTGATGGAAAGCGCCGCCAGCTCAGAAACTTGCCTGACTGAAGTGATAGCCACCAAAAAGGCCACCTTAAGAGAGTCAGAATGGGCAAAGCAGCCCCACGGATAGGCTCAAAGGGAGGACCCTGCAGAGCAGACAACACCAGATTCAGGTGCCAAACCAGTAGCATAGGCATTACGTGGTGGACGCACATGAGTAACTCCCTGGAAAAAAGTCTTAACCAACCGGTGATTGGCAAAGGATCTTTGGGAAAAAATTGCCAGAGCAGACACCTGTCCCTTGAGGGTACTAAGTTGAAGGCCCGAATCCAAACCATGTTGCAAAAATTCCAGAATCCTGGGGATAGAAAACACCCGACAAGGAAGAGACTTGGACTCACACCAGGCAATGTAAGCATGCCAGACCCTGTAGTAGATAAAGGACGAGGACTTCTTCCTAGCCCGAATCATGGTATCAACAACAGAAGCTGGCAACCCCTTGTCCATCAAGATGGAGGTTTTAGCAGCCAAGCCGTTAAAGCCAGCGTTTGTAAATTGGGATGGCACAGTTGTCCCTGAGTGAGAAGATCTGGATCCTTGGGCAAGACATACTGATCTACTGCCAACTGCACGACGTCTGCGAACCACACCCTCCTCGGCCAACAGGGGGCCACAGGACGGCTGGTACCCCCTCCTGGGCTATCTTGCGCAGCACCCTGCCCAGCAGAGGAAAAGGAGGGAACACAGAGAAGCCGGAACTCCGTCCAAAGCATTGCTAGCGCATCCGTGGCGAAGGCCAGAGGATCCTGTGACAGGGAGACAAACCTGGGAAGCTTGTGATTGTGTCGAGACACAAACAGGTCCACATCTGGCTGACCCCAGTGGTGACACAGGGAGAGAAATACCTTGTTGCTGAGGGACCATTCCCCCAGCCGAGACGTCAGGGAGTCTGTCTCCTGGTTCTGCACCCCCGGAATGTAGACCACCGAGATGCAAGGGACATTCTCTTCCGCCCAAGACAGTATCAGGGACACTTCCTTGAGGGCTCGTTTGCTCCGAGTCCCTCCCTGATGATTGATGTAGGCAACCGCCGTCTGGTTGTCCGAGCGGATCTGAACAGCCCGACCCCGAAGGTGTGTGGTCAGCTGAGAAAGAACCAACCTGATCGCCCTCAGTTCCAGGACATTGAAGGGAGCATGTGCCTCCAGGGGGCCCCACCGACCCTGGAACTTGAGAGACTTCCAAAAGCCCCCCCAACCAGTCAGACTGGCATCTGTGGTGACAGTCTTCCAGCACGGAGGCAGAAAGGTCCTGCCCACTAGAAGGTTCCTCGAGTCCAGCCACCACGAGAGGGACTGTCTGGCCAGGGGGGACAGAGCAAATTCCTGATCCAGGGACACAGGGTCCCGATCCCAAACAGACACAAGGTGCAACTGAAGAGGTCTCATGTGAAACTGAGCAAAGGGGACCGCCTCGAAGCAGGACACCATCAGGCCCACTAACTGCATCCCTTGCCGGATGGAGGGATGGGGACACAAAAGCAGAGCCCGTGCCTGCTTCTGAAGGCCCTCCACTTTCTGCTGAGGCAGGAATACCTTGACCTGAGAGGTATCCAGAGTCATGCCCAAGAAGGACCTCACCAAAGACGGAGACAGTGAAGACTTGGAGTAGTTGATCACCCAGCCGAAGGACTCGAGAGTGGAGGTCACCACCAAAGTATCCTTCTCGGCCTGATGAAGAGACTGAACCGCAATCAGAATGTCGTCCAGGTAAGGGAGGATGCGAATGCCCTGATTCCGCAGCAGAGCCATTAAGCCCGCCAGCACCTTGGTGAACACCCAAGGCGCTGAGGCTACACCGAACGGTAAAGCCACAAACTGGTAATGCTGATCCTCTAGAGCAAACCTGACAAATCTCTGATGACCTGGAAAAATTGGCATGTGAAGATAGGCATCCTTGATGTTCAAGGAGGTCATGAAATCGCCCGGACGAAGGTTACCGACAGCCGAGCGAAGGGTCTCCATGCAAAAGTGCTTGAAACTGACAAACTTGTTGAGACCCTTCAAGTCCAGGATGGGCCTCAGGGGCCCGTCCTTTTTGGGGACAGTGAACAGATTGGAGTAGAAACCCTGACCCCATTCCTGGGAAGGCACCAGGCAAATGACCCCTGACTCCAGTAGACGTTGAACCGCAAGGCGCAACCCCTGAGCTGACAGAGGGTTGTGAGACATCCGGGATCTGATGAATCTGCAAACTCTATCTTGTAACCGGAGGACACCACCTCCTGAATCCACCGGTCTGAGACACAGAGCCTCCAGACGTGAGCAAAGAGCAGAAGATGTCCCCCCACCCGGATGGGCGAGGGCGCCTCCTCATGCCTGAGGTGGGCTTGGGAGAAGGTTTGGGCTTGGGAGAAGGTTTGGGCTTGGGACCCCATGAGAGACCGGGACGACCACGGGATCTGCCATGGCCCCAAGAATCTCTGCAGCTACCCGAAAAGAGGGAGCCACGACCTCCTCTGGAAGCACGAAAGGAGAGGTGGGAAGAGGAGAGCCCCCGAAAAGGCTGAGGCAGCCTACCATCCTTGGCTAGAACATCCAGACGCTCACCAAAGAGCCGCAGCCCCGCAAAGGAGAGCCCAGTGAGAGCCTTCTTAGCAGCAGCGTCAGCCGCCCACTGACGCAACCAAACAGAGTGCCGCATAGCCACCAAAAGGGCAGAGGCCCTACCACTCAGCCGTACCGCATCATCCATGGCAGTAAGGACAAAGGCAACAAAATCAGAGCAAAGCAAGAGGGACCTATAATCCTCCCCCCTCCTACCAGCCACAGCGCCATCAAGGAGACGCTTGAGCTGTTTCTTAAGGGCAATAGCTGTAATGGCAGAGGCGCAGACCGGACACAACCCAGCCCCCAGAAAATGTAAAAGCATGACAGGCCAGCTGATCCATACGCTGGTCCTCGCTGTCGCGCAGTGTAGTAGTGTCAGGGGAAGGCATGACCGAGGTGTTGGAAAGCCCTAGCACGGGAGCGTCCACCTCAGAGGGACACGACCATCGCTTGACCAGGTCAGCAGGAAAGGGATACCTCCTATCCCACCTCTTGGGCACTGCGGGCAATCTACTAGGACGTTCCCACTCCTTGAGCACCATATTAGTGAAGTGGCTCTGCTCAGGGAACTCCAGGCGCTGTTTATCAGGGCGAAAAAGCTCACCCTGCTTCCTTTTAGCCACCTCATGGGGGGACAATGTGCAAGATTTCAAAAATGTGAGCCAACAGGCTATCAGTGTCATCAGGGAACCATGAGTCCTCCCCAGACGCAGACCCAGGGTCACTGTGAAAACCCTCCTGCTGGTCCCCAGAGGAGTAAGAGTCCTGGAAAAGCTCCCCCTCCTCTAGGGAGCAACGGCCACCAAAAGCATCAATTTCCTCATCCTCCTCAGCAAAGAGGGAGGGCGTGGGAACCAGGTGCCGCGTCTTACCAGAGGCCTTAGGCGGAACAGGCCTGGCAAGCTGCCTTTCAATGCTGGCCACACGAAGTGCCAGATCAGATTGTGACCCCCTGCTAGTATCCCCCTCACTGGGGGCTAAATGCAGGCGCGGGGGGGCGCAGAACTGGGAAGAGAAGCGGGTACGCAACGATACCCTGGGCGCCCGGCACGCACACCGTGGCACTGTTACTCAAAGAGGATACCCCACACATGGAACACAGCATGGATTGCCCCGAAGGACCCCCGAGCACGCTATCCCCAGAAGCCTCCATATTGTGATTAACACAGGTGCAATAGGCCAGAACAGGGTAAGGGCTAATAAAAAGCCACCCCGGGATGCCCCCCCCAAGGGATGACCCCAGAAGGGAAGGGGGAGATGAGGGTGAGGGAGTATAGCTGGGAGAAACCACAACCCACAGGTGTCCCGCCTGAAAGACAAATAAAAATACAATTCTGTGAAATACTCACCTGTAGAATTGGTATTATAAGTATACAGTACGTCCTGCTCCAGATAGATTACTTACACTTGGGTTATCCTCCGCCAGATGGCGCTGCACTGCAGAGACATAAAACAGGCTCCTCCTGGCCCCTCAAATACCCGGGGACCTCCCACAAATCCCCAGCATTGAAAAGCAGTGAACAAGAAGCCGGGAGAATTTAACCACCCAAAAACTGGTAACTATAACAATGATAACAATCACCATACAGGGGATCCAGAATAATGCAAAAAAAAACAGGGTGGGGTGGAGCAGGACATACTGTATACTTATAATACCAATTCTACAGGTGAGGATTTCACAGAATTGTATTATTCTTAGTATACAGTATGTCCTACTCCAGATAGATTACTTACACTTGGGACATCCAATAGCAGTGTCCATAAAGTAGGGTGGGATCCCCAACAAAAAAGGTAACAGCAGACAGTTTAAACCACTGCCGCCTGCAAAACCTTGCGGCCAAAAACAGCATCAGATGAGGCCTTAACGTCAACCTTTTAAAACTTTGAAAAGGTATGAACAGAAGACCAAGTAGCGGCCTTGCAAACTTGTTCAACAGAAGCCTGGTGCTGGAAGGCCCAAGGGGCACCAATAGCAAGAGTGGAATGAGCAGTAAGGCGGAAGGGAGGATTCTTCCCCTTAGCAGAATAGGCCTGAATCACAGCCTGACGGATCCATTTGATGATAATAGACTTGGCAGGAGCCAAACCCTTCCTAGGACCAGAAGGGACCACAAAAAGAGCATCAGTTTTCCTGAAGGACGCAGTGACTACTAGGTAATACTTCAGACACCTGACCACATCCAAAGAGTGCAAAACCCTTTTCTTAGCATTGCTAGGATTGGGCACAAGGAAGGAAGAACAATATCCTGGTTCAAATGAAAAGCAGACACCACCTTAGGCAGGAAATCCGGCTTAAGGCGGAACACCACCTTATCCTGGTGTCTCTCAAAGTATGGGGGCTGGATAGACAGAGCCGCCAGCTCAGACACACGCCTGACTGACGTAAGGGTAAGTACAGCCTTGAGGGTAAGTACAGCCAGAGCAGCATCCTGAATAGGTTCAAAGGGAGCACCATGCAAGGCAGACAGGACCAAGTTCAAATCCCAAACAGGGACCATAGGTTTTCGTGGGGGACACACATGAGTAACCCCCTGAAAGAAAGTCTTGACCAAGGAATGCTGAGCAAAAGACTTCTGAAAGAAGACAGACAGGGCAGAAACCTGAGCCTTCAAAGTACTGAGTTGGAGACCCGACTCCAACCCTTGCTGTAAAAACTCCAGAACCCGGGGAACTGAACACCCGACAGGGAAGAGACCTAGACTCACACCAGTCAATGTAGGTACGCCATACCCTATAATAGATGGAAGAAGAAGTTTTCTTCCTAGCCTTCACCATGGTCTCAACCACCAAGGCAGACAAGCCTTTCTCCATCAAGATGGAGGTTTCAGCAGCCAGGCCGTCAAAGCCAGAGTTTGTAAATTGGGATGGCGTAAGGGGCCCTGAGTGAGCAGATCTGGCACTCCTGGCAGGACGTACTGATCTACTGCCATCTGCACCACGTCTGCGAACCACACTCTTCTTGGCCACCTGGGGGACACCAGAATCACTGGCACCCCTTCCAGAGCAATCTTGCGCAGGACCCTGCCCAGCAGGGGGAATGGAGGCAAGACATACAGGAGCCGAAATTCCTGCCATGACATGGACAGAGCATCTGTGGCCAAGGCCAGAGGATCCTAAGACAGGGAGACAAAAGCCTGGAGTTTGTGGTTGTGACGGGAAGCAAACAGATCCACATCCGGTAGACCCCAGCGGTGACACAGGGACTGAAATACCCTGCTGCAGAGGGACCACTCTCCCTGACGAGAGGGCCCCCTGCTCAGAGAGTCTGCCAATAGATTCTCTGCCCCCGGGATGTACACAGCCGAAATGCATTGAACATTGGCCTCTGCCCATGTCAGAATCCGCGACACCTCCTGGAGGGCCCCCCTGCTCCGGGTCCCTCCCTGATGGTTGATGTAGGCAACCGCCATCCTGTTGTCTGAGCGCACCTGCACAGACAGACCCCTCAGGTGATTGGTCAACTGCTCCAGTACCAACCTGATTGCCCGCAGTACCAGAATGTTGATGGGTAAGTGGGCCTCCTGAGGGCCCCACCTCCCCTGGAACCGCAGGGACTTCCAGAATCCCCCCCATCCTGACAGACTGGCATCCGTGGTGACCGTCTCCCAGGAGGGGGCCAGAAAGGACCTGCCACCCAGCAAGTTCCTGTGGTCCAGCCACCACGAAAGGGACCGTCTGACCAAGGGGGGAAGCACACAGATCCCGTCCAAGGAGGTTGGATCCTTGTCCCATACTGACAGAAGGTGAAGTTGTAGAGGCCTCAAATGGAACTGAGCAAAGGGCACCGCCTCGAAGCACGCCACCATCAGGCCCACCAACTGCATTCCCTGCCTGAGGGAGGGCTGGGGACACGATAGCAGGAACCTCACCTGCGCAGTTAGAGCTTCCACCTTCTGTTGAGGAAGGAATATCCTTGACTGAATCGTATCCAGAATCATTCCCAGGAATGGGGTCACAAATTGGTAATGTTGATCTTCCAACACGAATCTGAGAAACCTTTGGTGTCCTGGGAACACAGGGATGTGAAGGTAAGCATCTTTGATGTCCACCGACGTCATGAGATCCCCTGGCCGCAGGGAGCCAATGGCCGAACGTTTCAATGCGAAAGCGCCTGTTTCTGACAAATTTGTTGAGGATCTTTAAATCCAGAATGGGCCTGACTGACCCATCTTTTTTGGGAACTGAGACAGGGTCCTGGGGGATCCGGGACCTGATGAATCTTGGGGGGGCGCACAGCAAACTATCTTGTAACCAGAGGACACTACCTCCTGAGTCCACCTGTCTGAGACGTGATGCCTCCAGACGTGCGCAAAGTGCTGTAGCCGTCCCCCCACCCTGATGGGCGAGGGCGCCCCATCATGCCTGAAGGGGCTTAGGAGAGGGTTTTGGCTTAGACCCCCAGGAGGAGCCAGGACGTCGTCCTCTGCTCCTGTGCCAGGAATCTGCACGAGCCCCCACGAAGGACACCCCTTTTTCCTGCTTAGCACGGCGGTAGGGGAGTGAAAGGGGGCCCTGGCCCCGAAAGGCCTGCGCCGGGGTAACTTACCTCCTTTAGCAAAAAGGTCTAGGCGGTCCCCAAACAGGCGTAGCCCCTTAAATGGAAGCCCAGTAAGGGCCCTCTTAACAGCATTGTCAGCAGCCCACTGGCGCAGCCAAACTGTGCGGCCAAGGCAGAGGTTCTGGCACACATCCTAATGGCATCATCCAAGGCAGATAGAATAAAGTTTGCAAACACATCACAGTTAGACAGTGCATTAAATGTATCAGGTGGCATTTCATCAGAACACTTCTGATCAGGGCCCTGAGCGCCACAGACGTAATGGCCGAGGCGCAAACCGGGCGCAGCGCCGCCCCCACAAATGCAAAGGCATGACACGCCAATTGGTCAATGCGTCAATGGTCCTCAGCATCCCGCAGCGTAGTAGTGTCAGGGGAGTGCATAATAGAGGTGTTAGCCCTAGAATAGGAGCATCGACCTCGGGGGGCGATGACCAGCACTTGACCATATCAGCAGGAAAGGGATACTTTCTGTCCCAACTCTTAGGTATACCGGAAAGTCTACTGGGACGTTCCCACTCCTTAAGCACGAGGTTATTGAAATGGGTTTGCTCCGGAAATTCCAAACGAACCTTAGCAGTATGAAAAAGCTCACCCCTTTGCCTGGGAGCTGCAACAGGGGGAGAGATAGACTGCTGGTCCAGATATTTGAGGTTTTGTCCGTCAGTATCATCCGGGGTCCTGGGGTCAGAGCCAGAATCAGAGTCATGACCCCTGAGTTTTTCGTCAGATGACCCTGAGTCATAGAACAGCTCCCCTTCGTCCGATGGGGTGTAGCCATACAGATGCAACAACTCATCAGATTCCATAGGAGACGGAGTGGCATCAGGAGTTAAGTGACGCTTTTTAGTGGTGGCCTTACGCGCTAAGGTATTAGCAATCAATTTTTCAACACTGGCCAGTCTAGCAGACACATCAGATTGAGAATCCCCGCTTGTATGCAATTCAATGGGGGTGAGACTCAAGCTTGGGGGAGTAGGTGAAGTGAGACGAGGTGCAGGCCTGCTGTGCGCAAGGAACACAGACCTGTGCGCTGTCACCGCTGATAGGTGAGACCCCACAAGCTACACACAGCCGGGCTTGTTCCGAAGGAACCCCGGTCCCATTATCCTGGGATGCCTCCATATGGTGATTATTAGGCACAATATGTATTGACGCTATAAAACCAACCCTGGATGTCCCAATGACCCGCTAGGGAAGTGGGAGTAATTATACTAGGCCCAATTACAATTACACCGGGCCGGGAGAAGCCACTGGATTCACCCGTCTGAAAGACACAATGAGAAGAAGGGGTGTCAGAGCCATACACAGTAAATGATGAGCATTAAAGTCGCCCGCAAGGGCACTTACAGACCGCGGAAGGGGGGACCGTTAGACACGCGCGACTGCACAGGAAAATGGCGCCTAACGAACCTCGAAGGGCGGGCCAGAGAGAGCCATGACGCAGGGCGCGCTAGGCCCCGCCCACCTGAAGAGCGCGAAGTCCAACCAACAAGCAGCCAATGAGGACGCAGGAGCGTCTGAGGCAACGCCGCCGCCCCACGCGGAACATCCAAATGAAGGAAAAGGTGCGCACGGCGGCGGCGTTTGCAATAGTAAAAGACAAGTCAGCGCGGCGGTTGACACGACATATACTAGTCCCAACACACATGCCAACAGGCGGTATGCATGAATCACGATACACGCTCACCCACACCCCCCCTTCTTTCCCCCCCGAAGGCTACGGGGAGAATGAGGGAGGATGGCGGCCCTTTGTACAGGGCCCACCGCTACCGGGGCATGGGACAATAACGCGGGAGGGGCATCCGATAAAGGCTCACCATCAGCCTATACCGCCTACCCTCTGGTGGGGGACTGCGGTGGAGTGTCGCTCCATAAGCACGCATGGTGCCGCCTACCTTCACCCGACCAGCGCAGCCCAGGCTGGGAGGCACATCACACGAAGGACGAGTGGGAATAGTCCAACAGGGCCGCAGGCTAATAGCCCCGCTCACCTGCGACAGAGTGATAATTTCATGTCTTCGCAGTAAGCACTGCAGAGAAATCTGGGGATTTGTGGGAGGTCCCCGGGTATTTGAGGGGCCGGGAGGAGCCCGTTTTACATGTCTCTGCAGTGCAGCGCCATCTGGCGGAGGATAACCCAAGTGTAAGTAATCTATCTGGAGCAGGACGCACTGTATACTAAGAATAAGTACATAAACATCCCGCAGTCCAAGCCCCAACTAAACAAAAGACCCCCCCGAAGGGGACTCACGGACCAAGTAGACCAAAGGATCACGAAGCCACCAGACCGCAGGAGGAAGCCACACAGGAGGACCGCCGCAGCCCGGGGAGGAAGAGGGGCCCCAGACGCGCAGTAGACTAAAAATGGCGCAGGAAGAAGAACCTCGAGGGGCGGGCCGCGGGGACACAGCGCAATACGCGTCCTCCCCCAGCCCTGCACGAAGAGCGCGAAAAAGGCACTCACGTGACCGCTCCGGCGCCATCGCAATACAAACACTGCCTCACAGTTATAGAGCCGCCCGCCGCGGAGCGAAGTACAAAGCGGCAATGGCGGCGGAAAACCCTGTTAAACACCACTCGCTGCTACCACCTGCCCCCCCCTCCCCCCGAACACACGCCGGGGAGGGGGGGGGGGGGAGAGTGAGCAGGCAGCGGCGAGAGCCCGGCCAGGGATGGGGCGACCCCAGACACAGAGAAACAAGACACACAGTCCCCAAAAACACTCACCCCCTCAGAAGCTAGGACAGGAACTCCGCATCCCTCAGAAGGCTCACCATAAAGCCTATGGCCAGCTACCCTTTGTGGGACAGGGTCTGTGGCTTGGAGCAGCGCTCCTTGAGCACCTGACCCTAGTGCTCCTCTACCTTCACCCGATCCATCAGCCGAGGCTGGGAGGCACAGAGGGTCCGGAAACGGGTGGAAATAGACATGCAGGGCCGCAGGCTTGGTTGCCCCGCTCACCTGCGCAATATAAAGAGCCATCTTCTATCTTCGCAGAATCACTGCAGAGAAAACACTGGATAGGTCTATTGGTGATCCTGTTTTTATATGGTACCGGGAGGAGCCACAACTCTTCGGCAGTACACTGCACCACCTTGTGCCGGAATATCCCATACGTAAGGACTTCTTGAAGCAGGCCATGCCATGCAATAGGAAAACCAATTTTTTCAGGTCTAATATTACAGTAAAAATTGCTTTAGGTCGCTTTTAACAAATTGCTCCCTGGTGGCCTGCTTTGGGTTGCCTGTAAATTAAATATTTTTAGGAAGGGAAATGGGAGACAGGAAATAGCGGTCCAATGTCTCATGGTTCTGCTAATTCTCTTTAGTGAAAAGGATTGATGATGCCATTACTGTAGTTTAGTGTGCCTGTGAACCAGAACCCTCCCTGGCACAGAACTGCCCGGGAGAGTGTAGGTCCGCTTTAACCACAAATTGTCATTTTTAAATAAATTTCACATGTGTAGGAACATAAATAGATGTTTTATTTTTGCGTTCATCCTTACCTTGGAATGAATACTACATTGTGTAAATAATTCTCAAACATTTTGCGGAAAGCCAGGTCACTGTGTTCTTTCTGAAGCTGAGCTTCACTCTTGGGGCATGAACAACAGACTTTATTTGTATCTTCTGGGTCAGTTACATTGGATTTAACCGACTCATCATTTTCCTGAGCAGGTGATGACGACGACCTGGAGGGCACTTTTATACCTGTGTAAGAATAATTAGCTCAGTTAGAGAAGACAACTTGATATCATATCTGCATCACACTTGTTTTACAACATACCGGTAAGCTATAGCAGCAGTCTAATAAAGGAACGTTGAAGTAATTCAAAGTTGACAGGACAAGCTGCAATAGCTTATTAACATTCTCTACAGCCAAACTCTAATCTAAAGGCCTCTAAAGCTAGAGAACTGACTGTAGGGCATGACTAAGAAGTGAAGACTCTGAAACACGTAGCGCAATTTACTGAATCTAAACTTGCCACCTGTAAGGCTCTTTTTAAATATCGAATGAAAAAGTACAAGGGAACTTAGATTTGTGATTGCAGCACCTCTAACTGATTTACTTAACCATTCCCTTTCCACAGGTGAGGTTCCAGATGATTGGAGAATGGCCAATGTCGTACCAATCTATAAGAAGGGGAGTAGAGAAGAAGCTGGTAATTACAGGCCAGTTAGTTTAACATCTATAGTGGTCAAATTAATGGAAACACTCTTCCATCTCCCATCTAAAATGTAATGACCTGTTGGACCCAAAACAGCACAGCTTTACTGAGGGCCGATCATGTCAGACCAATCTTATTTTTTCTATGACAATGTCATTTAAGTGTTAGATGAAGGTGGTGCTGTGGATATTGCCTGTCTGGATTTTACCAAAGCTTTCGACACTGTACCACACAAAGAGCTCATAGATAAGTTATTGAAGGTAGGACTCAATCCCTGGATAGCTCAGTGGATTTCCAGTTGGCTGAGGGATCGGTATCAGAGAGTTGTTGTTAATGGCGTGCAATCTGAACAAAGGCGAGTCACAAGCGGTGTGCCGCAAGGCTCTGTCTTGGGCCCCATTCTTTTTAATATATTTGTAAGTGACATAGGAGAAGGCTTGGTAGGAAAAGTTTGCCTGTTTGCTGATACAAAGGTTAGAAATAGGGTGGATATTTCTGGAGGTGTCTGCAACATGGAAAATGATTTAGCTTTACTGGATAGATGATCAAAACTGGAGTTTAATGTCTCTAAATGTAAAATCATGCACTTGGGTAAAAAATACAATTCTGTGAGTACTCACCTGTAGAATTGATTTTGGTGGTGTCCTGTTCGGATCGCTCCATTCTTGACAAGTGGGTTATCTACCACAAGGTGGCGCAGTGACTGCAAGATGAAACTTGTGGCTCCTCCCGGCCCATCTAAAGGCATCTGTCTCCCTAAGAATCCCCAGTGGTTGAAAAGCAATAAAACCAGAGACAGCCGGGAGGCCAGAGACCAGGTTACTTTACGCAGTCTCAAAATAAACTCTCTCAAGAAAAAAGCAATACAACAGTAATCACCATAACAGGCAAAAGAGGATAACCGAACAAGGGTGGGATGGAGCGACCCGAACAGGACACCACCAAAATCAATTCTACAGGTGAGTACTCACAGAATTGTATCTTTCCTGGTGTCCTGTTTGGGTCGCTTCATTCTTGACAAGTGGGACATCCAAAAGCAGTGTCCAAAAGAAGGGTGGGATCCCCAGTGAGCAACAGCACGCAGTTCATGACACTACCGCCTGAAGCACCTTTCGGCCAAAAACAGCATCAGCTGAGGCCCTAACATCAACCTTGTAAAACTTTGTAAAAGTATGAACTGAAGACCAAGTAGCGGCCTTACAAACCTGTTCAACCGATGCCTGGTGTTGAAAAGCCCAAGAGACGACAATAGCTCTGATAGAATGAGCTGTGATCCGAAAAGGGGGTTCCCTACCCTTGGCAGAGTACGCTTGCACCACCGCCTGTCTGATCCACCTGCTGATAGTGGATTTGGCTGGAGGCAAGCCCTTCCTAGGCCCGTCAGGCCGACAAAGAGAATCAGACCTCCTGAAAGACTAGGTAGTACTTAAGTGCCCTAACCACATCCAAGGCATGAAGAGTCCTCTCTTTAGAAGAAGAAGGCACGGGACACAAGGAAGGCAAGACAATATCCTCATTAAGATGAAAGGCAGAGACAACCTTAGGTAGAAAATCCGGTTTAAGATGAAAAACCACCTTATCCTGATGCCGCTCGAAATAAGGAGGCTTCATACAAAGCGCCGTCAACTCAGAAACGCAATGCACCGAAGTAATAGCAGCCAAAAAGACCACCTTCAAAGTCAGGATGGACAAAGGCTAAATCTAAAAAAGATATTTGGAAAAAAATAGCCAAAGCCGAAACCTGCCCCTTGAGAGTACTCAGCTGGAGACCCGAATCCAAACCATGTTGTAGGAACTCCAAAATCCTAGAAAAGGAGAAAGTGCGACAGGGAAAACTCCTGGACTCACACCAGGCAATGTAAGAGTGCCAGACTCTGTAGTAAATCATGGAGGAGGATTTCTTCCGAGCCTGAATCATGGTACGCACGACCGAGGCAGACAGCCCTTTCTCCGTCAAGATGGAGGTTTCAGCAGCCAAGCCGTCAAAGCCAGCGTTTGTAAATTGAGGTGGCGTAACAGTCCCTGAGTGAGGAGCCCTGGATCGTCGGGCATGACGTAGCGATCCACTGACATCTGAACTATGTCCGCGAACCAACACCTCCTCGGCCAACGAGGGGCCACCAGGATAGTCGGCACCCCTTCCTGGGCTATCTTGCGCAGCACATGACCCAGGAGAGGAAAAGGAGGAAAGGCATAGAGGAGACGGAACTCCGTCCAAGGAATTGCCAGCACGTCCGTGGCGAAGGCCAGAGGATCTCTTGACAGAGAGATGAACTTTGGAAGTTTGTGATTGTGTCGGGATGCAAACAGGTCCACGTCCGGCTGACCCCAGCGGCGACACAGATCGTGAAAGATCTTGTTGCTGAGAGACCATTCCCCCAGACGAGAAGTCCCCCTGCTCAGGGAGTCTGCCTCCTGATTCTCCACCCCAGGGATGTAAACCGCCGAGATGCAGGGAACATTGTCCTCCGCCCAAGTCAGGATCTGGGTCACCTCCTTGAGGGCTCGCTTGCTCCGAGTCCCGCCCTGATGATTGATGAAGGCGACCGCCATCTGATTGTCCGAGTGGACCTGGACCACCCGACCCCGTAGATTGGGAGTCAAATGGAACAGGACCAACCGGATTGCTCTCAGCTCCAGGAGATTGATAGGCACGTGAGCCTCCTGCGGGCCCCACTGTCCCTGGAACTTCAGCGATTGCCAAAAACCTCCCCAGCCGGTCAGACTGGCGTCCGTGGTGACAATCTCCCAACAAGGAGTCAGAAAGGACCTGCCCACTAGAAGATTTCTGGAGTTCAACCACCATGAGAGGGACCGTCTGGCCAGAGGGGACAGAAGGAATTCCTGCTCCAGGGACTCCTGTGTCCGATCCCAAACGGTCAAGAGATTCAACTGAAGAGGTCTCATGTGGAAATGGGTGAAGGGCACAGCCTCGAAACAGGACATCATGAGACCCACCAACTTCATCCCCAGACGGATGGATGGACATTGACACGACAGTAAGGCCCGCGCCTGTGCCTGAAGGTCCTCCACCTTCAGCTAGGGGAGGAACACCTTGACCTGAGAGGTGTCCCGCATCATGCCCAGGAAGGACCTCACCAGTGAAGGAGTGATCGAGGATTTGGGGTAATTGATCACCCAGCCGAAGTCCTTGAGAGTGGACCACTCCGCCTGGGTGTCGCTCTCGGCCTGCTGAAGAGATTGAGCAGCAATCAAGCAAGTCGTCCAGATAGGGAAGAACATGAATGCCCTGGCTCCTCAGCAGGGCCATAACGCCCGCAAAACACCTTGGTGAACACCCGGGGGGCTGAATAAATCCCAAACGGCAGCGCCACAAACTGGTAGTGCTGATCCTCCAGCGCGAACCTCAGGAACGTCTGATGTCCAGGTAGGCATCCCTGATGTCCACCGTGGTCATGAAGTCACCTGGTCGAAGCGAGCTCACCGCGGACCGCAAGGTCTCCATGCGAAAATGTCTGAATCTGACAAACTTGTTGAGACGCTTCAGGAGATAGGCCTAAGAGTACTGTCCTTCTTGGGTACCGTGAACAGACTGGAATAGAACCCTCGACCGCGTTCCTGGAGAGGCACAGGACAAATCACCCCAGACAACAGAAGACGTTGGACAGCCATTCTTAGGGCGCCGTCAATGGGTTCTGGGAGATCCGTGACCGAAGAAATCTTGGGGGCGGCCAAGCTGCCATCTCTATTTTGTAGCCGGAGGGCACCACCTCCTGAATTCACCAATCCGAAAGGTGCTGTCTCCAGACATGAGCAAATAGCAGAAGCCGTCCCCCCACCCGGATGGGTGAGGGCGCCTCATCATGCCTGAGGGGCCTTGACAGGGGGCTTAGACTTGGAGCCCCAGGAGGGATTGTGACGACCGCGGAATCTATTCCGTCCCCAGGAGTCTCGGCGGCCACCCGAAAAGGAAGAGCCTCTAACCCCTCGAAAGGGACGAAAGGAAGACGAGGCCCGAAAGGGCCACACAGGCTTCCGACGCTGAGGGAGCCTCCCATCTTTCGCCAGGAGATCCAGACGCTCCCCAAACAATCGAAGTCCCAGGAAGGGAATACCAGTGAGACTTCTTGGCGCCGCCCACTGTAGCAGCCAGATAGAGTGACAAAGAGCAACCAGCAGGGCCGAAGCCCTGCCGCCAAGCCGGACGGTATCATCCATGGCCGAGATTACAACGGCAATGAAGTCAGCGCAGGCTAGGAACACCTTATACCCCTCGGCTCGCGAGATCTGGCGATATCCACAAGGTGTCTCACCTTCTCTTTGATGGCAATGGAGACAATGGCCACGGCACAGACCAGCTGAAGACCAGCACCCACAAAAGTGAAAGCGTGACATGCCAGCTGATCCATGCGCTTGTCAGCATGGTCGCGCAAGGAAGTAGTATCAGGAGACGGCATAATTGTGGTATTGGAGAGCCCCAGAACAGGAGCATTCACCTCCGGAAGACGGGACCAGAGGCGAATCAACTCCTCCGAAAAGGGATACCGCCTGTCCAGGCCCTTAGGCACCAACGGCAATTTATTAGGCCTCTCCCACTCCTTAAAGACCATTTTGCAGAAGTGGCCTTGCTCAGGAAAAACAAGACGCTGCCTCTCAGGCAGAAAAAGGTTCCCCTGCTTCTTTTTGGCTGCCTTCGGGGGAACAATGAGCAAGGTTAAAAGGACCACAGACAATAACTTCTCCGTGTCATCGGGGGGCCACATGTCCGCTTCTGAGGAAGATCCAGGGTCACTGTCAAAGCCACCCGGACGATCCCCTGAGGAGTCAGAATCATGAAATAACTCACCCTCTTCCATGGAGTCTCGGCCACCAAAGACCACATAATCATCATCATTATCGGCAAAAATCGAATAATCCGGCTCCAAGTGCCGCTTCTTACACGTGGCCTTGCCAGCGGCCGAGCGTGATAATTGTCACTCTATGCTGGCCACACGGAGCACCAAGTCCGTTTGAGACCCCCTGCTGGCTTCCTCCTCACTGGGAGCTAAATGCAGATGCAGGGGTGTCGGCGAGGCCGTAGGTAAAATGGGGCTGGGGACAGTAGCGCTCGCCCCAACCTGTTCAGAAATGATGCTTTGGGCGCAGGGTACACAGACAGCACTGTGACTGCTCAGAGGGCATCTACTACACATGAGACAGAGCTTAGCCTGCCCCGAGGGGCCCCCAAGCTCGCTATCCCCAGAAGCCTCCATTATGGTGATTAGCAGCAAAAATAAACGGGTTACAAGGCAATGACTGCCTAAACCCGGACGATCCTCAACAACCCCTCTAATAAAACCCCATTGACAAATTGTAGAGAGCGGGGGAGGGGGTGGGAGAGATCGGGAGGAACCACAACAATGAGAAAAGTATGTGACCCGTCTGGAAGACATAAGGGGACAAAATAATAAGCATTCCACAGCGCATGCACAGAAAAAAATATAATAATAATAAAAGCTGGACTTACGGACCACCAATGAAGCAGAGCAGAACGCAGTGCAGACCCCAGGCAGGGCAGCGTCGCAACCAGAAGAAGCTCAGAACCGCAGCAGCAGCAGGGTCCAACCATGCGCCGCAGACCGCAGGGAAATGGCGCTGAAGCTGCCCAAAGCAGCACCTCGAGGGGCGGGCGCCCCCCCCCCCCCCCCAAGCGCGCGAACTCTGGGCACCAGAAGGCAGCAAAAAATGACGCCCGGAGGAGGAGGCCGCCTACGGAGAGGGCCCCTCCCCGCCGCGGAGCTCACCCGCGCCGGCACGGAACAGCCAGGCCGAGCGCCTGTAAGGCCGACGGAGCCCGCAGGGCAGGCGGCCCCTCACAGCTGCCGGGAGGAGAGGCGAAGAGGAGCTGGAGCGAGGGAGGTGAGTAGAAACAGCCAAAAAAGTACACAAAAAAGTTCACAATCGAAAACACAGAACAATAAAGCATGTGGGATACATGGCATACAAGGGGTCCCTAGGTGGTTCCCCCCCCCCCCCCAATAGGCTCACCATTGCCTATGGCCGACTACCCTTTGGGACAGGGTCTGCGGCCCAGAGCCTAGCTCTGTGAACGCCTTACCCTCTGCGTTCCCCTACCGTCACCTGAACCATAGCCAAGGCTGGGAGGCAGGATGGGTCCCCGGAACAGGTGGAAATAGGTCTGCAGTGGTCGACAGGCTTGGGATGCCCCGCTCATCTGCAATATCGATAGAGAGATAGCATCCATCTTCGCAGTCAGACTGCAAGGACAACTCGAGATTCTTAGGGAGGGGCTGGCAGGAGCCACTGCACCACCTTGTGGCAGATAACCCACTTGTCAAGAATGGAGCGACCTAAAAAAATCCCTGAGTACCGTATGGGCAGTACTGTGTTAGCCAGGACCACGCAGGAGAGAGATTTAGGGGTACTGGTTACCGATAGCTGCAAGATCAGTCAACAGTGTAGCCAGGCAGTGGGAAAAGCAAGCAGGATGCTCGGCTGCGTAGCTCGAGGCATCACCAGTAGGAAGAGGGAGGTTGTAATGCCGTTGTATAGAACCCTGGTGAGGCCACAGCTAGAATACTGTGTGCAGTTTTGGAGACCTTACCTGCAAAAAGACATCACTCAAATAGAACGTGTCCAAAGGCGGGCAACAAAAACGGTGGAAGGACTTAAACCGGACCTTCAGCGTGATTTAATGAAAAGCCCAAACCCTTAAAAAATGGTTCCCCAGCATCTAAAATGAATATATTTTAGGTTTTTAGTGACTAACTTATTATTCTTTCCCCCACTGGGCTGCAACTCTGTTCAGGAATTTAGGATACGGGCGCCACCATCTTGAATCAGAAGCATCACACTTATCGAGGAGAGGAGAGTGGGATAAGGTACAGGGGGGCGGGTTATAGCGGTGCTTTGCTCAGACAGAGCAGAGCTGGGGTCAGGTAAAGGTCAGCAGTCCCAGAATGCAGAGCAGCACAGTCAGGAGGCACTTCCTGTTTCCAGGCTGCCTGATAAGATGGCGGCTTCCATAAGCCGCCATCTTGGATGTTTAAAGGCTCATAACATGCAGTAGATGTGGGTAGGATGATTTTTAATGTGAGCAATCTGTATGTACAGTGTGGGAAACATATAAGATAGACTCTTATTCAGAGTGAAGGTCCGCTTTAACTTAAAACTTATCAGGAGAGAGTTAAATAACTAAATTTGTACAGTCTGGAGAAAAGAAGGGAGAGAGGGGACATGATTGAGACCTATGTGAAAGGATTGAATAAGGTTCGGGGGGGGTAGGGGGAGTGTTTTTAAGAAAAAACTTAATGATAGAACAAGGGGGCACAACCTGAAGCTAGTCGGGGGGAAGATCAGGAGCAATGTTAGAAAATATTATTTTACAGAAAGAGTAGTAGATGCTTGAAACAAACTTCCAGCAGAGGTAATTGAAAAATCAACAGTCACTGAATTTAAACATGCCTGGGATAAGCACACATATATCCTAAGAAAAAGAGAACATACATTATACACATAAGGGCAGACTAGATGGACAGTATGGTCTCCTTCTGCTGTCAACCTTCTATGTTTCTATGTAGTACAAGTTTTAATTGGATGCTGGCTTTATCTGATACATTGAAGAATATGGGTGGAACTCCCGGCTGTGCAACAGGATCAATTGATGAGATGGGTGAGCTGATCTAAAATCTTTTCCATTGGCTGTAGGGCACCATGGCAGGAGTGATAGAGAGGAGCAGTGTCCAATAATTCAATTCTAATCCCTGCAGTAGGCTGCTTCTAACTCAGCCACTTTACACAGATTAATAAAAATCTAAGTCTAAACTGTAAGGACCGGCATGCGCCGTTGGAACGGGAGAAGGTAAGGTTTGTGGGCGTCCGGGGGGGGGTTTCACACAGCGTGGCATCCCGATTTCGGATGTCCTGCGGGGAGGGAGCTGATCGGCCCGGGAATCTTATAGATTCCCAGGCCGATCAGCCATGGGTGTTGGTCCACTTTAAGCCCTTTCTAATTTTATTTTGCAGGGGAACTCTCTCTCTACTCGCGAAGGCATCTAACTTTCTGTTGTCCCTGGAACAAATAATTTGCACCATACCTGAGGGAAGGCTGGAACCCAACTTTTTGCCCACTGAAAATGGAGGTGAACCTCTGCCACGCCAGCTTTATTCCTTGAGCCACTTTAATAATACAATTCTGTGATTACTCACCTGTAGAATTGGTATTATGAGTATACAGTACGTCCTGCTCCAAATATACTTACAAGTGGGTTATACTCCGCCAGATGGCGCAGGACTGCAGAGACATCGAAAATAGGCTCCTCCCGGCCCCTCAAATACCCGGGGACCTCCCACAAATCCCCAGCATTGAAAAGCAGTTAACGAGAAGCCAGGAGAATTTAACCACCCAAACTATCAACTATAACAATGATAACCACCATACAGGGGATCCAAGATAATGCAAAACCAAAGGTGGGTTGGAGCAGGACGTACTGTATACTCATAATACCAATTCTACAGGTGAGTAATTACAGAATTGTATTATTCTTAGTATACAGTACATCCTGCTCCAAATATAATACTTACAAGTGGGACATCCAATAGCAGTGTCCATAAAGTAGGGTGGGATCCCCAATAAAAGGCAGCAGCAGGCAGTTTAAACCACTGCCGCCTGCAGAACCTTTCGGCCAAAAACAGCATCAGCTGAGGCCCTAACATCAACCTTGTAAAACTTTGAAAAAGGTATGAACAGAAGACGAAGTAGCAGCCTTGCAGACTTTTTCAACAGACGCCTGGTGCTGAAAAGCCCAAGAGGCACCAATAGCACGAGTGGAATGAGCAGTAAGGCGGAAGGGAGGATTCTTCCCCTTAGCAGAGTAGGCCTGAATCACAGCCTGACTTGCTGATAGTAGACTTGGCTGGAGCCAAACCCATTCTAGGACCAGAAGGGACCACAAAAAGAGCATCAGTTTTCCTGAAAGGTGCAGTAGCCACCAGATAGTACTACAGACACCTAACCACATCCAAATAGTGCAAAACCCTCTCCTTAGCATTGCTAGGATTAGGGGACAAAGGAAGAACAATATCCTGATTCAAATGAAAGGCAGAAAGTCAGGTTTGAAACGAAACACCACCTTGTCCTGGTGTCTCTCATAGTAGGGGGGCTGAATGGAAAGCGCTGCCAACTCAGACAAACGCCTGACAGAGGTGATAGCCACCAGAAATACAACCTTGAGCGTAAGAATGGCCAGAGCAGCATCCTGCACAGGTTCAAAGGGAGCACCCTGCAAGGCTGACAGAACCAAGTTCAAATCCCAAACAGGCACCATAGGCTTACGTGGAGGGCGCACATGAGTGACCCCCTGGAAAAAAAAGTCCTGATCAGAGGGTGCTGAGCAAAGGACTTCCGGAAGAAAATAGCCAGGGCAGAAACCTGACCCTTCAGAGTACTGAGTTGGAGCCCCATCTCCAACCCATGCTGCAGGAACTCCAAAATCCTGGGAATAGAGAACACCCGACAGGGAAGAGACTTAGACTCACACCAGTCAATGTAGGCACGCCAAACCCTGTAATAAATGGAAGAGGAAGACTTCTTCCTAGCCTTTATCAAAGTATCCACAACCGCAGAAGACAGCCCCTTCTCCATCAAGATGGAGGTTTCAGCAGCCAAGCCGTCAAAGCCAGAGTTTGTAAATTGGGATGGCGTAGTGAGCCCTGAGTGAGCAGATCTGGCACCAAGGGCAGAGCGTACTGATCTACTGCCAGCTGCACCACATCTGCAAACCACACTCTTCTTGGCCACCTGGGGGCCACCAGAATTGCTGGCACCCCTTCCAGAGCAATCTTGCGCAGAACCCTGCCCAGCAGGGGAATTGGAGGGAAGACATACAGGAACTGAAAGTCCTGCCATGACATTGCTAGAGCATCCAAGGTCAAGGCCAGAGGATCCTGAGACAGAGAGACAAAAACTGGGAGCTTGTGATTGTGGCGGGATGCAAACAGATCCACATCTGGTTGGCCACAACGGTGACACAGTGATTGAAACACCCTGTTGCAGAGGGACCCTGGCGAGAGGTCCCCCTGCTCAGAGAGTCCGCCAGGCAATTTTCCACCCCCGGGATGTACACAGCTGATATGCAGGGGACATTGGCCTCCGCCCAAGTCAGGATCAGAGACGCTTCCTGGAGGGCCCCCTTGCTCCGGGTCCCTCCCTGATGATTGATGTAGGCAACTGCCACCTGGTTGTCCGAGCTCACCTGAACAGGTAGGCCCCGAAGGTGAGTAGTCAAGTGAACTAACCTGATCGCCCGCAGTTCCAAGACATTGATAGGTGTGTGGGCCTCCTGAGGACCTCACCTCTCCTGGAACCACAGGGACTTCCAGAAACCCCCCCAACCTGACAGACTGGCATCCGTAGTGACCGTCTCCCAGGGAGGGGTAAGAAAGGATCTGCCCCCCAACAGGTTCCTTGAGTCCATCCACCCCAAGAGAGACTTCCTGACCCCAGGGGAAAGCACACAGACCCCGTCCAGGGACGCTGGGTCCTTGTCCCATACTGACAATAGGTGAAGTTGCAGAGGCCTCAAGTGGAACGGAGCATAAGGTACCACTTCGAAGCATGCCACCATCAGGCCCACCAGCTGCACCCCCTGCCTGATGGAGGGACTGAGCCTGTGCAATCAGGCTGTCCACCTTCTGCTGAGGAAGGAAAATCCTTGCCTGAACTGTATCCAGATTCATTCCTAGGAATGGAGTTACCAAGGAAGGGGACAGTGAGGACTTGGGGTGGTTGATCACCCATCCAAATGACTCCAGAGTGGACACCACCAGCTGAGTATCCAACTCTGACTGATGTAGAGACTGGGAAGTGATGAGAATGTCGTCCAGATAGGGAAGCACGCGTACGCCCTGACATCTGAGCAGAGACATCACGCCAGCCAGCACCTTGGTGAACACCCTGGGGGCTGAAGTGAGGCCAAATGGCAAGGCCACAAACTGGTAGTGTTGATCCATCAGAGCTAACCTGAGGAACCTTTGATGACCTGGGAACACAGGAATATGAAGGTAAGCATCTTTGATGTCCACAGACGTCATGAAATCCCCTGGGCGCAGGGAACTGAGGGCAGAGCGCAGAGTTTCCATGCGAAAGCGCCTGCACCTGACAAATTTGTTGAGGATCTTCAAGTCCAGGATGGGCCTGACTGACCCATCTTTTTTGGGTACTGTGAATAGGTTGGAATAAAAGCCCTTGCCTTTTTCTCTTAAGGGGACCTGGCAGATGACCCCCAGCTCCAGGAGGCCTTGCACTGCTTGCACTAACTCCTGAGCAGACACAGGGTCCTGAGGAATCAGGAATCTGATGAATCTTGGAGGGGGGACAGGTAGCAAACTATCTTGTAACCGGGAGGACACTACCTCCTGAATCCATCGGTCTGAGACATGAAGCCTCCAGATGTGAGCAAAGTGCTGCAGCTGTCCCCCCACCCCAGGAAAGGAAACCCCCCTCCCCTGTCTGGCACCACGGTAAGGGGAGGAGAAGGAACCCTGACCCCGAAAGGGCCTAGATTGACGCCTGCGCTGGGGTAACCTGCCTCCCTTAGCAGAAAGGTCCAGGTGGTCCCCAAACAGGCGCAGTCCTTTAAAGGGTAACCCAGTGAGGGCCTTCTTGGCAGCGTTGTCAGCAGCCCACTGGTGCAGCCAAACCGAGCGGCGTATAGCCACCACGAGGGCAGATGTTCTGGCACACATTCTGATGGTGTCATCCATGGCTGAGAGGACAAAATTTACAAAAACATCACAACTGGAGAGTGCATTAAACACCTCACAAGGCAAATCATCAGGGGCACTACCAAGTATATTTCTGATAAGGGTTCTAGTGGCCACAGCAGTAATGGCAGAGGCACAGACCGGGCGCAGCGCCGTCCCAGCACATGCAAAGGCGTGGGATGCCAGCTGGTCAATGCGCTGGTCCTCAGCATCCCGCAGGGTAGTAGAGTCAGGGGAGGGGGGGGGGGGATGACCAACACTTTACCACCTCAGCAGGAAAGGGATACTTCATATCCCAACTTTTTGGAACCCCGGGAAGTTTACTGGGGCGCTCCCATTCCTTGAGCACAAGGTTATGAAAATGTGCCTGCTCGGGAAGTTCCAAACGTGATTTTGCTGTATGGAAAAGCTCCCCTCTCTGTCTGGGGGCCGCAACAGGGAGAGAGATTGACAGAACCTCAAAAATCTGGGTCAATAATCTGTTAGTGTCATCCGGGGCCCAGAGGTCAGAGCCAGAATAGTCATGACCCCTTAATCTCTAATCAGAAAACAGCTCCCCTTCATCAGACGGGGTAAAGCCACAAAGATTCAAAAACTCCTCAGTTTCCATAGGGAAAATAGTGACATTAGGCGTTAAGTGCCGCTTTTTAGCAGGGGCCTTACGCGCTAAGGACTTAGCAATCAACTGCTCAACAGTAGCCAGTCTAGAAGACACATCAGGCTGAGAATCCCCACTTGTATGCAACTCAGCAAGAGTGAGATTTAAGCTTGGGGGAGTAGGTGAAGTAAAACGAGGTGCAGCCACTGGCAGGCCAGATTGCAATGCAAGCACCTGCTCAGCACAGGTTACACAGACCCGTGCCTCGTCAGCGTCAGCATGAGGCTGCTCACACGCTACACACAGCCGGTCTTGTCCCGAAGGAACCCTGGTCACATTATCCTGGGATGCCTCCATATGGTGATTATAGCGGCGCTATATGCCGATAGGGAATAACGCTATATAGCAACCCCCGATGCCCCAATAACCCGCTAGGGAAGTGGGAGTATTAACAAGGCCTACTAGCTATAAACTAATAAAGGGCTGGGAGAAGCCAAAAGGGTTTGCCCTGCCTGAAAGACATAAGAAGCCAAGACCGTAAGCACACAGTAATGAAAGGAAGAATATAAAGCCGCCTGCGAGGGCACTTACGGACCGCGGTAGGTAGAGGTCCGTCATGCATGGGGCAACCAAGGAGGTTAAAGATGGCGTCGGTATACCTCGAGGGGCGGGCCGGTATCAGCGATGACGCGGAGCGCGCCATAGATGGGCCACGCCCCCCCCCCCGAAGCCAGGACGTGACAAGCAGCCAATGACGGCGCACCAGCGCCTGAGGTAATGCCGCCGCCAAGCGCAGAACAAAATGTTGACAAAAAAAAAAAAAAAAAAGGCGCGCAGTGGCGGCAAATGTAAAATGACAGTAAAAGGAAGCCAGCGTGGCGGCTGACACAAGACAGACAGAATAGATATTAAGTGTAAAACACTGAATGCATAGCATACACATTTACACCCCCCCCCTTTTTCCCTGAAGACTACAAGGAGAATGAGGGAGGACAGCGGCCACTTAAACAGGGCCCGCCGATAGGCAGGGGTAAGGGCCACTAGTGCGGGAGGGGCATCCCATAGAGGCTCACCATAAGCCTGAACCGCCTACCCTTTGGTGGGGGATTGCGGTGGAGCAGCGCTCCTAAGCACCTAACAGCGGTGCTGCCTACCTTCACCCGACCAGCGCAGCCAAGGCTGGGAGACATATTACTAGTGGAACGGGTGGGAATAGTCCTACAGTCCCGCTCACCTGCAAGTAGAGAGCCATTTCTCGTCCTTCGCAGCCAGACTGCAGAGAAATTCTGGGGATTTGTGGGAGGTCCCTGGGTATTTGAGGGGCCGGTAGGAGCCTATTTTCGATGTCTCTGCAGTCCAGTGCCATCTGGCGGAGTATAACCCACTTGTAAGTATTATATTTGGAGCAGGACGTACTGTATACTAAGAATAATGTATGTATGCCACCACTGCAGTGTCATCCGACTCTACCCCACCAGGGGCATAAAGCCCTAAAACGTTGATGGGAAGAGACTTCTTCTGAGACTAGAAACACTGAACTGTCTGGTCCCCCAACATTCCACCCCAGCCCTTGAGTAGGACATTGGTCATCAAGACCTTCCAATGAACTGAAGAAGCTGCCCTATGACTGGTCTGTGTGAAGCCACATCAGACTGAGCCTGACCTGAAAAGTCAACTGGCAGACCTGGTCCAGAGAATGAGTAGACCGTCCAGAGAATGAGGAGACCTGTTCCACATGGTTAGAATATTCAATTACAGGGACCTAGTATATTGGACATGTCCATTGCCGAGACCATCAGCCTTAAAACGCTCATGTATTACCGGAATGTCAGAGCCTTGTCCTTCAAGGAACCAGACATGAACAGAAGCAATTTCTCTTTTTAAAGTAAAACCTGGTCCGCCACTGTGTCAAGGTTGTTATCTAGAAAGGGGCACATGATGAACTCAAAGCCTTCCCGGTAGACATTATGAGCACTTTTCTTCAAGTCTCAGCCAGGGAGCGCCCTTGACAAACAGATCAAATGGGTTAAATGTTCTATTAACACCTTCATATACCTAAACCAGGTCAAAAATATCTTTCCCAAGCTGGTTTCTAAAGTGATTAGCAGAAATGGAGAGCTATATAGTTGGTAGGGTAACATTGTGAGTCCTGAGACTCCATGGGCCGCCATCTTGGATGTTAAAGGGCTCATAAAATGCTGTAGGTGCAGGTAGGATGATTTTTAATGTGGACAATCTGTATGTATAGGGTGGAGGAATGTATAAGATAGGCTCTTATTCGGGGTGAAGGGGTCCGCTTTAACCCTGTCCAGGGAGATGTGTCGCCTGCAGTAAAGGGGAAAGAGATGGAGAGAGGACAGTCCAGGCACAAAAGGGGAAGACAGTGATGGGAGCAACCTGAGGGAGACCACTTGCACTTCCCCTTTTCCAGGCAGCTGCAGTGGAATCTTGCTGAAAGCCAGACTTCTCTAAGCCAATCACCCAGGACGGCCCACCATGGTGGGTCCGCTTTTCTTGGGCAAGAAGCCATAAGACCATAAAAATGAGATGCCTAGCAGTAAATGTCTGATTTTTAAGAGACACTGAAGAAATTAAAGTTTATTCTGATCACATGCACCTAGCAATCTCATTGTACCATCAATATACAAGCTTACCATGGTACTGTAGGTCCAACATGTATTAATTCAAATTGATTGTCTAGTCAGGGTTCTTTATACCAAGATTATGTACAGCACTAAAAGCAATTTCATGCCTGCGGTTTATGCAGCAGCACAAAATGTGGAAGGCCAGCATTGCAATACCCACTGATTCACAAGACATTTTCTCACTTTGGCCACATGATGGACATAGGCTACTAGTTGCACGTTATAAGTGATGCCCACTTCCACTGCAACTGTCAACTAATTATATTTTCTAATCTGACACAATGTGCTCTGAGGAACCATGTGTTACCAGCCATGGGCACCCTTCAGCCTTCTAAATCTACAATATGACATGACAACATGGACTAAATTTGAAAACGTATTTTTAATATGGATAGTATAATCTTTTTAATGATACAGAACTCACCCTTTATACAGTAATCTCGTTCTCGAAGCTCCTTGTCCTCTAGCTGCTCCTGCCAATACACCAAATAGTGGGTGACATTTCCATTGGGCTCAGATGGTGGTTTCCATTTTAGAATAATCTGAGAGGTTGAGTTGGACACAGAAATCGGGTCAAGAGGGACAGAAGGAACTGTAAACGGAAAAATAAAAACGTATTTTAATGTATATTGCATGCGTTTCAGATGAAAAGGCTGAAAAGATTACAACAGTAATTAAGGCCACAGTCAAGGCACTTACTAGTTTCGTTTGTCCGGATATAGATTATATCACTTTTTGCCCCATACGTTCTTCCCCTTTCATCAGATGAAGACACCAGAGTCTTCACAAACACTGCATACTGCGTATATGGCTTCAAGTTACGCAAAAGGTAGCCTGGCGTACTTGATGCTTTGCCATCTGTTGAGCGTTGTGGGGGATCCACATCAACTACTGTCCAGCTATTGGAGCCACAAGCATCTTGGCCATCAAACTCTGTTACATTCTGATGAGGTCTAAAAATTGATATATCAAATCATTAATATCATCCTACATTTTATCCACCAACAATGATACTGCTGTATCTTTAAATTACAGACCAATTAAAAAAAAAGAAGTCTAAAAAAATCAATCAACAGCCTTACACAGTTAAAGAAAAACGAATTTGCCTTATCTGCATGATACTGAATAATTGTCAGCATTTACATTTGCTGAAACGCTGCCTCACTTATTGTCTCCTGGTCGCAGCCATCTTAGAGAATCTGGGAGGATTTTTCCTTTTCCAGCCGTGCTGCTTCTTGGATTTAAAGTGGACCATCACCCTCGGGTGATCGGCCCGAGAATCTATAAGATTCCCGGGCCGATCACCTCCCTCCCCGCGGGACATCCGAGATCGGGATGTCCCGCGGGGTGAAACCCCCCCAAAACCCCCTTACCTTAGTTTCAGCGGCGGCCGCCCGCCGCCGCCTCCCTCGCGCCCCTCTAGGCGTGCGCGCCCCCGCGCCGGCCGTCTGTGAATGGCCGGCGCGGGGGCGTGCGCGTCAAGAGGGACGCGCGGGAGGCGGCGGCGGAGGAGGAGCCACGGACAAGCGGCTGTCAAATCGCTTGTCCGTCGGCGCTGGGAGAGGTGAGTTTTTCTTGGGGTTCGGGGGGGTTTCACACAGCGGGGCACCCCGATCGGGGGTGCCCCACCGAAGTGGACCAAGACCCAGGATAGTCAAAATCCTGGGTGTTGGTCCACTTTAACAGACATAACCCACAATGCAAAGCAGCAGGAAACCCAACTTGGCAGGCCACCATTAGTAGTCTTACCAGTAACGGTATTTCCAATAGTCCCCCACTCACTTCCTCTCCCTAAACAGGAAACACAAACTGACAGAGTATAAAAGCCCCACCCTTTCCGCTCAGTGTTTTTAGGCAATCATACAGGAATAATCCGAGACTTGAAATAGACAGGCAAGAAGTAACACTCATGCAACCATACCAGAACAGCCATGAAAAAAATGGGGTGGGGTGTAGGACGCCATGCTGGAGGACTATTGGAAATACAGTTACCAGTACGACTAACTGGGGTTTTCCCCAGGCGTCCTCCAGGACAGCTTAGCCACAGAAGGCAAGCAAACACACAGCATCCTATCTCAGGGTGGGAAGATTGCCTCAAAAACCACTGGTCATGATTCCACAAATCTACCTTGTAGTGCCTCAGGAAGGTGTGTGATGAAGACCAGGTGGTGGCCTAACACATTTCCTCCAACGAGATGCTGCCATTATAAGCCCAAGAAGGTGACACTGCCCTATCAAAATGAAAGGGGGATAGGGCACCTACTGCTTGATAGGCCAGAGCTATAGCATCTCTGAGCCATCTTGCTATAAATGCTTTGTATGTCTGAAACCCCCTGTGCCCGAACAGAGTTGCAGCCCAGTGGGGGAAAGTATAATAAATTAGTGACTAAACATGTAAAATATATTAATTTTAGATGCTGAGGAATTGTTTTTTAAGAGTTTGGGCTTTTCATTAAATCATGGTGAAGATCCGGTTTAAGTACAGCTCTCCAGCCATTCCCCGCCCCCTCCCCCCCACACACATACATTTCATCTCTCATCCAGCGATGCCAACCCAAGCGCAACCTCCGCTCTGCCTCTGACATTCTTCTATCCTCCTCCTTGGTCACCTCCTCACACTGCCGCCTTCAAGACTTGTCCGGTGCCTCCTCACTTCTCTGGAATGCAGTCCCCGCCCAATCAGTCACTTTATAACGCTCCCCAAAATGCCCTCAAAACTTGACTCTTCAGACAAGCATATAATCTGGCTTAAGCAACTCATATAACCTTCACTGGGGCACATGCTGTCTAACTCGAGCTCTACCACTTGTGATCTCGCCCCTTTTGCCCCCCCCCCCCAATCCTTTAGAATGTAAGCTCACAAGGGCAAGGCTCTTTTTCCTATTGTCTCCTGTTCTCACATCATTTGGTTTGAACCTTGTAGCATCTAGTTTGTATAGGTCCCTGTACTATAAGTTTTACCTTGTCTGTAATTATTCCTTGTAAAGCGCTATGGAAGATGATGGCACTATATAAACAAACAACAACAACCATACCTTACAGTAGATCTTACGTGTCACTACTTTTCAACAAGGTGGAAATAACTATGTGTTAAGCCCTTTTTTCTTGGTAAGCCCCATTCAGGGTCCACACTGCTAGTTTTAGGGACTGGACCTGTGGATGGACAAGTGACCCTGGTAAATGTGGTACATCTAGAAACTCTGGTAGAAGCCATAAGGGGGCTTCTACTGACATACGGGACACCATGGTCTCCTGGGCCAATGTGGTGCAATCAGGAGAACCCTGGCTTGGTCTCTTGATTTTTCTTAGGACTAAAAAGGTAAACAGCCTCATCGGGGGGGGGGGAAATGCATAACAGAGGCTGAATTCTCCCCACTGATTGCTGGATGCATCCAGACCCCAAGACACCAGAGGAGGGAGAAATGCTTCCGGGACTTGGAATTCTGGTTGTTGGCAAACAAATCTGTCTGGTTACCCCCATCAAGTCACTATCTGGGCAAACACCTCCTGATGTAGTACCCACTCTTTCTGGTCTATTCTTACTCTGCTCAAGAAATCTTTTAAAGTGAATCACTTAGATGGACCTGACATTTCCGTCCAGGCTCTGCAGCAGGGATTCAGTCAGTCTGGAAAGTTCCCAAGATCTAGCCATACACGGGGGTTAAAAAAGGCAGCCACCTTGATGTTGTCGTTGTCAATCTGGTTGTCTCTGGTTGTCATTCTGACTCTAGTTCCCTAAAAGCTTAATTTACGGCTAGGAGTTCCCTGAAGTTGGAGGAGTTCTGGGTCATGGATCTTGGCCACACACCCTGAAAGTATTGCCCCTGGCAAGGAGCTCCCTAGGCAAAGGAACTTGCATCGGTCTCGGTCATTACCACTAGGGGTTCTATCTGGTGCCAAGGCTTCCCATCTGCCACATTCTCTGACAAGGTCCACCTTACCAGACTTTTGCAGACCTGTTCCGGTAAGACAACTAACCGATACAGGGAGGCTTTATCTTTGTCCCATGCGTCCAGAAAGAAAGCCTGCAAGAGATGAGAATGGAGCTGGGCCCAGGGAACTGCTGGTATGGAGGAGGTCATGAGACAGAGCATGGGCAGAAATAGACTGGTGTGAGAGAACTTGTTTCACGTATTCCGCAATCTTTTCCATCTTGGCCCTTGTAAGAAGGCTGGGTCAGGTAATCTATCTTGTACGTGCATCTTCTTTCTGGGATGAGGCTGGACTTTTCCGAATCCAATATCCAACCTAACTCTCTGAGACAAATTAAGGTTTTCTGCAAGGCTGCTAAAAGGGAGGACCTATCCCTCGCAAAAAAATACAATTCTGTTATTACTCACCTGTAGAATTGGTAATATACGTATACAGCACGTCCTGTTCCAGAATATTCCTTACACATGGGTAATACATCCACAAGATGCCGCCTGCAGAACTTTGCGCCAAAAGCAGCATCAGCTGAGGCCTTAACATCAACCTTGCAAAACTTAGAAAAAGTATGAACAGAAGACCAAGTGGCGGCCTTGCAAACTTGTTCAACAGAAGCTTGGTGCTGAAAAGCCCAAAAGGCACCAATAGCACGAGTAGAATGAGCAGTAAGGCGGAATGGAGGCTCCTTCCCCTTAGCAGAGTAGACCTGTACCACAGCCTGACGGATCCACTTGCCGATAGTGGACTTAGCTGGAGCCAGACCTTTCTTAGGTCCAGACGGGAGCACAAAAAAAGCATCAGTCTTCCTGAAGGATTCAGTAGCCACCAAATAGAACTTCAGAGTCCTGACCACATCCAGAGAATGTAAAACCCGCTCCTTAGGATTACTAGGATTAGGGCAAAGAGAAGGCAACACAATGTCCTGATTGAGATGAAAAGCAGACACAACCTTAGGCAGAAAATCTGGCTTAAAACGAAACACCACCTTGTCCTGGTGTCTCTCAAAGTAGGGAGGTTTGATGGAAAGCGCCGCCAACTCAGAAATACGCCTAACAGAAGTGATAGCCACCAAAAAGGCTACCTTAAGAGTCAATATGGACAAAGGGGCCTCACGCAAAGGCTCAAAGTGAGACCCTTGCAATGCAGATAAGACCAAGTTCAAATCCCAGACTGGTAACATAGGCTTACGTGGCGGACGCACGTGAGTAACCCCCTGGAAGAAGGTCTTGACCAGACGATGGTGAGCAAAGGATCTTTGGAAGAATATGGCGAAAGCAGAAACATGACCTTTGAGGGTACTAAGCTGAAGACCCAAATCCAAACCATGTTGCAAGAATTCCAGAATCCTGGGGATAGAAAACACCCGACATGGAAGCAACTTAGACTCACACCAGTCAATGTAAGCATGCCATACCCTATAGTAGATGGATGACGAGGACTGTTTTCTAGCCCGAATCAGAGGCAGGCGGCCCCTTCTCCATCAGGATGGAGGTTTCAGCAGCCTCAAAGACAGCGTTTGTAAATTGGGGTGGCGTAGGTGGAGGCAGGGTGTAATGATCTACTGCCTGTCTGCGAACCACACTCTTCTTTGCCAACAGGGGGCCACCAGTATGGCTGGCACCCTTTCCTGAGCTATCTTGCGCAACACCCTGCCCAGCAGGGGAAAAGGGGGAAAGACATACAGAAGCGGAAACCCCTTCCAAGACATTGCCAGGGCATCCGTGGCCAGGGGAACCTGGGACAGAGAGACAAAGACTGGAATCTTGTGATTGTGACGGTATGCAAACAGATCCACATCCGGTTGACCCCAGCGGTGGCACAGGGAGCGAAACACCCTGCTGCTGAGGGACCATTCTCCCAGACGAGAGGTCCCCCTGCTCAGAGAGTCTGCCTCCAGATTCTCCACCCCTGGGATGTACACAGCTGAGATGCAGGGAACATTTTCCTCTGCCCAGGACAGTATCAGGGACACTTCCTTGAGGGCCCTCTTTCTCCGGGTCCCTTCCTGATGATTGATGTAGGCAACCGCCGTCTGGTTGTCCGAGCGGACCTGAACAGCTCGACCCCTCAGGTGTGGGGTTAAGTGGGCGAGAACCAACCTGATCGCCCTCAATTCCAGAAAGTTGATAGGGGCATGGGCCTCTTGAGGGCCCCACTGACCCTGGAATTTCAGGGACTTCCAAAAGCCCCCTCCAACCTGTCAGACTGGCATCCGTGGTGAGTTTCCCAGCAGGGGGCCAGAAAAGGAACCTGCTGGTGGGCAGATCCAGAGTCCAGCAACCAGGATAGAGACCGCCTGACCAAAGGGGACAGGACAAACACCTGATCCAAGGACACAGGGTCCCAATCCCATACTGACAGGAGGTGAAGCTGAAGAGGCCTCATGTGAAACTGAGCATATGGAACAAATTCAAAGCAGGACACCATCAGGCCTACCAGCTGCATTCCCTGCCTGATGGATGGATGACGACAAGAAAGAAGGAGCTGAGTCTTCTCTTGCAGACTCTCCCCCTTCTGCTGAGGAAGAAAGATCTTGACCTGAGATGAATCCAGAATCATGCCCAGGAAGGACTTCACCATGGAAGGAGACAGGGAAGATTTGGGGTGGTTGATCACCCAGCCAAATGACTCCAGTGTGGACACACCACCCGAGTATCCAGCTCGGCCTGTTGAGAAGCGATGAGCATGTCGTCCAAGTAGGGAAGAATGCGAATGCCCTGAGATCTCAGCAGAGCCCTAACTCCTGCCAGCACCTTGGTGAATACCTTGGGGGCCGAGGTGAGACTGAAGGGCAAGGCCACAAATTGGTAGTGCTGATCCTCCAGAGCGAACCTGAGGAATCTCTGATGACCTGGAAAGATAGGTACGTGAAGGTAAGCATCCTTGATATCTACAGAGGTTATGAAGTCCCCTGGGCGTAGGAAAGTCACAGCTGAGCGCAGTCTCCATGCAAAAGTGTCTGAATCTGACAAATTTGTTGAGGTGCTTCAAATCCAGGATGGATCTGATGGACCCATCTTTTTTGGGGGTGATGAAAAGATTGGAGTAATAGCCTTTGCCCCTTTCCCTCAAGGGCACCCTACAGATGACACCCTGTTCCAGAAGGCCTTGGACAGACCCTGAGCTGACAGGGGGTTTTGAGCTAACCGGGATTTGATGAATCTTGGGGGCGGCCAGGCTGCAAACTATCTTGTAACCGGAAGATACTACCTCCTGAATCCACCGGTCTGAGACATGACGCCTCCAGACATGAGCCAAGAGCCGAAGCCGCCCCCTCACCCGGATGGGTGAGAGCGCCCCTTCATGCCTGAGAGGGTTTGAGGGAGGACTTAGGCTTGGGACCCCAGGAGGGGCCAGGGCGGCCATGTCCTCTGCCCCTGCCCCAAAAATCTCCACGGGCTCCAGCAAAGGAAGCTCCCCGTCCAATTCTGGAGCCCCTGAAGGAAGGAGAAAAGGCACCTGAACCACGAAAGGACCGGGGCTGCCTTCTACGCTAAGTAACTTGCCTCCCTTAGCAAACAAGTCCAGAGGTTCCCCAAAGAGGCGCAGCCCCCTGAAGGGAAACCCAGTGAGAGCCTTCTTAGCAGCGTTGTCAGCTGCCCACTGGCGCAGCCAGACCAAGCGCCGTATAGCCACTAACAAGGCAGATGCCCTGCCACACATTCTAATGGTATCATCCATGGCAGAGAGGACATATGCAACAAATTTCTCACAACGCAGAAGAGCTCTATACTCTTCACTACCAGCATCATCAGGGGCCCCATCTAAGAGACTCCTGAGCAGGCTTTTAATAGCAACAGCCGTAATGGCAGAGGCACAGACGGGACGCAGCGCATGGCAAGCCAGCTGATTTATGCGCCTGTCCTCCCCATCCCTTAGTGTAGTAGAGTCAGGGGAATGCATGACGGATGTGTTGGACAGTCCCAGAACTGGTGCATCCACCTCAGGAGGACATGACCACCGTTTAACCATTTCAGCAGGAAAGGGATACCTCTTATCCCAACTCTTTGGCACCCACTCCTTCAGCACTAGATTAGGGGGCGCAGGCCCAGCCACCGGTAACCCAGACTGCAGCGCAAGCGTCTGCTGGGCGCAGGGAACACACACCCTGACATCATCACTTATAGGGGATACCCCACACGTTACACACAGCCGAGCTTGTCCCGAAGGAACCCCGAGCACATTATCCTGAGAATAATCATATGGTGATTATTGTGGCACAATAGGCCAATTGGGATTGACGCCAATAAGGCTACCCGGGATGCCCCAATAGCCCGCTAGGGAAGTGGGAGGTAAGGGAATACAATAGTCCTCCAATAAGAGTTAACACTAAATAGAGGGGATAGGACCGGGAGAAACCACAAAAGTTTGACCCGCCTGCAAGACATAAGCAAAAAGATCCCATAAGCAATATGCAATACAGAGAATACAAAATAAATCAGCCCGCAGGGGCACTTACTGACCGCAAAAGGGAGGCGCCAGACACATGCAGCAGAGATCTAAAATGGCGCCCGCATATACCTCGAGGGGCGGGCCGTAGAGACAGCCCCCCCTGAAAAGCGTGAAAATGACAAGACCAGCCAATCATGGCGCAGCAACGCCTGAGGCGATGTCGCCGCGGAGCGGAGTACAAGCGTGCGGAGGCGGCAAAAGAAACCAGTGCAACCAATTCAAAGGGGTCATAACATAAATCATATAGACAAGACATGCACCCCCCCCCCCCCCAGGTCTACCAGGGAGAGCGAAGGGGAAGCGACGGCCAGCCTAAAGGGAGCCAACTGTGGGGACAGGGGGCATCCCATAAGGCTCACTATGGGCCTGTACCGCCTACCCTTTGGTGGGGGACTGCGGTTGGAGCAGCGCTCCTTAGCACCTGACAGAGGTGCTGCCTACCTTCACCCGAACCAGTGCAGCCTAAGCTGGGAGGCAGTAAAAGGAAACGGGTGGGAACAGTCCTACAGGGCCGCAGGCTAATCGTCCCGCTCACCTGCGAGTAGAGAGAACCATCTTCTAGTCATGGCAGCCCAGACTGCAGAGAAGAACTGGGGATTTTGTGGGGGGTCCCTGGTATATATGGGGCCGGGGGGGGGGGGGGGGCTACTTTCTGTCTCTGCAGTCCAGCGCCACTGGATGTATAACCCAAGAGTAAGGAATATCTTATGGAACAGGACGTGCTGTATACTTAGAATATGGCGTCCGCATATACCTCGAGGGGCGGGCCACTAGAGAAGTGATGTGGAAAACATCATCCGCAGAGCCCGCCCCCTCCCCCCGAAGAGCGCGAATCGCGCCCACATGATCCCGTTGTCCAATGACAGAGCGGTAGAGCCTGAGGTAATGTCGCCGCCATCCGCGGAGCGATGTACAAACACGCGGCTGCCAGTAAAAAACACATTGAGCAAGACATGCAGGATACAACAAAATGAATTCTGGCACAAACAAGTGAACATTCAGCTGCTGTTCTTTCAGATGCGATCATGCTGGTCACAGGAGCAGAGGGGCAGGTGATCAGATCATCACCTGCCCCTCTGCTACTGTAGCCAGCATGATCACATCTGTCATCACATCGAGGGACAAAGGAGCTGACGATCGGAGGTAAGTAAAGTAAAAAAAAGTTATTTTTTAATAAAAGTAATAAAAAAAAAAAATAGTAATTTTTTCTTATGCATCAGTGTGTTTTTTTAATGTTAACCCTTTGTGAACTGGTAAGGGGTCCATGAAACCCCTGTACCAGTTCACAAGGCTGGGGGCTGGCAAGTCACCTGCAACTAGCAGGTGACTTGCCATTAACCCCGCAGCCCCAATTACCTGCCTCACCAAAGC
The DNA here is from genome assembly GCA_027917425.1 of Gastrophryne carolinensis. Classification (NCBI taxonomy): domain Eukaryota; kingdom Metazoa; phylum Chordata; class Amphibia; order Anura; family Microhylidae; genus Gastrophryne; species Gastrophryne carolinensis. The sequence continues at coordinate 324,703,794 of CM051234.1, forward strand.
CCGGGGGGGGGGGGCAGAAGAGCCCGGGCCCACACAGGCTATGTGAGCTTGTAGGCTGCAGGGTGGAGGGGCCACAAAAGCTTTATTTTTAAGGGTTTCTACAAGCCCCCATAGCTGGTCCCGGGCTGGTTATGACTGGTAAGGGGGACCCTACGTCACGTTAGCCTAACCCTTAAAATTAAAAAAAAAAAAATGGCATTCATTAATAAATATACAATTCTGTGATTACACACCTGTAGAATTGGTATTATGAGTATACAGTACGTCCTGCTCCAGATACAATACTTACTATAGGGTATTACTCCGCCAGATGGCGCTGGACTCTAGAGACATCGAAAATAGGCTCCTCCCGGCCCCTCAAATACCCAGGGACCTCCCACAAATCCCCAGCATTGAAAAGCAGTTAACAAGAAGCCGGGAGAATTAAAACAACCCAAACTACTAACTATAACAATGATAACCACCATACAGGGGATCCAAGATAATGCAAAACCAAGGGTGGGGTGGAGCAGGACGTACTGTATACTCATACCAATTCTACAGGTGAGTAATCACAGAATTGTATTATTCTTAGTATACAGTACGTCCTGCTCCAGATACAATACTTACTATCGGGACATCCAATAGCAGTGTCCATAAAGTAGGGTGGGATCCCCAAAGTTAACAGCAGACAGTTTAAACCACTGCCGCCTGCAGAACCTTTCGGCCAAAAACAGCATCAGCTGAGGCCCTAACATCAACCTTGTAAAACTTTGAAAAGGTATGAACAGAAGACCAAGTAGCGGCCTTGCAAACTTGTTCAACAGAAGCCTGGTGCTGAAAAGCCCAAGAGGCACCAATAGCACAAGTGGAATGAGCAGTAAGGCGGAAGGGAGGATTCTTCCCCTTAGCAGAGTAGGCCTGAATCACAGCCTGACGAATCCACTTGCTGATAGTAGACTTGGCAGGAGCCAAACCCTTCCTAGGACCAGAAGGGACCACAAAAAGAGCATCAGTTTTCCTGAAAGGTGCAGTAGCCACCAGATAGTACTTCAGACACCTAACCACATCCAAATAGTGCAAAACCCTCTCCTTAGCATTGATAGGATTAGGGCACAAAGAAGGAAGAACAATATCCTGATTCAAATGAAAAGCAGACACTACCTTAGGTAGAAAGTCAGGTTTGACACGAAACACCACCTTGTCCTGGTGTCTCTCATAGTAGGGGGGCTGAATGGACAGCGCCGCCAACTCGGACACACACCTGACAGAAGTGATAGCCACCAGAAATACATCCTTGAGCGTAAGAATGGCCAAGGCAGCATCCTGCACAGGTTCAAAGGGAGCACCCTGCAAGGCTGACAGAACCAAGTTCAGATCCCAAACAGGCACCATAGGCTTACGTGGGGGACGCACATGAGTGACCCCCTGGAAAAAAGTCCTGATCAGAGGGTGCTGAGCAAAGGACTTCTGGAAGAAAATAGCCAGGGCAGAAACTGGACCCTTCAGAGTACTGAGTTGGAGCCCCATCTCCAACCCATGCTGCAGGAACTCCAGAATCCTGGGAATAGAGAACACACGACAGGGAAGAGACTTATTCTCACACCAGTCAATGTAGGCACGCCAAACCCTGTAGTAAATGGAAGAGGAAGACTTCTTCCTAGCTTTAATCAAACTATCCACAACCGAGGAAGACAGCCCCTTCTCCATCAAGATGGAGGTTTCAGCAGCCAAGCCATCAAAACCAGAGTTTGTAAATTGGGATGGCGTAGTAAGCCCTGAGTAAGCAGATCTGGCACCAAGGGCAGAGCGTACTGATCTACTGCCAGTTGCACCACGTCTGCGAACTTGGCCACCTGGGGGCCACCAGAATTGCTGGCACCCCTTCCAGAGCAATCTTGCGCAGAACCCTGCCCAGCAGGGGAATTGGAGGGAAGACATACAGTAACTGAAAGTCCTTCCATGACATTGCTAGCGCATCCGAGGTCAGGGCCAGAGGATCCCTGGACAGAGAGACAAAAGCTGGGAGCTTGTGATTGTGGCGGGACGCAAACAGATCCACATCTGGTTGGCCTCAACGGTGACACAGAGATTGAAACACCCTGTTGCATAGGGACCATTCTCCCTGGCGAGAGGTCCCCCTGCTCAGAGAGTCCGCCAGGTGATTTTCCACCCCCGGGATGTACACAGCTGAAATGCAGGGGACATTGGCCTCCGCCCAAGTCAGGATCAGAGACGCTTCCTGGAGGGCCCCCTTGCTCCGGGTCCCTCCCTGATGATTGATGTAGGCAACTCCCGTCTGGTTGTCAGAGCGCACCTGAACAGGCAGGCCCCGAAGAGGAGTAGTCAAGCGAGCCAGAACTCACCTGATCGCCCGCAGCTCCAAGACATTGATAGGTGTGTGGGCCTCCTGAGGACCTCACCTCCCCTGGAACCGCAGGGACTTCCAGAAACCCCCCCAACCTGACAGACTGGCATCCGTAGTGACCAGGGGTTCCAGGGGACTCTCTGAGCAGGGGGACCTCTCGCCAGGGAGAATGGTCCCTATGCAACAGGGTGTTTCAATCTCTGTGTCACCGTTGAGGCCAACCAGATGTGGATCTGTTTGCGTCCCAGGGAGGGGTAAGAAAGGATCTGCCCCCCAACAGGTTCCTTGAGTCAATCCACCACAAGAGGGACCTCCTGACCAGGGGGGAGAGCACACAGACCCTGTCCAGGGACGCTGGGTCCTTGTCCCATACAGACAATAGGTGAAGTTGCAGAGGCCTCAAGGGGAACGGAGCATAAGGGACCGCTTCAAAGCACGCCACCATCAGGCCCACCAGCTGCATCCCCTGCCTGATGGAGGGATGGGGACAAGCTAGGAGGGACTGAGCCTGTGCAATCAGAATGTCCACCTTCTGCTGAGGAAGGAAGATCCTTGCCTGAACTGTATCCAGATTCATTCCTAGGAATGAAGTTACCAAGGAAGGGGACAGTGAGGACTTGGGGTGGTTGATCACCCATCCAAATGACTCCAGAGTAAACACCAGCTGAGTATCCAACACTGCCTGATGTTGAGACTGGGAAGTGATGAGGATATCGTCCAGATAGGGAAGCACGCGGACGCCCTGACATTTGAGCAGAGACATCACGCCAGCCAGCACCTTGGTGAACACCCTGGGAGCTGAAGTGAGGCTGAAGGGCAAGGCCACAAATTGGTAGTGTTGATCCTTCATAGCAAACCTGAGGAACCTTTGATGACCTGCGAACACAGGAATATGAAGGTAAGCATCTTTAATGTCCACAGAAGTCATGAAATCCCCTTGGCACAGGGAACTGATGGCAGAGCGCAGAGTCTCCATGCGAAAGCGCCTGCCCCTGACAAATTTGTTGAGGATCTTCAAGTCCAGGATGGGCCTGACAGAACCATCCTTTTTGGGTACTGTGAATAGGTTGGAATAAAAGCCCTTGCCCTTTTCTCTTAAAGGGACCTGGCAGATGACCCCCAGCTCCAGGAGGCCTTGCACTGCTTGCACTAGCTCCTGAGCTGACACAGGGTCCTGAGGAATCCGGGATCTGATGAATCTTGGAGGGGGACAGGTAGCAAACTCTATCTTGTAACCGGGGGACACTACCTCCTGAGTCCACCGGTCTGAGACATGAAGCCTCCAGACGTGAGCGAAGTGCTGCAGCTGTCCCCCACCCGGATGGGTGAGGGCGCTCCATCATGCCTGAGGGGGCTTGGGAGAGGATTTAGCTTTGGGACCCCAGGAGGAGCCAGGACGTCCACGTCCTCTGCCTCTACCCCAGAAACCCCCCTTCCCTGTCTTGCACCACGGTAAGGGGAGGAGAAGGAACCCTGACCCCGAAAGGGCAGAGGTTGCCGCCTGCGCTGGGGTAACCTGCCTCCCTTAGCAAAAAGGTCCAGGCGGTCTCCAAACAGATGCAGTCCTTTAAAAGGGAAAACCAGTGAGGGCCTTCTTGGCAGCGTTGTCAGCAGCCCACTGGCGCAGCCAAACCGAGCGGCGTATAGCCACCATGAGGGCAGAAGTTCTGGCACACATTCTGATGGTGTCATCCAATGCTGATAGTACAAAATTTACAAAAAACATCACAACTGGAAAGTGCATTAAACACCTCACAAGGCAAATCATCAGGGGCACTATCAAGCATATTTCTGATAAGGGTTCTAGTGGCCACAGCAGTAATGGCAGAGGCACAGACCGGGCGCAGCGCCGTCCCCGCACATGCAAAGGCGTGGGATGCCAGCTGATCAATACGCCGGTCTTCGGCATCCCGCAGGGAAGTAGAATCAGGGGAATGCATGACAGAGGTGTTAGAAAGCCCTAGGATCGGGGCATCCACCTCGGGGGGGGGGGCAGGGGTGAAGACCAACATTTAACCACCTCAGCAGGAAAGGGATACTTCCTATCCCAACACTTTGGAACCCCGGAAAGTTTACTGGGGCGCTCCCATTACTTGAGCACAAGGTTATGGAAATGGTTATGGTTATGGAAATGTGCCTGCTCTGGAAATTCCAAACGTGATCTTGCTGTATGGAAAAGCTCCCCTCTTTGCCTGGGAGCCTCAACAGGGAGAGAGATAGACAGAACCTCAAAAATCTGGGTCAATAATCTGTCAGTGTCATCCGGGGCCCAGGGGTCAGAGCCAGAATCGTCATGACCCCTTGGTCTCTCATCAGATGAGCCTGAATCAGAATCAGAGCTCCCCTTCATCAGACGGGGTATAGCCACACAGATTCCAAAACTACTCAGTTCCCATAGGGAAAACAGTAACATTAGGCGTCAAGTGCCGATTCTTAGCAGGGGCCTTGCGCGCTAAAGACTTCGCAATAATCTGTTCAACAGTAGCCAGTCTAGAAGACACATCAGGCTGAGAATCCCCACTAGTATGCAACTCAGTAGGAGTGGGGTTTAAGCTTGGGGGAGTAGGTGAAGTGAAACGAGGTGCAGCCACTGGCAGGCCAGATTGCAATGCAAGCACCTGCTCAGCACAGGGTACACAGACCCGCGCCTTGTCAGCGTCAGCATGAGGCTGCCCACACGCTACACACAGCCGGTCTTGTCCCGAAGGGACCCCGGTAACATTATCCTGGGATGCCTCCATATGGTGATTATAGCGGCGCTATACGCCGATAGGGAATAACGCTATATAGCAACCCTGGATGCCCCAATAACCCGCTAGGGACGTGGGAGTATAATTTTTACAAGGCCTGCAAGTAATATACTAAAAACAGGGCCAGGAGAAGCCAAGAAGGGTTCGTCCCGCCTGAAAGACATAAGCAGACAAGACCTTAAGTACATCGTAACAAAAGTGAAGCAGATAAAGTCGCCCACAAGGGCACTTACGGACCGCGGTAGGTAGGCGTCCGTCGCGCATAGGCCAACCAAGTCAGAAAGATGACATTGGTATATCCCGAAGGGCAGGCCAGTAATAGCGATGACGCGGAACGTGGCAAAAATGCCCCCCCCCCCGAAGAGCGCAAAGCCAGAAGGCCAACAGCCAATGATGGCGCACCTGCGCCCGAGGTAATGCCGCAGACAAGCGCGGAACAAAGTCAGCGCGCGGCGGCAAATTTAAAAGCAATAAAGACAAGTCAAAAGTGAAAGCAAAGACTGCATAACATACATATCTATACACATACACATCCCCCCCCCCCTCTTTCCCCGAAGACTACAAGGAGGATGAGGGAGGACGGCGGTCACTTAAATAGGGCCCACCGATAGGCAGGGGCAAGGGGCAATAGTGCGGGGGGACATCCCATAGAGGCTCACCATAAGCCTGAACCGCCTACCCTTTGGTGGGGGATTGCGGTGGAGCAGCGCTCCTAAGCACCAACGGCGTTGCTGCCTACCTTCACCCGACCAGCTCAGTCAAGGCTGGGAGGCATATTACTAGTGGGACGGGTGGGAATAGTCCTACAGGGCCGCAGGTTAATAACCCGGCTCACCTGCGAGTAGAGAGCCAATTTCTCGTCCTTCGCAGCCAGACTGCAGAGAAATTCTGGGGATTTGTGGGGAGGTCCCTGGGTATTTGAGGGGCTGGGAGGAGCCTATTTTCGATGTCTCTGCAGTCCAGCGCCATCTGGCGGAGTATATCCCAACTGTAAGTATTAGATTTGGAGCAGGACGTACTGTATACTAAGAATATCCAGACATCTTCACAGTCCCTTGTGACTGCATGAAAGGAATTGAGATCATGCCACAGCCTGCCCTATAGCCCAGGAGGGTTTTTTTTTTCTAACTTGTGGTCCCCGTCACGGCTGAGGTGAGTTTATTGGCTATAGGTCAAGAACCAGCTTTTCAGCTTAGAGGCAATGAGGGAGGAACTGAGGGGGTATGGGGAGAAGACAGCAGAGCTTTAGAATGGAAAAGCCTAGAATGGATGCTTTCTGAGTGGTAAAAAAAAATAAAAAACAGCCTCTAACCTGAGAAAGAAGCACAGAGTATATGTAATTTCTTTTTACAATGTTTGCTTGCATAGAGGGTCTGCTCCTAGCGCTTGCGGACCTCAAAGCCTGCAGAATTGTCTTGGAGATTTGTAGAGATGGCAATAACAGCAACAGTTCTACACCCAAGCCCTTATGGATTCATTAAGACCTCGCCAGTTGAATGAATATATGGTTTCCCAAAAGATGATTTTATATCATTATACCCTGTCAAACACATAGCAGTATATGCATCAGAATAACTGGGCCTCAGGAAGACCCTAATGCCAAGCACCCCATCTGGTAGGTTTAGGCAAAAGAACTTACATTATTTTAAAAAGGAACGAGCACTGGCCTAAAACGGAGTTTAAATCCTGGGGTTTTGTTGTTCTTTATATATTATTTTTTTTTCTCTACATGTCCTATAGAGAGAAAAATAGGAGCCCCACGCTTGCAGTAAAGATTTATTTTTTATGCCAAATCAAATGAAGAGAAAAGAATTGGGTTATAGCAATGCATTTCTTACAAGTCCTAAAAAGAGTACTCACCTGTAGAATTAATTTCTCTTCCATTATTACTTCAGGACATCAGAAGAATTCAGAGACTGAACGGGTTAACGTCTCCTGAAGGGTGTGGTCTGCAAGAACAAAGGTGTGTCTCCACCTCCCGGGCTATATCCACCTTGCTGACTTGATGCACTTCAGTTTAATTAAAAAGCAGTAGAACCAGCCGCCCGGGAGGCATACCTATCCTATTGGAAACAAAAGGCTGGAGACAAAATACAAGACTCCTCTCTCCGTTTAATCTTTTTTTTCATTATGCTGATCATTATTTACAGCAACTATTTACATATTTACCACTCCACTAAAACTAGGCATCCAACACCTGGACATAGTAACCTAGCAGACAGGGAGGGTCTGATGTCCTGAAGTAATGGAAGAGAAATTAATTCTCAGAATATTCTTTTCTATCCCATTTTACTTCAGTCCATCAGAAGAACTCAGAGACTGAATGGGACCTTCAAAAGCAGTACCCTAATTCGTCTGGGATCCCCAAACCTTATTCCTTTCAGGAATAAGACATTCCAAAAACCCTTATTCCATTCAGGAATAAGGCAACTCAAAAACCCTTATTCCATTCAGGAATAAGACATCTCAAAAACCTTATTCCATTCAGGAATAAGACATTCCAAAAACCTTTATTCCTTCCAGGAATAAGACATTCCAAAACCATCTAATTACCTCTGTATGTAATTCCTTCCTACTAAAGGCTGTACCTTATAGAATTTGGTAAAGGTATGAGCTGAAAACCAAGTAGCAGCTTTGCATACTTGTTCTATTGAAGCTTGATGCTAAAAGCCCAAGACGCTCCAATAGCTCTTGTCAAATGAGCAGCAGTCCTAAAAGAAGAATCCTTCCCCTTAGGGAATATAGGCTCTTACCACTGCCTGTCTAATCCATCACTGATGGTAGACTTAGACGGTGGAAGACCTTTCCGTGTACCCTCAGGTATGACAAAATAAGAAGTCTGACCCACGGAAAGATTGTGTAGCAGCGAGATAGTATCTTAGTGCTTTTCCCTACATCCAGCAATCTAGAATCCTCTCTTTATCGGACACTGGAGTAGGACATAAGGAAGACAATTCACCTCTTCATTAAGATGGAAACCACCTTAGGAAGAACATCCTGTTTAAAGTAGAAGACGAACTTGTCCTTATGTAACACTAAATAAGGAGACTTAAAGCGGACCTTCACTCTAAATAAGAGTCTATCTTATATGTTTCCCACACCCTGTACATACAGATTGCTCACATTAAAAATCATCCTACCTGCATCTACTGCATTTTATAAGCCTTTAAACATCCAAGATGGCGGCTTATGGAAGCTGCCATTTTTGCAGGCAGCCTGCAAACAGGAAGTGCCTGCAAACAGGAAGTGACTGTGCTGCTCTGCATTCTGGGACTGCTGACCTTTCCCTGACCCCAGCTCTGCTCTGTCTGAGCAAAGCACAGCTATAACCTGCCCCCCTGTACCTTATCCCACTCTCCTCTCCTCAGTAAGTGTGATGCTTCTGAGTCAAGATGGCGGCGCCCGTATCCTAAATTCCCGAACAGAGTTGCAGCCCAGTGGGGAAAAGTATAATAAATTAGTGACTAAACATGTAAAATATATTAATTTTAGATGCTGAGGAATTGTTTTTTAAGAGTTTGGGCTTTTCATTAAATCATGGTGAAGGTCCGGTTTAACTGATAAGCTGCTAATTCAGAAACCTTCCTTACTGAGATTATTGCCACTAAAAAGATAACCTTAAGAGTCAATAAACATAATGATGCATCTGCCAATAGTTCAAAAAGGAGGACTCTGATAAGGAGCTGATTAAACTAAGTTCAGGTCCCAAACCGGCAGAAGTAGCTTACGAGGAGGCCGCACATGAGCTACTCCGTATACAAAAAGCTTTGATATGTTCATTCACAGCAATGGGTTTCTGAATAAAAAAAGATAGATAAAGCAGATATCTGTCCCTTTAAAGTACTCAATTGAAAACCTTCATCAAGACCTTTCTGCCAAAAAAATCAAATATTCTGGGAACAGAAAATTCTACCAGCGAACCTTCTGGATTCGCACCAAGCGATAATGCTTCCCAGACTCTATAGTAGATCATTGATGAAGGCTTCTTTCTGGCCTGAATCATAGTCTGCATGACTATGTCCGAAGAACCCCCTTTCTGCCAAGATAAAGGATTCAATAGCCAGGCCATCCAAGCCTGGCATCCAAACTGAATCGCTCTCAGTTCCAGGATATTTATGGAGAGTTTGCTCTCCTTCAGACTCCACTGTCCCTGGAGTGTTGGTGACTCCATGACACTCCCCCAACCCGATAGACTGGCATCCATGGTGATAATCTTCCACTGTACTGGAAGGGAGGATTTGCCAGTCTGAAGAGGCTGAGGACCAGGCTAGAGACTGCCTTGTTGACGGTGTCATGCAAAAAGAGCGATCCAGAGTGTGTGGGTCTTGATCACAGATCGTGAGCAATTCCATCTGCAGGGGTCTTGTGTGAACAGCGCAAAAGGTACTGACTCAAAGCAATATATCAGGCCCAAAAGACATATTCCTTGACGAATCGTCGGGTGAGGGCAAGACAAGAGACCCTGTACCCTGTCCTGGAGTATGAGTCACTTCTGTGTTGGAAAAAACACTTTTGCCTGAGACGTGTCTAATGACAGTCCCAGAAAGAATAACTCTTGAAGCTATGATATGATATTTGACTTAAGAATTCGACTGGATAGTCAAATATCCAATGTCGATCATCAGATAGTCTGTGTATCCTTCTGGGCCCCCTGACATGATGGGGCCCATATCAACAGATAGTCTAAGTAAGGGATTATATGTATACCCTGACTTCTTAGAGAAAACATGAGACCTGCCAACACCTTGGTAAACACCCCTGGTGCTGAAAATAGACTGAAGGGTAACTCCACAAACTGAAGATGTAGGCCACCTACAGCAAAGTAGGTATGTATCCTTATGTATACACTGCCCAGCTGGAGTAACTTCACTGTGGATCAACAACTTCAATCTCTAAAAAGGCGAGATACGGCAGATCTCAATGCTTCTGCTTTCTGCAGAATTCGGGATACCCCTGACCAAGAGAATCTCCAAGGGGGTATGGCTCCTAATTTGATCTTGTAACCTGAGGATACAACTTCCTGTATCCAAATATCTGTTACATGAAGCCTCCAAATATGAGCAAAATGTAGAAGCGGTCCCCCCACACCTGCAAGTGTGGGGGGCGTCCCTTCATGCCTGAACAGGCCTTGAAGGGGGTCTGGCTTTATTCTGCCAGACACCTGTTGCTTAATTAGGAACTTTGTCTTATTCCAAAAATCTCTTTGGTATCCCGAAGAGGCCGAACCTCTAACCGGAACCCCGGAGTATTAGAGGCCCTGCCGAAGCGGTATTAGACTTCGGCTTCTGTGGCAGATTAGATGATTTACCACTAGCAGCATGCTTTACCATGTCAACCAAGCACTCCCCAAACAGACACCCCACCTTAAAGGGGAGTCCTGTCATTCTTTTTTGGAGGCTATGTCAGCTGACCATTGCTTAAGCCATAAAGCATGCCTTAAGGCTAACACCAGAGCTAGGCCTCTGGCACTTAACCTGCTCAATCCTCCATAGCCCTTATCATATACCTGTTGTAGCCAACTGGTCTTGATCACCTGGGAGCATGACTTCCATGAATGACCCCTACGAGTCTTCAAGTGCAGTTGTTCTAACAACCTCCTGCTCCCCAAAATGGATGTAGCCCAGGCCGGCCGCAAGGTCGACCTCCACTATTCAAGGATGGCATAACCAAAAATCTTTAAAAAGACCTGGCCCCAGAGCATCCACCACAGGAGGGTGAGACCATAATTCAATCTGATCTGGAGGAAAGGGATACATAGTATCTAGTACTTTAGGAATGGTCGGACGACAACCTGACTTCTGCCATTCCCTACTGATCAGATTAGAATAATGCGTATGCTCTGCAACATCCTCCAGAATCGAGGAAATTAAAACCATCCATCCATCTTAACTGAGCACCCCCTTGTGTAGAGGACTTCTGAATACGAGTCCCTACTGGATAAATCCTCCCAACGGATAACTTCCTGGGAGACTATGGCAGCTACAATATCCTCTTCAAGTTAGAGGATAAATCTTTTCTTTAAAAACCCTTTTTAGTAGCCAATCCTTCTAAATGACTCTCTAAAGGTTTAGGACCACTTGAGGGCTGCCGACAGAGTTTAAAGACTCAGAAGGAGGCTATGGCAGTCACAATATCCTCTTCAAAACTCAGAGAAATTTTTATTTTTTTTTCAAAACCTTCTTAGTAGCTCATATGACTTAAAGCTTTTAGGTCCGCTTGAAGGCTGCCGGGGGGGGGGGGGGGGTTTAAGCTCAGAGGGCACCGACAACAAGGGTCAGAACCCTTGCAGGGAGAAGACAATTGTCTTCCATATCCACTACTACAGTAGCATAACCCTGCACACCGTGCTATCCTCGTCCAGTGTCTGTTTGCATACTGGACATGGGGTGAATCTATCTGCTAAAGGACCAGATCCGATTACCCCAGATGCCTCCGTCATGGTGATTAATACTAGATTACCTCCCAGGGGGTCTAAACCCTAGTATGTGAACAGTTCCCGATAGACGCAAGACTATTCTGAGAGCTCAGAGGGTGAACCACATCAATATATTGCCAGTCTCCTCCCACAACATCCTTTAAAAACAAGAACAATTAAAACATTAATATGTATATATGAATAAATATCATATTAATACACATAATTAAAAAATGACCTACCTAAAGATTTAGGTCCGCTTGAGGGTGGTCGTGCAGCGGCTCACGTATTTTTGTGCTTTGCCCGGCGAAGAGCCCCGAAGAACTCCCGGAGGAGAACCGCGATGTTAGCGGTACTTGCCGCTTAGCCCCGTCCGAAAATGTTGCTGTGCGAGCGGCCAGAGGAGAACTGCGATGTTAGCGGTACTTGCCGCTTAGTCCCGGCCGAAAATGTTGCAGGGCGAGCGGCCGGAGGAGAACAGTGATGTTAGCGGTACTTGCCTCTTAGTCCCGGACGGAAATGTTGCAGGGCGAGCGGCCGGAGGAGAACCGCAATGTTAGCGGGTCTTGCCGTTTCACCCGGACGAAAATCTTCCAGCGTGAGTGGAGTAAGAAAAGAGCCGCACACCGGTGCTCGCTGCAATGCTAAGCCGAAAATGTTTCCATAGCGGCGGGCACAAATTTTGAATTTTTCAACCAGTAAAAACACATGGCAATTAAGAGGAAATAAATTCCCCTGGTTCCCCTCAATCAGGCTCACCAGACAAAAGCCTTATGGCTGCTTTTTCCTGTGGTGGAATTCTCAGCCAGGTAGTGTAACTCTTTTAAAAAACAAAAAGGTGACACCACACAGCGCCCCAAGACCCTGGCGCTTACCTTACCATCCTGATCCGCATGCAGCTTAGCTGCGGAGGCAAAGTGGGTCCATTCAGATCCAAGGAGTATAAGGGCCAAGGAACAGTCAGGTTTCCTCTACCCTCACTTCCAAGGCATAATTCCTTTAAAACAGAAAGTAAATAGGAGAGGAATTCAGATAAGTCCTTGCAGTGACCACTGCAAGAAAGAAAACTGAAGTACATCAAGTCAGCGAGGTGGATATAGGCCCGGGAGGTGGAGACACACCTTTGTTCTTGCAGACCACACCCTTCGGGAGAGGTTAACCCATTCAGTCTCTGAATTCTTCTGATGTCCTAAAATAAAATGGAAGAGACATGTAGCCTTAGTCAGTACTTACGCTTCTTTATAATGAAACATAAACCCCAGCAAATCTCTGTAGTCAGGTGGCCAGTATGGGTCCCATTTAATCACTACTTTATCATGACTTGCTCTTATATAGTTGAAGTGTAAAACATCATTCTCACCTGTAAAAAATGTTTTAAAACATATTGATTAAACAGAAAATTAGGCTCTCTGCAGAAAATCAAGGACATCAGAATGCAATTAGGGGGTGTCATTCACAGGAACTTTTTAGCAGATACTTACAGTATATGTGCAAAATTTAAAAACATTGCATTTAAACTGACTTTTGTTGCAAATGTGCTTGTAGCACAGATGCATATAGTGGGCACCACTAATCAAAAACAATGACCAAAACAACTATCCACTAGGAGGTGCTCCCCTGGACCCAAAACCCCAAAAACAAATTGCAAAGAAATTTATAGTAGGACAAAAAATGGGCACACCATCCAAAATATCTTAAAAGACACAGGTAATCGTATTAAGGCCACAAAACCATAAAAAACAAATATACACAACCAGACAAGACAAATCCACTGCCATACTAGGACCATGATAAAACAACAAATAATTCTCCAATAAATTGGGAGGCTACCCCAATTATGTATATGTATGTGGATATATTTATTTCTTACTATTTTTTTTTCATAAGCACCTTATTAAGGGGAATATTGTATTAGGGGTTGGCTTGCTCCAGATATATTTTTGCACAGTGGGTAGCCGCTCAATTTATTGGAGAAATATTTGTTGTATTATCATGGTCCTAGTATGGCAGCCACCTATGTCTTTTTTTTTAAAAGATATTTTGGATGTTGTGCCCAGCTCTTGGTCCTACTTTAAAATTTCTTTGCTGCTTGTAGCACAGATTTGAGAGAAATATTAAAAATACAATTCTGTGATTACTCACCTGTAGAATTGGTATTATACGTATACGTATACATTACATCCTGTTCCAGAAGATATTCCTTACTCTTGGGTTATACATCCAGTAGATGGTGCTGGACTGCAGAGACAGAAAAGTGGCTCCTCCCGGCCCCATATATACCAGGACCTCCCATAAATTCCCCAGTATTGAAAAGCAGTTAAATGAAGCCGGGAGAACTATAACCATTATAAAAAAATTGACCATAAGAACAATCACCATAAAGAGGTAACTAAAAACAATGATAAGGGTGGGGTGGAACAGGATGTGCTGTATACGTATAATACCAATTCTACAGGTGAGTAATCACAGAATTGTATTATTCTAAGAATAAAGCACGCCCTGTTCCAGAAGAATTGTATTATTCTAAGTATACAGCACGTCCTGTTCCAGAAGATATTCCTTACTCTTGGGACATCCAATAGCAGTGTCCGTAAGGTAGTGTGGGATCCCCAAAAGTAACAGCAGACAGTTTAAACCACTGCCGCCTGCAGAACTTTACGACCAAAAGCAGCATCAGCTGAGGCCTTAACATCAACCTTGTAAAACTTAGAAACAGTATGAACAGAAGACCAAGTGGCGGCCTTGCAAGCTTGGTGCTAGAAAAGCCCAAGAGGCACCAGTAGCACGAGTAGAATGAGCAGTAAGGCGGAAGGGAGGCTCCTTCCCCTTAGCAGAGTAGGCTTGTATCACAGCCTGACGGATCCACTTGCTGATAGTGGACTTAGCTGGAGCCAGACCCTTCTTAGGTCCGGACGGGAGCACATAAAGAGCATCAGTCTTCCTGAAGGGTTCAGTAGCCACCAAATAGAACTTCAGAGTCCTAACCACATCCAAAGAGTGTAAAACACTCTCCTTAGAGTTACTAGGATTAGGACACAGAGAAGGCAAAACAATGTCCTGATTGAGATGAAAGGCAGAAACAACCTTAGGCAGAAAATCCGGCTTAAAACTAAACACCACCTTGTTCTGGTGTCTCTCAAAATAAGGAGGTTTGATGGAAAGCGCCGCCAACTCAGAAACACGCCTAACAGAAGTAATAGCCACCAAAAAGACTACCTTAAGCGTAAGAATGGACAAAGGGGCCCCCTGCAAGGGCTCGAAGGGAGACCCCTGCAGGGCAGATAAGACCAAGTTCCAGACTGGTAACATAGGCTTACGTGGGGGACGCAGGTGAGTAACCCCCTGGAAGAAGGTCTTGACCAGGGGATGCCGAGCAAAGGATCTTTGGAAAAAAATGGCCAAGGCAGAAACGTGACCTTTCAGAGTACTGAGCTGAAGACCCAGATCCAAACCATCTTGCAGAAACTCCAGAATCCTAGGAATAGAAAACACACGACGGGGAAGCGAGTTAGACTCACACCAGTCAATGTAAGTACGCCAAACCCTATAGTAGATGGAAGAAGAGGACCTTTTCCTAGCCCTGGTCATGGTATTAACAACCGAGGCAGGCAGCCCCTTTTCCATCAAGATTGAGGTTTCAGCAGCCAGGCCGTCAAAGCCAGTGTTTGTATATTGGGGTGGCGTAGGTGCCCCTGAGTGAGCCAACTGCTGGATGTCTGCGAACCACACTCTTCTTGGTCAACAGGGGGCCACCAGTATGGCTGGCACCCTTTCCTGAGCTATCTTGCGCAGCACCCTGCCCAGCAGGGGAAAAGGGGCAAAGACATACAGAAGCTGAAACCCCTTCCATGACATTGCCAGGGCATCCATGGCCAAGGCCAGAGGATCCTGGAACAGAGAGACAAAGACTGGAAGCTTGTGATCCACATCCGGCTGACCCCAGCGGTGGCACAGGGAGCGAAACACCCTGCTGCTGAGGGACCGTTCTCCCAGACGAGAGGTCCCCCTTCTCAGGGAGTCTGCCTCCAGATTCTCCACCCCTGGAATGTACACAGCTGAGATGCAGGGAACATTCTCCTCCGCCCAGGACAGTATCAGGGACACTTCCTCGAGGGCCCTCTTGCTCCGGGTCCCTCCCTGATGATTGATGTAGGCGCCCCTAAGTGGGCGAGAACCAACCTGATCGTCCTCAACTCCAGAATGTTGATAGGGGTATGGGCCTCCTGAGGGCCCCACTGACCCTGGAATTTCAGGGATTTCCAAAAGCCCCCCAACCTGTCAGACTGGCATCCGTGGTGACAGTCTTCCAACAAGGGGCCAGAAAGGATCTGCCCCCAGCAGGTTCCTTGAGTCCAGCCACCACGATAGAGACCGCCTGGCCAGAGGGGACAGAACAGACACCTGAACCAAGGACACGGGGTCCCGATCTCATACTGACAAGAGGTGAAGCTGAAGAGGCCTCATGTGGAACTGAGCATATGGAACCGCCCCGAAGCAGGACACCATCACGCCCACCAGCTGCATTCCCTGCCTGATGGACGGATGAGGACAAGACTGAAGGGTCTGTGCTTGGTCTTGAAGACTCTCCATCTTCTGCTGAGGAAGAAAGATCTTGACCTGAGATGAATCCAGAATCATGCCCAGAAAGGACTTCACCATAGAAGGAGACAGGGAAGATTTGGGATGGTTGATCACCCAGCCGAATGACACCGGTGTGGACACCACCCGCTGAGTATCCAGCTCGGCCTGTTGGAATGACCGAGAAGCAATAAGCATGTCGTCCAAGAAGGGAAGAATGCGAATGCCCTGAGATCTCAGCAGAGCCATCACTCCTGCCAGCACCTTGGTGACTACCATGGGAGCCGAGGTGGGACCAAAAAGCAAGGCCACAAATTGGTAGTACTGATCCCCCAGAGCGAACCTGAGGAATCTCTGATGACCTGGAAAAATAGGTATGTGAAGGTAAGCATCCTTGATGTCTACAGAGGTCATGAAGTCCCCTGGGCGTAGGGAATTCACAGCGGAGTCTCCATGCAAAAGTGTCTGAATCTGCCAAATTTGTTCAGGCGCTGTAAATCCAGGATGGGTCAGGAAACTCCAAGCGTGGTTTAACAGTATGAAACAGCTCCCCCTGCTGCCACGGAGCCACGGCAGGAGGAGAGATACAGAGTACTTCAAAAATGTAAGCTAAAAGCCTGTCAGTATCATCTGAAGCCCAGGGGTCAGACCCAGAATCGGCACCATACACCCTAGATTGTTCCTCAGATGATTCTGAATCAGAAAATAATTTCCCCTCTTCCAGGGGGGTATAACCGGTAACGTCAAAAATTTCCTCAGCCTCCATAGGAAAGAGGGAAACACCAGGTGAAAAAAAACGTTTTGTGATTACTCACCTTTAAAACAAATATTATAAGTGTTACATATACTCCGCTTCAATAAGTCCTGACAGTTGGGGTTATTCTCCAGTAGAGGGCGAACTTCTGCAGAGATGAATGCAAAAAAGAAGCCCCTCCCGGTCCATAACTACGTGGGACCTCCCACAAATTCCCCAGTGTCAGATAGCAGTAAAGGGACCAGGAAGAACCAAATATAACAATACTAACAACCAAGAAACAATGGTTCACCATATAAAGGATCCAGAATACCAAACAGGGTGGGTGAAGCGGAGTGTATGTCACACTCATAATATCCGTTTTAAAGGTGAGTAATCAAAATGGTATTATTCCAAGTGTGACATACACTCCGCTTCAATAAGTCTTGACAGTTGGGACATCCAATAGCAGTGTCCGTCAAGGGTGGGAACCATAAACAGTAAAGAATGCACTAACTCAAACCACTGCAGCTTGCAGAACCTTGCGGCCAAAAACAGCATCCGCTGAAGCCCGCACATCAACCTTGTAAAACTTGGAAAAAGTATGAACAGAAGACCAAGTAGCAGCCTTACAAACTTGTTCAACAGAAGCCCGGTGCTGAAAAGCCCAGGATGCACCCACAGCACAAGTAGAGTGCGCAGTGACCCTAAAAGGGGGAGTTCTCCCCTTAGCAGAAGAGGCCCCAACAATGGCCTGACGAATCCATTTGCTAATCGTAGACTTAGCAGGTGCCAAACCTTTCCTGGGCCCGCAGGGCACCACGAAAAAAGCGTCCGTCTTGCGGAAGGAAGGAAGACCCCGTAACTGTGGGGTTAACCGAGCCAGAACCAGACGAATGGCTCGGAGCTCCAATACATTGATGGGGGTGTGAGCCTCCTGGGGACCCCACACCCCGCTGAACTGATGACTCTTCCAATAACCTCCCCAGCCCAACAAGGGACCAGAAAGGATCTGCCCTTCACCAGATTGCTCGAGTCCAGCCACCACCGAAATGACTGCCGAACCCTGGGAGACATGCTGAAAGGTTGATCCAAAGACTGTGGGCTCCTGTCCCAATATGTCAATAGGAGAAGTTGAAGAGATCTCATGTGAAATTGTGCAAACGGCACCGCCTCGAAGGAGGACACCATCAGGTCCACCAGTTTCATCCCCTGTCGGATAGAGGGACAAGGGCTGGCCAAAAAAGACGGATCAGGTCCTGAATCCCCTGCACCTTGGTCTGGGGCAGAAACACTCTGGCCCGACTGGTATCCAGATTCATGCCCAGAAATGAAATCACTTGAGGCGGGGAGAGAGAAGACTTGGCGCGGTTGATCACCCAGCCGAATCTCTCCAGGGTCGACTGTCCTGTTCTGCCTGCTGAAGGGAAGAAGCAGAGATCAACAGATCATCCAGATAAGGAACAATGCGAATGCCCTGAGATCTGAGCAGAGCCATTACGCCCGCCAAAACCTTGCGGAAGACCCTCGGTACTGAGGTCAGACCGAAGGGAAGAGCTACGAATTGATAATGTTGATCCCCCACCGCAAACCGGAGGAATCTCGGATGTGCCTGAAAAATCGGAACATGCAGATACGCATCCTTGATGTCTATGGATGTCATGAAATCCCCTTGGCAAAGGGAACTGATAGCCGAGCGAGCCTCCATGCGGAACTTTTTGGCTCTGATAAACCTGTTGAGAACCTTGAGATCTAGAATGGGTCTCACCGAACCCTCCTTTTTGGGAACCGTGAAAAAGTTGGAGTCTAAACCTTGCCTCTTTCCAGCGGAGGCACCGGGCATACAACCCCCATTTCCAGAAGGCTTTTCACTGCCAACAGAAGCCCCTGCGCAGCCTGAGGGTCCGAGGGCACCCGAGACCTTAAGAATCTTGGGGGCGGCCAGTACTCGAACTCCAGCTTGTACCCGGAGGAGACCACTTCCAAGATCCAATTGTCTGACTTCCCGGGCCCAGATCTGGAAGAAGAGCCGCAGCCGCCCCCCCACCCTTACGGGTGAGGGCGCCCCTTCATTGCTGAGCCGGTTTAACGGCAGGCTTGGGCTTGGAACCCCAGGCAGCAGCGGGACGTGCCCGACCTCTGCCTCTGTTCCAGGATGAGCCCCTGACCCCCGAGGAGGCCAGACCCCTAGACGCTCTGGCCCCTCGAAAGGAAGGAGTGAATGAGCCCGCCCCCCGAAAGGGACAGTGCTGCTTCCTCCGCTGAGGTAACTTACCTCCTTTAGCAACATCGTCCAATTTATCTCCAAACAGCCGCGCCCCCAAGAAGGGGAGAGCTGTGAGTGACTTCTTGGCTCCAACGTCCGCTGTCCACTGACGGAGCCAGACCAGTCTGCGCATGGCCACCAGCAAGGCTGACGTCCTACTACAACGACATGAACACCTCGCACTTCTTAAGTACAGCGAACTCCGTGCTAGCTTGATCCGGCTGAGAGTTATTCAGCCAGTCCCTGATAAGAGACCTGGTAGCAAGCGACACCATGGCAGATGCACTAATCGGTCGCCGGGGCCGAGCCCACGTTGGCAAATGCGTGGCACACCATCTGATCCAGGCGCTTGTCCTCGCCATCCTTAAGGGAAGTGGCGTCAGGGGTGTTCAGTACAGAAGAGTTGGTCAAACCTAACACAGGCGCGTCGACCTCGGAGGAGAAGACCAGCGCTTGACCGCCTCCACCGGAAAGGGATACTTCTTATCCCATCCCTGAGGTACACCAGGGAGCCAACAGGGCCTCTCCCATTCCCTAAGTATCAGCGCATCAAAATGACCCTGGGTAGGGAATTCCAGACGGGGCTTGTGGGCCCCCAAAAATTCCCCCTTCTTAAGAGTGGGTGCCTCAGGTGGATCAATATCCAACACCTCCAACAAATGTGTCAAAACAGTGGCCGTATCAACGGCATCCCCCAGCGCCTGCCCGGCATTGGAATTCCCAGGCTGACCATAGTCCGCCTCTGAATCCTGATACAATTCCCCCTCCTCAAGCGGGGGATAATCGGACAATTCGGCAGGTTCATCGTCAGTGTCCCACAAGGACTGGGCCGACGACAACTGTCTCTTTTTAGCCTGGGGCTTCTTGCCCACCGTGCTAGCAATCATTTTCTCTATGCTGGCCAACTTAGCCCAAACATGAGAAAGCGACTCCCCACTAGTGCCAATGTCACTTGGGGTACGGATCAGGTGGGGAGGGGAAGGCGATGAAGCGGGAGGAGCCGACCCCGAAGGCTGGGTACCAGACTGCCGCGTTATGGCCTTTTGTGCGCATGGTATACAGATCAGCACATTCTCCCCCGTAAGGGATACCCCGCATCCCACACATGGCCCGGATTGTCCCGAAGGGACCCCGGGCCTGGTATCCTGCAGAGCCTCCATATGGTGAATTTTTGTGGTAAGTCGCAAGACCGTAGGGAATTACGCATAAGCAACCCGGGATGCCCCTTAAAAGTCCCGGTGGGAGGATTTTTGGGGATGGACAATATTTATATCTAGGGACCCCAGGACAGGGAGAGACCCCTTAAAATGCACTAATACGGGGACACCTGTAACACACAAAATAGGTCACATAAGAGCAGCATAATAAGGGATGCCCTAGCATAGATATTACAGTCACACAGCCGAAATACTCATATACAGACATATGACTGCGAATATATATGTATATATATATTTTTTTTTTTCACCCATGCATAGCAATTAAAAAGGCATATAGGCACACACACCATTATACTTCGGTATATATATATATATCGAACTAAGAATATATCCAATAAACATATATGCCCCCGAGGTATGTAGGTAACGCCCGGCGACATGTACCGCAAATATATTATAAGATTATCAGCTAAAGGAGCCCATATGGGGCACTCACGAGAAGATGGCGTCCACAGGAGGAGAGGGAGAGGGGGGCGGGCCAGCACATGGCCCAGCCCCCCTCCGACGCGGGATTCCCCCCCAAGCCGCGCTTCCAGCCGATAGGGCTGGAGCCGGCCGACGACACGGAGGGGGGCGGGCCGATGCGCTCCGCCGACGCGGGCGAGCGCCAGGCCCCGCGCCCCCTCACTGAGGAAGGCAGAAGAGAACCGGCCCGCCGCCGCAAGAGAGCGTGCGCGCGGGCCGAACGTAAAAGCACTCACAAACACATACACCTGTAAAGTGAACTAACACACACACTGCGAATAAAGGCCAGGGATACAGCCCCCCCCCCCCCCCCCCCGGAGGAGAGTAAGGGACCCAGAAGGGGGAGTGGGAACCCTGCCATAATAAGGCCATAGGCATGTAGGGATGGGGCATCCCACACCAGGATCACCAAAAACCTGGATCACCGCCTACCCCGTGGTGGGGTCTCATGGTGGAGCAGCGCTCCTACAGCACCCTACCTTTACCAAGGACCCGCAGCCAAAGCTGGGAGGCTCAATACAGGGACAATTTAGGAGGGTCCTGGCAGCAATAGGGACAAAAAAGGGGGCCGGGCGCGAGCCCGGCTTACCTGCAAGTAAGAGAAGTCTTCATCTTCTGTCTTGCTCGCTCCCTGCAGAGAAGACAACTGGGGAATTGGTGGGAGGTCCCAGGTAGTTATGGAAGGGGAGGGGCTTCTTTTTTGCATTCATCTCTGCAGAAGTTCGCCCTCTACTGGAAAATAACCCCAACTGTCAAGACCCCAACTGTCAAGACTTGAAGCGGAGTGTATGTCAAACTTGGAATAATGCTGTTTCTTAGCAGAAGCCTTACGCGGGCCAGACCCAGCAATATGTCTCAATGCTGGTTACCCGTGCAGCCAAATCAGGTTGAGACTCCCCACTGGTATGCACCTCACTAGGAGTCAGATGTAAGCGTGGGGGGGTAGGCTAAGCCAGAGGGGGCGCAGGCCCAGCCACCGGTAACCCAGACTACAGCGCAAGTACCTGCTGGGCGCAGTGTACACACACCCTGACATCATCACTTATAGGGGATACCCCACACGCCACACACAGCCGGGCTTGTCCCGAAGGAACCCCAAGCACATTATCCTGTGAAGCCTCCATATGGTGATTTTTGTGGCACAATAGGCCAATTGGGATTGACGCCAATAAGGCTACCCGGGATGCCCCAATAGCCCGCTAGGGAAGTGGGAGATATACAAATACAATAGCCCGCCAATAAGGAGTTAACGCTAAATGGAGGGGATAGGACCGGGAGAAACCACAAAAATGTTTGACGTCATCCGCAAGGCCCGCCCCCCCCCCCCCGAAGAGCGCGAAAACGCGCCCCCGTGACAAGGCCAGCCAATGACGGTGCAGCAGCACCTGAGGCGATGTCGCCGCCGTCCGCGGAGCGGAGTACAAGCGCACGGCGGCGGCAATAATCAAAACCAGTGCAACCAAGGCAAAACATGATACACATAGTACATACATATAAACCACCCCCCACCCCCGAGATCTACCCAAGGGGAGCGAAGGGGAAGCAGCGGACGACCTAAGAGGAGCCTAACTGAGGGGACAGGGGCGAAGGGCAAACGGCCTCGGGAGGGGCATCCCATAAGGCTCACCACGGGCTTGTACCGCCTACCCTTTGGTGGGGGACTGCGGTAGGAGCAGCGATCCTTAGCACCTGGCAGCGGTGCTGCCTACCATCACCCGACCAGCGCAGCCTAAGCTGGGAGGCAGTGAAAAGGAACCGGTGGAATAGTCCTACAGGGCCGCAGGCTAATAAGCCCCGCTCACCTGCGAGTAGAAAGAGCCATCTTCTAGTCATCGCAGCCCAGACTGCAGAGAAGAACTGGGGAATTTGTGGGAGGTCCCTGGTATATAAGGGGACGGGAGGAGCCACTTTTCTGTCTCTGCAGTCCAGCGCCATCTACTGGATGTATTACCCAAGAGTAAGGAATATCTTCTGGAACAGGACGTGCTGTATACTTAGAATAGGTGGAATTTCACTTTCCCGTGTCTTGTTCCTCTGTGCAGTGGCATCCTGAATTGGGATGCTCCGCTATGTGTACTCCTGCAGGTAGCCCCCCTTCATGCACCACCTTTCCGCTCCCATGACACAGACTCAGACGGGAGCAAGTGCACTCAGCCAATCAGAAAGCTCGCCGTCAGTCGGCTCCGCAGAATTGGGATGCTCCGCTATGTGTACTCCCGCAGGTAGCCCCCCTTTCACGCACCAAGCAGCCGAGCAGCGCCGCCAGCTGCAACCCCCTCCCACCTTGCAGTGGCTAGAGGTGAGCGGGGTTTCGGACAAAGCGCACAAGCGTGGTGAGGGCCTCGGGAGAAGGTGAGTGAAACTGCCGATCGGGGGTGGTGTTGGGTGGGTTTGGGGGTTTACACAGCAGGGCATTCCAATTCGGGTATTCCTATTGATTTTATACCTATACCAATTTTTGGTCTCCAGGAACAAAATGCTCCCAGTAAGGTCAAATACAGTAAAGTTTCTACAGCCCCCCCCCCCCCCCCCCCCCCGTAGTTAAACCGGACCTTCAGCATCATTTAATGTAAAGCCCAAACCCTTAAACTATTCGCCAGCGTCTAAAATTTATATATTTTACGTTTTTAGTCATTTACTTTTTATTCTTTCTCCTGCTGGGCTGCAACTTTGTTCAAGACTCGAGGATACAGGCGCTGCCATCCTGCCTCAGAAGCATCACATACTGAGGGGAGGGGGCAAAAGTGCAGGGGATGAGGGGGGGGGGGGGGGGGGGGAGTTATAGCTGTGCTTGGCACAGACAGAGCAGAGCAGAGCTGGGTGCAGGAAAAGGAAAGCAATCCCAGAATGCAGAGCAGCACAGTCAGATGACACTTCCTGTTTGCAGGCCTGGGGCTCCATGTGCCGCCATCTTGAATTTTTAAAAGCTCAGAAAATGCAGTAGATGCAGGTAGGATGATTTTTTTTAAATGTGGGCAATCTGTATGTACAGGGTGGGGGAAAGATACAAGATAGGCTCTTATTCAGGGTGAAGGTCCGGTTTAAGAGTTTAGGACATAATAGCTAAGCAATCCCATGAATCAGAAATCCAAAAATAG
Source organism: Gastrophryne carolinensis (assembly GCA_027917425.1). Lineage (NCBI taxonomy): Eukaryota > Metazoa > Chordata > Amphibia > Anura > Microhylidae > Gastrophryne > Gastrophryne carolinensis. The sequence continues at coordinate 324,727,666 of CM051234.1, forward strand.
ATAAATAATAATCCCTGGTGCAGTGGTCGGATGAACCACAGAACATGTAGGGTCTCGACGGGTGTTTGGCTTCTGAGATACGGTTATATACAGTGTTTTTTTTATATGTGCCACATATATGTGTTCACATTATTCACTGCACTGCACTGTTTTTTTACCTTCATAACACAGCTGCAGCTTTAATTGTTGCAATTATGTATATATATAACGTATATAGATTTCTTGTACACATTTTGGGTAAGTATACTATAATCTATTTACTTATCTGTTGTTAGTTATATTATATACGTTTTCAGCCATCAAAATGTATATATGTATATATATATATATATATATATATATATTTGTTTTTCATATGTATATTATGTATTATATTTATTTTTTGTATTTATATTGGATTGTATTATTGCCCCTGGTTCATATCCCCTCCTGGATCTATTGGGCATTAGAATGTCCATATTGCATTTTGTTGTTTAGACGTGTTAATACAATATGCTGTTTTACTAAAGTAATATATTTATGATTAATTTTGATTAGTGCTAGTGTAAGGGGTAGTGTCCATCCACCACATTTTTTCAATCTTTTTTGAGTTATATATTCAAACGCCATACTAGAGCACAGTACCAGTACATTGTATTTTCGTATACGCATATTCTTTGGACCTTGGTGTGCGGTATTCCTTTCTTCTGCTAAAACAAACCCATGGTGACATTGAAGAAAATTTGGGGTCAGGCTGAGTGTACAATTTTTGCATTAATCCTCTCATTTTTGGATTAGTTTATACAATACAGTGACAGCTCCCAATAAGGATACTCACAGGATGCCTGGTCCCCATTATTCTTGGTCCCAATATCGCCTTTTACTTGTCGTTCTTTAGCCCCAGTAATTCTAACCATTTCATGGATTTCTTCAAGACAGAGACGTGGGTTGTAATGAAAGAAGATTCTTCCTTTAACAATCGTTAAATTGTGCTTCTGCCAGTCCCATAGTTGTCTCAGATTGGTATTGTCCAGAGCATAGAATGCATAGTCACTGCATTAAAGTACACAAATCAATAATTTTATATATTTACAAAAATATGCAATTAAAGGGATTATCAATATTAAAAAAAAATACAACTCTGTGACGTACTCACCTGTAGAGTTGATATTATATGCATACAGCACGTCCTGCTCCAGATATAGTAATAACATGTGGCTAATCCTCCGCTGCCGTGCACTGCAGACATGTAGAGAACAAGCTCCTCCCGGCCCTACATATACCGAGGGACCTCCCACAAATCCCCAGCATTGAAAAGCAGTGAGAAAGAGAGGCCAGGAGAAAACAACCACCCAAAACTGGCAATAATACCAAATATAACAATCACCAAACAGGGGATCCAGAACAAGGTGAAACAGGGTGGGGTGGAGCAGGACGTGCTGTATGCATATAAATATCAACTCTACAGGTGAGTACTTCACAGAGTTGTATTATTCTAAGCATACAGCACGTCCTGCTCCAGATATAGTAATAACATGTGGGACATCCAATAGCAGTGTCCGTAAAGAAGGGTGGGATCCCCAACAGAAGGCAACAGCAAGCAGTTTAAACTACTGCCGCCTGCAAAACCTTGCGGCCAAACACAGCGTCAGCTGAGGCCCTAACATCAACCTTGTAAAACTTTGTAAAGGTATGAACGGAAGACCAAGTAGCGGCCTTGCAAACTTGCTCCACAGAGGCCTAGTGCTGAAAAGCCCAAGAAGCCCCAACAGCTCTAGTAGAATGAGCAGTAAGACGAAAGGGGGGAGTCTTCCCCTTAGTAGTATAGGCTTGAACCACAGCCTGACAAATCCATTTCCTGATGGTAGACTTGGCGGGAGCCAAACCCTTCCTAGGCCCATGAGGCACAACGAAGAGAGCATCAGTTTTCTTAAAGGCCTGAGTGGTAACCAGGTAAGACTTGACACACCTAACCACATCCAAGGAATGCAAAACCCTTTCCTTAGGGTTACTAGGATTAGGGCACAAGGAAGGAAGTACAATATCTTGATTCAAATGAAATGCAGACACAACCTTAGGCAGGAAGTCTGGCTTGAAGCGAAACACCACCTTATCCCGATGTCTCTCAAAGTAGGGAGGTTGAATAGACAAAGCAGCCAACTCAGACACACGTCTAACCAAAGTGATAGCCACTAGGAAGACAACCATGAGCGTGAGCACCGCGAGAGCGGCCTCAAGAATAGGCTCAAAAGGAGCCCCCTGCAGGGCCGACAACACCAAGTTCAGATCCCAAACAGGAACCATAGGTTTCCAAGGAGGACGCACATGAGTGACCCCCTGAAAGAAAGTCTTGATAAGAGGGTGCTGTGCAAAGGTCTTCTGAAAGAAGATAGACAGGGCCGAAACCTGGCCCTTCAAGGTACTAAGCTTGAGACCTAAGTCTAGACCATGTTGTAAAAACTCCAGCACCCTGGAGACTAAGAATTCCCGGCAGGGAAGAGACCTGGATTCACACCAGTCAATGTAAGCACGCCATACTCTATAATAGATAGCAGCAGAAGTCTTCTTCCTGGCTTGCACCATAGTAGCCACAACAGATGCAGACAAACCCTTTTCCATTAAGATGGCGGTTTCAATAGCCAAGCCGTCAAAGCCAGAGTTAGTAAATTGGGATGGCGTAGAGACCCCTGAGTTAGAAGATCTGGCAACCTTGGCAGATCGTACTGATCTACTGCCATTTGAACCACGTCTGCGAACCACACTCTTCTTGGCCACCTTGGGGCAACCAGAATCGCGGGTACTCCTTCCAGAGCGATCTTGCGCAGCACTCTGCCCAGAAGGGGAATTGGTGGAAACACATACAGGAGCCGAAACTCCTTCCAAGACAGTGACAGGGCATCCGAAGCCAGAGCCAGAGGATCCTGAGACAGGGATACAAAGCTCGGTAGCTTGTGATTGTGACGCGACGCAAAGAGATCCACGTCCGGCACACCCCAACGGTGACAAAGTGACTGAAATACCCTGTCGCAGAGGGACCATTCCCCCTGACGGGACGACCCCCTGCTCAGAGCATCTGCTAGCCGATTTTCCGCCCCCAGAATGTAGACAGCCGAGATGCATTGGACATTGGTCTCTGCCCATGTTAGAATCAGAGACACCTCCTGGAGAGCACCCTTGCTCCGGGTTCCTCCCTGATGATTGATGTAGGCTACCGCCGTCCTGTTGTCTGAGCGTACCTGAACCGCCAGACCCTTCAGGTGCTGGGTCAATCGTTCCAGCACCAATCTGACCGCCGTGAGTTCCAGGACATTGATAGGAAGATGGGCCTCCTGAGGGCCCCACCTCCCCTGGACGCACAGGGACTTCCAGAATCCCCCCCAGCCCGACAGACTGGCATCCAACGTGACCGTCTCCCAAGAGGGAGCCAGGAAGGATCTGCCCCTTGTCAAGTTCCTGTGGTCCAACCACCACGCAAGGGATTGTCTGACCGAGGGGGGAATCACCCAGATCTCGTCAAAGGACGCTGGGTCCTTGTTCCATACTGATAGAAGGTGAAGCTGCAGGGTTCTCAAATGAAACTGGGCAAAGGGCACCGCCTCGAAGCTTGCCACCATTGAACCCACCAACTGCATTCCCTGCCGGATGGAGGGATGAGGGTTCGAGAGCAGGGACCTCGCCTGCGTTGTCAGAGCTTCCACCTTCTGTGGAGGAAGGAATATCCTTGACTGAACCGAGTCCAGAATCATCCCCAGAAACTGGGTCACTGAGGAGGGGGACAGAGAGGATTTTGGGTAATTGATCACCCAGCCGAAGGACTCCAGGGTGGACACCACCAGCCGAGTGTCCAGCTCTGCCTGCCGCAGAGACCGAGAGGTGATGAGTATATCGTCCAGGTAGGGCAACACGCGTATGCCCTTTAGTCTTAAGAGAGACACCACCCCTGCCAGCACCTTGGTGAACACCCTGGGAGCCGACGTAAGGCCGAATGGCAGGGCCACGAACTGATAATGCTGATTCAACAGCGCAAATCTGAGAAACCTTTGGTGCCCTGGAAACACCGGAACGTGCAGGTAAGCTTCCTTGATGTCCACAGATGTCATGAAGTCCCCTGGGCGCAGCGAGGCAATGGCCGAGCGCAGAGTTTCCATACGAAAATGCCTGCTTCTGACAAACTTGTTTAGGATTTTCAAATCCAGAATGGGTCTGACTGACCCGTCCTTTTTGGGCACCGTGAAAAGGTTGGAATAAAACCCCATGCCCCTGTCTCTTAAGGGGACCTTGCAAATGACCCCGAGATCCAGAAGGTCCTGCACAGCCAGCATCAAGACTCGAGCTGAGGCAGGGTCCTGTGGGATCCGGGACCCAACGAACCTGGTAGGGGGCAGTACAGCAAATTCTATCTTGTAACCGGAGGACACCACCTCCTGAATCCACCGGTCTGGGACGAGCCGTCTCCAGACATGCTCGAAGTGCTGTAGACGTCCCCCCACCCTGACGGGCGAGGGCACCTCTTCATGCTTGGGGGTTCTTGGGGGGGGCTTTGGGCTTGGGCCCCCAGGCGGAACCAGGACGGCGTCCTCTGTTCTTGTTCCAGGAATCTGCGCGAGACCCAGCGAAGGACACCCCTCTACCCTGCTTGGCCCCACGGTAGGGAGTCGAATGGGAGCTTGGGCCACGAAAGGGCCGAATCTGACGCTTGCGCTGGGGCAACTTGCCACCCTTGGCAAAGATATCTAACCTTTCTCCAAACAGGCGCAGCCCTTTAAATGGAAGCCCCGTAAGGGCCTTCTTGGCGACATTGTCAGCAGCCCACTGGCTTAACCAGACCGCACGGCGTATGGCTACCACCAGAGCAGTGGATCTAGCGCTCAGCTTAATAGCATCGTCCGATGCAAATAGGATATAATTCACAAAGGTCTCACAGGTGGCCAGAGCATTGGCGGCATCAGAGGGCAAGTCATCCGCCCCTTCCAGAGCAGTCTTAACCACAGTCCTGAGCGCCACCGCCGTGATGGCTAAGGCGCAAACCGGGCGGAGCGACGCTCCCCCAAATGCAAAGGCATGACATGCCAATTGATCAACTCGCCGATCCTCTAAATCCCGCAGCGTAGTAGTGTCAGGGGAGCGCATATTAGAGGTGTTGGACAGACTCAGAATCGGGGCATCGACCTCGGGCGGCGATGTCCAACACTTAACCAGATCGGCCGGAAATGGATACTTCTTATCCACAGCTTTAGGAATCCCCTGGAGTTTGCTGGGATGTTCCCATTCTTTCAGCACTAGGCTATTAAAATGAGTTTGTTCGGGAAACTCCAACCGCACCCTAGCGGTATGAAAAAGATCACCCCTTTGCCGAGGAGCCGCGGGAGGGGGAGAGAGGGATAACACATCAAAGATCTGGGTCAGCAGTCTATCAATGTCGTCCTGGGACCAATGATCAGAACCAGACTCATCCTGACTCCTGGACTCGTCGTAGGACCCCGAGTCAGAGAATAGTTTCCCTTCCTCTGACGGGGAATGTGCATAGGAAAGCAGTAAATCGTCAGATTCTACAGGAAGAATAGTAGATTCAGGATTCAAATGACGCCTGTTGGCAGTAGCCTTGCGCGCCAAGGAGCCAGCGATTAAGTTTTCCACACTAGCCAGTCTAGTGGCCAAATCAGCGTGAGTCCCCACTAGTATTGGGGGTTAGGCTCAAGCTTGGGGGGGTAGGGGAAGGCGAGGTGCAGGCCCAGCCTCAGAAGAGGTGGGGAGACCGGCTAGCGCCTGCTGTGCACAAGGGACGCAGACCCGTGCATTGTCACCGCTGCTAGGTAAGACCCCACAAGCTACACACAGACAGGCTTGTCCCAAGGGAACCCCGTTCACAATATCCTGAGATGCCTCCATATGGTGATTATTAAGTTCAATATGCCAGTAGGGATTGACGCTATAAAGCAACCCTGGATGCCCCAATAACCCGCTGGGAAGTGGGAGTGATTTCTTAAAATGGTCTGGACCGGGCGCTACACCGGGCCGGAAGAAGCCACCGAAGTCCGCGGTCTGAAAGACACAAGGGGAACAGGGATGTCAGAGCCAAGTGCGAAGAAGCAAAGCTAGGGAAAAAGTCGCCCATGAGGGCACTTACAGATCTGCGAGGGGAGGACCGTCTTCACCACGCGCATGTGAGAAGGCCCAGCGAACCTCGAAGGGCGGGCCAGAGCGGCGATAACGCGGAACGCGCCAACCGAACCACGCCCCCCCGGAGAGCGCGAAGCTCGAAGGCGTGCAGCCAATCAGAAGAAAAAGTAGTTATGCTAGAAATCACCTCAGAGAAAAAAATCTGACAGGGTGAATACAGGGATAAAAGAAGGCCGTAGAGTCCCCGAAAGAGCTGCCGTACACGGCAAGTAGAAAACAATAAAAGCGCTGCAGTTAACTAAAAACTTAAATGTGAAGCGCGCTCTGACACCCGGTAACCGTTAAAGGCTAAAGGTCTCTAGTGTAATTAGGGCAAGGTTGGGCCATCGTACACACGACCCCCCCCCCCTTTTTTCCCCCCACTAACGGGGGAATCTACCGCCTACCCTATGGTGGGGGATTGCGGTGGAGTCTAGCTCTGTAAGCACACTAGGTGCTGCCTACCTTCACCCGACCAACGCAGCCCAGAGCCTCGGGCTGTCAAGCCCCGCTTGCCTGCGAGAGCGTGATACTTCATGTCTTTGCAGTTCCAGCACTGCAGAGAAAATGGGGATTTGTGGGAGGTCCCTCGGTATATGTAGGGCCGGGAGGAGCTTGTTTTCTAGATGTCTGCAGTGCACGGCGCCGGAGGCGGAGGATTACCCACATGTTATTAATATCTCTGGAGCAGGGCGTGCTGTATGCTTAGAATAAAACTATAGAATACTCCCATTTATCACCCCACGGCAGCTTCATCCCTTTTTAAAGTACTGGTCCCTAAGATAGAGTCCTAGGGCATAGGATTCTGTAGGCACACATCATCCACATAGGTCTCAGGACCAGGCAAGTTTAAGAAAGCTGGAGTAGGACAAAGCTGATGCGATGGACAAGGAGAGTATTGATTTTTTTTTTTTTTTTTTTTTTTTAGCCTGGACAGATATATATATATATATCATTTACGCCAGAGGTCCCCAACCTTCTCCTACAAGGCCCACTAGCAGGCCAGGTTTTGCAGATTTCCACGCAGATGCACATGTGAAGTAGTTCACCTGCAGCAGTGGAGCTAGAGGCAACTATGTGGAGATCCACCAAACCTTGCTCTGTTGGTGGGCCCTTGGGGACCACTGATTTACAATACAATACAAAATAACCAGGTTCAACATTTCTCAGTCATCAATCTTAGTCGGTAACTAATAAAATATAATAAAAAGAAAATAAAAACCATTTTGTGATTACTCACCTGTAAAATGGGTATTAAGTATGTCACACACAACGCTTCCAATATTCATGACATGTGGGTTATAACCAGTAGAGGGCGAACTTCTGCAGAGATGGCAGGAAAAAAAGGAAGCCCCTCCAGGTCCATAAATACCTGGGACCTCCCACACATTCCCCATATAGGACCGCAGTAAGGGGACCAGGAAGAGCCAATTATAACAAACTTAACAATAAAAGGATCCAGAATACAAAAGGGAGGGATGAAGCGGGGTGTGTGACATACTTATAATACCCATTTTACAGGTGAGTAAATACAAAATGGTATTATTCTAAGTATGTCACACACCCCGCTTCCAATAGTCATGACATGTGGGACATCCAATAGCAGTGTCCATCAAGGGTGGGGATCCCGATACAGCAAAAATGCACAAATTTAAACCACTGCCGCTTGCAGAACCTTGCGGCCAAAAACATCATCCACTGAGGCCCGCACATCAACCTTATAAAACTTGGAAAAAGTATGAACGGAAGACCAAGTAGCAGCCTTACAAACCTGTTCAACGGAAGCCTGGTGCTGAAAGGCCCAAGAAGCCCCAACAGCACGAGAAGAATGAGCAGTGATCTGAAAAGGAGGAACCTTCCCCTTGGCAGCATAGGCCCCAACAATGGCCAGGCGTATCCATCTACTAATGGAAGACTTGGCGGGCGCCAAACCTTTCCTGGGCCCGGAGGGCACCACGAATAAGTAGCCACCAAATAGTACTTCACACAATGAACCACATCCAAAGAGTGCAAAACCCTCTCCTTGTCATTGCTAGGCTTAGGACACAAGGAAGGGAGAACTACAACCCGATTGAGGTGGAAGGCAGAAACCACCTTAGGAAGGAAATCTGGCTTAAAGCGAAATACCACCCTGTCCTGGTGTCTCTCAAAGTAAGGGGCCTGAATAGACAGAGCCGCCAACTCAGAGACACACCGAACAGAGGTAATAGCCACCAAAAAGGCAACCCTTTGAGTGAGCACAGAAAGTGCAACATCCTGCACCGGCTCAAAAGGAGGCCCCTGGAGGGCCGACAGAACCAAAATCAAATCCCAAACAGGCAACAAAGGCTTTTGAGGGGGCCGCACATGAGTGACCCCCTGGAAAAAAGTTTTAACCAAGGGATGAAGAGCAAAGGACCTTTGAAAGAAGACCGCCAGGGCAGAGACCTGCCCTTTCAAGGTACTAAGCTGGAACCCCAGGTCCAGACCGTGTTGAAGAAAATCCAAAATCCTAGGGATCGAAAACACCCTGCAAGGCAAGGCCCTAGCCTCACACCAATCAATATAGGACCTCCAAGTCCTGTAGTAGATGTTAAGAGGAAGATCTCTTCCTAGCCCTAACAAGTGTCTGAAGCACAGCATCAGACAAACCTTTTAAGATGGAAGTTTCATCAGCCACGCCGACAAAGCCAGCGTTTGTAAATTGGGGTAACAAAGTTGACCTTGAGTGATCAGATCCGGAAACAGGGGCAACCTGTACTGATATACCGCCAGCCGTACGACGTCTGCGAACCAAACCTGTCTTGGCCACCTTGGGGCCACCAGAATTGCTGCCGCACCCTCTTGAGCCAGCTTGCGCACCACCTTGCCCACCATGGAGAAGGGGGGAAACAGGTACAGGAACCCCAGATCCCTCCAGGCAAGAGACATGGCGTCCGCTGCCAGGGCCAGAGGATCCTAAGACAGAGTCACAAATGCAGGAAGCTTGTGATTGTGACGTGAGGCAAAGAGATCCACCTCCGGAATCCCCCACTTGTGACAAAGGGACCGGAACACCTTGTGGTCGAGAGACCATTTCCCTCGGCGAGAGGATCCCCTGCTCAGGGAGTCCGCCTCCGTGTTCTCCACACCCGGAATGTACACTGCTGAAATGCATGGAACATAGCTCTCCGCCCATGCAAGAAACAGAGAAACTTCCCTGAGGGCACTCCTGCTGCGAGTCTCTCCTTGGTGATTGATGTAAGCGACCGCAGTCCGATTGTCTGATCGAACCTGAACCCTGGAGGTGATGCGTCAAGCGTGACAGCACCAACCAAATAGCTCTCAGCTCCAAGACATTGATGGGGATGTTCCTTCCAGAAACCCCCCCAGCCCGACAGGCTGGCATCCGTGGGGACCGTCCCCAACAAGAGGTCAGAAAAGACCTGCCCCTCAGAAGATTCCTTGGTTCCAGCAACCACTGAAGAGACTGCCGAACCAGGTGAGACATCAGAATTGACTGATCCAATGACTGCGGACATCTGTCCCAGGCCAACAGTAAATGGAGCTGAGGCGACCTCATGTGGAACTGAGCAAAGGGAACTGCCTGGAAGGAAGCCACCATCAAACCCACCAGTCTCATCCCTAGCCGAATAGACGGGCGAGGGTTGGACAGGAGAAGACGTATCAGATCTTGAACCATCTGCACCTTCGATTGAGGTAGGAACACCCTGGTCTGAACGGTATCCAGATTCATGCCCATAAAAGAAATCCCCCTTGACGGGGATAGAGAAGACTTGGGATGGTTGATCACCCAGCCAAACCTCTCCAGCGTCGTCACCACCGTCCTGGTGTCTAGCTCTGCCTGTCTGAGAGAGGATGCCGTAATGAGGATGTCGTCCAGATACGGCACAATGCGAATGCCCTGGGCTCTGAGGAGGGCCATTATGCCCGCCAGCACCTTGGTGAACACTCTTGGTGCCGAGGTCAGCCCGAAAGGGAGGGCAACAAACTGAAAATGCTGATCTCCCACCCCAAACCTGAGAAATCTCCGGTGTGCTGGGAAGATAGGTACATGAAGGTAAGCATCCTTGATGTCTATGGACGTCATGAAGTCCCCCTGACGAAGAGAAAGGATGGCTGAGCGTAAGTCTCCATGCAGAACTTCTTGGTTCGAATGAACCTGTTGAGAAGCTTCAAATCCAGAATGGGTCTTATGGATCCATCCTTTTTGGGCACCGCAAAGAGGTTGGAATAATAGCCCCGGCCTCTCTCCGAGAAAGGCACCGGGCATATGACTTCCATGTCCAGAAGATTTTGTACTGCCAACAGGAGCCCCCTACGCAGCCCGGGGATCTAAGGGCACCAGAGACCCGAGGAATCTGTGAGGAGGCCGGTACTCGAACTCCAGTTTGTACCTGGAAGAGACTACTTCCAAGATCCATTTGTCTGTGACCTCCCAGGCCCAAACCTGGAAAAAAGTGTCGCAGCCGTCCCCCCACCCGCAAGGGTGAGGGCGCCCCCTCATTGCTGACCTGGCTTGGCAGCGGCCTTGGGCTTGGAACCCCAGGCAGGTCCAGGACGAGCACGTCTTCTGCCTCTGTTCCAGGAATCACCTCTGAAGGTAGAGTAGGCAAAACCTCTGCCTGCTCTGGCACCGCGAAAGGAGGGATTAAAGGAGCCAGCCTGCTCCAGTAGAGGGCGAACTTCTGCAAAGATGAATGCAAAAAAAGAAGCCCCTCCCGGTCCATAACTACCTGGGACCTCCCACCAATTCCCCAGTGTAAGATAGCAGTAAAGGGACCAGGAAGAACCAATTATAACAATACTAACAAAAAACAATGGTTCACCATATAAAGGATCCAGAATACCAAACAGGGTGGGTGAAGCGGAGTGTATGTCACACTTATAATATCCGTTTTAAAGGTGAGTAATCACAAAACGGTATTATTCCAAGTGTGACATACACTCCGCTTTAATACTTGACAGTTGGGACATCCAATAGCAGTGTCCGTCAAGGGTGGGAACCATAAACAGTAAAGAATGCACCAACTCAAACCACTGCAGCTTGCAGAACCTTGCGGCCAAAAACAGCATCCGCTGAAGCCCGCACATCAACCTTGTAAAACTTGGAAAAGGTATGAACAGAAGACCAAGTAGCAGCCTTACAAACTTGTTCAACAGAAGCCTGGTGCTGAAAAGCCCAGGATGCACCAACAGCACGAGTAGAGTGCGCAGTGACCCTAAAAGGGGGCGTCCTCCCCTTAGCAGAATAGGCCCCAACAATGGCCTGACGAATCCATTTGCTAATGGTAGACTTAGCAGGTGCCAAACCTTTCCTGGGCCCGCAGGGCACCATGAAAAAAGCGTCCGTCTTGCGGAAGGAAGTAGTAGTCACCAAATAGTACTTCACACAGCGAACAACGTCCAAATTGTGCAAAACCCTCTCCTTGTCATTGTTAGGCTTAGGACACAAGGAAGGGAGAACAATATCCTGATTGAGGTGGAAAGCCACCTTAGGAAGGAAATCCGGTTTAAAATGAAAAACCACCTTATCCTAGTGTCTCTCAAAGTAAGGGGCCTGAATCGACAGGGCCGCCAACTCAGAGACACGCCAGACAGAGGTAATATCCACCAAGAAAGCAACCTTCTGAGTGAGAACCGAAAGAGCAATATCATGTAGCGGCTCAAAAGGCGGACCCTGCAGAGCCGAAAGAACCAAATTCAAATCCCAAACAGGAACTACAGCTTTTGGAGGGGGCCGCACATGCGCCACCCCTTGGAGAAAAGTCTTAACCAGCGGGTGTAAAGCAAAAGACCTCTGGAAGAAAACCGACAGAGCAGAAACCTGTCCTTTCAAAGTACTAAGCTGGAACCCAAGGTCCAGATTATGCTGAAGAAACTCCAAAATCCTGGGAACAGAAAAGACCCTGCAAGGCAAGGCCCTAGCCTCACACCAATCAATATAGGACCTCCAAGTCCTATAGTAAATGCCAGAAGAGGACCGCTTCCTAGCCCTAATCAGGGTCTGAACGACCGCCTCAGACAAACCTTCCTCTTTCAAGATGAAGGTTCCAGCAGCCAGGCCGTCAAAGCCAGCGTTTGTAAATTGGGGTAAAGTAGATGACCCTGGGATAGCAGGTTCGGCATCAAGGGAAGCCGGCACTGGTCTGCGTACCAAACCCTTCTTGGCCACCTTGGAGCCACCAGAATCGCTGGTGCCCCTTCTAGAACTAGTTTGCGAACTACCCTGCCCAGCATGGAGACAGGTGGAAACAGGTACAGAAAACCCAAGTCCTTCCATGCCAGAGACAAGGCATCCACTGCCAAGGCCAAGGGATCCTGAGAAAGAGACACAAATGCCGGAAGCTTGCGATTGTGCCTCGAGGCAAAGAGATCCACCTCTGGAGTACCCCACTTGCGGCAAAGATCCAGAAAGACCTCGGGGTTGAGAGACCACTCTCCGTGGCGAGAGGACCCCCTGCTCCGGGAATCCGCCTCCGTATTCTCCACCCCCGGAATGTAGACTGCCGAAAGGCAAGGAATATTGCTCTCCGCCCAGTGCAGGATCAGAGAGACTTCCCTGAGGGCACTCCTGCTGCGAGTCCCTCCTTGGTGATTTATGTATGCCACTGCCGTTCAGTTGTCCGAACACACCTGAACCGGGAGACCCCGTAACTGTGGGGTTAACTGAGCCAGAACCAGATGAATGGCTCGGAGCTCCAATACATTGATGGGGGTGTGAGCCTCCTGGGGACCCCACACCCCGCTGAACTGATGACTCTTCCAATAACCTCCCCAGACCGACAGGCTGGCATCCGTGGTAACCGTCTCCCAACAAGGGACCAGAAAATATCTGCCCTTCACCAGATTGCTCGAGTCCAGCCACAACAGAAATGACTGCCGAACCCTGGGAGACATCCTGAAAGGTTGATCCAAAGACTGTGGGCTCCTGTCCCAATACGTCAATAGGAGAAGTTGAAGAGATCTCATGTGAAATTGTGCAAACGGCACCGCCTCGAAGGAGGACACCATCAGGCCCACCAGCTTCATCCCCTGTCGGATAGAGGGACAAGGACTGGCCAGAATCCCCTGCACCTTGGTCTGGGGCAGAAACACTCTGGCCCGACTGGCATCCAGATTCATGCCCAGAAATGAAATCACTCGAGGCGGGGAGAGCGAAGACTTGGTGCGGTTGATCACCCACCCGAACCTCTCCAGGGTCGACACCACCTGGAGGGTGTCCAGTTCTGCTTGCTGAAGGGAAGAAGCAGAAATCAACAGATCGACCAGATAAGGCACAATGCGAATGCCCTGAGATCGGAGCAGAGCCATTACACCCGCCAAAACCTTGGTGAAGACCCTCGGTGCCGAGGTCAGACCGAAGGGAAGAGCTACGAATTGATAATGTTGATCCCCCACCGCAAACCGGCGGAATCTCTGATGTGCCTGAAAATATCGGAACATGCAGATACGCATCCTTGATGTCTATGGATGTCATAAAATCCCCTTGGCGAAGGGAATTGATAGCCGAGTCTCCATGCGGAACTTTTTGGCTCTGATAAACCTGTTGAGAACCTTGAGATCTAGAATGGGTCTCACCGAACCCTCCTTTTTGGGAACCGTGAAAAGGTTGGAGTAGTAACCCCTGCCTCTTTCCAATGGAGGCACCGGGCATATAACCCCCATGTCCAGAAGGCTTTTTACTGCCAACAGGAGCCCCTGTGCAGCCTGAGCGTCCAAGGGCACCCGAGACCTTAAGAATCTTGGGGGCGGCCAGTACTCGAACTCCAGCTTGTACCCGGAGGAGACCACTTCCAAGATCCAATTGTCTGTGACCTCCCGGGCCCAGACCCGGAAGAAGAGCCGCAGTCGTCCCCCCACCCTTACGGGTGAGGGCGCCCCTTCATTGCTGAGTCGGTTTAACGGCAGGCTTGGGCTTGGAACCCCAGGCAGCCGCGGGACGTGCCCGACCTCTGCCTCTGTTCCAGGACGAGCCCCTGACCCCCGAGAAGGCCAGACCCCTAGACGCTTTGGCCCCTCGAAAGGAAGGAGTGAACGAGCCCGCCCCCCGAAAGGGACGGCGCTGCTTCCTCCGCTGAGGTAACTTACCGCCTTTAGCCACAGCATCCAATTTATCTCCAAACAGCCGCACACCCAAGAAGGGGAGAGCTGTGAGCGACTTCTTGGCTCCAGCGTTTGCTGTCCACTGATGGAGCCAAACCAGTCTGCGCATGGCCACCAGCAAGGCTGACGTCCTACTACACACGACAATGGAGTCTTCCATCGCAGTCATGACAAAATCCATGAACAATTCGCACTTCTTAAGTATAGCGAACTCAGCACTAGCTGGGTCCAGCTGAGCGTTGCTCAGCCAGTCCCTGATAAGAGACCTAATAGCAAGCGACACCAGATGCACTAACCGGCCGCAGGGCCGAGCCCACGTTGGCAAATGCATGGCACGCCATCTGATCAAGGCACTTGTCCTCGTCATCCTTCAGGGAGGAGGCGTCAGGGGTGTTCAGTACAGAGGAGTTGGTCAAACCTAACACAGGCGCGTCGACCTCGGGGGGAGACCAGCGCTTGACCGCCTCCACCGGAAAGGGATACTTCTTATCCCATCCCTGAGGCACACCAGTGAGCCGATTGGGCCTCTCCCATTCCCTAAGAATCAGCGCATCCATATGACCCTGGGTAGGGAATTCCAGACGGGGCTTGTAGCCCCCAAAAAATTCCCCCTTCTTAAGCGGGGGCGCTTCAGGTGGATCAATATCCAACACCTCCAATAAATGTGACAAAACAGTGGCCGTATCAACGGCATCCCCCAGCGTCTGCCCGACATTGGAATTCCCAGGCTGACCATAGTCAGCCTCTGAATCCTGATACAATTCCCCCTCCTCTAGCGGGGAATAATCGGACAATTCAGCGGACTCATCGTCAGTGTCCCACAAGGACTGGGCCGACGACAACTGTCTCTTTTTAGCCTGGGGCTTCTTGCCCCCCGTGCTAGCAATCATTTTCTCTATGCTGGCCAACCTAGCCCAAACATGAGAAAGGACTCCCCACTAGTGCCAATGTCACTTGGGGTACGAATCAGGTGAGGAGGGGAAGGCGATGAAGCGGGAGTAGCCGACCCAGAAGGCTGGGTACCCAACTGCCGCGTTATGGCCTTTTGTGCGCATGGTATGCAGATCAGCACATTCTCCCACGTAAGGGATACCCCACACATGGCCCGGATTGTCCCGAAGGGACCCCGGGCCTGGTATCCTGCAGAGCCTCCATACAGTATGGTGAATTTTTGTGGTCAGTCACAAGACCGTAGGGGATTACGCATAAGCAACCCGGGATGCCCCTTAAAAGACCCGGTGGGAGGATTTTTGGGTGGACAATATTTATATCTAGGGACCCCTTAAAATGCACTTATACGGGGACACCTGTAACACACAAAATAAGCCACATAAGAGCAGAGAATAGTAAGGGATGCCCTAGCAATTGATATTACAGTCACACAACCGAAATATACATATACAGGTATATATATATATATATATATATATATATATATATATATATATATATATATATATATATATTACGTATATACCCCATACAGAGCAAATAAAAGGCATATAGACACACACAATGATATATACACACATGTCCCCCAGATGTATGTAGCCCGCGGCACAAAACACCCGGCGACATATACAACAAGAAGGTGCATAACCGAAGTATCCAGCTAAGGGAGCCCCATATGGGGCACTCACGGGCTGAAGATGGCGTCCCTTCGTGGAAAGGGTGAAGGAGGCGGGCCAGCGCGGAGCGCGCCAGCACATGGCCCCGCCCCCTTCCGACGCAGGATTCACCCCAAGCCGCGCTTCCAGCCGATAGGGCTGGAGCCGGCCAACGAAGCCAAGGGAAGTAGAAGCGAAGCCCTCACTGAGGGAAGTAGAAGGTCTCGCTCCCCGGCCAATATGGCCGTGGAGCCTACCATAAGAGAACCGGCCCGCCGCCGCACGAGAGCGTTAAACACACACACACACATTATATATATATATATATATATATATATATATATATATATATATATATATATATATATACAAAGAGTAAAACACAAGGTCAGGTAGCCAGCCCCCCCCCCCGGAGGAGAGTAAGGAACCCGGAAGGGGGGGAACCCTGCCAGAATCCGGCCCTAAGCCTAGCGGGACGGGGCATCCCACACCAGGATCACCAAAAACCGGAGACCGGTGGGGTCTCACGGTGGAGCGGTGCTCCTACTGCACCCATAGGGTGCTCCTACTGCACCCATAGGGTGCTCCTACCTTTACCAAGGACCCGCAGACGAAGCTGGGAGGCTCAATACAGGGACAATTTAGGAGGGTCCTGGCAGCAATAGGGACAAAAATGGCCGGGCTCAAGCCCGGCTTACCTGCAAGTAAGAGAAGCCTTCATCTTCTGTCTTACTCGCTCCCTGCAGAGAAGACAACTGGGGAATTGGTGGGAGGTCCCAGGTAGTTATGGACCAGGAGTGGCTTCTTTTTTTGCATTCATCTCTGCAGAAGTTTGCCCTCTACTGGAGAATAACCCAACTGTCAAGAAGTATTGAAGCAGAGTGTATGTCACACTTGGAATATTTGCACCGCTTAAGGGCTGCAAATTCATCACTAGCCAGCTGGGAACCACTCAACATGTCCCTAACCAAAGACCTGGTAGCCACAGCCGTGAGCGCAGACGCACAAACAGGCCGCAAGGCTGAACCCACACTAGCGAAGGCATGGCAGGCCATTTGGTAAAGGCGCTTGTCCTCACCATCTTTTAGAGTGGTGGCATCTGGAGAATGTACAACAGAGGTGTTGGACAATCCCAGAACGGGCGCATCGACCTCAGTAGGGGATGACCAGCGCTTCACCGTGTCCACCGGAAAGGGATACTTCCTATCCCATCTCTGAGGAACACCGGGGAGCCGGCTAGGTCTCTCCCATTCCTTAAGAATCATGCTTTCAAAATGATTCTGATTTGGAAACTCCAAGCGAGGCTTAGAAGTCCCAAAGAATTCCCCCTTCAGCAGAGGGGACTCCGCTGGAAGAGAAATATCCAGCACCTCAAATGAACGGGCCAGGACCCTGGGGGTATCAACGGCATCCCCCTGCGACTGCCCAAACAATTCCCCCTCCTCAAGCGAGGAACAATCAGACCAGTCAAGGGAAACATAGTAATCAACATCCAGAACCGGCACGGCCGGTGACAAATGTCTTCTCTTAGCTGGGGCCTTTCTGGCCGCAGAGATAGAAATCTAGCCAATCTAGCACATACATCAGATTGCGACTCCCCGCTAATGACAGTGTCACTTGGGGTACGGATAAAGCAGGGTGGGGTAGGAGATGAGGCCGGAGGCACGGACCCAGACGCCTGGGACCCCGACTACCGCGTTATGGCCTGCTGAGCACATGGTATGCAAATCAGTACATTATCCCCCGTAAGGGATACCCCACAACCCACACACTGCCGGGATTGTCCCGAAGGGAGCCAGAGCCCGGTATCCTGGGGAGCCTCCAAATGGATTTTAAAGGTAGTCGCAAGGACCACAGGGAATTACGCTACTTGAGCTACCCGGGATGCCCCTTCAAGTCCCAAGTGGGAGGATATTTAGGACCCCAATTTAAACTCCAAGGGACCCTAGGACCGGGAGAACCCCCTTTTTAAAAGGAGTCCTCCTGAAAGACACAATCGAAGGGACCCATAAGAATGTACAATCATGCACACACCATACTCATATGTCGTATACAAAACAATATATGCAAATACATATAATATACATATAAATATATATTTTTAAACTAAAGGCCTAGGAAGCTGCTCCAAGCGCTATAAAGCGGGGTGCAGCGCAATAAGTAATAAGGAAGGGGCCCACAGGGCACTCACAACCAAAAAGGCAATGGCGTCCAGCCAGCAGCTCCAGAAGAGAGAGGGAGAAGAAGGGCGGGCCAGCACAGATCGCGCTCCGCACTTGGCCCCGCCCCCTCCCCTCAGCGAGGAACGCGTCTCCCAGCCAGTGGCCGGGCTCCGCCATGGCACCAATGATCAAGGGGGGCGGGCTGCGGCAAGCCCCCCCACCGGGCACCTGAGGGGGAAGAAGCTCCCCCACCGATAATGGCCGTCGCATACGGCAGGCGCCGGATAGCTAATGACTGACCAGTTAAGGAGAGACAGTAAAAACACGCACAACACCCACACACACAAATCACAATTAAAAGTTATGGGAAGAGAACCCACCCCCTCTAAAGAGGGGCACAGGGAGACCCGGAAAGGGGGATTCCACACCACATAGGTGGAAGGAACAGAATAGGGACGGGGCATCCCAAACCGGGATCACCAACCCAGACGCCGCCTACCCCTATGGGGTCTCACGGGGAGCTTGGCTCCCTGTATACACCACTAAGGTGCTGCCTACCATTGCCCGGACCCACAGCCTAGGCTGGGAGGCATGAGGAATACAATAAAAAAGGTCCGGGCAGCAATAGAAACAATTGGCCGGGGGTAGCCCGGCTACCTGCAAGGAGGAGATACAGCCATCTTCTGACTTGCTCGCTGTCTGCAGAGACGAAAACTGGGGAAAGTGTGGGAGGTCCCAGGTATTTATGGACTGGGAGGGGCTTCCTTTTTTCCTGTTATCTCTGCAGAAGTTCGCCCTCTACTGGTTATAACCCACATGTCAGACACACATTGTCACTCGCCGCATCTTTTGTACTACTCTTTGGTCTTGAGAGCACATGAAGATAAAATTAAAATTTTTATCCTGGCGCCTGGACAGTGTCTGGACAATGATTTTAAAGAAGGCTGCTTCACTGTGAGGTGTGCATGGACCCCTTATTTCTGTGACTGGTCAATATTAAAGTGGACCAAAACCTGGGATTTTTACTGTGCGGCTAGAGAAGCTGAATGGAATCCTAGTCAGATTTGCGAGCTGCATCACTCGGCTCCCATTGGCTGTGCATGTCCCTGAAACAAATGATACAGCACATGCACCGTGGGCTCAGAGGAAAGGTAAGATTATTGGGCGAATAGGGTGGGTTTTGGTCCACTTCTCAAGATCTAGACCCGCGTGTTTTTGGGGTATTACAAGGCGGCATTAGAGAGTAGTTCTGTTGGCATCCCCTAGGCTTCCAATTAATAGCAACACTTCAGAGCAGATAGCTAGAATGCCTTACTTAAGAAGGTTTTTTTTAAGTTATCATAAGCCAACTAGAGATTTACTTTAAAGCAGAAACAAAGTTCTGTTTAGATTGCTACAAAACAAAGTTTGCACATTTTTTGGACACCTACCCAACCTCCAATGTATCCCCTCGAATTACCCGTAGTTTACGGAAAAAGGACAAAGACACCAAAGCGTAGGATCGTCTGATTTTAAGGTAGCCAGTAATCTCCTCAATGAGCCCGAGGTTTGCTTCGAGTTCTGAGGCAATATTGTCTGTAAGAAAACAAAATGGTCAGTTATAAATAATAAAAATGAATCTAGCTGGACTAGCATAAACACTGTAACCTCTTTCCCCTTCAATTAAGCACTTTTAGGAACATTTGTAAATAAGATCAGGTGTTAAAAAAAAAAAAAAAAAATCACTTCTGCTTTAACATTTGTCAGTTGCGGGTGATGCAATCGGTATGGCAGATACAGCAAACAGGAAATTAACACATCCCTGCATATCAGGTTCTTACAATAACTATATACATTTCTACTTGTAAGCCACAAGAGATTAGGTTTGTGAAAAATACAACTCTGTGAAGTACTCACCTGTAGAGTTGATATTATACGCATACAGCACATCCTGCTCCAGATATAGTAATAACATGTGGGACATCCAATAGCAGTGTCCATAAAGTAGGGTGGGATCCCCAAAAACAAGGCACAGCGGACAGTAAAGGCGCTGTCACCTGTAAAACTTTGCAACAGGCATGACAAGAGCAGAGGCTCTAACGTCAATCTCATAACTAAACCTTTGAAAGGTATGAACAGAGAAAAGCAACAGTCTAGTAACTTATTCAACAGAAAAAACCTGGTGCTGAAGGGCCAATGGTACCCAAGCACCAATATAACGGAATAAAATGAAAAAAAGGGGAGATCCTTCCTCCGTAAAGGAATAGGCCAGTGTAACGACCCAACCAGCCCACAGGCAACAGAAGCCTCGTGGAAAACTTGTAACTCCCCCTAAGGGGAATGAGAACTGGTCACCCGACCGAAGGCGGGAATACTGACCCCTTCACTAGCACGACGCCAAGGGCTTTACTCAGGACCAGGAGGCATCCAAGAAGGATTAATCCAAAGGACGCAGCGGCGCTGGAAATAGGCGATATCAGGCGCAACATAAGGTAGCGCCCGCAGACTCCAAGGGCATCAGTCCCCCTAAGGTACAAGAAACCCTCAGGGGAAAAACCTGTTGAGGGAATGTAGACCCTCATATTAGCATTATTAAGAATAAGGTCCATAGTTAGACTAAACAGACTAAAACAATGATCATAAAACACCACTTGGACCGGAGGTCCGGCGTAAGAAGGAATACCCCCACGGCATGGGGTGCATATATCTATACACATCGAGCCAAGGCTAAGTAATCAGATCCACCTTCTCAGGCACACATCTGACTGAGGCAGGAGCCCCCAGAGAAGCGACTTGGACTACAAAGCAGCTCAGACAGCATCCAGCAGAAGTCCCCAGGGAAAAATCTGCAGGGCAAACAAATGAAAATTGATCCCAACAGGGACCATGGAACTACTTGGGAGATGCACCTAAGCAATCCCCAAGATAACTCCTCACAAGGAAGACAGAACCAGACTCCTACAGGAAGACAGCCAGGACAGAACCTGAACCTTCAGAGTCCCTAGATGGGGAGCCAACCCCAACCTATGCTGTAATGACTCTAGAACCCTGGGAACCGAGAACGTCCAACAGGGAAGAGACCAAGACTCATGCCAATCAATATGGGTATACCATAAACCACAATAGACAGAGGAAGAGGAAGCCAAGGAAGCTTGCTCCTAGCCCCCCATATACCGAGTCACCCAGAAGATAAGGCCCATCTCCAAGGGGTGAATGAATCAGCTGTCAAGCCCCAGACTAGAGTCTGTATATTGGGACGACAAAGGAAGGGGCCTGACAAGGGCAGAACCGCACTCCTGAGAGAGCGAACAGGTCAGCAGACTTCAGCAGAAGCATCTGCGAACCACAGTTCACAAGGCACCAGGGCCATCAATCTCACAGGTCTCTTTATCAGCACAACCGTGCGCAGAACCCGCAAGTAGGGTGAACGAAGAGAAGGCATATAAAATAGAAAGTCTATGCATAATTTTACTAAGCCCCCATGACAAGAGTCAGAATATTCTGGGACAGTAAAAACAAGGGCGGAGCCCCTGTGGTATAAGCGAGACCCAACAGAGCCACCCTAGTTGGCTCTCAGAGTGACACCAGGATAGCATAACCTGCCGCTGAAAGGCATCCATTGGAGCGAATACCGCTGAGAAGCAGGGGACGTAGACCCCCGCCCAAATCAGGATCAGGAACCCTCCAGAGGGAGCATCCTGCTTCAAGCTCCAGACCAATAATAAAACAGGCCTTTGTCTTCCAACAGGCCAAGAGTCCCCAAACAGACAGGTCCTAAAAGAGGAGAAGTGCAGCCGTATAGAGTCAACGGAAGGCACACCGTTTTAACAAAACCAGTAGGTAAGATGGACCCTCTAGGGGACCCTACCTAGGAACCACGGGGGGTTGTGGAACAAATTCCCCCCCCCCCCCGCCAACCTGCGAGACTTGGTACCCAAGGTGACCATTCACAGGAAGATGCAAGTAAGGAAGGGGGTGCCCTCTGACAGGGCCCTTGAATATGATCAGCTCAAGAGGAACCACCTTACCAAGGGGGAATGAGCACAGACCAAGCCCCAGGTGTGCTGGAACCCCATGTAGGCTCAATAACCTACTGTGCCGAAGAGCCCAAGGGCTCGGTATATAAGGGACATCATCTGATACGCCACCAACGGGCCCACCAGCTGCCATCCCGCCTGGTGAAAGTAAGATGTCAGCAAAGGGGGACAGAGCCCCCGTAACCAGGAGTCCACTTGTTGCCAAAGAAGAAGGCTCAAGCCTGAACCGAATCCAAGGAATGGAGATATCGGATAAGGGAACATGAGGGATTGAGGTGACTGAGCACCCATCCAGTAACTCCCAGGGGACACCGCTGGCCGACCAATCCACTCGGCCTGACGTAGAGACTGGGGAGTAAGGAAAGACGACCCGGTAGATCCTAATGCAGACGCCCCCCCCCCCCCCCCCAGGCATGTCCGAGACATCACCCCCATTCGCGCCATGGCGAGTAGCCTGGGAACGAAAGAGAGGCCACAAATAATGTCTAGTAATGGTCTTGGTGTCCAGCAGACACAAGGGGAACTAAGAAGATCTAGTACTCCACAGGAGGCCGGAAGCCCCCCTTGCACAGGGCGCCTGTGTCCCAAGACAGAGGTGTCATATAGGTACTACCTGTGAGAGTAGAATTGCCAGGCCTACCATAGGCCAGCGTGGCCCAGACTGCCTCATACTGTTGAGGGAAGGAGGAAGGTTAATATAGAGGCCAAAGCCCCATACCGTTAAGGGCAACCTTTAAGTAAGCCCAAACTCTGTAGGCCCAGTACGGCCTACACCAATACCTGAGTGAAAAGCAGGGGCTAGAAGCACCCTGACAACCACTGAGAGGGACCGCCCAGCAAAGCTATCCTGTGTCCAGGGGAACAACCTCCTGGAACCACCAGAAAGAGAAGGTACATTCCTAGATGGTGGACAGCTGCAGCAGCAGTACCCTCGCCCGGAAGGGCGAGGGCGTCCCTTCATGCTTGGGAGGTCTTGGCAGATTTGGACTTAGTCCTGCCAGAGGGCCCAGGGCGTTGCCTGCCCACCCCATGGTGGAAATCCACACCGAACAGTTGGAAGCACACCTCAGGTTCGCATTTGACACTAACGTAGGGAGGTGGAGGGGTGACCCTGCCCCGGGGAGGCCGGAGCAGCCTTCTGCACAAGGGTGCTTTACCCTTTTTACCAAAAAGGTCCAAACGGGCCCCAAATAATCGCCGTCCTCTGAAGGGAAGGCAAGTGAGAGCCTTTTTCGTAGCATCGTCAGCACCCCACTGTCGCAGCCAGGCCAGGCGGCGAATAGCTACCACAAGGGCAGAGGTTCTAGCACACATCTTAATGGCGTCGTGCAGTGCTGATAGGATAAACTTCACAAACGCATCACAGTCCAAGGGAGGTCCTCAGGACGGTGATCTAGTACTTTTCTGACAAGAGTCCTGGCGGCCACCGCAGTGATGGCCGCGGCACAGACCGGGCGCAGAGCCGTCCCTGCACACGAAAAGGCGTGGGAAGCCAGTCTGTCAATGCGCCGATCCTCAGCATCCCGAAGGGTATGGTAAAAAGGAGCCGTCATGAAAGGGTGGTTAGTAACCCCTATAACCGGTGCATCCACCACAAGAGGTGCTGACCAAAAATTAACCACATCAGGAGGGAAAGGGTACTTACAATCCCAGACCCCTGGGACCCCTTTAAGTTTACAAGGCGATTGCCATTCTTGGGATATAAGATTCTGGAAATGATCCTGTTCTAGGAACTCCAAGCGCGGCGGCGCTGTATGGAAACTCTCCTTTTTAGGCTTGGGGGTCTCCCCAGGGGGGGAGATTGACAAAACCTCAAAGAACTTAATAAGAATTTCATCTGTGTCAAACAGGCCCCAAGAACCGGGCCCAGAATCATCACAGCACCCGGGCATCTCGGGAGAAGCCACCGAAGCCACCGAAGTCCTGGCGTCTGAAAGACATAATGGGACAAGAGGGGTGGTGTCAGTGCCATGTGCAGCCGAATACACAGAGAAGCATGCCGCCCCAGAGGTCACTTACATGACCAAGGGAGGAGGCGGACCGCACCACGCGCGCGAAGATTGTCAAAATGGCACCAAGCGAACCTCGAGGGGCGGGCCAGACCAGGCTGTGACGCGGAGCGCGTCATGCCGAGTCTCCGCCTCCCCAAAAGAGCGCGAAGCTCTAACCAACAGAAATAAGAAGGACAGTTGGATAGAAGGCGCATGCATAAAGATGCTGACACGCTAGAAATGATGCTGCCGTCTAGGCAGTTGTTAATGAAAAGACAAACGGCTCGCAACTGTATAGCAAGGAGCGCGACACTGACACCCAAAAAAAATAAAAACCAAAGGCCTTAACGTGTTACTTCACACTAGGACTGCCACACATAACCCCTTCTTTCTTTTCCCCCGAGTTACGGGAGGAAGCGAGGGAGAAGCGGACCAGCGTCCATGGACTAAATCTGTGAGGGGCACGGGCAAGAATGCGGGAGGGGCATCCACTAGAGGCTCACCATCGGCCTAACCGCCTACCCTATGGTGGGGGATTGTGGTGGAGCGTGGCTCCGTTCAGCACACAAGGTGCTGCCTACCTTCACCCGACCCACGCAGCCCAGGCTGGGAGGCATAATCTTCCGAAGAGGACGGGTGGAAACAGTCCCGCAGGGCCTCGGGCTGTAAAGCCCCGCTCGCCTGCGAGAGCGTGATACTTCATGTCTTCGCAGTTCAGCACTGCAGAGAAATCTGGGGATTTGTGGGAGGTCCTTCGGTATATGTAGGGCCGGGAGGAGCTTGTTTTCTACATGTCTGCAGTGCACGGCGCCCGAGGCGGAGGATTACCCACATGTTATTACTATATCTGGAGCAGGACGTGCTGTATGCTTAGAATATATGAGTTGCCACAAACCGCTAACACACAAATAGTAAACAAATAGCTAAAAGAAATAAGGTGCGCAATATAAAAAATACAATTCTGTGAAATACTCACCTGTAGAATTGATATTATTTGTATACAGTACGTCCTGCTCCAGATATAGTACTTACACTTGGGTTATCCTCCGCCAGATGGCGCTGCACTGCAGAGACACGCAAAACAGGCTCCTCCCGGCCCTCAAATACCCGGGGAGCTCCCACAAATCCCCAGCATTGAAAAGCAGTGAACAAGAAGCCGGGAGAAATAACCACCAAAAAACTGGTAACTATAACAATGGTAACAATCACCATACAGGGGATCCAGAATAATGCAAAAACCAGGGTGGGGTGGAGCAGGACGTAATGTATACAAATAATATCAATTCTACAGGTGAGTATTTCACAGAATTGTATTTTTAGTATACAGTACGTCCTGCTCCAGATATAGTACTTACACTTGGGACATCGAATAGCAGTGTCCATAAAGTAGGGTGGGATCCCCAACAAAAACGACAACAGCAGACAGTTTAAAAACCACTGTCACCTGCATAACCATATGGCCAAAACAGCATGAGCTGAGGCCCTAACATCAACCTTGTAAAACTTTGCAAAGGTATGAACAGAAAGCCAAGGTAGTGGCCTAGCAACCTGTTCAACAGAAGCCTGGTGCTGAAAAGCCCAAGAGGCATCAAAATACGAGTAGAATAAGAATCAAGGCGAAAAGGAAGACTCTTCCCCTTGTTGGAATAGGCCTGAGTAACAGCCTGACGAATCCAATCGCTAACAGTAGACTTGGCAGAAGCCAAAAAGACCCTTCCAAGGAGGAAGAGGGAACATCCATGCAAGTAATAACCAAGGCCAAAGCCGCCCAACTCCACGAGAGCAGACGAGATCGGGCACATTCAGGATGTAGTGACCATAGGCCCCAAGGAACATCAGTTCTCCTAAAGGACACAGTGACTACCAAGGAAAAACTTCCAACACCTGTTCAAGGAATGCAGAACCCTTTCCGCACCGTTGCTAGGAAAAAGGCACAGCAGGAAGAACAATATCTCGAATCAATGACATAAGACACCACCTGATGCAGATAATCCGGCTTCAGGCGGAACACCACCTTATCCTGGTGTATCTCAAAGAATGGGGGCTAGGAAGACAGAGCCGCCCGCTAACACACGCCTGACCAAGGTAACAGTCACCAGAAAGACAACCCTGAGGGTAAGAACAGCCAGACAGCATCCTGAATAGGACCAAAGGGACAAAACCCTGCAAGCAGACGGAATGAATCCAATTTCAAATCCCAGCAGGGACCATAGAATTACATGGGGGACACACATGAGTACCCCCTGAAAAAAGTCTTAACCAAAGGAGACTGAACCAGAGACTAAGGCAAGGTGAACAGGGCAGAACCTGACCCTTCAGAATACTGAGTTGGAGAACCAACTCCAAGTCATGCTGAAACCAACTCTAGAACCCTGGGAACAGAGAACGCCCAACAGGGAAGAGACCTAGACTCACACCAATCAATATGGGCATGCCATACCCTATAACAGATAGAAGAAGAAGAGGAAGAAGGTTGATCCTAGTCTTCCCCTAGTCTCAATCACCTGAGACAGATAAGCCTGTCTCCATCAAGATGGATGTTTCGGCAGTCAGGCCAACTAGGCCAGAGTCTGTAGATTGGAGTGACGTAAAGGGGCCCTGAGTGAACAGAGCTAGCACTCCTGGCAAAAGGTACAGAGAATTACTGCCCTCGGTACCATGTCTGCACCACCCTCTACTAGGGCACCTGGGGGCCACCAGAATCACTGGTCCCCTTACCAGAGCAATCTTGCGCAGAACCCTGCCTAGCAGGGGGCATGGAGAAAGGACATACAGAAACGAACGTCCAGTCATGACCTTACTAAGGCATCCGGACCACTGCCAGAGGATCCTGGGACAGGGAAACAAGGGCCGAGAGCCTGTGATAGTGACGGAACACAAACAGATCCACAACTGGTTGGACCCCATAGTGACACAGGGATTAGCACATCCTGTCGCAGAGGGCACTTACAGACCAAGGGAGGAGGAGGACCGCTACCACGCGTGCGTGCTACTCGCATGAAAATGGCGTCAAGCGAACCTCGAAGGGTGGGCCAGAGGGGGCTGTGACGCGGAGCGCGCCAAACCAGGTCCCCGCCCCCCCGAAGAGCGCGAGTTACGGGGGGAACGAGGGAGGATGGCGGCTCTTTGAACAGGGCCCACCGCTACACGGGGCATGGGGCAATAGTGCGGGAGGGGCATCCCCTAGAGGCTCACCATCAGCCTAAACCACCTACCCTTTGGTGGGGGACTGCGGTGGAGCATGGCTCCATAAGCACGCATGGTGCTGCCTACCTTCACCCGACCAGCGCAGCCCAGGCTGGGAGGCACATCACACTAAGGACGGGTGGGAATAGTCCAACAGGGCCGCAGGCTTTGATAGCCCCGCTCACCTGCGAGAGAGTGATACTTCATGTCTTCGCAGTCAGCACTGCAGAGAAATCTGGGGATTTGTGGGAGGTCCCCGGGTATTTGAGAGCCGGGAGGAGCCTGTTTTGCGTGTCTCTGCAGTGCAGCGCCATCTGGCGGAGGATAACCCAAGTGTAAGTACTATATCTGGAGCAGGACGTACTGTATACTAAGAATATAAATTTGCCTCCAGTTCACTTCGGACATTGGTATTGTTCTAAAAAGCAAGGTCTCTCACTACTGGCAGACCCAATTGAAGACATGCTTAGGATTGTGTTTTTATACTTACTACCGCCACGGATATTGATGGCTAAATTTCCATTGATCACAGTGCAACCACGAAGCTCTTGGGCAGATGTAACAGAATCCACAACCTTTTCTTTAACATGTATCTGGCATACCTTTGGACAAAGTCCTGCACACGGCTCACAAGACAAACTGTTGGGGGGGGGGAGAAAAAAAATATTAACTTTCTCATACCGGTCATGTGTAAAAAAAAAATAATCAGAATTGCATCAGTATTTTCCAGTAAATTGTAGAAAGAAATGATTAAATTAGATTTTAATATTTATTGTAAAATCTTTTTTCCTGGAGGCTTGCAGTTCATCTATTCATATACACATGTGGAGCTTGCAACACCTCAGAACAGGAGAACCCTACTAAAATGCCACACT
This sequence comes from Gastrophryne carolinensis, assembly GCA_027917425.1. Lineage (NCBI taxonomy): Eukaryota > Metazoa > Chordata > Amphibia > Anura > Microhylidae > Gastrophryne > Gastrophryne carolinensis. The sequence continues at coordinate 324,755,726 of CM051234.1, forward strand.
TCCTCAGTCCTTAACGTGTCATCTATAGGCTTTTTAACAAATTTTGTGGGGGCAAGGTTGTGGGGGTGTCTGGGCCACCTCCATCTTTTCTGTTTTTGTATTGTTTAAATTAGCCAGAATACTGCACACTGTGGTTGTTAGTACCATTGGTGCGGCAGGCATCCATACTTTGATTCTTCAATTTAAAAAGTGTTTAGGAGAGTGCCAAATGTAGTTTGACACCATGGTGTAACAATTACCTCTGCCTGCAGTAGTACTTTAAGATTTGGCAGGAGGAACCCAGTTTGCAGCAAGGAAAAGGATACTGCAAATTTAGCATCAACGCCTTTTAACACAAACAAGGAAACATGACAGGGAGTGAGAGGTCTCTTACACAATGAACTTTGCAGCCTTAAAGATGAGAACCATCTAAAATCTCACAATGACCTTCGCAGCCTTAGGGGTGGAAACCATCTCAAATCAGACTACTGAACAAGTCACCTGAACTGGTCATCTCCTTTGGTGGAGTGCCATCCAGAGGCCTCATGCTAAGCAATATAAGGTTAAAAAAAAAATGAGCAACACATCCATCTCCAAACACCACTTGAAGCTGGGCGCTGCTTGCCATATCATATAATAAGTGCTGAAGAGATTGGGCCTTTAGGTCCAAATCTGCCTCCTTCGTTTGAAAAAAGCAAAATAGGGGAAATAAGCTAAATAGGTTCCCAGATACCTGGTGGATATGTCATCACATGTTACATACAGCCACCAGAATTAAACAGGTCTGCCCCAACCGGTTTGTAGTAGTAAAGTAGTATCTATGTAGTACTAAATCACGGTACTGAAAAATAAAGTACTGGAAGGATATCTGAAAGGAATGGGAAGATGATGCACCAATAATATGATTCCTACTGGCTATAGGGACCGGTAACAGTTTTTCTTCTCCAGGACGACACACGGAGAGAGCAGTCCCACCCCCTTGGAGGAAACACAAACTGAACAGAGGTTAGAACCCCACCCCTTCCCCTCCACCTCAGTCTTAATATAAGGTAAACCGTAGGACAATGGAGGACTCGTAGAAAACTAAAGTCTAACAGGGGATTATCTCCCTTCGTCCTTCAGGACGACCCATGCAAGTAATTATACCTTAGGGGTGGGAAGCTGCTAAAAAGACCCTTCTACCAAAGGACTAAGGTTTTGCAGAAAGTAGATCTAGTTTATAGTGCTTGTTGAATGTGAGACCTGCGGAGGAGGAACTCAATCTGTTTTAGCCACCTGGAAATAATGGATTTTGAAGCGGCTAGGCCTCTTCTCTTGCCGCCGAAAATGATCAAAAGCTGTTCTGCTATTTGCCACTCTCTAGATCTCTCTAAATAAATGATTAGAGCTTTTTCACATCTAATAGTAAAAGATCGTCTTCTGTTCCTGCTGTAGCAGGTAAGGTCAGGAGCACTATGTATTGGGACCTATTGAGAGATGTAGCAATCTATAGAAAAAGTGAAGGTTTGGGTCTCAGTATGGCCTTATCTGGAAGGATTGTGCAGTAGGGTTCATCCATTGATAAAGCTTGCAGCTCACTTACCCACCTGGCTGATGTAATAGCCAAAAGAAAACAAAATTTCAAGCACAACCACTTTTCTGGTACTTCCTCCAGTGGCTCAAATGGAGGTTCCAGTAACCCTTTCAACATGTTAAAATCCCAAGACGGAAAACCTTTAAAAAGGTGCTAGCTTTTTACAGGTCATCACCTTAAAGTAGTCTTAGTCAGGACCGAGACTTGGGGCCCTCTGGGGGTTTGCAAAGCAGACTACCCTTTCTCTGCAGCCTCGTCTGTGTCCATCTTTTCTTCTTATTAGTGCAGTTTTCTTCCTTTTCTTATTCTTATTTGGAAATTCCTTACCTGCTTCACTAGAACGAGTCAGAATAGTATCTAAGTCTTCTCCGAACAGGAGATTACAATGAAATGGAATGCCACACAACTTAACTTTAGAAACCAGGCCTCCTGACCATGTTTTAAACCAAAGTGCCCTTCTGGCGCAGGCTAATAAGAGTAGTTGACTTAGCCATGGATCTGATGGTCTCCTCTGAGGCATTAGTTAAGGAAACGAGAGACTAGGTAAGGTCCCCCATATCCTCGAAACTTAAGTCTGCCACTCTGGATATCTGACCCAGCGGTTCAACTAATTTTGGACATTTGGTTCAAGGCTCCATGTCCTGTTCATGAAAAGGAAATTTACGTTATTTGAGTGAACCCAGCATAAAAAAAAAATTCTGGTTACCTCCATTCAGACTTAATAGCTAAGACTATTCGATAGACTAGTCCATTCAGACTCCAATAAAGTGCTAAATGGACTAGAAACATTTTGGATTTCACCAAAAACATCTTATGCATGGTATCCTGGATGGATAAGGGCTTATCCTCACTCTTGATTCCCCATGTATCATTATGGTCGTCTAATAAACCAGCAAAGTCTGAACATCAAGGCCATTTTATTCCTCATAGTTAACATCTCCCTGTACATAGCTCTCTCATTCTTAGCTGTAGGCATTTCTGATAGACAGACTTCTAGCAGGTAACCAGAAGTATAACGTTACAGGATTCACAGCGTCTAATGGGTTTAGGAATCTTGAGCTTCTCTTTTGAGGGGTCCTTGTTTCTATCCTTATCCTCCACTTTGGGAGGATTAGACTAAAAGACAAAATACAATACCAAAAATAGGTATACATATCTCTGGATAACAGCATAAATGGCAAAATATAAAAACAGATTTACATTACCAGCTTTTCCTGTGGCATTTTGCACAAAGTGTTAAGGCTAGGTGATACGCTGCCTGCACTTCTAGTGGGAGGCTTCATACTGCTGTGGGCTGCTGGTGAGTCGCCACTGTGTTGCTGTGTCTTTCTCCGTCCAGCCAGTGTAGTGGCTGTGAGAACCAATGCTGGCTATACTTCCAGGCGCGGCTTCTACACGTGGCGTGACCTGTAGGTGATGTCAGAGCACCGCCGGGACAGCAGCATCAAGTTTCCTCCCCCTTCCCCACCCTGCATGCCCAAGCGAAAAAGAGGAAAAAGACAGAAGCCGCCACCAACCAGAAGCTCCAGCAAGCCAGCGAGGATCCCCGAGCAAATGCAGTAGCACCTGCTGTCACCGGGCATGATTTAAAGGGGACAGTGCACAACTTGTGCGATGTCCGACTATGGGGGACTGCCCTGGCAGACCTCAGGTGAACTACACCCAAAGATAAAGTGGTTTGGGGCTTAGCGGGCTCCTACAGGGGCTCCTGGAGCTGAAAAAAGAAATGAGGTGGAGAGGAAGGGGGGGGGGATTTAACCTCTATTCAGTTTGTTTCCTCCCGGGGGTGGGACCGCTCTCTCAGAAGGTCGCCCTGAAGGACGAATGGAGAAAAATACCATTTTGTGATTACTCACCTTTAAAATGGGTATTTTAAGTATGTCACACACCCCGCTTCCACTATTCATGACATATGGGACATCCAATAGCAGTGTCCGTCATGGGTGGGGATACAAATACAGCAAAAAAAATGCACCAATTTAAACCACTGCATCTTGCAGAACCTTGCGGCCAAAAACAGCATCCGCTGAGGCCCACACATCAACCTTAAAAAACTTTGAAAAAGTATGAACGGAAGACCAAGTAGCAGCCTTACAAACTTGTTCAACAGAAGCCTGGTGCTGAAAAGCCCAGGAAGCCCCAACAGCACGAGTAGAATGAGCAGTGATCTTAAAAGGAGGAACCCTCCCCTTAGCAGAATAGGCCCCAACAATGGCCTGGCGTATCCATTTACTAATGGTAGACTTGGAGCCACAAACAAGGCGTCCGTCTTACGAAAAGGAGAAGTAGCAACCAAATAGTACTTCACACAACGAACCACATCCAAAGAGTGCAAAACCCTCTCCTTGTCATTGCTAGGCTTAGGACACAAGGAAGGGAGAACTACATCCTGATTGAGATGGAAGGCAGAAACCACCTTAGGAAGGAAATCTGGTTTAAATCAAAAAACCACCTTATCCTGGTGTCTCGCAAAGTAAGGGGCCTGAATAGACAGAGCCGCCAACTCAGACACGCCAAACAGAGGTAATAGCCACCAAAAAGGCAACCTTTTGAGTGAGCACAGAAAGAGCCACATCCTGCATCGGTTCAAAGGGAGGCCCTGGAGGGCCGAAAGAACCAAATTTAGGTCCCAAATGGGAACCAAAGGCTTTCTAGGGGGCCGAACATGATTGACCCCTTGGAAAAAAGTCTTGACCAGATGATGCAAAGCAAAAGACCTTTGAAAAAAGACAGCCAGGGCAGAAATCTGACCCTTCAAAGTACTGAGCTGGAACCCCAGATCCAGACTGTGTTGTAGAAACTCCAAAATCCTAGGAATCTTAAACACCCTGCAAGGTAAGGCCCTAGCCTCACACCAGTCAATATAGGACCGCCAAGTCCTATAGTAAATGGTAGAGGAAGACCTCTTCCTAGCTCTAATCAAGGTTTGAATAACCGCCTCAGACAAACCTTCCTCCCTCAGGATGAAGGTTTCAGCAGCCACGCCGTCAAAGCAAGCGTTTGTAAATTGGGGTAACGTAGCTGACCCTGAGAGATCAGATCCGGAGACAGGGGCAGCCTGTACTGATCTACCGCCAAATCTTACGACGTCTGCGAACCAAACCTGTCTTGGCCACCTTGGGGCCACCAGAATTGCTGGTGCCCCCTCTAGAGCCAGCTTGCGCACTACCTTGCCCACCCTGGAGAAGGGGGGGAAGCAGGTACAGAAACCCCAGATCCCTCCAGGCAAGGGACAAGGCATCCACTGCCAGGGCCAGAGGATCCTGAGGAAGAGATACAAAGGTTGGGAGCTTGTGATTGTGCCGAGAGGCAAAGAGATCCACCTCCGGATCCCCCACTTGTGACACAGGGCCCGAAACACCCTGTGGTTGAGAGACCATTCCCTTCGGCGAGAGAATCCCCTGCTCAGGGAGTCCGCCTCCGTGTTCTCCACTCCCGGAATGTATACTGCCGAGATGCAAGGAACATTGCTCTCCGCCCATGTCAGAATCAGAGACACTTCCCTGAGGGCACTCCTGCTGGGAGTCCCTCCTTGGTGATTGATGTTAGCTACCGCAGTACGATTGTCTGATCGAACCTGAACCGGTAAACCCTGTAGGTGAAGTATCAGACGCGACAGAACCAAGTGGATAGCTCTGAGCTCCAAGACATTGATGGGGGTGTGAGCCTCCTGAGGACCCCACAACCCCTGGAACTGATGATCTTTCCAGAAACCTCCCCAGCCCGACAGGCTGGCATCCGTGGTAACCGTCTCCCAACGAGGGGCCAGGAACGATCTGCCCCTCATCAGATAGCTTGATTCCAGCCACCACTGAAGGGACTGCCGAACCCTGGGAAACATCAGAAAACACTGATCCAAGGACTGTGGACATCTGTCCCATTTCAGCAATAGATGGAGTTGTAGCGACCTCATGTGGAATTGAGCAAAGGGGACTGCCTCGAAGGAGGCCACCATCAAACCCACCAGTCATCCCTAGCCGAATGGAAGGGCGAGGGTTGGTCAGGAGAACACGTATCAGATCCTGAACCCTCTGCACCTTTGGCTGAGGTAGGAACACTCTGGCCTGACTGGTATCCAGATTCATGCCCAGAAAGGAAATCTCCCTTGATGGGGAGAGAGAAGACTTGGGGTGGTTGATCACCCATCCGAACCTCTCCAGCGTCGTCACCACCGTTCTGGTGTCCAGCTCCGCCTGGCAGAGGGAGGAAGCTGTAATGAGCAGGTCGTCCAGATATGGCACAATGCGAATGCCCTGGGCTCTGAGCAGGGCAATAATGCCCGCCAGAACCTTGGTAAACACCCTCGGTGCCGAGGTCAGCCCAAACGGGAGGGCCACAAACTGAAAATGCTGATCTCCGAACACAAACCTGAGAAATCTCTGGTGTGCTGGGAAAATTGGTACATGAAGGTAAGCATCCTTGATGTCTATGGACGTCATGAAATTCCCCTGACAAAGGGAACCGATGGCTGAGCGCAGAGTCTCCATGCGGAACCTCTTGGTTCTGATGAACCTGTTGAGAAGCTTCAAATCCTCTGAAAGAGGCACTGGGCATATGACCGCCATGTCCAGGAGGTTCTTTACAGCCGTCAGGAGCCCCTGCGCCGCCCAAGGATCCGAAGGCACCCGAGACCTCAGGAATCTGGGAGGAGGCCGGTACTCGAACTCCAGTTTGTACCCAGACGAGACCAATTCCAATATCCACTTGTCCGTAATCTCCCGGACCCAGACCTGGAAGAAGAGCCGCAGTCGTCCCTCCACCCATAAGGGTGAGGGCGCCTCCTCATTGCTGAGCTGGCTTGGCAGCGGGCTTGGGCTTGGAACCCCAGGTAGAGGCTGGACGGGCACGTCCTCTGCCCCTGTTCTAGGAATCACCTCTGAAGCCAGAGTAGGCAAGACCTCTGCCCCCTCTGGCACCGCGAAAGGAAGGATTGAGGGAGCTTGCCCCCCGAAAGGAGCGACGCTGCCTCTTACGCTGAGGTAGCCTTCCACCTTTCGCCACAGAATCCAATTTGTCTCCAAACAGCCGCGTACCCAGGAAGGGCAAGGCAATAAGTGACTTCTTGGCCGCAATGTCAGCCGCCCACTGGCGTAGCCAGACCGATCGGCGCATGGCCACAAGAAGAGCCGAGGTTCTGCTACACATGGTAATAGTGTCGTCCATAGCCGACAAAACAAAATTCATGAACAATTCACACCTCTTAAGGTTTGTGAATTCAACGCTGTCCGGGTTGGGCTGGGACCCATTTAACATGTCCCTAATCTCAGACCTGGTAGCCACAGCCACGAGTACAGATGCACAGACAGGCCGCAAGGCTGAACCCACACTGGCAAAGGCATGACATGCCATCTGATCAATGCGCTTGTCCTCGCCTTTCTAAAGGGTAGTGGCATCAAGAGTATGAACAACGGAGGTGTTGGCCAATCCTAAAACGGGCGCATCTACCTCGGGAGGGGAAGACCAGCGCTTCACCGCATCCACCGGAAAGGGATACTTTCTATCCCATCCCTGAGAAACACCGTGAAGCCGACTCGGAATCTCCCATTCTCTAAGAATCATGCAGTCAAAATGATCCCGATTTGGAAACTCCAAGCGGGGCTTAGAGAACCCAAAGAATTCCCCCTTCTTAGGAGGGGCCTCCGCTGGAGGGGAAATATCCAGAACCTCTAAGAGATGGGCCAGGACCTTGGGGGTATCAACAGCATCCCCCAGTGCCTGCCTGGCATCCGAATCAAGGAACTGCAGTTCCTCAGTCTCTGATTCCTTAAACAGTTCCCCCTCCTCAAGCAGGGAATAATCAGCCCAGTCAGGGGAGTCATAATCATCAAAATCAATTACCGGCGTAGCCAGTGACAGATGCCTTCTCTTAGCAGGGGCCTTTTTGCCCACTGAGCTAGAAATCATTTTCTCGAGGTTGGCCAGCCTAGCACAGACCTCCGAGTGCAACTCCTCACTAATGACAGGGTCACTTGGGGTACAGATAATGCGGGGTGGGGTAGGCGATGAGGCGGACGGCCCTGATCCAGAAGCCTGGGAACCAGACTGCCACGTTATGGCCTGTTGCGCACAAGGTAAGCAAATCAGTACATTTTCCCCGTAAGGGGTACCCCACAACCCACACACATCCGGGATTGTCCCGAAGGGAGCCCGAGCCCGGTATCCTGTGGAGCCTCCATATGGTGATTTTTTAAGGTCGTCGCAATGACCAGAGGGAATTACGCTGGTAAGCAACCCGGGATGCCCCTTTTTTGTCCTGAGTGGGAGGATTTAGAAGTGCCCCAAATACTGCTAGGGACCCTAGGACCGGGAGAACCCCCTTTTAAGCAATGCACAGGGAGTCCTCCTGAAAGACACAAAATATGGCAATAAGCACATGCACACCACAGAATAATAATATACATGTAATGAAACACAGTGGCAGAGGGGGGCCAGCGCTGCCCCAAGCGCGACTGGGACATACTGGCCAAGCAATTAGAAGGGGAAGCCCGGCTGGGCACTCACACACACCGCAAAATGGCGTCCAGTGCAGCAGCAGCAGCCTCCATGACAGAGAGAGAGAGGGAGAAGAAGAAAGGGTGGGCCAGCGCGGATCGCGCGCCGCGCCCCGCCCCCTTCCCTCCTAGTCCAGCAATGTGGAGCCCATCAATGGGATGGGCCCGCAAAGGTGCCAAACAGAAGGGGGGGGGGGCGGGCCGCAGCAACGCGCGAGCGCCCAGCCCCGCCCCCCCACAACTCAGCCTGAGGAGGAGAAGCTCCCCGGCCGGCAGCAGAGCGCAAATCGCGAAACATGCAGCAAAAACGCACAGACACACACACACACACGTAACAAGGTGAAAATTATAAGCAAAATGCCGCCCCCCCTACCCCCCCCCCCCCCCACTGGAGGGTATCCGAGGGGACCCAGAAGGGGGAGAATCCCTCACCGTAAAGTGCCAGGGAAGCGAATGGGGACAGGGCATCCCAAACCGGGATCACCAACTAGGAAGCCGCCTACCTACTGGGGTCTCACGGGAGAGCATGGCTCCCTAACACCTATAAGGTGAAGCCTACCATCACCCGGACCTGCAGCCAAGGCTGGGAGGCTATACTGGAATTAAAAAAATAAAGGTCCGGGCAGAAATAAGGCACCGCATGGCGGGGCGTAAGCCCGGCTTACCGGCAAGGAAGAGCAGCCCACATCTTCTGACTTGCTCGCCGTCCTGCAGAGAAGGAACTGGGGAATGTGTGGGAGGTCCCAGGTATTTATGGACCGGGAGGGGCTTCTTTTTTGCTTTGCAGAAGTTCGCCCTCTACTGGACCATAACCCATATGTCATGAATAGTGGAAGCGGGGTGTGTGACATACTTGGAATAATCCTGGTGGGCTGCGCTGATCAGGATCCAGCTGAGCTGCTGCTTTCAACACCTCCATCCACTCCCTGTCATCCTAGTATTTCCTAAAGCCAAGAAACCTCAGATCCCCCCAATGTCGAAAAAACCCGATGTCCTGGGGGGGGGGGGGGGGGGGGGTTGGGGAGCAAGCCGCGGGACTCCACCACTGCCTCTGCCTAGGACTTAAATCAGTCCTAGATAAAAATGGGGAAATGTACCTATGTATAAATATTTGGCAAATATGATATATATTTTATATATATTATTAATGATTGCAGCTTACATTCTGTGAAAAAAGCCCACTTCCTCCGCTTCCCAGCAGCTACCAGAAAAAAGGGACTACACTTGCTTTATTGTACCCCTTGCCCCAGCTACATGGTCCGCAGGCAAGGCAAGATGAACATCAATTGCCCATACTTTGTTCTTCTGATTTCCTGAACATCAGCTGGCCCAGTTTTGAAGGAGCTTTGGATTACGATGATGGCCATGACCACGTGCATAAAAGATTCACTATTTACACACGCCCTAACGCTAATGCAATTGCCCCATCTCATTAAAATGGAAAAGAATAGAACAGTACCGGTCCACAATTTTAATGCAAATGCACAAGAGCTTCAATCATAGGACTCTCCTGCTGGTATAAATGCCCATACTAAATGCAAAACTTAGTAGTTTAATTTCCAGCAAGGGCTTGTGATAATTAGTTTTATAAAGTCCCAACCATTCAGATGTTTATGTAATCCAATCACACATCGGTTACACAGCTGTTATGCTAACTCAGATATACAGATTGATTTGCCTATAGTGCGATTATAGATCTAAAATGGTAATGAGAACTGTAAAGACATTCAGTGTTCAGCAATGGATGGCAATATCTTACTTTTGCATGGTCAGGGCAATCAATTTGTTTTATGTGCAGAGGGCAAAATAAATTAGATTTTTGACAATTTTCAGGCTGAAAATGGCTGGGGCATGTTAGGTCTTCATGCGCCCCTTTACAATTCAATGACTAGAGGGGGGCGTGCAAGCTCAGAGTGACTGATAGCGGGGCGTCTCCCTGTCGGACCTGGGAGGGGTCACAGATCGGGCTGGGTAGTGCGGGAACATGGATCTACCAATCAGGTAAGAGCTGGAGTATCGGACTTGGAGCAATGGTCTGCATGGGACACAGGGCGAGCACAGCGTTTTTTATTTTAACCTGAAAATTGTCTTTAAGGCTTTCCTAGTATCGTCCGTAAACAACTATGCAGCTTATCCCTTTCACAAGTGTATGGCTAGCTAGCATTTATTCTGCATTAATAGATTGATGCTGAGCTACAATTATTTTGGTATTGCTTTACAGTACCCCAGGGACCCCCACAGTGCTATATGTAAGGTAAAAAAAACTCTGACTGCTAAGGTCTTGCAGCCCTGCAATAACCTCCAACAGTTTTGCCTGAGTTTTGACTGAGCAGACCACTGACCCTTACTGCGCTGGGTGCTAGAACCCCTTGCGTGCCTAAAGCTGCCCCTGCTACTGGAAGCACATGTGACATTTTTGGAGCTTTTTCTATTTTATTAGGACAATATTAGGAATATTCAGCAAAGGCTGTGCATGTGACCAACTTTCTAGCACAGAAATACACCTACTTTCCATTTTTTTTAGAGAACTTTACCAGGTTGTGACTTGTTATCGAGAAGATCAGCAGTAGATTTTTATAATGGGTGGGGTTATATGGAAACTTTTCAATACAAAATATGGTTGCCATATAAAGCATAACGTTTTGATACTGAAATTAAATTCAGGTTGTACAGTTACTTACGTGGTAGAGTTTGCAGTATAGCCAGATGGGCATTCAGGAATGCACTCGCCCTTGTGTGTGACGTACTTTGAACAAGAACTGTCTTGGGAATTCAGACACTTATCATGTAATGCTTGACATTCATTGAATGAAATACAACGCCACCCATGTAAACTATAAAAGCCTAAAGGGCAAGAGTCCACGCAGCTCCCGTTATGCAGGAAATGACGGCATGCTATGCATTTAGTGGGGTCATCGGGCTCCAAACAGCTTCCAAGGCATTCACTGTGGCAGCATCGATTATCACGAGTACAGACCTGGTGCTTACATGCAGAAGGACAAACTGCATAGAAAAAGGAAAAAAAAAAAAAGTAAATCCTAGTCAAGGCAGTTTGAGTCTTTACAGAATAAAGAGTATGGCAGAGCAGTCACAGAACTATAAAATACATACAAGTCAAAGACAAAAATGTATGACCCGACAACTTGAGATATTTGAGATCTACCAAATGTTTTAGGTCCAGAACACATGAGAAAAGTCTTGACTTTCCCAACACATGGCTGCTGGATGTGTCTAGGACTGAATTTTCACTGCCTTATGTGGGAAAGTTTGTAGCACAGCATCATCTTTTGCTTCAGCCTGCATAGTGATTGCCTGCTGCAGACATGCTAAAACAACTAAAAAAGGTATAACATTTAATGATGAACTTCAAGTCATTCAGCGGGCAATCAAAAACAAAAAGGCACAATTGATCAGTGCCAGTCCAGCGATCAGTTATTCACCCGATTGCTGGAACTGAGCCCCCACCGCAGGCCGTGGTCCTGTGCCATCCATGGCGGCAAACTCCATTCACTGGCGCATCCGCACTGGGCCATACCCACGATGAGTCACAAGGGTGTGATACACCCCTTCATTCACTACAATAGAGGAGAGCACGTCAAGACCTCGGCCAACTACCTTCATTGCAATGAATGGAGAGGGCATGGCAGCAGGCCTGTGATTAATGGTGAGTCGCAATCCCGACCCACCATTAAACCGAGCGATCAGGTGATTGACTGATCATCGGATTGGCTCTGATCAGCTGTGCTGGACAAAAAGGCAAGTAAGCCTTTTGTTTATTTTATTGCCCACTGAAGACTGAAAAGGAAAGCTTGCAAAAAACTTTTTAGGTTGCTCACAGGTAAAATAGCTATATAACCCCAGAGGTGAACAGTTTTGTATTGTGCCCAACTTCCTGGTACATGTAATTAAGGAATATTCTCAAATGCACTTTAAAGTGGACCAACACCCAGGGGGGATCAGCCCGGGAATCTAAGATCCGAAAACGGGATGCCCCGCTGTGAGAAACCCCGCACGACGCCCAGAAACCTTACCTTATCCCCGTTCCAACAGCGCATGCGCGAGCCGCAGCCGCATCTCGCGGCTCTCTCTAGCAGGGAGCGCACCCGCGCCGGCCGATTGTGAATGGCCGGCGCGGGCACGCTCCCTGTTAGAGGGAAGCGCGAGATGCGGCCTCCACAGTGGTTGTCCGTCGCTTGTCTGTACATACCACAGCGGCTCTGAGCGCTCTGATTGGACGAGCGCTCGCGTAGGAGCGGGGTGAGGTGAGTTTTTTAGGGTGATCTGGGGGGTTTCACGCAGCGGGGCACCCCCGATCGGGGTACCCCGCGGAGGTGTACCAAAACCCAGAATAGTGAAAATCCTGGGTATTGGTCCACTTTAAAAGAGAAAAAAAATAAAAAAATAATAATAATAATAATAATAAATTATATATATATATATATATATATATATATATATATATATATATATACACACACACATTCACAATATATATTTTTTTTTGGGGAAAGCATATTCAGTTTTTAGCATTAAAAGTGCACTGCTGGGCAGTGGCAATAGGCTAGGCAGGGAGATGGTGTGGCTTTCTATTTCCTCATCCAGTCCATTTATAGAATATTTCACAGTGCTATAACTGCCAGATCAGGAATTTTCCTGGCCAAGCACAACAGCCCTATTAAGATAAGGTTGGAACACAGGTGTCTGCTGCACAGGACACACTAGCCCTTACAGAGTGTGTATGCGTGCAGGTTTACCACCACATATTGATCATGCTGCCATTCTATGTCCATGACCAGCTCGATGAAAAGGATATGCAGCTTAGCACCGCAAGTGGCAATCTAAGGGATGCTGAGAAACTATTAAACAAATACCTCAGGATACTATTCTGTTAAACTGGATTAGGCTCAATGATAAGCAGTTCTTTTTTCTTGCAGTGGCACGTGTATGTAAATAAAGTGTGAGGATACAAGTAAATTGAAAGCAAAAAAAGGAAAAAAAGGTTTTAAAAAATAAACCGGAAAGGGACTATAAAATGTCACCTAGTTTTCTGAAATCTGCCTGGCTGTACACACATGTGATATAAACATGTCCGATTACAGCTAACACCCACACAGATACACATGCTACAGCTGACACTGCACATTAGCATATTAAGTACACATATCTAGTACACAAGCAGATAAGGTCACTGTGCGCACAGCACATATTCCTCTCTTCCAGTTCCAGGCATGATCCACTCCAGGGCTCCACAGCAACCAAAGCGCCGCCCTTACACTTAGCCAATCACATAGCTCCTGGAAACAGACCAGCCTAGATCTGTCTTTTCTTTTGAGCACCCCCCCCCCCCCCCCCTCTATTCCATAGCTTCCCCTTGTCCACTAAACCTTTGGTGTGCATGGGTGAAAAGGAACTACGCAATTAACCGCCTCACTGCCAGCTGTGTGGTAAATCCATGTCAAGTGACATCTGAATCCATGGGAGAAATGTGTAACCGGACAGGGAAAACAAATCAGCACACGGTGAGGCACTCGAGAGAGAGGCATACAAAGCAGAAAATAAAGAAGCTGTAACAGAATACAATAGTGTACATTGTTCCATGCTGGATAAATACCTAAAAAGCAAAGAAACACTTATTACTCCACTACTTATCTAAGAGCGGCAAAGCTTCCTAAACGAAACTTTGAGGTTACAAGCTTGCAGCCAAATAATGCAATACAGATGCACTTTGAATTATAAGGTGCAGTAATATGCCTAATTGCAGAGTCTAATCACGGATGAACAGCAAGTTTCACATCAAACTCTATAAAAAATCATCATCAGAGGTGGTACAACGTGAAGTGCATTAAAAATGCAGCACAAACCACAACAGAATAGCAAAATACAATATTAGACTGTAAATGCTGGGCCTTAAAGTGGACCAACACAGGATTTTCACTATCATGGGTGTTGGTCCACTTCCGCGGGGCACCCTGCTGTGTGAAACCCCCCCAGAAAGCTCCTAAAATCTTACCTTATCGGCGACGGACAAGCCGCCGCCTCTCGCGCGTTCCTCGCGCCCTGCTAGAGGGACGCGCGGGAGGCGGTGGCTTATCCGTCGCCGATGAGGTAAGTTTTTAGGGGCTTTCTGGGGGGGTTTCACACAGCGGGGCATCCCGATTTCGGATGCCCTGCGAGGAGGTAGCTGGTCGGCCCGGGAATCTTATAGATTCCCGGGCCGATTTTATAGCTTCCCGGGCCGAATCTTACAGCTTCCCTGGCCGATCAGGGGTGGGTGTTGGTCCACTTTAAGGCCAGCAAAAAAAAAAAGCTCCACATGCCACTGCAATTTACCAAAACCTTCCACTACTCTAAAATTGAACCGATTGTTAATTCAGGACAAACACTGAGGTATTAGTAGACCTGTAGATATTTCGTAAGGTGTATGCGCAGCATTAGTGTAAAAGCAAAGTGAGGTTTGATATGCAGCCTTTTCTGACAAGCTGTCCTAAAGTTGGAAATCTGACAGCAACCCTTGAAGCCCCTGCATCCTCCACTCCGTCACTTTGCAGCTAGGGGCTTTTTACACCACATCAGCCCACCCCCCCCCCCCCCCGATTGCAAATCTGCCGACTTGGCTACAACGTTTCTTGTAACAGAGCTGCCGCAGAGCCAGCAGCATCACCCAAGGTATTTGGGTGGGGAGTTGCACAGAGCACACGGGGGCGGCACGCACCCTGCTAAAGGGATAGCGGGGGTGCGGGCGTGGCCCGCACATGCGCCGTTGGACCGGGATTAAGTTATGTGTAGCAGGCAACCGGGGGGGGTTCCACAAAGCGGGCATCCAGATTTTGGATGCCCCATGGGGAGGGAATGGATCGGCCCGGGAATCTTACAGATTACCGGGCCAATCCAGTTGGGTTTTGGTCCACTTTAAGCGTCATCAATTCTAGCAAAACTTCTGCCATTGGTTCAAAGGGGGGGGGGGCCATGAAGAGCCGATAACACTAAATTCAAGTCCCAAACCGTCAGAAGTGGCTTTCGGGGAGCACGCACATGGGTAACCCCTTGATTACTCTGGCAGATAAACCGCTTTCTTCCAGGATAGAGGTTTCAATAACCAGACCATCAAAGCCAGAACTCGTAATGTGGCGAAGAGGCCCTTGTGGTCGCCCTCTGACATCCTTACTGTGTTTGAAAACCAGCTTCTCCTTGGCAAATGGGGTGCCGCCAGGATGGTTGGGACCCCCTCGCAGACTATCTACTTTATTACCAGACCCAGGAGTGGAAATGGAGCGAATGCATTCTGGAGCCTGAAAGTTGACCAAGGAAGAGTCAGAGCATCTTTTGCTACAGCCAGAGGGTCCTTGGACCGGCAAACAAACCTCAGAACCTTCAGATTGTGGTGAGACGCAAAGAGTTACACGTCTGGGAGCCCCCAGTGTATGCATAGGACTCCAAAAATACAATTCTGTGAAATACTCACCTGTAGAATTGGTATTATAAGTATACAGTACGTCCTGCTCCAGATAGATTACTTACACTTGGGTTATCCTCCGCCAGATGGCGCTGCACTGCAGAGACATGTAAAACAGGCTCCTCCTGGCCCCTCAAATACCCGGGGACCTCCCACAAATCCCCAGCATTGAAAAGCAGTGAACAAGAAGCCGGGAGAATTTAACCACCCAAAAAACTGGTAACTATAACAATCATAACAATCACCATAAAAGGGGATCCAGAATAATGCAAAAACCAAGGTGGGGTGGAGCAGGACGTACTGTATACTTATAATACCAATTCTACAGGTGAATATTTCACAGAATTGTATTATTTTTAGTATACAGTACATCCTGCTCCAGATAGATTACTTACACTTGGGACATCCAATAGCAGTGTCCATAAAGCAGGGTGGGATCCCCAACAAAGAAGGTAACAGCAGACAGTTTAAACCACTGCCACCTGCAAAACCTTGCGGCCAAAAACAGCATCAGCTGAGGCCCTAACATCAACCTTGTAAAACTTTGAAAAGGTATGAACAGAAGACCAAGTAGCGGCCTTGCAAACTTGTTCAACAGGAGCCTGGTGCTGGAAGGCCCAAGAGGCACCAATAGCATGAGTAAAATTAGCAGTAAGGCGGAAGGGAGGATTCTTCCCCTTAGCAGAATAGGCCTGACTCACAGCCTGGAGAATTCATTCGCTAATAGTAGACTTGGCAAGAGCCAAACCCCTCCTGGGCCCAAATGGACCACTAAAAGAGCATCAGTTTTCCTGAAGGACGCAGTGACTACCAGGTAGTACTTCAGACACCTGACCACATCCAAGGAATGCAGAACCCTTTCCTAAGCGTTGCTAGGATTAGGGCACACTGAAGGAAGGACAATATGTTGATTTAAATGAAAAGCAGACACCACCTTAGGCAGAAAGTCTGGCTTAAAGCAGAACACCACCTTGTCCTGGTGTCTCTCATAGTATGGGGGCTGAATAGACAGAGCTGCCAACTCAAACACAGGCCTGACCGAAGTAATGGCCACCAGAAGACAACCTTGAGGGTAAGCATAGCCAGAGCATCATCCTGTATAGGTTAAAAGTGAGCACCCTGCAAGGCAGACAAAACCAAGTTCAAATCCCAAACAGGGGCCATAGGTTTACGTGGGGGGCGCACATGAGTAACCGCCTGGAAAAAGTTCTTAACCAAAGAATGCTGAGCAAAAGATTTCTGAAAGAAAAAACAGACAGGGCAGACACCTGACCCTACAGATCACTGAGTTGGAGTCCCGACGCCAACCCATGCTGTAAGAACTCCAGAACCCTGGGAACTGA
This sequence comes from Gastrophryne carolinensis, assembly GCA_027917425.1. Classification (NCBI taxonomy): domain Eukaryota; kingdom Metazoa; phylum Chordata; class Amphibia; order Anura; family Microhylidae; genus Gastrophryne; species Gastrophryne carolinensis. The sequence goes on from CM051234.1 coordinate 324,772,565, forward strand.
CAACACCCGACAGGGAGGAGACCTAGACTCACACCAGTCAAAGTAGGTACGTCATACCCTGTGATAGATGGAAGAGGAGGCTTTCTTCCTAGCCTTCACCATGGTATTAACCACCGAGGCGGACAAGCCTTTCTCCATCAAGATGGAGGTTTCAGCAGCTAGGCCGCAAGAACAGAGTTTGTAAATTGGGATGGCGTAAGGGGCCCTGAGTGAGCAGATCTGGCACCCCTGGCAGAACGTACTGGTCTAGTATCATCAGCACCACGTCTGTGAACCACACTCTTCTTGGCCACCTGGGGGCCACCAGAATCGCTGGTACCCCTTCCAGAGCAATCTTGCGCAGAACCCCTGCCCAGCGGGGGGAATGGAGGAAAGACATACTGGAGCCGAAATTCCTGACATGACATGGACAGAGCATCCGTGGACCAGGCCAGAGGATCCTGAGACAGGGAGACAAGGGCCGGGAGCTTGTAATTGTGACGGGACGCAAACAGATCCACATCTGGTAGACCCCAACGGTGACCCAGGGACTGGAATACCCTGTTGCAGAGGGACCACTCTCCTTGACGAGAGGTCCCCCTACTCAGAGAGTCTGCCAGTAGACTCTCTGCCCCCGGGGATGTACACAGGCGAAATGCATTGAACACTGACCTCCGCCCATGTCAGAATCCGCAACACCTCCTGGAGGGCCCCCCTGCTCCGGGTCCCTCCCTGCTGGCTGATGTATGCAACCGCCGTCCTGTTGTCTGAGCGCACCTGCACAGACAGACCCGCAGGTGGTCGGTCAACTGACTCAGAACCAATCTGATCGCCCGTAGTTCCAAAATGTTGATAGGTAAGTGGGCGTCCTGAGGCCCCCACCTCCCCTGGCACCGCAGGGACTACCAGAATCCCCCCCCCGACAGACTGGCATCCGTGGTGACCGTCTCCCAGGAGGGGGCCAGAAGGACCTGCCCCCCAGCAAGTTCCTGGAGTCCAGCCACCACGAAAGAGACCGCCTGACCAAGGGAGAGGGAGCACACAGACCTCGTCCAAGGACGTCGGGTCCTTGTCCCAAACTGACAGAAGGTGAAGATGTAGAGGCCTCAAATGGAACTGAACAAAAGGCCCCGCCTCGAAGCACGCCACCATCAGGCCCACCAACTGCATTCCCTGCCTGAGGGAGGGATGGAGACACGACAGCAGGAACCTCACCTGCGCAGTTAGAGCTTCCACCTTCTGTTGAGGAAGGAATATCCTTGACTGAATCGTATCCAGAATCATTCCCAGGAATGGGCTCACCGAGGAAGGGGACAGAGAGGACTTGGGGTGATTGATCACCCAGCCGAAGGACTCCAGGGTGGCCACCACCAGCTGAGTGTCCAACTCTGCCTGCTGTAGAGACCGAGAGGTGATGAGGATGTCGTCCAGGTAGGGCATCACGCGGATGCCCCTTGGCCTCATCAGAGACATCACCCCTGCCAGCACCTTGGTGAGCACTCTGGGAGCTGAAGAGAGGCCAAATGGCAAGGCCACAAATTGGCAATGTTGATCTTCCAACGCGAATCTGAGGAACCTTGGTGTCCTGAAAACACAGGGATGTGAAGGTAAGAGTCTTTGATGTCCACAGACGTCATGAAACCCCCGGGGAGCAAGGAGCTGATGGCCGAGCGCAGAGTTTCCATGCGAAAACGCCTGTTCTTGACATATTTGTTGAAGATCTTTAAATCCAGAATGGGCCTGACTGACCCATCTTTTTTGGGAACTGTGAAGAGGTTGGAGTAGAGCCCCTTGCCTCTGTCTCTTAAGGGAAATCTGCAAATGACCCCCAGACCCAGCAGGCCTTGCACGGCCTGCGCCAACACCTGAGCTGAGACAGGGTCCTGAAGAATCTTGGGGGGGGCGCACAGCAAACTATCTTGTAGCCGGAGGACACTACCTCCTGAATCCACCGGTCTGAGGCGTGATGCCTCCAGACTTGAGCAAAGTGCCGCAGCCATCCCCCCACTCCGACGGGCGAGGGCGCCCCCTCATGCCTGAGGGGGCTTGGGAGAGGATTTGGGCTTAGCCCCCCAGGAGGAGCCAGGACGTTGTCTTCTGCTCCTGTGCCAGGAATCTGCATGAGCCCCCGCGAAGGACACCCCTTTTTATTGTTTAGAACCATGGTAGGGTGGTGAAGGGGAGCCCTGGCCCCGAAGGGGCCGAGACTGCCGTCTGCGCTGGGGTAACTTACCTCTCTTAGCAAAAAGGTCTAGACGGGCCCCAAACAGGCGTAGCCCCTTAAAAGGAAGCCCAGTGAGGGCCTTCTTTGCAGCATTGTCAGCACCCCACTGTCGCAGCCAAACCAAGCGGCGTATAGCCACCACGAGGGCAGAAGTTCTGGCACACATTCTGATGGTGTCATCCAATGTTAATAAGACAACATTTACAAAAACATCACAACTGGAGAGTGCATTAAACATCTCACAAGGGAGATCATCAGGGGCACTATCAAGCATATTTCTGATAAGGGTTCTAGTGGCCACAGCAGTAATAGCAGAGGCACATACCGGGCGCAGCGCAGTCCCCGCACATGCAAAGGCGTGGGAGGCCAGCTGGTCAATGCGCCGGTCCTCAGCATCCCGCAGGGTAGTAGAATCAGGGGAATGTATGACAGGGATGTTAGATAGCCCTAGGATCAGGACATCCACCTCGGGGGGGGGGGGGGGGGGGGATGACCAACATTTAACCACCTCAGGGGGAAAGGGATACTTCCTATCCCAACTCCTTGGAACCCCGGGAAGTTTACTGGGGCACTCCCATTCCTTGAGCACAAGGGTATGGAAATGTGCCTGCTCTAGAAATTCCAAACGTGATGTTGCTGTATGGAAAAGCTCCCCTTTTTGCCTGGGAGTCTCACCAGGGAGAGAGATAGACAGAACCTCAAAGATCTGGGTCAATAATCCGGGGCCCAAGGGTCAGAGCCAGAATTGTCATGACCCCTTGGTCTCTCATCAGATGAGCCTGAATCAGAAAAGAGTTCTCCTTCATCAGATGGGGTATAGCCACACAGATTCATAAACTCCTGAGATCCCATAGGGAAAACAGTAACATTAGGCGTCAAGTGCCGCTTCTTACCAGGGCCCTTATGCGCTAAGGACCTCGCAATAATCTGTTCAGCAGTAGGCAGTCTAGAAGACACATCAGGCTGAGAATCCCCACAAGTATGCAACTCAACAGGAGTGAGATTTAAGCTGGGGGGAGTAGGTGAAGTGAAACGAGGTGCAGCTACTGGCAGCACAGGGTACACAGACCCACGCCTTGTCAGCGTCAGCATGAGGCTGTCCACACGCTACACACAGCCGGTCTTGTCCCAAGGGGACCCCGGTAACACTATCCTGGGATGCCTCCATATGGTGATTATTAGGCACAACGTGACGCTATGAAGCAACCCTGGATGCCCCAATGACCCGCTAGGGAAGTGAGAGTAATTATACAAGGCCCAACTATCAATTACACCGGGCTGGGAGAAGCCAATGGATTCACCCTCTGAAAGACACAATGAGAAGAAGGGGTGTCAGAACCAAAACACACTACAATGAGTATAAAGCTGCCTGCGAGGGCACTTACGGACCGTGGTAAGTAAGAACGTCACACGCGCGCAACCTGACAAAATGGCGCCAAGAGCACCTCGAAGGGCGGGCCAGAGCGAGCCGTGACGCAGGGCGCGCCAGGCCAGGCCCCGCCCCCCCCCCCTGAAGAGCGCGAAGTCCACCGACAAGCAGCCAATGAGAACGCAGAAGCGTCTGAGGTAATGCCGCCGCCCGGCGCGGAACATCCAAATGAAGGAAGAGACGCGCGCGGTGGCGGCATTTGCAATAGTAAAGAAAAAGACAAGTCAGCACGGCGGCTGACGCCACATATACTAGTCAAAAGACAAGAGAAAACGCCGTATGCGCGAATCACGATACACGCTAACCCACACCCCCCCGAAGGCTACAGGGAGAATTAGGGAGGATGGCGGCCCTCTGTACAGGACCCACCGCTACACGGGGCATGGGACAATAATGCGGGAGGGGCATCCCATAAAGGCTCACCATCAGCCTATACCGCCTACCCTTTGGTGGGGGATTGCGGTGGAGCAGGGCTCCTTAAGCACACATGGTGCCGCCTACCTTCACCCGACCAGTGCAGCCCAGGCTGGGAGGCACATCAAACGAAGGACGGATGGGAATAGTCCAACAGGGCCGCAGGCTAATAGCCCGCTCACCTGCGAGAGAGTGATAATTTCATGTCTTCGCAGTAAGCACTGCAGAGAAATCTGGGGATTTGTGGGAGGTCCCCGGGTATTTGAGGGGCCGGGAGGAGTCTGCTTTACATGTCTCTGCAGTGCAGCGCCATCTGGCGGAGGATAACCCAAGTGTAAGTAATCTATCTGGAGCAGGACGTACTTTATACTAAGAATAATGCCCTGACTGAGTGACCATTCTCCCTGATCCAAGGATGCTCTGCTAAGATGCTTAGATGATCGGCTTGCACATTGTCCACTCCTGGTATGTGGATTGCCAAGATGTAAGGAACATTCCAGTCCATATGAAACAGTTAACAGCACTGCAGAGGGGCAATTGCTGGACCTCTTTTTTGATTACTACTATTTCATTAGTGGGAAATCAGGGGCCATGTTTTTAATACAATCATTGGTGGCTCAGCATACTCTGCCCTACCCCTTACTCTCTGGGATGCTCTATTGAGGAGTGTAGCTGAATGTCTTGGGGGCACATTTCTTTAGTTTACCCTTGCCCTATTCCCCATGCATATACACCGTGCCACTCGAACTTCTAAATCTTGGGACCCTTGGCCACTCCTAAAGTCAATTGTTTTGGTGCTCAAAACGGGATTTTTACTCCAGAGTGCGAGTGGAAGCAAAAGAGCACTCATTTTGTTAACCTCCCTGGCGTTTTGAATAGACAAATGTAATGGTAACGAAAGCGTTACCATTGCATTTGTCTCTGACGCACGGCTCCGCCCCCATGAGCCTCTGCGGCTCACAGATACGGAACCCGGAAGTGGAGACGGACGCCGCAGCCGCGGCTCTCACCTGTGATCGTGGCGGGGACATCGCTGGATCGCAGGGAGAAGGTAAGGAGGCTGCGCCGCCCGCTCTTGCTCCCAAATCGATCCCGAGGGTGACTCGGGGTTACCGCTACTTACAGCGCAAATTAACCCCGAGTCACGCTCGGGATCACCGCTAAGGGGGTTAATGAAACTGAAGGCATCCTTTTTATGATATTTAGGGATTGTTTTAAAAAGGTGCAAGGATTAGGTTTTGTTATTGAAATAGAAGTGGAACTCCCCTTATGCAATTCATTGGCTTTCTTTCTAGATCTGTATAATTTTACACTTTCACACAACTATGCCAAAGCTGTACAACCCATGTGCTCAGTTCCTGGAGTACATGCCTGGCTTTTTGTTACGCACCTTAAAGCAGGGTAAAAATGGGATTTTGACTCTCCCAGGTTTTGTTGCCTGCCCCAGGGTGAACCCCCCCCCCCGCAAATCACCCAGTACAACTCACCTCCTCCCAGTCCAACAGCACATGTGTGGGCTCTGGTTCAAACAGATCAGTTTGCTGTGACTTTCGCCCCCCATGGTAAACAATCAGAGCAGTCTTCCAAATTACATAGGCACGGCAAACAACTCTGATTGGACACCGCTGGACCGAAGAAAGGTGAGTGAATACAGTGGGGAGGTTTCAAACATTGGGCTATCCCAATAGAGGATGCCTTGGAAGAAGGCCAGCCCTAGGTTTTGTTCCACTCCGCACTCAATTCTACACTTAAAGCAGACCAACAGTCAAAAATGACTTAAACTGGACCAAGACAACAAACAGTCTAAACTAGACCAACAGTCAAAAACTACTTAAACCAGAACACAACACCACACCATTCTCATATGCTGGAAGAGGAAACTCCAAAATGGCTGCTACCTTTCTTTTCCATCTGTGCCAGGCTGTTGGTCCATTTTAACAAAAAAGACAAAACCATCATCCAGTTTAAAAGCCCACCTGTTCCCAGGTATGGTCGAGGTACAATGCTACAATTCAGCTTTCGGGCTTGCTTGGGAGCCTACATTTTTACAGTCATAGTTCAGCCCTATGTATTGTGCTTCTTGCTCATCATCGGTGTAGGGTATAAGCTTTCAGGTCAACAAAGGGCAAGGGCTACATGAAGGCTGCGGTGGGATAGCCTTGTATCTCCAGCATAGATCCCTTTAACACGTGGGTAATTATTGAAGATTTAGAACCTGAAGACTGTATTTTTTTCCCTATTTTCTGTAGGTTTTTTTTTTTTAAGTGTACCAAAACCCATGATTTAGACTATCCTGGGTTTCGGTCCTTTAATGGCGATCTGGGAGGTTTCACACAGCGGGGCACCCCCGATCAGGGTGCCCCGCTGTGTGAAACCTCACAGATCGCAGAAGGTAACTCACCTCTTCCCGGTCCTACGGCGCATGTGCGGTGGCATTTCTTGCTATGCTGCGCATCGAACACTGTCACAAAATATAGCCCTTGCACTAAAGCGTAGGTATTTTTAGTTTTCAGGGAAAAAAAATTAAAGCGGACCAACAGTCAAAAATGATTTAAACCAGACCACCACAACAAACAGTGCTCATATGCATCTCTCCCCAGGGTAATTTAGATTGCTGCACATAAAAATACATTTACCGTTTTCCAACTCCTGCTGTAGTGCATTTTAGAAACAAAATGGTTGCTCATAAATTTGCAGGCCACCTGCCAACAGGAAGTGCTGCTGGGCTTCCTGTTACTGTGCATTGTCAGATGAATCCAGGCAGCAGCATAGCTGGGATTCTGGAAGAGGAAGCTCCAAAATGGCCGCTACCTTTCTTTTCCAAATGTGCCAGGCTGTTGTTCTGGTTTAAACTGAATCGCACCATTTTCTGGCCTAATGTACAAGGTATCTTTATGCCTACATCTGGAGTGCTGCAACTGAGAAACCAAAGGAAAAAAATAGCTGCCAGAAGCAGACTGATCTGTGCAAGAGGCATGTATATATTAGTTCAGTGTTTACCAAACTGTGCCCAGTAGTGACAAACACACATCACATACTTTTGCAGGATTCAGGTACCATCTGAGATATTTAAAATGACCACACATCCCACCTTTCAACACGGCCAGTAGAGGACAGTGCCTATAGTGTAGGGGACGCTTTTCCAGTACGGCAGTCTTGAAAGAAAGTTCTACCAAGTCTTACATTTCTCAGGATATCTGTCAATTTTCCCCTACATTAACCCTTTAAGTGCCAGCCTACCTAGATTTTTTGTCACACTCTGTTGCCAGACTACTTTTCACGTTTTTGCGCTTCACATGTTCAACCTTGATTTTTGAAGGGATTTCCAGGGATTTTCCAGGAAAATTATATATTGTTATTTTCAGCAGAGTCTGGGCTTCAACAGGAAATGTCTTGTTTGGCCTTTCTTTAGTGTATTTTCAATACTTTTGGGTGAAATATGTGCAAAAAAATAAAAAAAATCTATTTTTTACAATTTGTAGTGTTTTTTTGTGATAAAAAAAATGTAAGTTTGTTAATAAAATATTATTGCTTGTGAAACCCCTATTTCTCCCGGTTACAACGGTACCACTTATGTATTGGTTTACACCCTTTCCTGCCCAGGAAACTCCCCCAAACTGAAACAGCAGTTTAGGAGATTTCAGATAGGATACAACTAAGCAATATGATTGCATAGTTGTAAGGGGTTAACTTAAAAAAAATTACAAAGTGTCCCCCTCCCAGGGGGGACCTCATTTTTTTGGGGAATTTTAAGGGTTAAAAACCCTTAAAATCCGCCCCCAAAAAATGACGTAGGGTCCCCCTTACCCAGCATTACCGACCAGGACCAGCTATGGGGGCTTGTAGAACAGGGTGCAGGGGCCAGCGTTGGTGGCCCTGCAGGCTACTAGCCCACATAGCCGCTAAGTGGCCCGGGCCCTTCTGCCCCCCCTGGCCGTTGGGGAGGCAGGTAATGGGGGGGCTGGGGGTTATGGCAAGTCACCCGCTAGCCACAGGTGATTGCCAGCCCCAGTGCCTTGTGAACTGGTATAAGGGGTCTCATGGACCCCTTACCAGTTCACAAATAGTTAAAAGTAAAAAAGAAACAGACAAAATATTTTATTATTCTTTTTTTCACTTATACTTACCTCTGATCCCGTGTCCTGCGACGCTGCAGATGACACTTGTCGGTAGTGATCGGAGCAGGGAGGGTGGGAGGCAGGGAGATCAGAGCCTCCCTGCCCCGATCGCTACCGACCAGTGACAGTCGGAGCCCGGGTGGCGGTATACGAGCGGGATGACATCCCACAAGTGGGCGGGCTAGGGGCGGGGCCAGCGCCGGCCGAAGAGGACGGTGAGGGCCCGTTGCTGGGTCGTCACCCGAAGCGTGGATAAGTCCGGGGGGGGGACCCCCCCTGGTGAAGAGAAGACATCGGAGGAGCGATCGGGCTGTCAGGCGCATTTGTGTCATTAATTTTTTTTTTTTCTTTCAGGTGGCGCGTGGGGGGGGGGGGGGGGCGGAGGGGGGCTATTCACACTGTAAAGCACACAGTGTGCTTACATAGCATCACTGTTGCCCCAAAGTCAATCTGTTTCTCCTCAATTTTTCTCTGCAACTTCAATGCTCTTAATACTTTTACAAATATCTCAGGAACTATGGGCTCTTTTTGAAAACAGATTGACTTTTGGGACAATGCAGCCCCGAGACAATGGAACAAGGGAACCCTAGTTTGATCAATGAAGGTCTTAGCCACAGGGGCGTAACTTGAGAGAGTGAGACTGCACTAGGGCCCAGAAGGTTGGGAAGGCTCCATCATTGTTGCTCCATCTTATCAGATTTGAAGCACCATTTGTCTCTGCTGTTTCAGTCTTTAGTTGCCTAGCCGCACTGTTAAAAGGTCCCCATTTGTTTGCACCAGGGCAACATCACATTTAGTTATGCCACTGCTTAGCCATATAGGCTAAACCAAACATGCCCACTCCTCACAGCTGCCTACAGACCACTTGACCACTGACAGAACACCTCTGCGAGAGAGCCCAGTAGCCTGGCCTGCCCCCCCCCCCCCCCCATGCCACAATGCAAATTGCAGAAAAACAATTTGCAACCCACACAACACATACATTTCAAGCCTTCTGTTGATGTCTGTTGTTGCCTAGATTCTTGGATACCAATTCTTATGTTTTAAGTGGACATCCAGCTAAAAATCATTGCTTGACAGCCCACATACGTGCCGTAGGTCAGGGGAAAAGTACCAGTCTATGGGTGATCTGGGTGGTTTTACACAGTGGAAGACCAGAATAGACCCTTTCTATCTAAATGCCAAGCACTTCTCTGTCCCTTAAGTGCCAAGCAAGTAGATTATACAGTCCTGGCATTTTCCCCTATTTTCCTTCTGCCGCAATTATTTAGGGGGTTAACTCTTGATAGTGCACATAGTAGTTGTATATTTCAATATCTCATAAAGCACAGATGACTAGAAAGGTATACAAGAACAACAGAAACAACAATACCCCAAGATAGAAAGAAAATGAAGGCAAAGAGCTGGAAAGGAACAAGGTGCTGAAACCCAGACAAGAAATGGGGAGGAGGAAGGGGAATGCATCACAGCTGCAAACATTCCATACTTAGAATTGCTGCTTTCGGTAAAAGGGCAGTAAGCCCTTCAGTGCCTGAATGCTTGTAAGTTAGTCCCACTTATATTTATATAGGCAATTAAAAACAATTAGAGGCACCCCAGGACACTGCACATAGTTGCTTTTACACAGTATGTGCTTTTATAGATGCGCACGCAAGCACATGTACATACATACTGGCAATATTAGATGGTTAGAGCTGGTGTGAAACTGTCTGTTTTGTTTGGTTCACATTACATTATCACTAATACAAGTTAGAGCCAATGCACCTAGTTTAATGAAAGAAGAAGCGTTCAAGGTCAAAAAGGAAAAAAACTCAATTAGCTTACCGTATTAGCTTACCGTATATACCGTAGAGCAGACAGTACTACATTCAAGTCCCACACCGGTATCACTGACTTACGCGGTGGGCAGACATGGGTGACCCCCTGGAAAAAGGTCTTGATCAACCTATGATTGGCAATGGATCTCTGGAAGAAAATGGCCAAGGCCGAGACCTGGCCATTGAGGGTGCTCAGCTGGAGACCCAAGTCTAAGCTGTGTTGTAAAAACTCCAGAATCCTAGAAATAGAAAATGTGCGACAAGGAATACTCTTGCACTCGCACCAAGCAACGTAGGCGTACCAAACTCTGTAGTCTATCATGGAGGAAGACTTCTTCCGTGCCTGAATCATGGTATGTACAACCGTGGCCGACAGCCCCTTTTCCGTCAGGATTGAGGTTTCAATAGCCAGGCCGTCAAAGCTAGCGTCTGTAAATTAGGGTGCCGCAGCGACCCCTGAGTGAGAAGCCATGGGTCGTCGGGCATGATGTAGCGATCCACTGACATCTGAACTATGTCCGCAAACCAACTCTTTTCGGCCAGCGCGGAGCCACCAGGATGGTTGGTACCCCCTTCCTGGGCTATCTTGCGCAGCACTCTGCCCAGGAGTGGAAACGGAAGAAATGCATAAAGGAGCGTCTGTGGCAATGGCCAGAGGATCCCTCGAAAGGGAGACGAACCTTGGAAGCTTGTGGTTGTGTCTGGATGCAAACAGGTGTCCGGCTGACCCCAGCGGGGAGACAGAGCGTGAAAGGTCTTGTTGCTGAGAGACCATTCCCCCAGGCGTGAGGCGCTCCTGCTCAGGGAATCTGCCTCTTGGTTTTCTACCCCGGGAATGTAAACCGCCGAGATGCAGGGAACATTCTCCTCTGGCCAAGTCAGAATCTGGGTCACCTCCTTGAGGGCTCGCTTGCTCCGAGTCCCGCCCTGGTGATTGATGTAGGCGACAGCCCAATTAGAGGCACCCCAGGACACTGCACATAGTTGTTGCTTTTACACAGTATGTGCTTTTATTGATGCGCACGCAAGCACATGTACATACATACTGGCAATATTAGATGGTTAGAGCTGGTGTGAAACTGTCTGTTTTGTTTGGTTCACATTACATTAATCACTAATACAAGTTAGAGCCAATGCACCTAGTTTAATACAAGAAGAAGCGTTCAGGTCAAAAAGGAAAAAAAAACTCAATTAGCTTACCGTATAGAATTTCTGGTAATGTGCTACAGGATCTGGCCTGATCCATCTAGCATTGGAATTTTGAAGCCTGTAGCCCTTTATTCTTACCTGCAAAGGAAACAGGTGGTCAGATCTTCTCCACTCAGATGTCCGATCTAAATAAGTTAGGACAATCTGTCTAGCATCCAACAGATGCATCTGATCCTTAACGTTTAAGTCATCTGGCTTAACAGCTGGTAAACAGACTTCCTGACCCCTATGAAAATCAGAAGCAATTTTCAGAAGGTACAATGGATCAGGTTTAATCGTAAGCGTCAGGCAAAATCCTGAGGTAAGGCTCTTTAATGGATAAGGAATATAAATTACCGATTCTTCTAGCGGACATGATTGATAGGATGAATGCCACTTTGAGAGACAAAAACTTTAAAGCCACCTCCTTCATAGGCTCAAAGAGAGAGACCTTTCAGGACTAACAAAAGGTAAAAAGGCCTTAAGAGTCCAATGGCCTACTTATAGTGAGCGATATAAAAAACCTCTCCGGTCTGAGTTTTAGGTCCAAAAACACTGAAAGTGCTGTCACCTTTAAGGTACTTCTTGCCAAACCCAAGTCGGCACCTTTCTGTAGAAACTCTAGAATGGCCGAAGGTTAGACCGAACCAGGTTACATAAAGAACAAAAGGAAAAGAGTTTCTTCCAAATCTTGCCATAAATCTTACAGGTCACCTCCTTTCTGCTCTGGAGTAACGTCCTAATAACTCGATTGGACAAGACTGTACTCCTTAACAGCCCCCATTTAAGTTCCAAGTCGGCATGTTAAGGCATTGAACCTGAGGATGAGCCACCGGACCCTGATGCTACAAGTCGGGGATCAGAAGTAACTTTATCGAAGGTTTCACCGACATTTGTTGGAGCAGCGAGAACCATAACCTCCTTAACCAAGCGCAAGGAGAATTACACAAGCCTGCTCTTTCAAGATCTTCCTTATGACCAGAGGAAGGAACTTAAAGGGGGGAAAGGCGTAGCAGAGCCTGAAACTTCCCCAACTCTGACCCCAGAGACTGACCAGGTTGTTAAGACACCCTGATTTAATTGCCACACTGAGTTCTACCCAGCTGAGGAAATCTGCCACAATGTTCAGGTGCCCCGTCCCCCATTGTCTAAAATGATCAGGAACTCTCGACCTCTTATCTCCTCTTCCAGGTGTTTCAGGGCTAACTGAACCACCTTCAGTTCTCTGAAATTTGATAACCATTTGGACATGGTACCGAAACAGGCTGTCTGAATGTGGCTTTAGGGAGTGTGTGCTCCCCATCCGGGGGCACTTGTGCCCATTGTGATCGAGACTGGATCCACCAGGTGCCAGTGTCTTTCCCTAAGAAAGCTTTCCTGGGGTGACCACCACCGCAGGGAATGACAGACTATGACAGAATATGGAATCATTACCAGAGAGTCCAGAGACTTTGGGTCTTTGTCCCAAGATTGAAGGAAGAAGGCCTGAAACAGTCTTGAGGGCTCGCTTGCTCCAAGTCCCGCCCTGGTGATTGATGTAGGCGACAGCCGTCTGATTGTCCGAGCGAACCTGGATCGCACGACCCCTAAATGGGGAGTCAAGAGACGAAGCACCAACCGGATCGCTCTCAGCTCCAAGAGATTTATGGGTAAGCGGTTCTCCCCACTGACCCTGGGTCTTCTGAGTCTGACAAACGCCTCCCCAGCCGGTCAGACTGGCATCCGTGGTAACTATCTCCCAACGGGGAGTCAGAAAGGAATTTCCCACCAACAGGTTCCTGGAGTCCAACCACCACAATAGGGACTGCCTGGCCAGGGGGGACAGTGAAAACTCCTGCATCCGGTCCCAGCCGGTCAACAGGTTCAATTGAAGAGGTCTCATGTGAAATTGGGCGAAGGGCACTGCCTCAAAGCATGACACCATTAGGCCCACCAGTCTCATCCCCAGACAGACCGAAGGCCGTTGACAAGACAGCAAGGCCTGCACCTGCGTCTGAAGGCCCAAAACCTTCTGCTGTGGCAGAAAGACCTTGACCAGAGAGGTGTCTATAGTCATGCCCAGGAAGGACCTCACTGTTGAGGGATTAATAGAAGACTTTGGGAAATTGACTACCCAGCTGAAGGCCTAGAGAGTGGACAACACCGTCCAGGTATCGCTCTCGGTCTGCTGAAGAGACTGAGCCGCAATCAGAAAGTCGTCCAGATAGGGCATTCGTGTGCTGCCCCGATTCCTCAGGATGGCCATGATGCCCGCCAGTACCTTGGTGAAGACGCGGGGTGCTGAGGAAATCCCGAATGGCAGAGCCACAAACTGGTAATGCTGGTCCTCCAGAGCAAACCTCAGGAACTTGTGCAGATAAGCATCCCTGATGTCCACCGTGGTCATGAAGCCGTCGGGTCGAAGCGAACTCACTGCCGACTGTAAGGTTTCCATGCGGAAATGTCTGACTCTGACAAACCTGTTGAGACCCTTCAGGTCCAGGATAGGTCTTAACGTTCCGTCCTTCTTGGGAACCGTGAACCGGTTGGAGTAAAAACCTTGACCCTGTTCCTGACGAGGTACAGGACAAATCACACCTAACCGCAGGATGTGTTGCACGGCCATTCTCAAACCCTGCGCCTTCAATGGGTTTTGGGATATCAGAGACCGAAGAAATTTTGTGGGCGGCCTGACTGCCAGCTCTATTTTGTAACCGGAGGACACCACCTCCTGAATCCACCGATCCAAGACATGCCATCTCCAGATATGAGCAAATAGCAGGTGCCGTCCCCCCCCACCCAGATGGGTGAGGGCGCCTCCTCATGCCTCAGGGGACTTGGCAGGGGGCTTGTATTTGGCTCTCCAAGCGGGATTGGGTCGGCCGCGGGACCTACCTCTACCCCAGGTATCTCGGTGGCCACCTGAAAATGAAGAGCCTCTTCCTCCTCGAAAGGAGCGATAGGCAGATGAGCGCCGAAAGGGCCGAGCAGGCTTCCGTCTCTGAGGGAGTCTACCATCCTTGATCCTTCCCTGAGATCCAGACGCTCCCCGAACAACCTGTGCCCCATGAAGGGGATACTAGTAAGCGACTTTTTGGCCACGGCATCAGCCAACCATTGCCACAACCAGAGCGAGCGGCGAAGTGCAACAAGCAGGGCCGAAATCCTGGCACCAAGCCGGACACCATCGTCCATGGCAGACACAACAAAGGCAATGAAAGGTCCATATACTCCTCCGCCCGCTTGCGAGCTTTAGAGCTATCCACCAGGCATCTCACCTTTTTCTGATGGCCAGGGAGACAATAGCCGCGGCACACACAGGGCGAAACAAGGCCCCAACAAATGTGAAGGCATGACAGACCAGTTGGTCCATGCGCTTCTCAGCTTGATCACTTAAGGAAGCGTTATCAGGTAAAGGCATAATAGTAGTGTTGGACAACTCCGACACAGGGGAATCCACCTCGGGAGGATGAGACCATAGCCGGACTAGTTCCTCAGGGAAGAGATACTGCCTATCCAGGCACTTAGGCACCGACGGTAGCTTGTTAGGCCTTTCCAGAGCAGGCCCATTTTTCTAATATGATTTTCAAGGAATGGGAAAGTCTCACCTCTGTCTTTCAGGCCTAAACAAATCACCTTGCTTCCTCTTAACCGCTCTTGGAGGGACAATGTGTAAAGTTTCAAAAACAATCAACCTGGGACCCCCAGCTGGCTTCCCCCTCGCTGAGGGCCGAGTGCTGCAGCGGAGCTTCTGGCGAGGCTGCAGGCAATAAAGGGCTAGGGGCAGGCCCTCCCACCAGAAAATACATGCACAAGTCATTAGTAAGAGGGACTCACGGGAGTTCAATGGGGGGGGGGGGGGGTGCAGCAGCGGAGGGGCGCCAGGCACGAGGAAGCAGCAGCAGAAACAGCAAAATGGCGAGAGGAGCCGTCCGCACAACACGCAGCCAGACTCGGCGCAATGCTCGAGGGGCGGGCCGCACAGCAATGACGCAAAAAGCACCCCCCCGCGAGGGAGGTAAGCATAAGTTCAAAAACGCACAGCACATCAGTAAGGTTGCACCAAACAAAAGGCACACAAAAAATACAATTCTGTGAAGTACTCACCTGTAGAATTGGCATTATACGCATACAGCACGTCCTGCTCCAGATATAGTAATAACATGCGGGTAATCCTCCGCCGCGGTGCACTGCAGACATGTAGAAAACAAGCTCCTCCCGGCCCTACATATACCGAGGGACCTCCCACAAATCCCCAGCATTGAAAAGCAGTGAGAAGGAGAA
Source organism: Gastrophryne carolinensis (assembly GCA_027917425.1). Taxonomy (NCBI): domain Eukaryota; kingdom Metazoa; phylum Chordata; class Amphibia; order Anura; family Microhylidae; genus Gastrophryne; species Gastrophryne carolinensis. Next base: position 324,787,997 of record CM051234.1, read on the forward strand.
GCCAGGAGAAACCAACCACCCGGAAACAGGCAATAATATCAATGATAATAATCACCATACAGGGGATCCAGAACCAGTGAAACCAGGGTGGGGTGGATCAGGACGTGCTGTATGCATATAATACCAATTCTACAGGTGAGTACTTCACAGAATTGTATTATTCTAAGCATACAGCACGTCCTGCTCCAGATATAGTAATAACATGTGGGACATCCAATAGCAGTGTCCATAAAGTAGGGTGGGAACCCCGTGAAAAAAGGGCACAGCCAACAGTAAAAGCGCTGTCACCCGCAACCAAGCTACCAAGAGCAACGAGAGCAAGGCTCTAACCTCAACCTTTGAACCTGTATAGGGAGAACTGAACACAAGCAGCGGACAAGCCAGCATGCTCAACAGAAGTTAGTGCTGAAAGGCCCAAGCCAAGCACAAGTAGTAAGAGAGCAAAACAACCGAGAGAGAAGAATAATCTTCCCTTAAAAGAACAGGCCAGAGAACAACAACACTCAGCACGAGCCGAAACGTTTACTCTAGGCTCAGAAGGACAAAACCAACCAAGCGATGCCCATCCGAGGGCACCTACACCCGTGGAGGCAATCAGATCCAGTACTAAAGGATGGAGACCCATAAGCCCCAAGGGACCAGGAGATCTCCAACACCTGGAGGAGAAGACAGATCCCCTTAGCTCAAAGTATATCAAGACAGTAGCTCAGAGACCGGAGGATCTGGAATAAGGGAGAATCAAAAACACCGCCTGAAGCCGAACTCGGTGTACAGATATATAAACAATGTAAATATAATATATATATATATATATATATATATATATATATATATATATATATATATATGTATTATATATATTTTGACCATGACCGTTAACAAAGCCATCCTTATGGCCCACTTATGACTGGAGCAACCACCCCAGAAGAGCGATATGGGGTAAGGAACAGTTCAGAAGAACCTGAATAAGACCCAAGGCAACCCTTAGCAGGGCATCAGACTAAGTAAACCCCCTAGAGGAGGCAAGAATTCCTCAAGGAATGTACCTGAGCAAACCCTGATGAATGCTCAACACAGAAGATTGGAACATACCTCTGTAGTAGGCCAACAGGGCGAGCCCTGAACCTTCATAGAACTAAGTCGGGGAGCAAACACCAACCATGCTGTAATAATTCTAGAACCCCGGGAACAGAGAACTTCCAGCAGGGGAGAGAGCTAGACCCCACCAAGCAATACAGGTACAACATACCCTAAGATAGATGGCAGGAAATGGAAGAAGAGGAAGAGGAGGAAGCTAAATCCTAGCTCTCATGGAAACAAGACACCCAGAGATATGCCATCTCCAACAGGGCGAGGAACAAAACCCGGGCTAACTCCAAATTAGAGCCTGAAGATAGGGGCGAAATGGAAAAGAGCCTGACTATGCAGAACAAACCTTGTGAGAGAGCGTACAGGCCCACCGTCCTCAGCAGAAGCCTCCGCGGACGACACCCCCCTGGGCCACCCAGGCCCCCGGCATGACGGTTCTTCCCTTTTTCAGCGACCTTGCGCAGACCCCTGCCTGGCAGAGCGAAGAAAATAAGCCATATCGAGTATAATGTCCAGCCAGAGCCTACTAGGCCCCCAAAGGACGAGGTTAGGCCAATCTGGGCCAATACTAAAGGGCAGAACCCGTGTGATCGTGACAGAGCCCAACAGGTCCGTACCAGTAGGAACTCAGAGGGCCAATAGATTACCTCCTACCAAAGGAGGGTATCCATCAGAGACTAAAGCGATAAAAAGCAAGGGATGTTAATTCCCACATAGATCAGAATCTGAGCCTTCCTGGAAGTAACCACTAGTCCCGAGACTTTACCAGGAAGAAGGGGACAGGCCACTGTCCTACGGCAGACCACAAATCCCCAAATGGACAGGCCCTGAAACTGAGAAGTCCAGCAAGATAGAGCCCGCTGAAGGTTCGCTGTGGCAACACCACAATAGGTAAATGGACCCCCTTTTTAGGGGCCTACCTAGGAACCACTGTGGTTCAAAAGAAACAAGCCCCCCCAGTCAACCTGCACGATTTGGTACCCAAGGTGACCACCAACAGGTGAGCAGCAAGAAAGGAGGAAAAGCCCCCCGAGGGACTCTTTTTTTTTTTTTTTTTTTTTAAATAACTCTCAGAAGATCGACCACCTCGACTAGGAGGAAGGTGCACAGACTTAGGTCCAGACTGCTGGACCCCTGTCCAGAATAACAACCTAAGGTGCTGCAGAACCCAAGGGCACTGAGAATAAGGGACGTCTTCTGCACAGCCACCAACGGCCATCCCAGGTGCAATACTGCCAGGTGACAGTAAGGAGATAGCAAATAAGGGCAGAGACCTTGCCCCAGAAAAACCTTAAATGCCAAGCAAAAACGGGGGCACTAGCCGACACAATTCTGATGCCATCCTAGGAAACTGGAGGATGGAACAAAAAGTAGGATCTGAGGCCACTAAGCCTATCCAAACAACTCCCACTCGGGAGATATAAGGAACCTGAAGGGTCCCTTTGTGGCTGCCCCTTGGTCTCGTTCGAGACATCACTCCCAAACCGAGCTAGCGAAACACCAGGAGCGTGAGAGGGGCCCGATAACCCGGCCACAATCAGCAGTGAAGACTACCAACACCAAGGTGTAAAGGCCACAATGTCCAAAGACACCTGGGAGCCCAATTAAGCATTTTAACACTCCACGGACGGCCATAGGCCCTGCGGTTTATAGGATGCCGACGGTCCAACTCGGATCAAGCCTGAATGCCTATAGATTGTCGAACCCAAGAAGGGTTGGAATGGGTGAGAATGGGCGACCCCCTCATCCTCAGGGGGAATGGGGGGCGAACTGGTGTAGAGGCCTCTGCCTCTATCCGTTAAGGGCGTCCAGCCAAGGAGCCCAGGCCTAGCAGACCAAGGAAGGCCTGCACCCATGCTTGAAGAAAAACAGGGGGACCGGAGGCCCCCTGACCGACTCAGGGACGGACACCCAGCAAACACTGTCCCACATCCGGAGGAACTACCTCCCAACTCCACCAGAACGAGGCAAGAAGCCTCCCGATAGGAGCAAGGTGCTGTGACCATCCCCTCACCCAAGCGGGTGAGGGCGTCCCATCATGCTTGTGGGGTTTCGATCAAGGATTTTGACTTGGCCCGGCCGGAAGGCCCCGGGCGTTGTCTGCCACTCCCAGGACAGGAGACTGAACCAGACCCCGCAAAGGGCGTCCCTGGTTCCTGCTTAACACTATGGTATGGAGGTGGAGGGGTATCCCTGCTCCGAGGGGGCCTGGACGGCCGCTCCTGATTGGGTGAATTGTCCTCTTTCCCGAATAGGTCCAGACGGCCCCAAACAGGCGATGCCTTCTAAAGGGGAGCCCCGTCAGAGTCCTTTTAGCGTCATCATCTGCCCCCCACTGTCGCAGCCAGAGCAGGCGACGAATAGCTATCATTTGGGCTGAGGTCCTCGCACACATTTTGATGGTGTCATCCAGAGCTAAAAGGATAAATTTAACAAAAATATCACAGCTGGAGAGTGCGTTAAACACCTCCCAGGGTAAATCTTCAGGTTGATGCTCAAGCATCTTACTTATGAGGGTCCTAGCGGCCACTGCAGTAATGGCCGCGGCACAGACAGGACGTAGCGCCGATCCTGCACAAGCAAAGGCGTGGGAAGCCAGCCTATCAACGCGCCAGTCCTCGGCGTCCCACAGGGTGCTGTAAGCCGGAGCTGTAAGGAAAGGGGGGTTAGGAACCCCAATAATCGGGGTGTCTACCACTGGAGACGAAGCCCAACAATCAACCATCTCTGGGGGAAAAGGGTATTTCCAAACCCAATCCTCTGGGGCCCCTTGAAGTTTAGTGGGGCAATCCCATTCCTTAAGTACAAGAGCATGAAAGTGGGCCTGCTCGAGAAATTCCCCTCTCGGTCTGGGGACCGCACCCGGGGGCGAAATAGATAGGGCCTCAAAAATCCTGAGCAACATACCACCAACGTCAAGCTGGTCCCAGTCATCCTGACCAGCTTCATCCTGACACCTCTGCCTCTCAACAGAGGAACCCGGGTCAGAGAACAGGTCTCCATCTTCAGAAGGAGCACTATCACACAGAGAAGAGGACTCCTCCGAGCCCATAGCACAGGCCGAAGCCGGGGGAGCCCAGGGCCGTTGTCTACCCTTTGTCTACCCTTCAACAATCTGGGTAAGAGTGAGTCGTCTAGAGTCGTCTAGAAGAGACGTCTATTTGTAACTCCCCGCTTGTACATGACTCAACGGGAGTGAGATTTAGGCAAGAGGAAAGGGGAGAGAGGGAGCGAGGTGCAACCACAGGCGCCGCTCGCAGGTCCAGCGTCTGCTCGGCACATGGCGCGCAGACCCGTGCCCCGTCAGCATCAGCATTGGGGAGACCACACGCTACACACAGCCGGTCCTGTCCCAGAGGGACCCCGGTAACACAAGCCTGAGATGCCTCCATATGGTGATTGTCAAGACACAGTATGCCCGTAGGGATTTATGCTATAAGCAACCCTGGATGCCCCAACGACCCGCTGATCAATGTAGGAGATTTGTAGTAAGGCCTGCTAAATCCTTATATTAATATATATATATATATATATATATCCGGGAAAAGCCACCGGTGCTCAGCGTCTGAAAGACATAAATGGGAAAGAGATGTCAGGGCCATGCGCAGCTGGACAGAACATATAAAAAAGGGAGTCGGCCGCGAGGGCACTTACAGATCAAGTGGAGAGGAGGAGACCACCACCACGCGTGCGAAGCTCAGCAAAATGGCGCCCAGCGAACCTCGAAGGGCGGGCTCGATGCTCTGCCGTGACGCGGAGCGCGCCGAACCAAGGCCCTGCCCACTTCAAAGAGCGCGAAGCTCTGAGGTAAAAGTAAAAGCAAGGATACAACCACACGCTTAAGGATTCGTAGAGAACCGTTTCATCCAATAAAGTAGTGGCACCACAGCATCTAGACGACGTAGCAAACTACGTACAAGCATACGGCGGCGGCCGAAGAAAACGGAGTAAGGAGCAAGCAGCGCGGCTCTGACATCGCGGTTAATAAAGGGCAGAAATAAGGCCATAAGCTTGACATACCGGTACGCTGGGACCGTCACACACATACCCCCCCCCCTTTCTTTTCCCCCTACTAGATGGGGAAATGAGGAAGGATGGCGACCCTCGCACAGGGTCCAGCGCTACCCAGGGTAGGGGCAAAAATGCGGGAGGGGCATCCACAAGAGGCTCACCATCGGCCTAAACCGCCTACCCTATGGTGGGGGATTGCGGTGGAGCATGGCTCCGTTAAGCACCAAGGTGCTGCCTACCTTCACCCGACCAACGCAGCCCAGGCTGGGAGGCATATTCTTACACAAGAGGACGGGTGGAAATAGTCCCGCAGGGCCTCGGGCTGTAAGCCCCGTACAGCCCCGCTCGCCTGCGAGAGCGTGATACTTCATGTCTTCGCAGTTCCAGCACTGCAGAGAAATCTGGGGATTTGTGGGAGGTCCCTCGGTATATGTAGGGCCCGGGAGGAGCTTGTTTTCTACATGTCTGCAGTGCACCACGCCGGAGGCTGAGGATTACCCACATGTTATTACTACAGCAGGACGTGCTGTATGCTTAGAATATAAAGTTTGCGGGATGGGGAGGGATATAAGGCATCTAGCCAGAAATGTGGTTCCCCCAGCTAGGCTCACCATCAGCCTATGGCCAGCTACCCATTAAACAGGGTCTGCGGACCAGAGCCTAGCTCTGCCAAAACACCTGACCCTGGCGTTCTCCCTACCGTCACAATCCCGAGTCAGCTGCGGCTGGGAGGCAAGAGTGGATCTCACGGGATCAGTGGTAATAGGCTCCGCAGTAAGGAGGCCCCGCTCAGCTGCCAAAATTCCAAGAGAGAGTATCCAACTGTCTTCAGCAGTCAGACTGCAAGATGAACACTGGGGAATAATAGAGGGACACCTGCCTTTATAGGGGGCCGGGAGGAGCGACAGTTTTTTGATCTTGCAGTCGAGCACCCCCTGGGGGCGGAATACCCACATGTCATCACTGGGACGACCTGGACTGGATATAGGGAAAAAATACAATTCTGTGAAGTACTCACCTGTAGAATTGGTATTATACGCATACAACACGTCCTGCTCCATCTTTAATACATACACATGGGTAATCCTCCGCCAGAGGGCGCTGTTCACTGCAGACATGCAAAAACAGGCTCCTCCCGGCCCTTCATATACCCAGGGATCTCCCACAAATCCCCAGTATTGAAAAGCAGTGAGAAAAGAAGCCGGGAGAAACTAACCACCAACTGGTAACAATGGTAATGATAACAATCACCATACAGGGGATCCAGAAAAATTTAAAACCAGGGTGGGATGGAGCAGGACGTGCTGTATGCGTATAATACCAATTCTACAGGCGAGTACTTCACAGAATTGTATTATTCTAAGCATACAGCACGTCCTGCTTCATCTATAATACTTACACATGGGACATCCAATAGCAGTGTCCATAAGGTAGGGTGGGATCCCCCAAAAAAAGGCACAGCAGACAGTAAAGGCGCTGTCACCTGCAAAACTTTGCTACCAAGTAGGACATGAGCAAAGGCTCTAATGTCAATCTCATAACAAAACCTTTGAAAAGGTATGAACAGAGACAAGCAACGGTCTAGCAACTTATTCAACAGAAAACCTGGTGCTGAAGGGCCAAAGGTACCCAAGCACCAATATAAAGGAATAAAACGAGAGAGGGAGATTCTTTCCCCTTAAAGGAACAGGCCAGTGTAACGGCCCAACCAGCCCACAGGCAACAGAAGCCTTGTAAAACCTAGAACTCTCCCCAACGGGGAAAAGAAAACTGGTCTCCCGTCAGACAGGCCGGGATACTGACCCCTTCAATAACAAGGATCAGCAAGAAGCCGAAACCTTTACTCAGGACCAGGAAGGCAACCATCCAAGTAAGATCAGTCCAAAGGGTGCATTGGCCCTGGAAGCAAACGAGATCAGGCGCATACATAGGGAGGTGCCCGCAGACCCCCAAAGGGCATCAGTCCCCCTAAGGGACAAGAAACAACCAGGAAAATTTCAACACCTGTTGAGGGAATGTAGACCCCTTACTTCAGCATTATTAAAAATAAGGCCCATAGGCAGACTAAAAGGATTTAAATAATGATCATAAAACGCCACTTGGACAAGGGGTCCGGCGTAAGGCGGAATACCACCACGTTATGGTGTGCATATATATAAAAATATATATATATATATATATATATATATATGACGAGCAAAGGCAAAGAAATCAGAGCCACCTACTCAGGCACACGTCTGATTGAAGCAAGAACCCCCACAGAAGCGATTTGGGCTACAAAACAGCTCAGACAGCATCCAGAATAAGTCCCAAGGGAACAATCCGCAGGGCAAACAGAATGAAAATTGATCCCAACAGGGACCATAGAACTACTTGGGAGATGCACCTAAGCAATCCCCAAGAGAATTCCTCACAAGGAAGACAGAACCAGACTCCTACAGGAAGACAGCCAGGACAGAACCTGAACCTTCAGAGTCCCTAGATGGGGAGCCAACCCCAACCTATGCTGTAATGACTCTAGAACCCTGGGAACCGAGAACGTCCAACAGGGAAGAGACCAAAACTCATGCCAAGCAATATAGGTACACCATGAACCACAATAGACGGAGGAAGAGGAAGCCAAAGAAGCTTGCTCCTAGCCCCCCATATACCAAGTCACCCAGAAGATAAGCCCGTCTCCAAGGGGTGAATGAATCAGCTGTCAAGCCTCAGACTAGAGTCTGTAGATTGAGACAAAAGAAGGGGCCTGACAAGGGCAGAACCGCACTCCTGAGAGAGCGTACAGGTCAGCAGACCTCAGCAGAAGCATCTGCGAACCACAGTTCACAAGGCCACCCAGGGGCCATCAATCTCACGGGTCTCTCTATCAGCACAACCGTGCGCAGAACCCCACATAGTAGGGTGAACGAAGAGAAGGCATATAAAATAGAAAGTCTATGCATAATTTTACTAAGCCCCCCCTGACCAGAGTCAGAACATTCTGGGACAGTAAAAAACAAGGGCGGAGCCCCTGTGGTATAAGCGAGACCCAACAGAGCCACCCTAGTTGGCTCTCGACACCAGGATAGCATAACCTGCCACTGAAAGGCATCCATTGGAGCGAATACCGCTGAGGAGCAGGGGGCGTAGACCCCCGCCCAGATCAGGAACCCTCCAGAGGGATCATCCTGCTTCCAGACCAATAATAAAACAGGCCATTGTCTTCCAACAGACCAAGAATCCCCAAATAGACAGGTCCTAAAAGAGGAGAAGTCCAGCCGTATAGAGTCAACGGAAGGCTCATTGTTTCAACAACCAGTAGGTAAGATGGACCCTCTAAGTGACCCTACCTAGGAACCACGGGGGGGTTTGGAAGAAATTCCCCCCCCGCCCTCCTGAGAGACTTGGTACCAAAGGTGACCATTCACAGGAAGATGCAAGCAAAGAAGGGGGTGTCCCCTGACAGGGTCCTTGAATATGATCAGCTCAAGAGGAACCACCTTACCAAGGGGGAATGAGCACAGACCAAGCCCCAGGGGTGCTGGAACCCCATGTAGGATCAATAACCTACTGTGCCGAAGAGCCCAAGGGCTCGGTATATAAGGGACATCATCTGATACGCCACCAACGGGCCCACCAGCTGCACAGAGCCCCCGTAACCAGGAGTCCACTTGTTGCCAAGGAAGAAGGCTCAAGCCTGAACCGAATCCAAGGAATAGAGATAGCGGATAAGGGACCAAGAGGGATTGAGGTGACTGAGCACCCATCCAGTAACTCCCAGGGGACACCGCCGGCGGACCAATCCACTCGGCCTGACGTGGAGATTGGGGAGTAAGGAAAGACGACCCGGTAGGTCCTAATGCGGGCGCCCCCCCAGGCATGTCCGAGACATCACCCCCATTCGCGCCATGGCGAGTAGCCTGGGAACGAAAGAGAGGCCACAAACAATTGAGAAAGTTGGTTACCAACGAAACGCGTTGACGGCGGCGGACAGATCTTATCAGTAGGCGGGCAAGCTACACTCCAGAGATACTTCACTTCCCCTCCCTCCCTTTGAGACATCAATCGGCCTAGACACATTGAGGGTTTGGTGAGAATCTTGCCTGGCGTCTCCTAAATACTTGATATACATTGTTTTTATGTGAGTGCATTTTTAACTTAATCAGTGCACATGATTAAAACGATATTACGCTAGATTTTTCTATTTGGTTTTCCTTTCTATGTGGTTTGTCCAATCTGGGACAATTTTAAAAGCCAAAGTGGGATACGAATATCAAATCGGCTCTGTTAATAACAAGAGAGGAATGGAATATTGAGGATCTAATAAGGCATTCAAGCACACCTCCATCTGTTAAAGCGGGGACCAGAATACTTAACCGGCTCTCCTATCCAATAAGAGAGGAATAAATCATGGAGGATTTTTAATAAGGCACTAAAGCTTATTATTATCTGGTAAGAGTATTTTGAAGGAGGTGGTGGGCACGAGATTCTCATCAGCAATTTGCTGTTATATACACGTGGTGGAATTTGCTACAGTGTTTTGAACATTCCTGTGATAGAAGGTCACTAAAATCCTTGGCCTTAGAGGATACTCTCAGATTGGGGAACCACTCCAGAAGCTTGGACTTTTTTATATAATGTTTTAAGAGTTAAAGCTGACCTAAAGTGTGTTGTTTTATCATTGATTGCTCTGTGTTTTTGGAATAATATGTGCATTTAGGATCGATAGGGGTAAAGGATTAACACACGTTGAGCAATAATAATTCAATAATTTAATAATTTCAAGAAATATCAGCGCGGTTATATTTCATCTTTAAAAAGGCCACAAACAATGCCTCAATCCGCAGGGTTGGTCCTGCAACACCGCCTAGTAACGGTCTTGGTGTCCAGCAGACACAGGGGGAACTAAGAAGATCTAGAACTCCACAGGAGGCCGGAAGCCCCCCATGCACAGGGCGCCTGTGTCCCAAGACAGAGATGTCATAAAGGGACTACCTGTCAAGAGTAGAATTGCCAGGCCTACCATAGGCCAGCGTGGCCCAGACTGCCTCATACTGTTGAGGGAAGGAGGAAGGTTAATATAGAGGCCATATCCCCATTCTGTTAAGGGCAACATGTAAGTAAGCCCAAACTCTGTAGGCCTTGTACGGCCTGCACCAATTCCTGAGGGAAAAACAGGGGCTAGAAGCACCCTGACAACCACTGAGAGGGACCGCCCAGCAAATGCTATCCTGTGTCCAGGGGAACTACCTCCTGGAACCACCAGAAGGGCGAGGGGGTCCCTTCATGCTTAAGTGATCCGGAAGATAGCACAGGAAGATTGGAGGTCTTGGCAGACTTGGACTTAGTCCTGCCAGAGGGCCCGGGGCGTTGCCTGCCCACCCCATGGTGGAAATCCACACCGAACAGTTGGAAGCACGCCTCAGGTTCGCGTTTGACACTAACGTAGGGAGGTGGAGGGGTGGCCCTGCTCCGGGGAGGCCGGGACGGCCTTCTGTGTAGGGGTGCCTTACCCTTTTTTCCAAAAAGGTCCAAATGGGCCCCAAATAGTCGCCGTCCTCTGAAGGGAAGGCCAGTGAGAGCCTTTTTCGTAGCATCGTCAGCACCCCACTGCCGCAGCCAGACCAGGCGGCGAATAGCTACCACAAGGGCAGAGGTTCTAGCACACATCTTAATGGTGTCATCCAGCGCTGAGAGGATGAACCTCACAAACACATCACAGTCTGAGAGCACATTAAACACCCCCCAGGGGAGGTCCTCAGGTCGGTGATCTAGTACTTTTCTAACAAGAGTCCTGGTGGCCACCGCAGTGATGGCCGCGGCACAGACCGGGCGCAGAGCCGTCCCTGCACACGAAAAGGCGTGGGAAGCCAGTCTGTCAATGCGCCGGTCCTCAGCATCCCGAAGGGTACGGTAATAAGGAGCCGTCATGAGGGGGGGGTTAGTAACCCCTATAAATCGGTGCATCCACCACAAGAGGTGATGACCAAAAGTTAACCACATCAGGAGGGAAAGGGTACTTCCAATCCCAGACCCCTGGGACCCCTTTAAGTTTACAAGGCGATTCCCATTCTTGGAATATAAGATTCTGGAAATGATCCTGTTCCAGGAACTCCAAGCGCGGCGGCGCTGTGTGGAAACTCTCCTTCTCATCTGTGTCACACAGGCCCCAAGAACCGGGCCCAGAATCATCACAGCTCCCGGGCATCTCATCTGAGGAGCCCGAATCTGAGAATAGCTCACCTTCCTCAGAAGGATCAAGGTCCTGCATATCAGCAGTCATCGGTATCGTTAGGAACCGGAGAGCCAGGAGGCGTCAGGGACCGCTTCTTTCCAGGGCCCATACGCTCCGCCAATCCAGACAGCACCTGCTCCGCCGTAGGCAGCATGCGCGGCACAGCTTGCTGGTCATCCCCGCTCGAGTGAGACTCATCAGGAGTGAGGTTTAGGTCCGGGGAGACTGGTGTATTGAAGGGAGGTGCAGCCACTGGCAAACCTGATTGCAGGGTCAGTGCCTGTTCAGCACACGGTCCGCAGACCCGTGCTCTGTCAGCATCAGCATGGGGCTGACCACACACCGCACACAGCCAGTCATGTCCCAGAGGGACCCCGGGTACATAATTCTGAGATGCCTCCATATGGTGATTATCTGAGCAGTATGCCCGCAGGGATTTACGCAATAGGAAACCCTGGATGCCCCAAGACCCGCTAGGAAGTGGGAGAATTTGTTATGTGGACCCGCTGTAATATATGTGAGGCCGGGAGAAGCCACCGAAGTCCTGGCGTCTGAAAGACATAATGCGACAAGAGGGGGGGTGTCAGTGCCATGCGCAGCCGAATAAAACACATAGAAACAAATACCGCCCCGGAGGGCACTTACATGACCAAGGGAGGAGGCGGATCGCACCACGCGCGAAGATTGTCAAAATGGCGCCAAGCGAACCTCAAGGGGCGGGCCTGATCTGGCTGTGATGCGGCGCGCGTCATGCCGAGTCCCCGCCTCCCCCAAAGAGCGCGAAGCTCTAACCAGCGAAAAGAGAAAGACAGTAGTGGATAGAACGCACATACATAATGTTGCTGTCACGCTAGTAAATGATGCTGCCGTCTGGGCAGTACACTAACGTTAATGAAAGGACTAACAGGCTCGCAACCATAAACTTATGTGGAGCAAGGAGCGCGACACTGACACCCAAGTACAATAAAAGATCAAAGGCCTTAAACGTGTTACATTGCACTAGGACTGCCACACATAACCCCCCCCCCCCCTTTTTCCCCCGAGCTACGGGAGGAAGCGAGGGAGAAGCGGACCTGCATCCAGGGACTAACTCTGTGAGGGGCACGGGCAACAATGCGGGAGGGGCATCCACTAGAGGCTCACCATCAGCCTAACCGCCTACCCTATGGTGGGGGATTGCGGAGGAGCATGGCTCCGTTAAGCACACAAGGTGCTGCCTACCATCACCCGACCAACGCAGCCCAGGCTGGGAGGCATATTCTTCATAAAGAGGACGGGTGGAAATAGTCCCACAGGGCCACAGGCTGTAAAGCCCTGCTCGCCTGCGAGAGCGTGATACTTCTTGTCTTCGCAGTTCAGCACTGCAGAGAAATCTGGGATTTGTGGGAGGTACCTGGGTATATGAAGGGCCGGGTGGAGCCTGTTTTTGCATGTCTGCAGTGAACAGCGCCCTCTGGCGGAGGATTACCCATGTGTAAGTATTATAGATGGAGCAGGACGTGCTGTATGCTTAGAATATGAACTCCATACGCAACCTCTTGTACCTGATTATCTGGTTTAACCTCTTTAGATTGAGGACCAAACGAAACTCTCCCAATGGCTTCTGAACCAAGAAGACGTGGAAGGATAAACCTGTCCTTAAGTACCAAGGTACTGCCTCTATTACTCCTTTTTTCCTTGTTGTGAAATCACTATGGGAAAAGCTTGGGACTTCACTGGCTCATTGGGACAACTGGTCATAATGAAATGATCCTGAGGTCTTGTAGAGAATTCCAGGCAATAACCATCCTGAATATGGAGTATGAGGAGGTTTACCGAGATCCTCTGCCAGGCGAAAAAATACAATTCTGTGAGTACTCACCCGTAGAATTGATTTTGTAGTATACAGCACGTCCTGTTTCACTAAATTCTTTACGTCTGGGTTATCCGCCACAAGGTGGCGCAGTGGACTGCAGAAAAGATTTGTGGCATCTCCCGGCCCTATAAAAGGACAGGAACCTCCCACAAATTCCCAGTGTTACAAAGCAGTTCGACAAGAAGCCGGGAGAATAACAATGAAGGAAACCCCAACCAAACATTTGAACAGATCACCATCCAGAGGTAACCAAGAATAATGATAACAAGCGAGGGATGAAACAGGACGTGCTGTATACCAAAAAATCAATTCTACAGGTGAGTACTCACAGAATTGTATTTTTCAAAGTATACAGCGCGCCCTGTTTCACTAAATTCTTTACGTCTGGGACATCCAAAAGCAGTGTCCATAAAGTAGGGTGGGATCCCCAAAGAGCAACGGCGGGCAGTTTAAAACACTGCCGCCTGAAGAACTTTGCGGCCAAAAGCAGCATCAGCTGAGGCCCTAACATCAACCTTGTAAAACTTGGAAAAAGTATGAACAGAAGACCAAATAGTGGCCTTACAAACTTGTTCAACAGAAGCCTGGTGCTGAAAAGCCCAAGAGGCACCAGTTGCACAAGTGGAATGAGCAGTAAGGCGGAAGGGAGGTTCCTTCCCCTTAGCAGAATAGGCTTGCACCACCGCCTGACGGATCCACTTGATAGTGGATTTAGCCGGAGGCAAACCCTTCCTAGGTCCAGAAGGGAGAACAAAAAGAGCATCAGTCTTCCTGAATGATTCAGTAGCTACCAAATAAAACTCCAGAACCCTGACCACATCCAAGGAATGCAGAGTCCGCTCCTTGGAATTAGCAGGATTAGGACACAATGAAGGCAAAACAATGTCCTGATTGAGATAAAAAGCAGACACAACCTTAGGCAAGAAAATCTGGCTTAAACCAAAACACCACGTTGTCCTGGTGTCGCTCAAAATAAGGAGGTTTGATGGAAAGCGCCGCCAACTCAAACACGCCTGACAGAAGTGATAGCCACCAAAAAGGCTACCTTAAGAGTCAAAATGGGAAAAGCGGCCTCACGGAGAGGCTCAAAGGGACGACCCTGCAGAGCAGATAACACCAGATTCAAATCCCAAACTGGTAACATAGGCTTACGTGGCGGACGCACATGAGTAACCCCCTGGAAAAAAGTCTTAACCAAACGGTGACTGGCAAAAGATCTTTGGAAAAAAATTGCCAGAGCTGAAACATGACCTCTGAGGGTACTAAGTTGAAGGCCCAAATCCAAACCATGTTGCAAGAATTCCAGAATCCTGGGAATAGAAAACACCCGACAGGGAAGAGATTTAGATTCACACCAGACAATGTAAGCATGCCAGACCCTGTAGTAGATAAAGGACAAGGACCTCTTCCTAGCCCTAATCATGGTAACAACAGAGGCAGGCAACCCCTTTTCCATCAAGATGGAGGTTTCAGCAGCCAAGCCGTCAAAGCCAGCGTTTGTAAATTGGGATGGCACAGCTGCCCCTGAGTAAGCAGATCTGGATCCTTGGGCAGGACGTACTGATCTACTGCCAACTGCACGATGTCTGCGAACCACACCCTTCTTGGCCAACAGGGGGCCACCAGAATGCTGGTACCCCCTCCTGGGCTATCTTGCGCAGCACCCTGCCCAGCAGAGGAAATGGGGGGAACAAAGAGGAGCCAAAACCCCCTCCAAGGCATTGCCAGCGCATCCATGGCAAAGGGCATGGGCCTCCTGAGGGCCCCACTGACCCTGGAACTTCAGAGAGCCCCCCCCCCCCAAAAGCCCCCCCAACCTGTCAGACTGGCATCTGTGGTGACAGTCTCCCAGCACGGGGGCAGAAAGGTCCTGCCCACTAGGAGGTTCCTTGAGTCCAGACACCACGAGAGGGACTGACTGATCAGAGGGGACAGAGCAAATTCCTGATCCAGGGACACAGGGTCCCGAGGTCTCATGTGAAACTGAGCCTGCCTCTAAGCATGACACCATCAGACCCACCAACTGCATCCCCTGCCGAATGGAGGGATAAGGCAAGAAAGTAGAATCCGTGCCTGCGTCTGCAGGCTCTCCACCTTCTGCTGAGGCAGAAAAACCTTGACCTGAGATGTATCCAGAGTCATGCCCAGAAAGGACCTCACCAAGGACGGAGACAGTGAAGACTTGGGATAGTTGATCACCCAACCAAAGGACTCGAGTGTGAAGACCACCATCTGGGTATCCAGCTCGGCTTGATGGAAGGAATGAGAAGCAATCAGAATGTCGTCCAGATAACGAAGGAAGCGAATGCCCTGAGATCGCAACAGAGCCATCACCCCTGCCAGCACCTTGGTGAAGACCCGAGGGGCTGAGGTAAGACCGAACGGTAAGGCCACAAATTGGTAGTGCTGATCCTCCAGAGCGAACCTGAGAAATCTCTGATGACCTGGAAAGATTGGAACATGAAGGTAAGCATCTTTGATGTCCACAGAAGTCGTGAAGTCGCCCGGGCGCAAGGTACTGACCGCCGAGTCTCCATGCGAAAATGCTTGAACCTGACAAATTTGTTGAGGCGCTTCAAATCCAGGATGGGCCTCAAGGACCCATCCTTTTTGGGAACCGTGAACAGATTGGAATAGAAGCCTCTGCCCCTTTCCTGGAAGGGCACCAGGCAGATGACACCCAATTCCAAAAGGCTTTGGACCGCAAGCCCTGAGCTGACAGGGGGTTTTGAGCCATCCGGGATCTGATGAATCTTGGGGGCGGCCAGGCTGCAAACACTATCTTGTACCCGGAGGACACCACCTCCTGAATCCACCGGTCTGAGACGTGCAGTCTCCAGACGTGAGCAAAGAGCCGCAACCGTCCCCCCACCAGGATGGGTGAGAGCGCCTCCTCATGCCTGAGGGGGCTTGGGGGAAGATTTGGACTTGGGACCCCATGAGAGACCGGGACGTCCACGGCCTCTACCCCGGCCCCAAGGGTCTCTACGTGTCACCGCAAATGGTGCACCCCGGCCAGACCTGGGGGCACGGAAGGAGGGGAGGGAAGAACCAGCCCCCAAAAGGGCCGCGGCTGCCTCCTGTGTTGAGGCAGCCTACCATCCTTGGCAAACAGATCCAGACGCTCACCAAAGAGCCGTAGCCCAGTAAAGGGGAAGTCAGTGAGAGCCTTCTTAGCAGCATTATCAGCCGCCTACTGACGCAGCCAAACAGAGCGGCGTATAGCCACCAAAAGGGCAGAAGTCTTACCACACATCCTGACCGCATCCGAGGCATTATCCAGAAGGCACTTGAGCAGCCCTTTAATAGCAAGAGCCGTGATGGCAAAAGCGCACATAGGGCGCAGCGCAGTCCCTGCACAAGCAAATGCGTGACAGGCCAGCTGATCCACACGCCGTCCCTCAGAGTAGAAGTGTCAGGAGAATGCATGACCGAGATATTGGACAACCCAAGCACGGGAGCATCAACCTCGGGGGGACACGACGAGGGCATAACCACATCAGCAGGAAAGGGATACCTCCTGTCCCAACTCTTGGGCACCGCGGGCAATCTGCTAGGACGTTTCCACTTCTTGAGCACCAAATTATTAAAGTGGTTCTGCTCAGGGAATCTATAAGATTCCCGGACTGATCAGTCCCGACTGCGGGGCACCCCGCTGTGTGAAACTCCCCAGAAACCCCTAAATCCCTACCTGCTCCTCAATCCAGCGTTGCCCGCCGCCGCCTCCCGCACGTTCCTCTAGCAGGACGCGCACCCGCGCCGGCCATTTGTGAATGCCCGGCGCACGCGCCCCCTGTAAGAGTGACACGCGGGAGGCAGTGGCGGGCGCGCTCTCTTGTCCGTCGCTGCCTCCCGCTTCTCAGTCGGCGGGGATTGGCAGCAGCGGTCACATGGGAGCGGGGAGAGGTGAGTTTTTGGGGCTTTCTGGGGGGTTTCACACAGCCGGGCACCCCCGATCGGGGTGCCCCACCGAAGTGGACCAAAACCCAGGATAGTCAAAAATACAATTCTGTGAAATACTCACCTGTAGAATTGGTATTATAAGTATACAGTACGTACTGCTCCAGATAGATTACTTACACTTGGGTTATCCTCCGCCAGATGGCGCTGCACTGCAGAGACATGCAAAACAGGCTCCTCCCGGCCCCTCAAATACCCGGGGACCTCCCACAAATCCCCAGCATTGAAAAGCAGTGAACGAGAAGCTGGGAGACTTTAACCACCCAAACTGGTAACTATAACGATAACAATCACCATACAGGGGATCCAGAATAAATGCAAAACCAAGGGTGGGGTGGAGCAGGACGTACTGTACACTTATAATACCAATTCTACAGGTGAGTATTTCACAGAATTGTATTATTCTTAGTATACAGTACGTCCTGCTCCAGATAGATTACTTACACTTGGGACATCCAATAGCAGTGTCCATAAAGTAGGGTGGGATCCCCAACAAAGAAGGTAACAGCAGACAGTTTAAACCACTGCCACCTGCAAAACCTTGCGGCCAAAAACAGCATCAGATGAGGTCCCAAAACTTTGAAAAGGTATGAACAGAAGACCAAGTAGCGGCCATGCAAACTTGTTCAACAGAAGCCTGGTGCTGGAAGGCCCAAGAGGCACCAATAGCACGAGTAGAATGAGCAGTAAGGCGGAAGGGAGGATTCTTCCCCTTAGCAGAATAGGCCTGAATCACAGCCTGGCGAATTCATTTGCTAATAGTAGACTTGGCAGGAGCCAAACCCTTCCTGGACCCAGAATGGACCACAAAAAAAACATCAGTTTTCCTGAAGGACGCAGTGACTATCGGGTAATACTTCAGACACCTGACCACATCCAAGGAATGCAGAACCCTTTCCTTAGCGTTGCTAGGATTAGGGCACAATGAAGGAAGAACAATATCTTGATTTAAATGAAAAACAGACACCACCTTCGGCAGAAAGTCTGGCTTAAAGCAGAACACCACCTTGTCCTGGTGTCTCTCATAGTATGGGGGCTGAATAGACAGAGCCGTCAACTCAGACACAGGCCTGACCGAAGTAATGGCCACCAGAAAGACAACCTTGAGGGTAAGCACAGCCAGAGCAGCATCCTGTATAGGTTCAAAGGGAGCACCCTGCAAGGCAGACAAAACCAAGTTCAAATCCCAAACAGGGACCATAGGTTTACGTGGGGGACGCACATGAGTATCCCCCTGGAAGAAGGTCTTAACCAAAGAATGCTGAGCAAAAGACTTCTGAAAGAAAACAGACAGGGCAGAAACCTGACCCTTCAGAGTACTGAGTTGGAGTCCCGACTCCAACCCATGCTGTAAGAACTCCAGAACCCTGGGAACTGAAAACACCCGACAGGCAAGAGACCTAGACTCACACTAGTCAATGTAGATACGCCATACCCTGTAATAGACGGAAGAAGAAGTTTTCTTCCTAGCCTTCACCATGGTATCAACCACCGAGGCGGACAAGCCTTTCTCCATCAAGATGGAGGTTACAGCAGCCAGGCTGCAAGCCAGAGTTTGTAGATTGGGATGGCGTAAGGGGCCCTGAGTAAGCAGATCTGGCACCCCTGGCAGAACGTACTGGTCTACTGCCATCTGCACCACGTCTGCAAACCACACTCTTCTTGGCCACCTGGGGGCCACCAGAATCGCTGGCACCCCTTCCAGACCAATCTTGCGCAGAACCCTGCCCAGCAGGGGGAATGGAGGAAAGACATACAGGAGCAGAGATTCCTGCCATGACATGGACAGAGCATCCGTGGTCAAGGCCAGAGGATCCTGAGACAGGGAGACAAAGGCCGGGAGCACCTCCCACGTTCCGCTGACAGGTCTTATGCCTGACCGGCAGGGTGGGCTGGAGAGCAGCGTGGCGGTGTGCTCGGGACCTCCTACTGCAGGGGAGTGAGCCCGGGCGGCCGCGCACCTGAGCCGAGTGTCCTGTGACGAGCTTCCGGGTTCGGCGCTATGATGGGCGGATGTGACGCACCCACCCCGGGCTGCCCTTACGGGAGGAACATCCTGCCGGGCGGGGCGCGCGTGTGGGGGGCGGCGGTACGCCCGGACATTGGTGCAGCCCTTACACAGGTGGGTTTATAGGGGGACAGGGTATGCAGCGGCTCATTCACCCTGGCGAAGTGGCGTTGGGCCACGCAACGCGTCGGTGGCGAGCTGTTGGAGGGGACCCCGGAGGCCTTTTCATATGATGATGTAGAACACAACAGAAGAGAATAAACCCGCGCAACGCTAAATATCCAAATGTATGTGTTATCTGGATGCAGGCTGGAAGGGGCCCAGTTACCCGGAGAACCGGGCGGAAATAGGAACACAAAGTGGGACTGCCAGCACAGACCCTGGAGCCCACCAACTCAGCCGCTCAGACACACCAAATATAATTATTTACAAAAACTTTATTTAATGGCCCAAATCTATCTTAAAAACAATTGAAAACATGATAGCTGGCAGGGGTGTGCAATGGACTACGTTACAAAATACTTTACAAAATATTAAATTAATCCCAGTGCATTATATATAAAAATTCAATCAATATTATCACCGAATATAAGTTAACAAAGAAAATCAAAGTTTATTTGTATATGCCCATAAGTTTCTCCAAGGAATTGTGCAGATAGATAGTGCTAAAAAAGCCTCAAAAAGGAGGAAAAGTGCATGTAATAGAAACTAAGATCAAAGAATGAAAGGTCAAATATGGCCAAGAGGTGTGTATCAGTAGAAGGCCATAGTAGCCATGACCTAAAGTACAGAGTGCTAGAAAGTGCAACGTGCTGTGAACAGCAGAGAGCTTCAGGGCATATACAACCTGTTAGCACAAATAACACCAATTTAGAAAAATGTCCAAACACCAAATATCAAAACATCTAGAAGCAATCTACATTACCGCATAATGTGAGGTCCTAGTTCACCGCCATACCCAGCATGCCCGTACCGCTGACGCGTTGCGTGGCAATGGGTCTCTGCCACTTCATCAGATGACTCTGATGAAGTGGCAGAGACCCATTGCCACGCAACGAGCTGAGACAGGGTCCTGGGGGATCCGGGACCTGATGAATCTTGGGGGAGGCCGCACAGCAAACTATCTTGTAACCGGGAGGACACTACCTCCTGAATCCACCGGTCTGAGACGTGATGCCTCCAGACTCCAGAGGATTTGGGCTTAGCCCCCCAGGAGGAGCCAGGACGTCGTCCTCTGCTCCTGTGCCAGGAATCTGCACGAGCCCCCGCGAAGGACACCCCTTTTCCTTGTTTAGCACCACGGTAGGGGAGTGAAAGGGAGCCCTGGCCCCGAAAGGGCAGAGACTGCCATCTGCGCTGGGGTAACTTACCTCCCTTAGCAAAAGGGTCTAGGCGGTCTCAAACAGGCGTAGCCCCTTAAATGGAAGCCCAGTGAGGGACTTCTTTGCAGCATTGTTAGCAGCCCACTGGCGCAGCCAACCGCACGGCGTATAGCTACCACCAAGGCAGAAGTTCTCGCACACATCCTAATGGCATCATCCAAGGCAGATAGGATAAAGTTTACAAACACATCACAGTTAGACAGTTCATTAAACACATCAGGTAGCAATAATCAGGAGCACCGTCAAGTACACTTCTGATCAGGGACCTGAGCGCCACAGATGTAATGGCCGAGGCGCAAACCGGGCGAAGGGCTGTCCCCACAAATGCAAAGGCATGGCACGCCAATTGGTCAATGCGCCGGTCCTCGGCATCCCACAGAGTAGTAGAGTCAGGGGAGTGCAAAACAGAGGTGTTAGACAGCCCTAGAATAGGAGCATCCACCTCGGGAGGGGATGACCAGCACTGGACCATATCAGCAGGAAAGGGGTACTTTCTGTCCCCACTCTTAGGTATACCGGGAAGTCTACTGGGACGTTCCCACTCCTTAAGCACGAGATTATTGAAATGGGTTTGCTCAGGAAATTCCAAATGAGCCTTAGCAGTATGAAAAAGCTCACCCCTTTGCCTCGGAGCCGCAACAGCGGGAGAGATGGACAGAACCTCAAAAATCTGAACCAGCAGTCTGTCAGTATCATCCTGGGCCCAAGAGTCAGAGCCAGAATCGTCATGACCCCTGGGTCTCTCAACAGATGATCCTGAATCAGAAAACAGCTCCCCTTCGTCCGAGGGGGTATAGCCACATAGATGCAACAACTCATCAGACTCCATAGGGAAAAGAGTGGCATCAGGGGTTAAGTGACGCTTTTTAGCAGTGGCCTTACGCGCTAAAGTATTAGCAATCAATTTTTCAACACTGGCCAGTCTAGCAGACACATCAGGCTGAGAATCCCCGCTTGTATGCAATTCAATGGGGGTGAGACTCAAGCTTGGGGGAGTAGGTGAAGTGAGACGAGGTGCAGGCCCAGCCACAGGAGGGGCGGATTGCAACGTTAGCACCTGCTGTGCACAAGGAACACAGACCCGTGCATTGTCACCGCTAATAGGTGAGACCCCACAAGCTACACACTGCCGGGCTTGTCGCGAAGGAATCCCGGTCACATTATCCTGAGATGCCTCCATATGGTGATTATTAGGCACAATATGCCAGTAGGGATTGACGCTATAAAGCAACCCTGGATGCCCCAATGACCCGCTAGGGACGTGGGAGTAAATATACAAGGCCCAACTATCAATTACACCGGGCCGGGAGAAGCCAATGGTTTCACCCTTCTGAAAGACACAAATTGGGAAGAAGGGGTGTCAGAACCAAACACACTAAAATGAGTATGAAGTCGCCCGCGAGGGCACTTACGGGCCGCGGTAAGTAGAACCGTCACACGCGCGCGCGACCTGACAAAATGGCGCCGAAGTACCTCGAAGGGCGGGCCAGAGCGAGCCGTGACGCAGAGCGCGCCAAGTCAGGCCCCACCCCCCCTCGAAGAGCGTGAAGCCCACAGACAAGCAACCAATGAGAACGCAGAAGCGTCTGAGGTAACGCCGTATGCACGAATCACGATACACGCTCACCCACACCCCCCCCTTCTTTCCCCCCCCCCGAAGGCTACAGGGAGAATGAGGGAGGATGGCGGCCCTCTGTACAGGACCCACCGCTACACGGGGCATGGGACAATAATGCATCCCATAAAGGCTCACCATCAGCCTATACCGCCTACCCTTTGGTGGGGGATTGCGGTGGAGCAGCGCTCCTTAAGCACACATGGTGCTGCCTACCTTCACCCGACCAGCACAGCCCAGGCTGGGAGGCACATCACACGAGGAACAGGTGGGAATAGTCCAACAGGGCCGCAGGCTAATAGCCCCGTTCACCTGCGAGAGAGTGATAATTTCATGTCTTCGCAGTAAGCACTGCAGAGAAATCTGGGAGGTCCCCGGGTATTTGAGGGGCCGGGAGGAGCCTGTTTTGCATGTCTCTGCAGTGCAGCGCCATCTGGCGGAGGATAACCCAAGTGTAAGTAATCTATCTGGAGCAGGACGTACTGTATACTAAGAATATCTTGGGTGTTGGTCCACTTTAAAAACCAGTTAAAAAAAGACCCCAGGAGCAAAAAAGAAAAAGGAAGCCATTCAAGAACAACAAAAGCAGGCTTACCCCCTCAGGCTGAGCTATCTTTGCTCCTCCCATTCTTACACAGAAGCACCACCGCAGCCCGGAAAGCTGACTGAATGGGAGCCAGTGCTGTAGGAGATTGCTGCACACCTTCTGCTGCCCGGGAGTCCGAGGAAATTTTTTACCCACTCGCGAGGGGTGTAGCTGCCTCCTAGTCCAACGGGCTTGTCTTCTGAGATCTAACTTAACATCCCACCAAGGGTAATGGCAGGCTGCCGGGGAGGTAAGCATCTATACTACAAAGGAATCTCCCCCATGTGAACAAATCTTTCTGGCATATGCCTCTTCTGAACAGTGACACAGGAGTCACATGGGGGAGATTCCAGTGGCCCAGATAAAGTTCCATTAAATAATTTTTTTGCAGTGTGTATTACTTTTCACTTCTGAACTGGTAAGGGATCCAAAGCCCATACAAGTTGTGAAGGCAAGGGGGGCGCTCTCGCCCGACATAACTGGTGGCTTATCCATACCCCTGCCACGTTACCCACACTCCTAACTAGTCCTTCAACATGGGCCTGGTGTTTTTAGGGTTGCTGGAGGTACTCTGGAAAAGCATCAGACCTATCCTGAAGCACACTAGCTGGTGGCATGCCAGATAATTTGCCTGGATCTTGCTGGTATTTAAGACTGGGAGAAGCGAACCGAATAAATATGCGGTTCAAATTATGATTTCTGTAAAAATACCATTCTGTGATTACTCACCTGTAGAATGGATATTATAAGTATGCATCACACCCCGCTTCAGAATGATTAATCACTTCTGGGTTATAGTCCACTAGATGGCGCTTTTCTGCAGAGATGGCAAAAAAAGAAGCCCCTCCCGGTCCATAAATACCTGGGACCTCCCACACATTCCCCAGTATATGAAAGCAGTAAGGGGACCAGGAGAAGCCAATAATAAAAACACATGAACAAGGAAAAATTCACCATATAGAGGATCCAAGATACAACTCAGGGTGGGATGAAGCAGGGTGTGATGCTTACTTATAATATCCATTCTACAGGTGAGTGATCACAGAATGGTATTATTCCAAGTATGCATCACACCCTGCTTCGGAATGATTAATCACTTCTGGGACATCCAGTAGCAGTGTCCAACAATGGGTGGGGATCCCAAAAAGGCAATAATGCACAAATCAAACCACTGCAGCTTGCAGAACTTTGCGGCCAAAGACAGCATCCGCTGAGGCCTGCACATCAACCTTATAAAACTTGGAAAAAGTATGAACAGAAGACCAAGGACAGCACGAGTAGAATGAGCAGTGATCTGAAAAGGGGGATCCCTCCCCTTGGCAGCATAGGCCCTAATAACGGCCTAACGAATCCAAGTACTAAAGATAGACTTGACGGGCGCCAAAAACTTCCTGGGCCCGGAGGGCACCACAAAAAAAGGCGTCCGTCTTCTGGAATGGTGAAGTAGCCACCAGATAGTACTTTAAACATCTAACGACATCCAGAGATTGCAAGGCCCTCTCCTTGTCGTTGTTAGGCTTAGGACACAAGGAAGGAAGCACAATGTCCTGATTGAGTTGAAAGGCAGAAACAACATTTGGCAGAAAGTCTGGTTTAAAGCAGAAAACCACCTTATCCTGATGTCTCTCAAAGTAGGGGCCTGAATGGACAGAGCCGCCAACTCAGAAACACGTCGAACAAAGATGATAGCCACCAAAAAGGCAACTTTTAAGGTGAAAATGGATAGAGCAGAATCCTGCACTGGATAAAAAGGAGGACCCTGAAGGTCCGACAACACCAAATTTAAATCCCAAACAGGTAACATGGGTTTGCGAGGAGGGCACACGAGTGACCCCCTGGAAAAAAAGTCTTAACCAAAAGGATGAAGCGCGAAAGACCTCTGAAAGAAAACCGCAAGAGCGGAAACATGCCCCTTCAGAGTGCTAAGTTGAAAACCCATGTCCAGTCCATGCTGAAGGAACTCCAGAATTCGAGGGATGGAAAACACCCGACAAGGAAAGGCCCTAGCCTCACACCAATCAATGTAGGTCCGCCAGGTCCTGTGGTAGATAGAGGAAGATTACTTCCTAGCCCTGACAAGCGTCTGGACAACAGTTTCAGACAAACCCTTTTGTTTTAGAATGGAGGTTTCAGCAGCCACACCGTCAAAACTAGCTTTTGTAAATTGGGGTAACAAAGCTGACCTTGCGCGATCAGATCCGAAACCAGAGGCAGCCTGTACTGATCGACTGCCAACCGCACGACGTCTGCGAACCACACCCGTCTTGGCCACCTTGGGGCCACCAGAATTGCTGGCACACCCTCGTGAACCAGCTTGCGTACCACCTTGCCCACCATGGGAAAGGGAGGAAACAGATACAGAAGGCCGAGCTCCCGTCAGGACAGAGACATGGCAACCACTGCCAGAGCCAGAGGATCCTGGGACAGAGACACAAATGCCGGGAGCTTGTGATTGTGACGAGAGGCAAAACAGATCCACCTCCGGCATCCCTCACCTGCGACAGAGGGATAGAAATACCTCGTTGCTGAGGGACCATTCCCCCCGGCGAGAGATCCCCCCTGCTCATGGAGTCCACTTCCAGGTTCTCCACCCCTGGAATGTACACTGCCGAGATGCATGGCACATTGCTCTCGGCCCATGCAAGAATCAGAGACCCCTCCCGGAGGGTACTCTTGCCGCGGGTCCCTCCTTGGTGATTGATGTAAGCGACCGCGGTCCGATTGTCGGAGCGAACCAGAACCGGCAAGCCCTGGAGGTGATGTGTCAGGTGCGACAGCACCAACCGAACCGCCCTCAGCTCCAGAAAGTTGATGGGAGTGTGAGCCTCCTGAGAACCCCACAGCCCCTGAAACTGATGGTCTCTCCAGAAGCCCCCCCAGCCCAACAGGCCGGCATCCGTGGTGACTGTCTCCTAGCGGGGCGCCAGGAAAGATCTGTCCCCCAGCACTCTGTACCGGCATCAGCATCCAATTACTGCTGATCTTCAGAACTATCGGAGTCGGGAAACAATTCCCCCTCCTCAAGTGGGGAATAATCAGACCAATCAAAAGGATCATAATCATCATAGTCAAGGGCCGGCGCAGCGGGCGCCAAGTGCCGTCTCTTAGCTGGGGCCTTCCTGGCCGCAGAGCTAGCAATCATTCTCTCAATATTGGCCAGTCTGGCGCAGACATCGGATTGCGACTCCCCGCTATCGACAGCGTCACTTGGGGTCAAGACCAGGCGTGGGGGTGTAGGCGATGAGGCCAGTGGGGCCAACCCGGCCGCACGGGGCCCTGATTGCCGTGCAATCGCCTGCTGTGCACATGTTACACAAATTTGCACATTGTCTCCCACAAGGGATACCCCACATACCACACTGCCGGGGTTGCCCCGAAGGGATCCCGAGCCCGGTATCCTGGGAAGCCTCCATATGGTGATATTTAGGTAGTCGCAATGACCAATGGGAATTACGCTATAAAGCTACCCGGGATTCCCCTTAGAGTCCGTTGGTCTCAGTTGTCCCACCTGAAAGACACCACAGGGGGACCCATTTAGTACACCATGCATACAAAGTCTCCATAATGCATACAACAAATACATAAGGTAAAAGACATTTATATATTTATATATACATACACATATATGTATATAGGATATACCAATAGGCATGTATACCAGGCAATATCTAAAGGCCCCCAGCATACACTGAAAAATACCATTTTGTGAATACTCACCTATAAAATGGGTATTATAAGTATGTCACACACCCCGCTTCAAGACATGCATTACACTTGGGTATACTGACCTGTAGATGGCGATCTTGCAGAGATAAAAAACGGTCCGACCCTCCCGGCCCATAAATACCTGGGACCTCCCACTCATTCCCCAGTATTAAAGATAGCAGTAAGATCAAGGGACCAGGAAAGCCAATAAAAACTAACAAAGGTTCACCATATAAAGGATCCAGAATACAAAAGGGCAGGGTGAAGCGGGGTGTGTGACATACTTATAATACCCATTTTACAGGTGAGTATTCACAAAATGGTATTATTCTAAGTATGTCACACACCCTGCTTCAAGACATTCATTAGCAGTGTCCAGAAAGGGCGGGGATCCAAAAAACAAGGCACAAACTTAAACCACTGCAGCTTGCAGAACTTTGCGGCCAAAAACAGCATTCGCTGAGGCCCGAACATCAACCTTGTAAAACTTGGAAAAAGTGTGAACCGAAGACCAAGTAGCAGCCTTACAAACCTGCTCAACAGAATCCTGGTGCTGGAAGGCCCAGGACGCCCCAACAGCACGAGTAGAATGAGCAGTAACACGAAAAAGGGGAATCTTCCCCTTAGCAGAATAGGCCCCAACAATGGCCTGGCGAATCCAGTTACTAATGGAAGACTTGGCGGGAGCCAAACCTTTCCTAGGCCCAGAGGGCACCACAAAAAGGGCGTCAGTCCTACGAAAAGGAGAAGTAGCCACCAAATAGTACTTCACACAGCGAACCACAACCAAAGAATGCAAAACCCTCTCCTTGTCATTGCTGGGCTTAGGACACAAGGAGGGAAGAACAATATCCTGATTCAAATGAAAAGCAGAGACCACCTTGGGAAGGAAATCTGGTTTGAAGCGGAAAACAACCTTGTCCTGATGCATCTCAAAGTAAGGAGCCTTTAATAGACAAGGCTGCCAACTCCGAAACACGACGAACGGAAGTGATGGCAACCAGAAAAACAACCTTCTGAGTAAGCGTAGAAAGAGCAATATCCTGCAAAGGTTCAAAAGGAGGACCCTGCAAGGCAGACAAAACCAAATTCAAATCCCAAACTGGGAGCAAAGGCTTCCTAGGAGGCCGCACATGCGTAACCCCCTGGAAAAAAGGTCTTAACCAGAGGATGAAGAGCAAAAGACTTTTGAAAGAAAACCGCCAGGGAAGAAACCTGCCCCTTCAGCGTACTAAGCTGCAAACCTTGGTCCAGACCATGTTGCAGAAATTCCAAAACCCTAGGGGTAGAAAACGCCCTGCAAGGCAAGGCCCTGACCTCACACCAATCAATATAGGACCTCCAAGTCCTATAATAGATGGCAGAGGAAGACTGCTTCCTAGCCCTAACCAGAGTCTGAATGACAGCATCAGAAAGACCTTCCTCCCTCAAGATTGAGGTTTCAGCAACCACGCAGTCAAAGCCAGCGTTGGTAAATAGTAGAGTAGTGGACCCTGAGTGAGCAGATCTGGCAGAAGGGGCAGGTCTAACTGATCCTCTGCCAACCTTACCACGTCTGCGAACCAAACCTGTCTTGGCCACCTTGGAGCCACCAGGATTGCTGACGCGCCCTCTAGGGCCAGCTTGCGCACCACTCTGCCCACCATGGAAAACGGAGGGAACAGGTACAGAAATCCCAGATCCCTCCAGTTCAGAGACATGGCATCCGCTGCCAGAGCCAGCGGATCCCGTGAGAGTGACACAAATGCCGGAAGCTTGTGATTGTGACGAGAGGCAAAGAGGTCCACCTCCGGAGTCCCCCACCGGTGGCAAAGCGACCGAAAGACCTTGGGGCTGAGCGACCATTCCCCCCGGCTAGACGACCCCCTGCTCGTGTTCTCCACTCCCGGAATGTACACCGCCAAGATGCATGGGACATTGCTCTCTGCCCAATCTAGGATCAAAGACACTTCCCTGAGGGCACGCCTGCTGCGAGTCCCTCCCTGGTGATTGATGTAGGCGACCGCCGTCCGATTGCCCTACCGAACTTGAACCGGTAGGCCCCGCAACTGATGATTCAAGTGAGCCAGAACCAACCTGATGGCTCTCAACTCCAGAACATTGATGGGATAGTGAGCCTCCAGAGGCCCCCACAGACCCTGAAACTGAAGATCCTTCCAAAATCCCCCCCAACCTGACAGGCTGGCGTCCGTGGTGACCGTCTCCCAACGAGGGTTCAGAAAGGATCTGCCCCTCATCAGATTGCTTGGTTTCAGCCACCACCGAAGGGAACGCCGCACATCCAATGACATCCAATGACAGAGGGGGACCCGTCCCAAGCCGCCAAGAGATGGAGCTGGAGCGTCCTTGTGTGAAACTGTGCAAAGGGAACCGCCTCGAACGACGCCACCATCAATCCCACCAGTCGCATCCCTAGCCGGATGGACGGGCAGGGGATGGATAGGAGACGCCGAGTCAATTCCTGAATCAGAAGAACCTTGGCCCAGGATGCCCCTTTAAGTCCCAAGTGGGAGGATTTTAAGCCAGCTAAAAATTAACCAGGGACCTGGACCGGGAGAACCCCCCTTTAATATGATCAATGGTCCACCTGGAACACAAGAACACAAGCACACACTCAGACCATGCTAAATGTATAGAAGATAATAACAAATGACAGTGATGGCCATCAGGCCCCTCACCCGACCTTCGGTACCGCAGGTAACGACGCGCAGTGTGCAGTAGGAGGAGGGAGGGAGGGCGGGCCGGTGCGGTTCGTGCCCGGCCTGAAGCCGGGACATGAAAACCCGCGCTCTCCGCACGGGGCGGGCCACAGGCGCGCGAGTGCTCGGCCCCGCCCGGAGGAGAAGAAGCCCTCATGGGCTTGCCGCAGCCATTGCGGGCAGCACTCTTAGCGCGCCGGAGGCCGGCGCTGCGGGACCTCCGGCGCCATGAAAGTGAATGTAAAGCACACATGTAACACACACACAAAAGACAGGAATCCATAAGGGACCCGCCCCCCCTCTAAGGGTACCTGGGAGAGGGGGAATCCATGCCAGGGAAGGGGCATCCCAAACCGGGCTCACCAACCCGGATAGCCGCCTACCCCTTGTTATGGGGTCTCACGGCTCCTAAGCACCAGGGGTGCCAACTACCTTTGCCCGGACCAGCAGCCTAGGCTGGGAGCCAGGGAATATTAAACAAGGGGATCCGGGCAGAAATAGAAGAATAAAAAGTGGCCGGGAGTCATCCCGGCTACCTGCAAGGAGGAGACATCATCTTCTGACTTGCTCGCCTCTGCAGAGATGGAAAACTGGGGAATGAGTGGGAGGTCCCGGTTATTTATGGGCCGGGAGGGTCTGACCTTTTTTTTGTTATCTCTGCAAGATCGTCATCTACAGGTCAGTATACCCAAGTGTAATGAATGTCTTGAAGCGGGGTGTGTGACATACTTCGAATAATATATATAATTATATATATCTCATTACACTACAATGACAAAGAAAAAACCTGAGGGGCACTCACAAAGCCGCTGGAAGATGCCCCCCCCCCCCCCCACAGGGAAACCTACGCCGATGCGCTCCCAGT
This sequence comes from Gastrophryne carolinensis, assembly GCA_027917425.1. Taxonomy (NCBI): domain Eukaryota; kingdom Metazoa; phylum Chordata; class Amphibia; order Anura; family Microhylidae; genus Gastrophryne; species Gastrophryne carolinensis. Next base: position 324,817,986 of record CM051234.1, read on the forward strand.
CAATAGGGCTGAGAGCTGGCCCTCCCCTGACTGAGAAGAAGCGAGCCACGCTCACCGACCAAGGCTGCGGAGCCCGCCATTTAGTGTAAAACCGGCCCGGAGAGCGAGCGCGTGGGCCGCGCCTAGTAAAAGCATGACAATGAAAAAACACACACACACACACACACACACGCTGGTAGCAGCCAGCGCGTAATCAATAAAAGTGACAGTACTGCACCAAGCACACAGACCACACACTAACAATATAAGGGGGGTAGAACAAAATGGAGGGACAGACCCCCCCTACTAACCGGGAACGGGGAGTAAAAGGGGGGGAAGCAGATTTTGAAGATGTAGTGAGGGCTTCAGAACGGACAGGGCATCCCAAGTCAGGATCACCAGAACCTGACGACTGCCTACTCTTTAATGGGGGATTTGCGCTGGAGCATGGCTCCTAGTCAAACACCTCTAAAGGTGTCACCTACCCTCACCAGGACCCTGCAGCCATAGCTGAGAGGCTTAAAGAAATTATAAAAAGAGGTCCGGGTGGAAATAGGAAAGAGAGGGGCCGGGTGTTACCCGGCTTACCTGAAAAGGAGAGAGATAGCCATCATCTTGACTGTCGTCGCCTTCTGCAGAGACTATACTGGGGAATGTGTGGGAGGTCCCAGATATTTATGGCCCAGGAGGGGCTTCTTTTTTTGCCATCTCTGCAGAAAAGTGCCATCTAGTGGACTATAACCCAGAAGTGATTAATCATTCCGAAGCAGGGTGTGATGCATACTTGGAATAATAGTCCTTTAGTGGGGGAAAGCTTTCTTTTAGTGTTGGATACAGTATGAGGAGTTTAATCTTTTGCTGGGGTTCTCAGACATCTGACTATCCAAAGGAGGATTATGCCCTCAACACCTTACAAGCCATCTATGCATGTCACAAAATACATTTTCTCTTAAAGACATTGTCCAGACATGAACATAGGCAGTGCTCTGCCACTTACTGAATCATCCACTCCAAATTTTGTGCCACCCGCCTGATCGTCCACAGCTTTTGTAGTATTGACGATGGACCGCCCTGCAATCTCTGTCAAAGGAATTATGGCACGCCCCCTACATTGTCTGGTCAAGAAATGGCATGTTCCCCTCTATTGCGGTGAATGGTGGGGGCATACCACAGTTCCTGTGACAAGTGGTGCAATCCATCAACAATACTATGGATGTGGCGGACGATCGGTTGCGGATCAAGTAGTAGGGTGAAATTACTTCAATGAGGCCGCAGAAGAGGAGGGTTACAATTGATATAACCTTTCCCTTGTTTTAGTCCCAAAAAATGCTTGCTTAGGTATGATAGAAGACTATCTGCATACCTTCTGTCTTTTATATATTATATTATACACATTGCATGTTATAATTCTGTAAACACTTCTATTAGGTGTGTCTGGGAAAGTACATTGATTTCTGAAGCAGCAGTTTTACTTGGTGACTAACTTTAAATCCACCATAAGCTAAAAAAGAACCCAAAAGGTTGCGAGACAAATTCCACAAGACAAAAATGTTAAAAATGTACAATGTTTTGACAGGAGCTATGATCTGAAGCTCACATCAACCATTACCAGTTCCTGGAGGCTGGCAGCTCAGGCTTTAAAACCAGTCTTACAACCTGCAGGGTGTTGGTGCAGGGCCGCTGTCCATGTCTGGCAGGGAACTTCCTGATTGGCGATGGCCCCTGCAAGTCCAAAAACCTGAATCCCAAAATCGTACCTCTTTTCTGGGGGTGGCCAGCACCACTGGGGCTGTAAACCGGATGAGGCGAGTTTGAACACTGGCACGGTCGACAATTTAAAGCACTACTACAGTGTGGGATCACTTTAATATGGAGGAAAGTAATTATTTGAAGATATGAGTAACTAAGCAGTAATCAACAGACTCAATGATTCACTGAACTGCTTGTAAAAGGTACCTAGTAGCGCACAATGTTAACGTTTCACGTCAGAACTTGAACTTGCTGGTCATTAGCACAAACTCCCTCCACCGGTTCCACCACTTTAAAGAGCAGTAAACATAATAAATGTAGACGGTGCACATTCATAGTGCACAGGTTTGTTCAGCTAAGGCACATAGATGTAAAACACACTGGCTTTTTTTCTTTTTTTTAAATGCAAACAATGTGAAATCAATGAACTTTTTGTTGCAGGTTAAAAGTCATGGGGGAGGAAGAATGTTCTCCATAGTTGCTCAAGAACAGGTATTCAAACAACATTTCTTAATAGTTTATGAAGCAGGATACCTATGCCTCCAAAAGGGAAAACCTTGTGTTTTTACATAGCTATGAAAGTAGTAACATACGGTACATATAAAACTGCTTTTGCTTTAGTGCCCTCCAACATAGAGCTAGTAAAATGTGAAGTATGGTGTTGCTGTGCTTAAAGGGTCTGTCAAGGAAAGCCTATACATTTGCCCCCCACCCCACAGTTCTTTGTGGGTTCAGTGTGCCTGTACAGCTCCTCCATCCAGTGCCGCCATAAGCATACTGAGGGAGGGGGATCCAGCTATTTCATTTCCCAGCGAGCCAGCCTCACGTGGTGGTGCCCTGGGGCCCAGGCGGGTTCAGCATGGCCGGTTTCAGCACACCTCCATCATCACAATGAATGCAGTATGTGTGTAGCCAGCGATATGGACATCATTTTGTCTGCACAGCAATACAGAAAAGGAAACACCATCAGTAAGTACGAAGATGCTGGCGCTAAATGGAGGGAAAAAAGGGGGAAAAAAAAAGAAAGAAGCAATTATAGACCTTTTTTCCCTTTTTTTATACCTGGACAGGGACTTTAAAAAAAAAAATCAGAATTTTTAAGGGGTTATAGTCAGAATAAAAATACACACAATAACCCAGATATCTGATTCGGTGCTAACTGCTTAAAGACTTGGGCTTATCTCTTCAAGCAACCAATCAAACAATTGAAGCTGTGGAAGTGATTAAACCGGACCTTCACCATGATAAATTGAAAGGCCCAAACCCTTAAAAAACTATTCCCCAGCATCTAAAGTTAATATATTTTAAGTTTTTAGTCACTTACTTATTCTTTCCCCCACTGGGCTGCAACTCTGTTCAGGACTTTAGGATATGGGCGCCGCCATCTTGACTCAGAAGCATCAAACATTCTGAGGAGAGGAGAGCGGGATAAAGTAAAGGGGGGTGAGTTATAGCTGTGCTTTGCTCAGACAGAGCAGAGCTGGGGTCAGGGAAAGGTCAGCAATACCAGAATGCAAAGCAGCACAGTCAGAAGGCACTTCCTGTTTGCAGGCTGCCTGTTGTTCCATGAGCCGCCATCTTGGATGTTTAACCCTTTAAGTGCCAGTCTTCCTAGAATTTTTGACACCCTTTGTTGCCAGACAACTTTTCACTATTTTGTGCTACATATGTTCAACTTTGATTTTTGAAGGGATTTTCAGGGATTTTCCAGGTCTGAGTCTGAGTTTCAACATGAAATGTCTTGTTTGGCCTCTTTTTTAGTGTATTCTCAATACTTTTGGGTGAAATATGTGCAAATAGAATAAAATAATCTATTTTTTGCAATTTGTAGTGTTTTTTGTAACAAAAAAATGTAGGTTTGTCCAGAAGACTCCCTCAAACTGAAACAGAGCTTTAGGAGATTTTCAGATAAAATACAACTGCAATATGCACTATGCACACCTTGCAGATTTTCCAGAAAAACAACCCTTTACATTTGAAATACCCCCCCCCCCCAAACTAAATATTCTCTGTAAGTACACACCTCAAGCTTTCTAGGCATACCAGGCTTGTTTATGTGGGTGTAGTTTTGTGGAAGTAATCCCTCAATCAATTATTTGGTTGCACAGAGTTTCCCTATAAAAAAAAGAATAAAAAGAATCAAAGCCACATTTTCCTAAAAAAAACTATATGCAAACAAGAAAAAACAAAAAAAAAAAAAAAGTAAAATCTGAAAAAGCAACATCCCGCGAACAGAACACTACCCAACATGCATAGCTACTGTCAAGGGAAGAGTAAACACCACAAAGTAAAGCATGTGCGTAACGGTAATTTAACTTGAAAATTTCAGCTCTGCAGACAAAGTGCGCACCTTGCAATTTTTCAACCAAAACAACCCTTTACATTTCGAATAACCCCCACAAACCATATATTCCCTGAAAGTATACATGTTAAGCTTTCTAAGCGTACCCAGCTTGTTGTAGTGGGCCAATCTTTCTGGAAGTAATCCCTTGAAGAATTCTTAGGTTGCACAGGTTTTCCCTAAAAAAAAAAAAAAAAAAAAAAACTATAAAAAGCAGAATAAAAAAACATGTTTTCCTAAAATATCAATATGCAAACAAGAAAAAACAAGCTAAATCTGAAAGCGCAAAGTCTCCCGAGCAGAACAAAACCCAACATGCATAGGTACTATTAACCCTTTTAATTGCCAGCCTACTTGAAGTTTTGTCACCCTCTGTTGACCGGTCATTTTTCCCCATTTTGAGCCATGTTTAACCATGATTTTTGCTGGAACTTCCAGGAAAATTATATACATATTTTTTGCAGCAGAGTTTAGGCTTTAACCTAATGTCTTGTTTGTAATTTTTCTACTGTTTAAATATTTTTGTGTAAAAACAAATAAAATAATATTTTTTAGACAATCATCCCCTTTATTTTAAATAAAACATTTGTTTTATTAATGAAAACCATATTGCATGTGAAAGCCCCATTTCTCCCGATTACAACGGTACCACATATGTATCGGTAGCCCCCCATTCTTGCCCAAGAGACCCCCCAAACTGAAAATAGCACTTTATAACATTTACAAATAAAATACCACTATCCACACTATAAACATAAGGGGTTAATTTTGATACTCACCTGTAGAATTGTTTTTTTTTTTTTTAAATATCCAGTCCAGGTCGTCCCAGAAGTAATGACAGTTGGGTAATCCCCCGCTAGGTGGCGCCTGACTGCAGGATCAAAAGCTGTCACTCCGCCCCGGCCTCCTATAAAACAGGTCTCTCTCTGATTCCCCAGTGGTTAAACAGCAGTAAGAAAAGACAGGCCGGGAGGCCAAGAAACCATGTTGCTTCACATAGCTTCAGCATGTACTCTCTCCATCAAACTAAGGACAAAGGTCCAATATAAAAATGGTAATCACCATAACAGGCAATCCAAATATAATGAATAAGGGAGGGGTGGGACGAACTGGGCATATTCAAAAACAATTCTACAGGCGAGTTTCACAGAATTGTATTTTTCACTATATACAGTCCAGGTCGTCCCAGAAGTAATGACAGTTGGGACTTCCAAAAGCAGTGTCCATTAGGGTGGGATCCCCAGTGCGAAACAGCATGTAGTTCATTTCACTACCGCCTGAAGCACTTTTCGGCCAAAGACAGCATCAGATGAGGCCCTAACATCAACCTTGTAAAAACTTTGTAAAGGTATGAACTGAAGACCAAGTGGCAGCCTCACAAACTTGTTCAACGGAGATGGCCAGTAGAGGGCGAACGTTGCAGAGATGACAGGAAAAAAAAGGAGCCCCTCCCAGTCCATAAATACCTGGGAACTCCCACACATTCCCCAGTATAGGACAGCAGTAAGGGGACCAGGAAGAGCCAAATATAAACAATCATAACACTAAAAGGTTCACCATATAAAGGATCCAAAATACCAATAAGGGCAGGATGAAGCGGGGTGTGTGACATACTTATAATACCCATTTTACAGTTGAGTAATCACAAAATGGTATTATTCCAAGTATGTCACACACCCCGCTTCCAATATTCATGACATGTGGGACATCCAATAGCAGTGTCCATAATGGGTGGGGATCCCAATACGGCAAAAAATGCACAAATCTTAAACCACTGCAGCCTGCAGAAACTTGCGGCCAAAAACAGCATCCGCTGAGGCCCGCACATCAACCTTATAAAACTTGAAAAAAGTATGAACTGAGGACCAAGTAGCAGCCTTACAAACTTGTTCAACAGAAGCCTGGTGCTGAAAAGCCCAAGAAGCCCCAACAGCACGAGTAGAATGAGCAGTGATCTGAAAAGGGGGAACCTTCCCCTTGGCAGTATAGGACCCAACAATGGCCTGGCGTATCCATTTACTAATGGTAGACTTGGCGGGCGCCAAACCTTTCCTGGGCCCAGAGGGCACCACGAACAAGGCGTCCATCTTACGAAAGTGAGAATTAGCCACCAAATAGTACTTCACACAAAGAACCCCATCAAAAGAGTGCAAAACCCTTCTCCTTGTCATTGCTAGGCCTAGGACACAAGGAAAGGAGAACTACATCCAGATTGAGGCGGAAGGCAGAAACCACCTTAGGAAGGAAATCTGGCTTAAAGCGAAATACCACCTTGTCCTGGTGTCTCTCAAAGTAAGGGGCCTGAATGGACAAAGCCGCCAACTCAGAGACACGCCGAACAGAGGTAATAGCCACCAAAAAGGCAACCTTTTGAGTGAGCATAGAAATGCAACATCCTGCACCGGCTCAAAAGGAGGCCCCCGGAGGACCGACAGAACCAAATTCAAATCCCAAACGGGCAACAAAGGCTTTCCAGGTAGCCGCACATGAGTGACCCCCTGGAAAAAAAAAGTCTCAACCAGAGGATGCAGAGCAAAAGACCTTGAAAGAAGAACAGAGACCTGCCCTTTCAAGGTACTAAGCTGGAACCCCAGGTCCAGTCACACCAGTCAATATAGGACCTCCAAGTCTTGTAGTATATGTTAGAGGAAGATTGCTTCCCATCTCTAACAAGAGTCTGAATCACAGCCTCAGACAAACCTTCCTCCCTTAGGATGGAAGCTTCAGCAGCCACGCCGTCAAAGTCAGCGCTTATAAATTGGGGTAACGTAGTTGACCTTGTGTGATCAGATCCTGGAAACAGGGGCAGCCTGTACTGATCTACCACCAGGCTTATGATGTCTGCAACCAAAAACCTGTCTTGGCCACCAGAATTGCTGGTGCACCCTCTAGAGTCAGCTTGCGCTCCACCGTGCCTACCATGGAGAAGGGGGGAAACAGGTACAGTAACCCCAGATCCCTCCAGGCAAGAGACATGGCGTCCACTGCCATGGCCAGAAGATCCTGAGACACAGACACAACTTTGGGAGCTTGTGATTGTGATGTGAGGCAAAGAGATCCACCTCCGGAAACCCCCACTTGTGACAAAGGGACCGGAATACCTTGTGGTTGAGAGACCATTCCCCTCAGCGAGATTCATGGAACATTGCTCTCCGCCCATGCAAGAATCAGAGAAACTTCCCGGAGGGCACTCCTGCTGCGAGTCCCTCCTTGGTGAATGATGTAAGCTACCGCAGTGCGATTGTCTGATCGAACCTGAACCAGGTAAGCCCGTAGGTGATGTGTCAAACATGACAGAACCAACCGAATAGCTCTCAGCTCCAAGACATTAATGGGGGAGTGAGCCTCCTGAGGACCCCACTGCCCCTTGAACTGATGTGTCTTCCAAAAACCTCCCCAGCCCGACAGGCTGGCATCCGTGGTAACCGTCTCCCAACAAGGGGTCAGAAAGGATCTGCCCCTCAGACTGCTTGGTTCCAGCCACCACTGAAGGGACTGCCGAACCCGGAGAGACATCAGGAATGACTGATCCAATGACTGCGGACATCTGTCCCAGCCAACAATAGATGGAGCTGGAGCGACCTCATGTGGAACTGAGCAAAGGGAACTGCCTCGAAGGAAGCCACCATCAAACCCACCAGTCTCATCCCTAGCCGGATAGAAGGACGAGGTTTGGACAGGAGAAGACTCACCATATCCTGACCCATCTGCACCTTGGACTGAGGTAGGAACACCCTGGTCCGAATGGTATCCAGATTCATGCCCAGGAACGAAATCTCCCTTGAGGGGGAGAGAGAAGACTTGGGATGGTTGATCACCCAGCCGAACCTCTCCAGCGTCGCCCCCACCAACCTGGTGTCCAGCTCCGCCTGACAGAGGATGCCGTAATGAGGAGGTCGTCCAAATACGGCACAATGCGAATGCCCTGGGCTCTGAGCAGGGCCATTATGCCCACCAGAACCTTGGTAAACACCCTTGGTGCTGAAGTCAACCCGAAAGGGAGGGCCACAAACTGAAAGTGCTGATCTCCCACCACAAACCTGAGAAATCTCTGGTGTGCTGGGAAAATTGGTACATAAAGGTAAGCATCCTTGATGTCTATGGACGTCATGAAATCCCCCTGACGAAGGGAATTGATGGCTGATCGCAGAGTCTCCATGCGGAACTTCTTGGTTCTGATGAACCTGTTGAGAAGCTTCAAATCCAGAATGGGTCTTATGGATCCATCCTTTTTGGGAACCGTGAAGAGGTTGGAATAATAGCCCCGGCCTCTCTCTGAGAAAGGCACCGGGCATATGACATCCATGACCAGAAGATTATTTACAGCCAACAGGAGCTCCTGCGCAGCCCGGTGACCCGAGGGCACCCAAGACCTTAGGAATCTGGGAGGAGGCCGGTACACGAACTCCAGTTTGTACCCGGAAGAGACCACTTCCAAGATCCATTTGTCTGTGACCTCCTGGGCCCAGACCTGGAAGAAGTGCCGCAGCCGTCCCCCCACCCGCAAAGGTGAGGGCGTCCCCTCATTGCTGAGCTGTCTTGGCTGCAGGCTTGGGCTTGGAACCCCAGTTAAGGCCTGGACGTGCGAGTCCTCTGTCTCTGTTCCAGGAATCACCTCTGAAATTAGAGTAGGCAAAGCCTCTGCCTGCTCTGGCACCGCAAAAGGAAGGATTGAAGGAGCCTGCCCCCCTGAAAGGGGCGAAGCTGCTTCTTACGCTGAGGTAACTTTCCACCTTTCGCCACTGAATCCAATTTATCTCCGAACAGCCGCGTACCCAGGAAGGGTAGCGCTGTGAGTGATTTCTTAGCCGCAATGTCAGCCGCCCACTGGCGTAACCAGACTGATCGGCGGATAGCCACCAGCAATGCCGAGGTTCTACTACACATAATAATTGCGTCATCCATAGCAGATAAAACAAAGGTCATAAATAAGTCACACCGCTTAAGGGCTGTGAATTCATCACTGGCCGGGTTAAGCTGGGAACCACTCAACAGGTCCCTAACCACAGACCTGGTAGCCACAGCCGCGAGCGCCGAGGCACAAACAGGCCGCAAGGCTGAACCCACACTGGCAAAGGCATGGCATGCCATCTGATCAATTCGTTTGTCCTCACCATCTTTTAAGAGTGGTGGCGTCTGGAGAATGTACAACGGAGGTGTTGGACAATCCCAGAACGGGCGCATCGACCTCAGGAGGGGACGACCAGCGCTTCACCGCGTCCACCGGGAAAGGATACCTCCTATCCCATCCTTGAGGAATACCGGGGAGCCGGCTAGGCCTCTCCCATTCCCTAAGAATCATGCTTATAAAATGATTGATTTGGGAACTCCAAGCGAGGCTTAGAAATCCCAAAGAATTCCCCCTTCTGTGGAGGGGACTCTGCTGGCAGAGAAATAGCCAGTACCTCAATAGAGGGGCCAGGACTTTGGGGGTATCCACGGCATCCCCCAGCGCCTGCCCAGCATCAAAAAACTGCTGACCCTTAGCATCAGATTCCTCAAACAATTCCCCCTCCTCAAGTGGGGAATAATCAGACCAGTCAAGGGTATCATACTCACCAAAATCAATAACCGGCGCAGCCGGAGACAGGTGCCTTCTCTTAGCCGGGGCCGACCTGGCCGCAGAGCTAGAAATCAATCTCTAGATGTTGGCCAGCCTAGCACATACATCAGATTGCGACTTCCCTCTAATGACAATGTCTCTCGAGGAGCGGATAAGGCGGGTTGGAGTAGGTGATGAGGCCGGCGACACTGACCCAGACGCCTGGGACCCCGACTGCCGCGATATGGCCTCTGAGCACATGGTATGCAAATCAGTACATTATCCCCCCGTAAGGGATACCCCACCGCCCACACACAGCCAAAGCCCAGTATCCTGGGGAGCCTCCATATGGTGATTTTATGGTAGTCGCACTGACCAGAGGGAATTACGCTGTTAAAGCAACCCGGGATGCCCTATAAGTCCCGAGTGGGAGGATTTGAGTGATACCCCAATTTAACACCAAGGGACCCTGGGACCGGGAGAACCCCCCTTTTAAACACGTGCTAGGGGATCCTCCTGAAATTAAAAAGGGGCCCATTTGCGCAGTCATACACAAGCAGAGTCAGAAGGTCAAAAAGGGGGACATATTTATATATTTATTTTATTAATTATATAAATAATGGCAATAACATGTAAAGGCCTGTCCCCAGCGCAAGAAAACCATAAAACGGTGAAAGAAGGAGCCCACAGGGCACTTACTGATACCAAGAAATGGCGTCCAACAGCAAACCACAAGCGAGAGGGAGAAGGGCGGGCCAGCACGCGCCCCCTCCCTCAGAAGATGAAGACGCGGCTCCCAGCCACCGACTGGGCTCCGCGCTGGCGCCAAGAGCAGGGGGGCGGACCGCGCGAGGGCGCCGAGCGTCCGGCCCCGCCCCCCCTCTCTGAGGAGAAAGCGAGCCTGAGGGGAAGAAGCTCCCCCACCGCAATGGCCGACAAGTGCGGCCAGCGCAATAATACTGGAGTAAAAAACACAAGTATGCACCAACAGCAGAAGCACGCACACAACGCTCACACTGCACAGACAGTCACAGAGAAAAACTATAGGTAGGGACAGCGCCCCCCCCCCCCCCCCCAGAGGGACACGGGGAGACCCGGAAGGAGAGAGAATCCACACCACAAAGGAGGGGAAAGGCTAGGGACGGGGCATCCCAAACCGGGGTCACCTACCCGGATACAGCCTACCCCGTAATATGGGGTCCCACGGGGGAGCATGGCTCCCTGTATACACCTCAAAATAGCCCACCTTCGCCCAGACCCACAGCCAAAGCTGGGAGGCACAGTAAGGAGTCAAAATAATAAGGTCCGGGCAACAATAGGAATAGGCCGGGGTAGCCCAGCTACCTGCAAGGAGGAGATACAGCCATCTTCAGCTTGCTCGCCATCTGCAGAGACGAAAACTGGGGAATGTGTGGGAGGTCCCAGGTATTTATGGACTGGGAGGGGCTCCTTTTTTTCCTGGCATCTCTGCAAAGTTGGCCCTCTACTGGCCATAACCTACATGTCATGAATATTGGAAGCGGGATGTGTGACATACTTGGAATAGCCCAGGGAGCACCAATAGCTCTAGTAGAATGTAACATGAAAAAGGGGGTTTCTTCCCCTTGGCAGAATATGCTTGCACCACCGCCTGTGTGATCCACTTACTGAGAGTGGACTTGGCCGGAGGCAAGACCTCCCTAGACCCCTCGGAGAGGACAAAAAGACAATCCGACTTCCTGAAGGACTCAGTCGCAACCAGGAGTACTTAATGGCTCTGACCACATCCAGGGAATGGAGGGTCCTTTCCTTAGAGTTAGTCGGAGCTGGACACAAGGAAGGCAAGACAATTTCCTCATTAACCCTTTCGCTGCCAGCCTACCTGCAGCATTTGCCACTCCCTGTTGCCAGACGATGTTTCACCATTTTGCGCTACACATATTCAACTGTCATTTTTGAAGGCATTTCCAGGGATTTCCCAGGAAAATTATATATTGTTTTTTTCAACAGAGTCTGGGCTTTAACATGAAATGTCTTGTTTGTATTTTTTAGGTGTATTCTCAATTTTTTTGGGTGAAATGTGTGAAAAAAAACAAAAAAAAAACATTTTTTTACAATTTGTAGAGTTTTTTTGTAATAAAAAATGTAAGTTTGTCAATAAAATCTTATTGCGTGAGAAACCCCAATTTCTCCCGGTTACAGCGATACCACATATGTATAGGTAGACACCCTTTCCTGCCCAGAAGCCTTTTATAGCTGCTGGATGACAAATGGTTAATTAAAAAAAAAAATGACATAGGGTCCCCCTTCCCGGGGAGGGGGACCCCATTTTTTTTTGGATTTTGAAGGGTTAAAAACCCTTCAAAATCCAAAAAAAAAAAATGACGTGGGGTCCCCCTTACCCAAAGTAACCAGCCCGGGACCAGCTATGGGGGCTTGTAGGCACAGAGTGGGGGGGCCAGCTTTGGTGGCCCCCCCACCCTGCAGCCTACGAGCCCACATAGCCTATGTGGGCCCGGGCTCTTCTGCCCCCCCCTGGCCTTTGGGGAGGCAGGTAATGGGGGTGCGGGGGTTAATGGCAAGCCACCCGCTAGGGCAGGTGACTTGCCACCCCCCCAGCCTTGTGAACTGGTATAAGGGGTCTCATGGACCCCTTACCAGCTCACAAAGGGTTAATGTGAAAAAAAAACACCACACAATAATAAAAAGTATTTTATTAGAAAAAAAAAAAATTTTTTTTTTACTGTACTTACCTTCGATTGCAAGCTCTTGTCCCTCGCCGCTCAGCTGACAGATGCCGGTGATCGGCATCCAGAGAAGGAGAAGGCAGGAGATCAGAGGATCTCCTGCCACCTCCTTCCAGGGCACCGATCACCGGCATCTGAGAAGCTGAGAAGGCTGAAGCCTGAGATCGGGGCCGGGATGACTTCATAAGCCCCGCCCCCAAGGGGGCGGGGCTTAGAGGCATGATGGCGGCCGCCATCGTGCAGAAGAGAGGAGAGAGCCTCCCAGGCTCTCTCCTGAAGATCGGTAAGTCCTGGGGGGGGATCGGAGGCCCCCCAGGTGAAGAGGAGGGACAGCGGGAGCCAGCGCACACACAGGTAAGTGAATGTCATTTTTATTTTTTTATTTTTTTACAGTTAGAAGCTGCTGCTGCAGAAGCGGGGGGGGGGGCGGCCTATTCCGGGGGCTCTCCTGGAGCCATCCGACCCCCCACGGGGGATCGGATGGCACCAAATTAAAGAGGAGACCCGGCCGGATCCAACAAGGGGTCAGGTGAGTATTTGTTGTTTTTACTTTTTAAACTACAAGCGAGGAAAGTCAAGCACGTAACACCTACGTGCTTGGCACTTAAGGCCCAGCCAAGCCAGCACGTAGGTGTTACGTGCTTGGCAACAAAAGGGTTAAGGTGAAAAGGAGACACGACCTTAAGCAAAAAATCAGGTTTAACCCTTTAAGTGCCAGCCTACCTGCAGCATTTCCCACTCCCTGTTGCCAGACTGAGTTTCACTGTTTCGCGCTACACATGTTCAACTGTCATTTTTGAAAGGATTTCCAGGGATTTCCCAGGAAAATTATATATTGTTTTTTTCAACAGAGTCTGGGCTTTAACATGAAATGTCTTGTTTGTATTTTTTAGGTGTATTCTCAACATTTTTGGGTGAAATGTGTGAAAAAAATTTAAAAAAATATATTTTTTTACAATTTGTAGAGTTTTTTTGTAATAAAAAATGTAAGTTTGTCAATAAAATCTTATTGCGTGAGAAACCCCAATTTCTCCCGGTTACAGCGATACCACATATGTATAGGTAGACACCCTTTCCTGCCCAGAAGCCTTTTATAGCTGCTGGATGACAAATGGTTAATTAAAAAAAAAAAATGACATAGGGTCCCCCTTCCCGGGGAGGGGGACCCCATTTTTTTTTGGATTTTTAAGGGTTAAAAACCCTTAAAAATCCAAAAAAAAAAATGACGTGGGGTCCCCCTTACCCAAAGTAACCAGCCCGGGACCAGCTATGGGGGCTTGTAGGCACAGAGTGGGGGGGCCAGCTTTGGTGGCCCCCCCACCCTGCAGCCTACGAGCCCACATAGCCTATGTGGGCCCGGGCTCTTCTGCCCCCCCCTGGCCTTTGGGGAGGCAGGTAATGGGGGTGCGGGGGTTAATGGCAAGCCACCCGCTAGGGCAGGTGACTTGCCACCCCCCCAGCCTTGTGAACTGGTATAAGGGGTCACATGGACCCCTTACCAGCTCACAAAGGGTTAATGTGAAATAAAAACACCACACAATAATAAAAAGTATTTTATTCAAAAAAAAAAAAAATTTTTTAACTGTACTTACCTTCGATTGCAAGCTCTTGTCCCTCGCCGCTCAGCTGACAGATGCCTGTGATCGGCATCCAGAGAAGGAGAAGGCAGGAGATCAGAGGATCTCCTGTCACCTCCTTCCAGGGCACCGATCACCGGCATCTGAGAAGCTGAGAAAGCTGAAGCCGGTGATCGGGACCGGGATGACGTCATAAGCCCCGCCCCCAAGGGGGCGGGGCTTAGAGGCAAGATGGCTGCCACCATCGTGAAGAAGAGAGGAGAGAGCCTCCCAGGCTCTCTCCTGAAGATCGGTAAGTCCTGGGGGGGGATCGGAGGCCCCCCAGGTGAAGAGGAGGGACAGCGGGAGCCAGCGCACACACAGGTAAGTGAATGTCATTTTTATTTTTTATTTTTTTTTACAGTTAGCAGCTGCTGCTGCAGAAGCGGGGGGGGGGGGGGCGGCCTATTCCGGGGGCTCTCCTGGAGCCATCCGACCCCCCACGGGGGATCGGATGGCACCAAATTAAAGAGGAGACCCGGCCGGATCCAACAAGGGGTCAGGTGAGTATTTTTGATTTTTATTTTTTAAACTAGAAGCGAGGAAAGTCAAGCACGTAACACCTACGGGCTTGGCACTTAAGGCCCAGCCAAGCCAGCACGTAGGTGTTACGTGCTTGGCAACAAAAGGGTTAAGCGAACCACCACCTTATCCCTATGCCGTCCAAAGTAAGGAGGCTTCACACCAATCGCGGCCAGCTCTGACACGCGACGCACCGACGTACCAAAAATACCACCTTTAGGGCAAAATAGACAATGCAGCATCGCACAAGGGCTCAAAGGGGGGACCCTGGAGATCAGAAAGCACCAGATTCAAGTCCCACACTGGTAATACAGGCTTACGCGGTGGGCGTACATGGGTAACCCCTTGGAAGAAGGTCTTGATCAGTCTATAATTGGCAATGGATCTCTGGAAGAATATAGCTAAGGCCGAGACCTGGCCCTTGAGGGTGCTCAGCTGGAGACCCAAGTCTAAGCCGTGTTGTAAAAAACTCCAAAATCCTAGAGATAGGGAAAGGGCGACAAGGAAGGCTCTTGGATTCACACCAAGCAATGTAGGCATGCCAAACTCTGTAGTCTATCATGGAAGAAAACTTCTTTATTTATGTAGGCGACCACCGTCCCATTGTCCGAGCGAACCTGAATCGCACGACCCCTTAGATGGGGAGTCAAGTGAAGAAGCACCACCGGATCACTCTCAACTCCAAGATATTTATAGGTAAGTGGGCCTCCTGTGGCCCCCACTGACTCTGGATCTTCTGAGTCAGCCAAAAGCCTCCCCAGCCTGTCAGGCTGGCGTCCGTGGTGACAGAAGGCAGAAATGACTTGCCTACCAGCAGATTTCTGGAGTCCAGCCACCACAAAAGGGACTACCGGGGGAGACAGTGAAAACACCCGTTCCAGTGACTCCTGTGTCCGACCCCAACTGGTCAACAGATTCAACTGAAAAGGTCTCAAGTGGAACTGAGCAAAGGGCACTGCCTCGAAACATGACACCATCAGGCCCACAGTTTCATCCCCAGACGGACAGATGGTTGCTGACAAGACAGCAAGGCCTGCACCTGAAGTTTTTTTTGTGTGGTCCTGGAGAAAGGTTACATAGTTAATATGGTTGGAAAAAAAGACATGTCCATCAAGTTCAACCAAGGGTGTTGTGGTGGGGGGAAGTTATTTTATATATATTTTTTTTACTGATAACATATAATAGTAACTTGTAATGTTATTTTCTTCTAAATAAGCATCTAATCCTTTTTTGAAGTTGTCAGCGCTTGATGCCATAGCAAACTTCTGTGGGAGACTATTCCACAGGTTTATAGTTCTTATGGTAAAAAATGATCACCACCTCCGGAGGCGGAATTTCTTTTTTTAATCATGTCCCCCCCTCAGTCGTCTTCGCTCAAGACTAAACAGATTTAATTCTGATAACTTCCTTATAACTAAGATCCTTCATTCCTCTGGCGGCCAGAACTGGATGGCATAATCCAGGTGAGGGAGCACCAGTGCCTTGTAAAGAGGCAAAAGGACGCCCCTATCCCGTGATTCCATGCCTCTTTTAATGCACGATAATCTTGGTGGCCCTGGAAGCAGCTGCTTGACATTGGGTGCTGTTATTTAGCCTGTGGTCTACCAGTACCCTCAAATCCTTCTCAACAAGTGTTTTTCCCAGCTTTCTCCCCCGAAGACATAGGAGGCCTTCAGGTTATTAGACCCCAAGAGCATGGCTTTATATTACTCCACATTGAGCTTCATTTGCCAAGTGAATGTCCAGACACTCAGTGTTCAAGTCAGCTTGAAGCTTGTGAACATCTTCAATAAACTGCACTGTGCTACATATATTTGGGTCACCTGCAAAAATAGAGACAGCGCATGTAATTCCATCTTCTAGGTAGTTTATAAATTATTTGAATAATAGTGGCCCCAGCACTGAACCCTTGGGTACACCGCTTACAACCAGTAACCATTCAGAGTATTATTAACCACAGCTCTCTGCACGTGATTGTTCAGCCAGTTTTCAATCCAGTTACAAACTGTATTTTTTAATGCTGAAAACCTCAATTTCCCCAATAAGCGTCTATGGGGGACAGTGTCAATAGTTTTTATGGATTTTGTAATAAAGACTTTATCTACAGCCACCCCTCTATCCAGGCTTCTACTCACCACCTCATAGTTAGTCAGGTTAGTCTGGCAGCTTCTATCCTAAAAAGTAAAAAGGTGCTGGTTGTCACTTATTTTATGCAGTGTTTCATATTTGTGTATGTAGTCCCTTAATAGCCCCCAAGCAATTTTCCCACAACGGATGTTAAAACTTACAGGTCCGTAATTGCCCGGAAAAGACCTAGAGCACTTTTTAAAAATGGGCACAATTTGCCTTGCGCCAGTCCCTTGGGACTATACCAGTTGTTAGGGAGTCTTAAAGATCAAGAACCGGGGTGATGAGATAACTGAGCGGAGTTCTTTAAGGACTCTTGGGTGAAGCCCATCTGGTCCTGCAGTCTTATTCACATTAAAATCATTTAGTTTTTCTTGGATGATACCCATGCTTAGCTTGTTGAGTATTATACTTGGGCTATTGCTATCAATGTCAGTTAACAGCTCAGCCTTCCCTTCATCCCAAGTGACCATTTCCCCAGTATATAATAGGGCACCTACCTGTTCTAATTAGGTTTTCTTTGAATGTATTAATTTAAAAAAAATACTTTTAGGGTTTGGTTTGCTTTCTTTGGCCACATCTTTCATTTTGTGTTTTTGCCAACTTTTTTCTTTATATATTTCTTTTCATACATGCTTAATTTAGCAATTTAGACTTTTCAGGTGTTACAGCCGGGATCTGAGCCTTGTAATTTTAAAATGCCCTTTTCTTGTTCTTTATTGCGCTTTTACCTGCAGCATAAGCCATGAGGGATTTAATTTTAGTCGCTTACATTTGTTACCCATAGGAATACATTTTGCAATGTTGGTACTCACAGTTGATTTAAAACACTCCCATTTGTATATTGCATATGTATTTGTACATTGCATATGTATTCTAAATTTCTCAACAGTTGCTCCCAGCTTATATCCTGGAGTGCAGCTCTGAGCCTGGTGAGAGGTAATTGAAAGGGCAAACTTTGGAGCACTGTTACAGCTTCTACCCTGTACTGCAAGAAATTGGAAGAGAGGGATACAGGACAGGCATCAGATGAGCTGCTTGAGGTATTATTTCGGACATTGCACTAAAAGGACAAATTTTAAGAGGACTGTAAACCCAATTATGTCAGTCCAAGCATATTCGTCAAATCATCATATTTGAAGGCTTTGCAACCTTCACTCTGGGACAGCTAAGGGGGGGTTCAAAGGGGCCAGGAATTCCGACATCCAAAAGGCAGTGAGGGAGGGTGGAGGAAGGGAAGGTTTAGAGAGGAACATTAGAAAAGGTCTTTCAGTGGTTGTTCAGTCAGTTTATTTTTAAGGTTGATTTTCGGTTACAAAGATGCCATTGTTCCACCAAGTGGCTTGTCTCTATACTGCTTGCTACCATTGAGAAAGTGAGGAGGTGTCAGCAAGCTTGTTAACCTGGTAGGAGTTTTACCATTTAATTCTTTTAGTCCAGCATCCTAGGCAGAGGATTAAACCACTAGTTGCATGTGTCCCATAATAGGTAGCAAGAGAAGAATTTCACAGGTAAGTACACAAAGTATCTTTATGGTGAGTGATATAAGCGGTGAGGTTGGATTTGGGCTACTAATAGCAATGTTCTTTCACCACAGGTTTACTTTCAGCAGGAACAGTATTTTTAGTATGCATTAGGTTGGTGTTTTTGGGCATTTCCAGGACAGCTGGAGGTTCTATGTCATAGGAAATGAGCTGAAATCTTCGGTAGTTTTTTTTTTTTTAGATCCATTCCAGTCTGCTTTCCATTTGTTGTGGCATTTAAGCTGTGGTGAGCATAATGAATGTTTCTGGCAACTAAGTAAATACTTTTTTTCCAGCATTGCAACCACTACAAAGACATTGGCCTGAAAATAAAGCAGACTTAAATTGTCTGTTAATACCTGAACAGGGGAAAAGCCCCTCTCTGTTACCAAACAGATTGTTCAGCAATATTCAATTGATTTGTAGAGGCTGCACAGACAGACCACACGACTGCCCCCCCACAAAAAAAAAACACACACACACACACACACACACACACACTTACTTAGCCAGATTATATAGACTGAAACACACACACAAAGTATCCCTGTTAGTCTTACTGGTAACAGCATTTCTATGGGTCCTTCAGGAAGACCACAAAGGGCACAATTCTTCCCCCTTGAGTGGAAGCACAAGCTGGAACAGATTCAAGTGCCCCACCTTACCTAATCCTCAGTATTTAAGCAACAAAACCTAAACCAAAAATGAGCAAAAAAAACATGGGGTGGTTGTAAGGGCCATCCTGAAGGACTCTTAGTAATACAGTTTTCTCCTCATGTCCTTCAGGAAGGCCACAGATGGGATGAGCAAGGTACTAACTAAGAGTGGAAAATGGACTGCAAGACTCTTCTACCAAAAGACTGTTGAGTGTCAGAGAAGATCTTAATGCTTTAAAAAAAAAAAAGAAGAAGATATGATATATTTTTCCTGAAAAGGCCAAAAAGAGGTCATCTGTCTTATGGATACTGTAGTGTGTTCTAGGTAAAGGATAAGCTCTGAGCACATCCACGAGGTGAGGAGAGTCCTCCGGCTTATCTGGATCCGCTAAAAAGGAAGGCAAGATCATTACCTGAAAGCGATAAAACGTGAAAGCAATCTTAGGCAGATATAAGGGATCTTGTTTAAGTACAATTTTATCTGGTAGAATTATAGAATGGGGATCTTACTGAGTGGGCCTGCAAATCATTGACTCTTCTAGCTGAGGAGGTAGCAACCAAAAAACTAACTGGCCGAATCAGAGCCCTAAAAACCAAGACCAGATCCCAGAAGGAACAAAGTATGCAATGGATAGGCTTTTTGCAAGTTATGGAAATGAACATTTTTTTCCTAAGTTTCGGGTCTAAGAAAACCGATTAAGCCAAAGCCTGAGTACTTACTGCTAGGCCTATCCCAAATCCTTCCTGCAGGAATTCAAGAACTGCTGGAATAGCATTCGTATTTAAACAGTTTTTATCACAAAACTCTTCCATACTTTATGATAAATTCTTCTAGTTGTAATTTTCCTACCATCAAGGAGCGTTATGGCAACCTTCTGTGATAATCCTTTCTTTCTCAGGATCTTGCCTTCAAGATCCAGGATGCTAACTTCAGATTCCTTTTTTAAGGTCGCAAACCATCTTATTCTAGGCCTAATTGGAGCAATACAATGACTGCAATTTTTCTCACAACTTAAGGAGGAAGCTGCAGTGGAGGAGAGGCGTAAGCCACATTCAATTACCAGCTGTGTTCCAGGGCATCCACCCTCAGGGCCCCAATCCCCCCAGCACAGAAAGAAGAACATCTTGCATTGTGTGTTCTGGGCAGAGGCAGACACCATCGGTTGACACCATCTGGTCACTAAAAATGAAAATTGCTGGATTGAAAGACCATTCTGAGGGAGACGGCAGGGTCCCGCTCAGAAAATCTGCCGTCCCTTTAGGGGTTTCCTTTAAGTGAACTGCCGAGATAGATTTGACCATGAGCTGAAGAGGAGTGAGGAGAGAAAGGGCCAGATTCAAAAGACATTCGGACCTTGTTCCGCCCTGGTGGTTTAGATAAGCCACCGTGGTCATATCTTCCAAGCCTCTGTTAAAAGGCAGGGATGTTCAAATCAGGTTGAAATGTCTCAATACATCTTCTACAGCCTTGAGCTTCCTGAAATTTGATGAAGATTTATTCAACCCAGCTGACAAACTCCCTGAATATGATAGGAGTCTAAGTGGGCTTCCCAGCCCCATCTGCTGGCATCTGTCGTAACGAAGGGATTTGATTGCCGCCATACATTTCCTTTCTGCAGGACCACTGGGTACATCCACCACCGAAAGGTGGTTTTCAAATCTTCTGGCAGTGTGGTGGTATCCTCTAGGGATTTCAGAGAGCAATCCCAGAAACAAAGAAGGAATGACTGCAAAATCTGGAAAGGAGCTGAGCCCATGAAAATTGGGGGAGTGGCTGCTGTCATTAACCAAAGAACCCTCATGATCTGTCTGAAGGAGGCCACTTCTGCTTGCAAGAGATTCTGGATCACTAGGATTAGCTTGTCTGAGGGTAACCAAATCTTTTGTTGGTTTTGGTTTTAGTTTTGGAGGGCACCAGGTTGGATTTCTTCTTCTTCACCATTCAACCCAGTGTCCCAAGGAGGGACAGATTTTAAGAAAGGTCCCAAAGCAGACCTGATTCTGTGCTGCTTGTTAGTAGGAGGTTGTCTAAGGGATTATGGAAATCCCCCTGATCACAGACAACACATAGGTTCTGCCA
This sequence comes from Gastrophryne carolinensis, assembly GCA_027917425.1. Classification (NCBI taxonomy): domain Eukaryota; kingdom Metazoa; phylum Chordata; class Amphibia; order Anura; family Microhylidae; genus Gastrophryne; species Gastrophryne carolinensis. The sequence goes on from CM051234.1 coordinate 324,838,847, forward strand.
GAACCTTTGTAAAGATTCTGGGCACCGATGAAATCCCAGATGGGAGCAACCTGTATTTCCAATATAGTATTTCTCCTAAATTAAAGCAAATCTCAAAAAACTGCGATCTTCCTGAGCAGTGAGATATGCATCCTGCAGGTCTATAGTGACCATAAGATATTGTGGCATTAACAAATGTCCATGCAGAACTTCTTGTACTGTAAAAATGGGTTGATACGTTTTTGGTTCAAGATCATTCCAAATTTTCCTGAAGGTTTTTTAAACTAGGAACACGTGGGAATAACTCCCCCCCGACCATGTTCAAATAGGGGATTGTCTTCTATGAAGCTCCCAAATGACCCACAGTGGTTGAGTTACAAGAAACATGTCTGGAGATTTCTTTAAGAATTACAGACGATAACCTGATTTTATACGTTCCAGAATAAAGGGACTCTTCCAGGAAAAGTCGGGCTCACATGGGTGTCTCTGTGTCAGGGATGTGTCCTTGTCAGGGAATAGGTGTCGCCCTCTAAAGGGAAGCCCAGTAAGAGTCTTCATTGTTGCATCGTCAACACCCCACTGTCGCAGCCAGACCAAGCGGCGAATAGCTACCACAAGGGCGGAAGTTCTTGCGCACATCCTAATGGTGTCATCCAGTGCTAAAAGGATAAACCTTACAAATACATCACAACTGGAGAGTGCATTAAACACATCCCAGGGGAGATCCTCAGGTTGATGATCAATCATCTTTCTGATGAGGGTCCTAGCGGCCACTGTAGCGATGGCCGCAGCAAAGACCAGGCACAGAGCCGTCCCTGCACAAGAAAAGGCGTGGGAAGCCAGGCTGTCAATGCGAGGCCCCTGCCTCTCGAAGGCAACCTGCAAGTGACCCCAGACCTCGCAGGCCGCGCATGGCCTGTGCCAACTCCTGAAGAAAGACAGGGGAGAGAAGCATCCTGACAATCTCGGGAAGGGGCCGCCCAGCACACACTATCCTGCATCCAGAGGAAACTTCCTCCTGAACCCATCAGAACGAGGCATGACGCCTCCAGATAGGAGCAAGGTGCTGCGGCCATCCCCTCGCCCCATCATGCTTGGGGGGTTTGGGTGAAAGATTTGGACTTAGTCTTGCCGGAGGGGCCAGGGCTTTGTCTGCCACTCCTGGGGCAGGGATCTACACCAAAAAGCTGGAAGCACACCCCTGGTTCGGGTTTGAAACTAACATGGGGGGGGGTGCCCCTGCCCCGAGAAGGCAGAGACCGTCTTCTGCGAAGGGGTGTTTTGCCCTTTTTTCCCCCAAACAGGTCCAGATGGGCCCTGAATAGGTGTCGCCCTCTAAAGGAAAGCCCAGTAAGAGTCTTCATTGTTGCATCGTCAACACCCCACTGTCGCAGCCACAAGGGCGGAAGTTCTTGCGCACATCCTAATGGTGTCATCCAGTGCTAAAAGGATAAACCTTACAAATACATCACAACTGGAGAGTGCATTAAACACATCCCAGGGGAGATCCTCAGGTTGATGATCAATCATCTTTCTGATGAGGGTCCTAGCGGCCACTGTAGCGATGGCCGCAGCACAGACCGGGCACAGAGCCGTCCCTGCACAAGAAAAGGCGTGGGAAGCCAGCCTGTCAATGCGCCGGTCCTCAGCATCCCGAAGGGTACGATAAGTAGGGGCAGCAATAAAGGGGGGGGTTAAGAACCCCAATGATCGGTGCATCCACCAAGGGAGGTGATGACCAACAGTTAACCACCTCAGGGGGAAAAGGGCATTTCCAATCCCAGTCCCCTGGAAGTTTACTAGGACATTGCCATTCTTTGAGTACAAGAGCCTAGAAGTGATCCTGCTCCAGAAATTCCAAACGCGGCATTGCTGTATGGAAACTCTCCCTTTTAGGCCTGGGATCCTCACCAGGTAGAGAGATAGACAAGACCTCGAAGATCTTTATCAGTAATTCATCGGTGTCACACAGGCCCCAGGAACCAGGGCCTGCATCATCTTGACTCCTCTGCCCCTCGTCAGATGAGCCTGAGTCAGAGAACATCTCACCTTCATCAGAAAGAGCAAAACCCTGCTCAGTAGTGAACTCCTCAGTTTCAGAAGGAATGGGCGAAACCGCAGGCGTCAGGGACCGCTTCTTACCAGGGCCCAAGCGCTCTGCTAACCTCGAAATCACCTGATCAGCCGTAGGCAGTCTGCGCGTCACGACTTGCTGGTCATTCCCGCTCGAGTGCGACTCATCAGGAGAGATTCAAGCACGGGGAGATAGGTGTATTAAAACGAGGCGCAGCCACTGGCAACCCTGACTGCAGGGCCAGTACTTGTTCAGCACATGGTCCGCAGACCCGTGCTCTGTCCGCATCAGCATGGGGTTGTCCACACACTGTACACAGCCGGTCTTGTCCCGGAGGGACCCCGGTCACATAATTCTGAGATGCCTCCATATGGTGATTATCAATGCAATATATGCCAGTAGGGATTTATGCAATAGGCAACCCTGGATGTCCCAAAGACCCGCTAGGAATGTGGGAGAATTTAGTAAGCCCGCTACTATATATGTTAGGCCGGGAGAAGCACTGGAGTCTTTAACATCTGAAAGACAGAAGGGGAATAAGAGGTGTCAGGGCCATGCGCAGCAGAAAAAATACTAAGGATGAAATCGCCCGCGAGGGCACTTACCGACCTGGGGAGGAGAAGGACCGCAAACACGCGCGTGAAGAGCAACAAAATGGCGCCAACCGAACTTCAAAGGGCGGGCCCAATCTGGGCGTTGACGCGGAGCGCGCCACGCCAGGTCCCCGCCTCCCCCAAAGAGCGCGAAGCTCTGAGGCAGCCGTCCAGGCTTGACAAGCAAGCATAGGATATGCTAGTAAAAGCATCTGCTAATGGATACTCGTAGTCTGACGGCGCCGCCACCTAGCACAGTACATTTTAATAAAAAACTGAGAAGGCAAAGACGCGGCGGCCAAAATACAAAGAGCAAGCAGCGCGGCTCTGACACCCAGTTACCAGTCAAGGGCGAAACTACGGCCATAAGCGTGACAATACAGTACACTGAGACCGCCACACACACACACACACACCCCCCCTCATTCTTTTCCCCCCGACTAAAGGGGAAAACAAGGGAGGATGGCGACCCTTTACACAGGGCCCACTGCTACACGGGGCATGGGGCAATAATGCGGGAGGGACATCCACTAGAGGCTCACCATCAGCCTGAACCGCCTACCCTTTGGTGGGGGACTGCGGTGGAGCATGGCTCCATTAAGCACGCATGGTGCTGCCTACCTTCACCCGACCAGCGCAGCCCAGGCTGGGAGGCACATCACAACAAGGATGGGTGGGAATAGTCCAACAGGGCCGCAGGCTGTAATAGCCCCGCTCACCTGCGAGAGAGTGATACATCATGTCTTCGCAGTCAGTACTGCAGAGAAATCTGGGGATTCGTGGGAGGTCCCTGGGTATATGAAGGGCCGGGAGGAGCCTGTTTTTGCATGTCTGCAGTGCACAGCGCTATCTGGTGGAGGATAACCCAAGTGTAAGTATTATACCTGGAGCAGGACGTACTGTATACTTAGAATAGTATTAGCGTCCCAGGCTCTTTTAATGATGCACTCTGTACGTGGTTAAACGAAGAGTGCCGGCATCCTCAAAACTTAGATCAGAGGACCTTGAGACCTGTGTCATGGCAGTGTCCAGCTTGGGGCATTTGGCCCAAGGTTCAGCTTCTAAATCATCAAATGGGAGTTTCCTTTTAAGCGAATTGGGCAGGAAAATCTTCTCTGGAAAAATCTATTCCCTTTTCATTACATCCAGCAGAGATGAATGAACCGAGAATACTTATTCTTTTTTGATAAGCAATTTATGATAACTGTATCATAAATTGCTTATCAAAAAAGAATAAGTATCTTGTACCGAAAGAGGCTGCTCAACAGACGAAATATGCACTGTATCATAAATATCCTAAAGCAAGGCAGATGTCTCATTGCCCCAAGCTAGATGAAGGATCCTCATCAGAGGTCAGCCCAAAACCCTGGTTAATTAAATCTTCCCCTGAAGAAACTTGACCCTCACTGTTAGGGTGGTTTTCTACATAGTGGGAGCGGTAACTGAAGGAGCCATAGGTGCCAGAGGGGAGTAATCTCTGGAGGTGGGTGCCGTGGTCCTAACCGCTGACCTGCAAACTTCCAGGGTGGATGCCATATTGGCTTCCATATTACTTATTCCATATTGGCAGCTTCATTCCCCAACCTATGTTCTAAACAGATCTTGCAACAAGCTCTGTTCCAAGTGTCAGGCAAAAATGTGGGGCAATTAATACAGAGCCGAACAGTCTTAGCCTCCTTAGATTAGGAGGAACCGCCCTTATCCTTTTATTTCTTTTTCTTCTTTTCTTTAGGCTTAGCATTCGGAGTAGACTAGAAAAGAAGGCAAAAACAATAGAGGCCAAGAGGATGGCAACAAGGTGACACTTATGTCCATTAACACATAGTGCAACCAGATAATATACAGCGGAAAAAGATACTCTCACCAACTTCGAGGCATGTTTATTTATTTATTTTTTTCGACCCTCTGCTGTATATCAGAGGCAGGGAACAGCTCTTCCGGTTCCTGCCTGTTGCGCAGTTCTATCCTTTGGGGCCAAGGTCACTGCTGCTACCCAGAACAGCGCCCGTCTGGCCTGTCGGAGAACTGCTGCAGGACCCTCCACCACCAAAGCACGAAGCGAACTCCCCACCGAAAGTGCATTATGAGCGTCACTTCTCTGTAGTCACCCCTCCTGGCCCCAGCCACAACAGATGTGGTGTTTCACCACCCTGGCCTGCAATGTTCACCCCCAGGGCCTTGCTGCCCAAGGCAGCTACCTCTGCGCGCTGACCGCCGCAGCCTGGGATGCAGCCACCACTTAGCACACCATCTTGAGTTGGTCAAAGGATGTGGTACTCCTGCAGACCCCCTGGCCACAGGTAACCAGACCTGCGTCATTATAGTCTGGGGGTCAGCTAGCACCTCCCCAGGTCCTCCTAGGGGATAAAACAAAAAGTTAAAAAAACAACATGTACGAAGAGGTCCCAGACGGTTTCCTGGAGAAGAAACAATACTGAGATTTGGGAGAAGGGGTGGGACTTTAAAACTGTTCCAGCTTGTGTTTCCTCTCCAGGGGGAAACATTTATTTCTATGAATCTCGGATTGAAGTTTAGGGCAGTGCAGAGTCTACCCCGAGACAATCTGATAAGAATGCGTTTTTGTGTAATTTTTATATCTGTCACTAATACATCGAGCGTAAAGGTCAGATAGATAACTGGTATAGGAAAAACAATTAAACTGGACCTTCACCCTGAAAGAGTCTAGCTTGTATGTCCCCCCTACACTGTACATACAGATTGCCCAAATTAAAAATCCTCCTACCTGCATCTACTGCATTTTATGAGCCTTTAAACATCCAAAATGGCGGCTCACGGAGTCTCAGCTGCCTGCAAACAGGAAGCGTTTCTGGGATCGCTGTCCTTTTCCTGACCCCCAGCTCTGCACAGCTATAAGCCCCCCTACAGCCCCCCCCCCCCAACCGCCTCAATATGTGATGATTCTAAGGCAAGATGGTGGCGCCATTATCCTAGAGTCCTAAATAGAGTTGCAGCCCAGCGGGGGAGAGAGTAAATAGTGACTAAAAAATTAAAATATATTAATTTTTGATGCCGGGGAATAGTTTTTTTTTAAAGGTTTGGGCTTTTCATTAAATGGTGCTGAAGGTTTAATAACATGGTTTTAACGTTGTTTTTTAATTTTTTTAGAGGCTACCTAAACACACCACACACTCTAGAGACACAACACATACATTCTGAGACCAATTTCATGCTGCCATAAGCTGTTAAGTAGATCTCCAGCACCATTTCTGGTTTGGAAAAAGCCCTCTGTCAAGAGCACCCAGTTTGCTAGTAAATACCACACACTTTGATCATCAAAGTATGGCAACAACACAGCAAAATGCCATCAGAAATTTAGTTGTTCCCTGCATTCCCAGATGCTAAATAGCTTAGATGGCCATGTTATACCACACTCCCAGCACACAAAGCGCACCTGGCCTGGCGTAAACAGGTGCAACTGTAGTAAATTACCCCTTGTTTTAATATCCAAATTGAACTATACGGAGTTTCATAAAACATGACCTGTCTAGGTCACGAAGAGAGGGTTAGGGAACACCGATCTAGGTGGATGCAGCTTTCAGAGGAGAGTGTTTCTGGCACAGTCTCAATAAGTCGATTTTAATGTATATATGCAAACTAATGAGTCCTGCAAGCTGGTTATCTTCTGCACCCCTGGATAGGGTTTGCTGCCCTCAGGCTTCTAATTGCAACAGCAGTCTTACTACTAGCTGGAAGCAATACTTTTTTTATCATTGCAAAATGAACAACAAAAGTATAAAAATCTGGACTGGCTACCAATTATCTTCAGATTCCCTGCAACACCAGCTTTAAAGTGGCACAAATGCCTGTTTAGCCAGCCCTAAAGTCTAAAAGACTATGACTGGCTGATTACTTTTTCCTGTGTGAAAATCCAGATTGCTTGGTATACTTACATTGCCGTGATCCTGCGGAGCATGCACAGATCGCATCCCGATTACATCACCTTTATCCTGGTTTTTATTGTACCTTCTGGCTGAAGATGTGGAAAGGCAAAAGGACTGACATCCAATTATCTCCAGATTGCCAGCAACATCAGATTAAAGAGGAACAAATGCCACTTTAGCTGACCCTAGAGTCCAACGATACTGTTGCTCCATTCAGCTTGCAGAAGCTGAATGAAGCAGATCATGTCGATTGGCTGCCGCCATGTGCCATAGTGTCACCATTTTCTGCCCTTTTATTCAAATTTATGTTATAATTTAATTTACAACATAAATGTTCATTGGTTTTACACTTTTAACAGAATGTAGATTAGTAACAGAAATCAGATTATGAAAAATCTTACTTCTCTGACAATGTTCCGGCGTCCAGCAGCGTGCACCAAAAACAGAATTGATCATTGTAGATGAACAAATGCTTTTTCCTGTTGCAGCATCTGGGCATGCGTCCCCACATTCCCCTTTATCATCTTTGTTGACATTGATATAGTTGTCTTCCACAGAGTCCAAGATTTTAGACCAGTCAATCGTGGAAAGATAACACAGCTCGGGGTTCTTCTCAATTCTGACTGATCCCCGAGTTATGCGCATAAGGCTGTGCAAACCAATATCCTTTAACTGCACCATCTCGAATATAACCAGAGCATAGTTAAAGAACAGGTGGGTACCACGGATGACAGTGAGATTTGGAAACAAGTCTTTCAAACTTTCAAGACCGTAAACTCGAAAAAGAAGGAGGTAGTCTGTTATCATGGTTAGATTGGGAAAGCTTAATCCTCTAAAGTCTTCAGCTTTAGTATTGAACATAAGCAAAATCTGTAAGTGACCTTCAATAACCGTGCAGCCCTCCAGATCATATAGTTTTGTCAGGTTATTCCGAATGTCCATACTGGGGCAAACTGGAAAAAAAACGGAAACAAGACAATTAAGTATAACAAATTCTGGTAAATCAATGCTAGATTAATGACTTTATGTTACTTTCAACAGAATGGCAGTTTTTCAAAGCTGGGTTTATATCAATAATTCAGAAAGATAAATCCATACATCTCACTGTTTAGGAAACAAGACTTTTGGATTGTTAGAGATCACATTCTTTGCATTTGTCCATATTTCCAGTAGGCTTGCTAAAGACCATGGCTTTCACTTGTTTTTTGGAGGGGAAGCAACATCTTGAATGTTAAGCAATGCGTCTTGGCATGTAGGACACTTGCAATAGTTAGATGAGCTGAACTGATATAAATTAAAATTTGTATAAGAAAGAATAGACTTTCCGCATGACCCAGCAGGTTCTGACTAGACACACACTGTAAGGTGTTACACACAGACAAAATCTGCAGCATAAAAAGAAAAATACAGTTTTGTGATTACTCACCTGTAAAACGGATATTATAAGTGTGACATATATTCCGCTTCAATTCTTCATGACATTTGGGTTATTCTCCAGTAGAGGGCGAACTTCTGCAGAGATGAATGCAAAAAAGGGGCTCCTCCCAGTCCATAAATACCTGGGACCTCCCACCAATTCCCCCGTGTTGTAAGATAGCAATAAGGGGACCAGGAAGAACCAAATATAACAATACTAACAACCAAGAAACAATGGTTCACCATATAAAGGATCCAGAATACCAAACAGGTGGGTGAAGCGGAGTGTATGTCACACTTATAATATCCGTTTTAAAGGTGAGTAATCACAAAACGGTATTATTCGAAGTGTGACATACACTCTGCTTCAACTCTTCATGACATTTGGGACATCCAATAGCAGTGCCCGTCATGGGAGGGAACCATAAACAGCAAAGAACGCACCAACCTAAACCACTGCAGCTTGCAGAACCCTGCGGCCAAAAACAGCATCCGCTAAAGCCCGCACATCAACCTTGTAAAACTTGGAAAAAGTAGGAACGGAAGACCAAGTAGCAGCCTTACAAACTTGTTCAACAGAAGCCTGGTGCTGAAAAGTCCAGGACGCACCAACAGCGCGAGTAGAATGCGCAGTGACCCTAAAAGGGGGAGTCCTCCCCTTAGCAGAATAGGCCCCAACAATGGCCTGACGAATCCATTTGCTAATGGTAGACTTGGCGGGCGCCAAACCTTTCCTGGGCCCACAGGGCACCACGAAAAAGGCATCCGTCTTGCGGAAAGAAGAAGTAGTCACCAAATAGTACTTAACACAGCGAACCACATCCAAATTGTGCAAAACCCTCTCCTTGTCATTGCTAGGCTTAGGACACAAGGAAGGGAGAACAATATCTTGATTGAGGAACCACCTTAAGAAGGAAATCTGGCTTAAAGCGAAAGACCACCTTGTCCTGGTGTCTTTCAAAGTAAGGGGCCTGACAGAGCCGCCAACTCAGAAACACGGTGGTGGTAATAACCACCAAGAAAGCAACCTTTTGAGTGAAAACAGAAAGAGCAATATCCTGCAACAGCTCAAAAGGAGGACCCTGGAGAGCCAAAAGAACCAAATTCAAATCCCAAACAGGAACCATAGCCTTCCGAGGGGGTCGAACATGAGTGACCCCCTGGAAAAAAAAGTCTTAACCAGCGGGGGTAAGGCAAAAGATCTTTGGAAGAAAACAGACAGAGCAGAGACCTGCCCTTTCAAGGTACTAAGCTGGAGCCCAAGATCCAAACCGTGCTGAAGAAACTCCAAAATCCTAGGGATCGAAAACACCCTGCAAGGCAAGGCCCTAGCCTCACACCAGTCAATATAAGACCGCCAAGCCCTATAGTAAATGCTAGAAGAGGACCGCTTCCTAGCTCTAATCAAGGTCTGAACCACAGCCTCAGACAAACCTTCCTCCTTTAAAATGAAGGTTTCAGCAGCCAAGCCGTCAAAGCCAGCGTTTGTAAATTGGGGTAACGTAGTTGACCCTGAGATAACAGATCCGGAAACATGGGAAGCCGGTACTGATCTACCGCCAGCCTTACAACGTCTGCGTACCAAACCCTTCTTGGCCACCTTGGAGCCACCAGAATTGCTGGTGCCCCCTCCAGAGCCAGCTTGCAAACTACCTTGCCCAGCATGGAGAAGGGAGGAAACAGGTACAGAAACCCCAGATCCTTCCAAGCAAGGGACAAGGCATCCACTGCCAGAGCTAGAGGATCCTGAGATAGAGACACAAAGGCCGGGAGTTTGTGATTGTGCCGTGAGGCAAAGAGATCCACCTCCGGAGTCCCCCACTTGTGACCCTAACCCTAAAAACCCCGGGATTGAGGGACCACTCTCCTTGGCTACCGCCGTCCGATTGTCTGAACGAATCTGAACCGGAAGACCCTGTAAGTGCGACATCAGCCGTGACAGAACAAGCCGGATGGCTCTGAGCTCCAAAACATTGATAGGGTTGTGAGCCTCCTGAGGACCCCACACCCCGCTGAACTGATGACTTCTCCAGAAACCTCCCCAGCCCGACAGGCTGGCATCCGAGGTAACCGTCTCACAGCGAGGAACCAGAAAGGATCTGCCCCTCAACAGGTTGCTCGACTCCAGCCACCACCAAAGGGACTGCCGAACCCCGGGAGACATCCTGAACGGTTGATCCAATGACAGCGGACACCTGTCCCAATGCGTCAATAGATGAAGTTGAAGAGATCTCATGTGAAACTGCGCAAACGGGACCGCCTCGAAGGAGGCCACCATCAATCCCACCAGTTTCATCCCCTGCCGGATAGAGGGGCAAGGATCGGCCATAAGAAGGCAGATCAGATCCTGAATCCCCTGCACCTTGGTCTGGGGTAGAAACACTCTGGCCTGAATGGTATCCAGATTCATGCAAAGAAATGAAATCTTCCGTGATAGCGAGAGAGAGGACTTGGGCGGTTGATCACCCACCCGAACCTCTCCAGGGTCGACACCACCTGGTGGGTGTCCAGCTCAGCCTGACGGAGGGAAGACGCTGAAATCAATAGGTCGTCCAGATACGGCACAATGCGAATTCCCTGAGCTCTGAATAGGGCCATTTTGCCCGCCAAAACCTTGGTGAAGACCCTCGGCGCTGAGGTCAACCCGAAGGGAAGGGCTACAAACTGAAAAATGCCATTTTGTGAAATACTCACCTGTAAAATGGGTATTATAAGTATGTCTCACACCCTGCTTCGGAAATATTCATCACACTTGGGTTATGTCCAGTAGAGGGCGAACTTCTGCAGAGATGAATAGAAAAAAGAAGCCCCTCCTGGTCCATAAATACCTGGGACCGCCCAAACACCTCCCAGTATAAGAAAGCAGTAAGGAGACCAGGAAGAGCAAATAAAAACTACAAGAAAAACAGTAACACCAAAGAGGATCCAAGATACAACTCAGGGCGGGGCGAAGCAGGGTGTGAGACATACTTATAATACCCATTTTACAGGTGAGTAATCACAAAATGGTATTATTCTAAGTATGTCTCACACCCTGCTTCGGAAATATTCATTACACTTGGGACATCCAATAGCAGTGTCCAAAAAGGGTGGGGATCCCAATAGGCAAAAATGCACAAATGAAAACCCCTGCCGCTTGTAGAACTTTGCGGCCAAAAACAGCATCCGCTAAGGCCCGCAGATCAACCTTACAAAAACTTGCAAAAGGTATGAACAGAAGACCAAGTAGCAGTCGCACAACTTATTCCACTAAACTGAAAAGGGGGACCCTCCCCTTGGCAATATAGGCCCACACAAGGACCAGACATATCCATTAAAAATGGTAGACTTGACGGCGCCAAACCCGTCGGGGGCCAGAGGGCACCACAAACAAGACGTTCTTCCTACAGAAAAGGTAAGTAGCCAAGAAATAGAACGTCAACAAACAGCCAAAAAGTGCAGGGCCCTCTCCTCGTCAAAGCTAGACGAAGGACACAAGGAAGAAAGAACCACTTAAAAGGAGATTGAAAACAGAAACCATTTTAGGAAGGAAATCCGGCAAAAAACGGAACACCACCTTCCCGGCGTCTCTCAAAGTAAGAGGCCTGAATATAAAATGCAAAATTCAAATCCTAAACAGACGCAAGGCTTTTTGAGGACAAAAAGCCCTAGAAAAAGACCACCAGGACAGAGGCCTGTCCCATCAAAACACAAACAACAAAACACCTACTGACGAAAGTCCAAAAACCTAGTGAACAAAAACACCTTGCAAAGCAAGGCCCTAGCTTCACACCCATCAATATAGGACCGCCAAGTACTGTAGAAGAAATTAAAAGGAAGACCACTTCCTAGCCCAAACAAGGGTCTGAAGCACAACATCAGACAAACTTCCTCTATGAAGATGGAGGAGGTTGCAGCAGCCACGCCGCCAAAGCCAACGTTTGCAAACTGCAGAACGAACCAAACCTATCTTGGCCACCCTGGAGCCACCAGCATAGCTGACACACCCTCAGGAGCCAGCTAGTGCACCACCTTGTCCACCATGGCGAAGGAAGGAAACAGGTACAGGAACCCCAGACCTCTCCAGGCAAAAGACATGGCGACCACTGCCGGAAGCAGAGGCACCCGAGACCGAAAACCAAACGTTGGGAGCTAGTGATTGCAACGTGAGGCAAGAGAACCACCTCCGGAACCCCACTTGCGACAGAAGGACCGGAACACCTTGCGGTAGAAAGATCAACCCCCTCAGTGAGAGGATCCCCTGCTCAAGGAGTCCGCCTCCGTTTTATCCACTCCCGGAATGAATGCCACCGAGATGCATGGAACATCGCTCTCCGCCCATGCAAGAATCAGCGAAACTTCCCTGAGGGCAGTCCTGCTGCAAGTCCCTCCTTGGTGATCGACGTAAGCGGCCGCAGTTCAATCGTCCAACTGAACCTGAACCGGCAAAACCTGTAAATGATGCATCCAGCATGACGGAATCAAACAAATAGCTCTGAACTCCAAAAACAGAGATGGGAGCGTGAGCCTCCTGAAGACTCCCCAGCCCCTGGAACTGAAAGTCCGACCAGAAACCTCCCCAGCCCGACAGGCTGGCATTCGTGATAACCGTCTCCCAACAAGGGGCCAAAAAGGATCTGCCCCTCATCAGACTGCTAAACTCCAGCCACCACCGAAAGGATTGCCGAACCCTGGGAGACAGCAGAAAGGACCGAGCCAAGCACCGGGAACAGCCGTCCCAAGTCCGCAATAGACGGAGTTAGAGCTACCTCATGAGGAACTGAGGAAAAACCACCGTCAATCTCACCAGTTTCATCCCCAGCCGGAAAAAGAGGCAACGATTGTCCAGGAAAACAAATAACAGGTCCTGAACCCTCTGCACCTTAGGGTGAGGAAGGAACACTCTGGCCGACTGGAATCCAGATTCATGCCAGAGAACTTGGGGTGGGTGATCACCCATCCGAACCGTTCCAGCGTCATCACCACCCTGGAGGCCATCTCCACCCGGCATAGAAAAGATGCTGTAATGAGCAGGTCATCCAGATACAGCACAATGTAAACTCCCTGGGCTCCGAGAAGGGCCATTATGCCCGCCAGCCCCTTGGTGAACACCCTTGGCACCGAAGACAACCCGAAAGGGAGGGCCACAAACCGAAAATGCAGATCTTCCACCCCAAACCTGAGAAATCTCTGGCGTGCGGGGTAGATTGGTACATAAAGGTAAACAACCTTGATGTCTATAAAGGTCACGAAATCCCCATGATGAAGGGAATAATACAATTCTGTGAATTACTCACCTGTAGAATTGATATTATATGCATACAGTACGTCCTACTCCCATCTATAATACTTACACGTGGGTAATCCTCCGCCAGATGGGGCTGTTCACTGCAGACATGCAAAAACAGGCTCCTCCCGGCCCTTCATATACCCAGGGACCTCCCCCAAATCCCCAGTATTGGGGAGTGAGAAAAAGAAGCCGGGAGAAACCAACCACCAAACTGGTAACAATAACAATGATAATCACCATACAGGGGATCCAGAACAAGGTGAAACCAGGGTGGGGTGGAGCAGGACGTACTGTATGCGTATAATATAAATTCTACAGGTGAGTAATTCACAGAATTGTATTATTCTAAGCATACAGTACGTCCTGCTCCATCTATAATACTTACACATGGGACATCCAATAGCAGTGTCCATAAAGTAGGGTGGGATCCCCAACAACAAAGGCAACGGCACGTAGCTCAGACTACAACTGCCTGCAAAACCTTACGGCCAAAAGCAGCATCAGCTGAGGCCCGAACATCAACCTTGTAAAACTTTGAAAAGGTGTGAACAGAAGACCAAGTAGCGGCCTTGCAAACTTGTTCAACAGAGGCCTGTTGCTGAAAGGCCCAAGAGGCACCAATAGCGCGAGTGGAATGAGCCGTAAGACAGAAAGGGGGAAGGCACAACAAAGAGAGCATCAGTCTTCCTGAAGGCCATAGTGACAACCAGGCAGGGTGGATAAAAATCAACGTTTTTTTTTAAAAAATCAAAAAAAAATCTGATTTTTTTGATTTAAATCGGATTTTTTTTATTTAAATCGGATTTTTTTTCAATAAACTGCTTTTTGAGGAAAATATTTTACCATCCAAAGGTTCTTCCATCATGAGATAAAGCTGAGTTGTTTAACTCAGTAGAATAAAGGCTGTATATGTGTAACATTCACAATGCCATGCTCTTCCAGAGGTTTCTGTAGGATTAGTGGGCAGTTTCTCTCCTATATTATCACAGACGCTCGCTTTACTTACGCAGTTCTCAAAACTGAATTTGACTCCGCAGAGGTCCCAGCCTCTTCTTCACAGCAAAAATGTTACAACATGAACAGAGTTGAGAAAAAGACCTTAATCCTATTGTTCTACAAACCTATGACTAGTGAGCTACAGAGGACAGCAGGGACAGTAGTATTTAAGTTTTTCATGTGTCGGCTGGGCTGACAGTCTTAAGTTTCTTAAAATATATATATATATTTATTTTGTTTAGCCAAATTAGTTAACAAAACATGGATGTTTGTTTAAGCAAATAACTTATGCTGTAATGTTGTTATTGTTTCAGTTGAATAAATCTATTTAAATTGTTATTAAGGTCAGGATTATTTTTCTCCTTCCTAAGTACAACAGAACAGTGGTGTCCAAATATGAATGATTAACCCATTAAACTGGGGAGAAAAAGGTAATATAAAAAGTGATTCTAAAAACCTTCATCTAATTGCATGTTAAAATAGCAAGAACTAGTTTAGGTAGAAACTTTGATTTAAATCACTGATTTAAATCAAGCCTTACTGACTAGTGATTTAAATCGTGATTTAAATCATGATTTAAATCAGTTAGATTTAAATCAAATCCACCCTGCAACCAGGTAATACTTCAAGCACCTGACTATGTCCAAGGAATGCAGAGCCCGCTCCTTGTCGTTGCGAGGATTGGGACACAGAGAAGGAAGAACAATATCCTGGTTTAATTGAAAAGCTAAAACAACTTTAGGCAGGAAATCCGGTTTGAAGCGGATCACCACCTTGTCCTGGTGTCGCTCATAGTATGGAGGTTGAATAGATAGAGCGGCCAGCATGACACACACCTAACCGAAGTAATAGCCACCAAGAAAACAACCTTGAGAGTGAGAACAACCAGAGCAGCATCTTGAATAGGCTCAAAGGGAGCACCCTGCAAGGCAGACAAAACCAAGTTCAAATCCCAGACAGGGACCATAGGTTTTCGAGGGGGACGCACGTGAGTGACCCCCTGAAAGAAGGTCTTAATCAGGTGATGTTGAGCAAAGGTCTTCTGAAAGAAAATAGACAGGGCAGAAACCTGACCCTTCAGAGTACTAAGCTTGAGACCTAAGTCCAGACCATGCTGTAAAAACTCCAGAACCCTAGGGACGGAGAATTCCCGGCAGGGAAGAGACCTGGACTCACACCAGTCAATGTAGGAACGCCATACTCTATAATAGATAGCAGAAGAAGTCTTCTTCCTGGCCTGCACCATAGTAGCCACCACAGAGGCAGACAAACCCTTCTCCATCAAGATGGAGGTTTCAGCAGCCAGGCCGTCAAAGCCAGAGTTTGTAAATTGGGATGGCGTAAGGACCCTTGAGTTAGCAGATCTGGCACCCTTGGCAGATCGTACTGATCTACTGCCATTTGAACCATGTCTGCGAACCACACTCTTCTTGGCCACCTGGGGGCCACTAGAATCACAGGTACCCCTTCCAGAGCAATCTTGCGTAGAACCCTGCCCAGAAGGGGGAACGGTGGAAACACGTACAGCAAATGAAACTCCCTCCAAGACATGGACAGGGCATCCGTGGCCATGGCCAGAGGATCCTGAGACAGTGAGATGAAGGCCGGGAGCTTGTGATCGTGACGGGAAGCAAACAGATCCACATCCGGTAGTCC
Source organism: Gastrophryne carolinensis (assembly GCA_027917425.1). NCBI lineage: Eukaryota > Metazoa > Chordata > Amphibia > Anura > Microhylidae > Gastrophryne > Gastrophryne carolinensis. The sequence goes on from CM051234.1 coordinate 324,854,732, forward strand.
CCAACGGTGACACAGGGCCTGGAATACCTTGTTGCAGAGGGAGCACTCCCCCTGACGGGACATCCCCCTGCTCAGGGCTTCCGCCAGCAGGTTCTCCGCCCCCGGAATGTAAACAGCCGAAATGCATTGAACATTGGCCTCCGCCCATGTCAGAATCTGAGACACCTCTTGGAGAGCACCCTTGCTCCGGGTCCCTCCCTGATGATTGATGTAGGCAACCCCGCCGTTCTGTTGTCTGAGCGTACCTGGACCGACAGACCCCTCAGGTGTTGGGTCAAACGATCCAGTACCAACCTGACTGCCCGTAATTCCAGAATGTTGATGGGTAAATGGGCCTCCTGAGGACCCCACGTCCCCTGGAAGCGCAGGGACTTCCCCCCCAAACCTGACAGACTGGCATCCGTTGCGACCGTCTCCCAGGAGGGGGTCAGAAAAGACCTGCCCACTATCAAGTTCCTGTGGTCCAGCCACCACGCAAGGGACTGTCTGACCGAGGGGGGAAGCACACAGAACCCGTCCAAGGACGCCGGGTTCTTGTCCCATACTGACAGAAGCTGAAGCTGCAGAGGTCTCAAATGGAACTGGGCAAAGGGCACCGCCTCGAAGCTCGCCGCCATCAGGCACACCAACTGCATTCCCTGCTGGATGGAGAACTGTGGGCTCGAAAGCAGGAACCTCGCCTGCGCTGTCAGAGCTTTCACCTTCTGTTGAGGAAGGAATATCCTTGACTGAACCGTATCCAGAATCATTCCCAGGAACGGAGTCACCGAGGAGGGGGACAGGGAGGACTTGGGGTAATTGATCACCCAGCCGAAGGACTCCAGGGTGGACACTACCAGCTGAGTGTCCAACTCTGCCTTTCGCAGAGACCGAGAGGTGATGAGAATATCGTCCAGGTAGGGCAGCACGCGTATGCCCATTAGCCTTGTCAGGGACATCACCCCTGCCAGCACCTTGGTGAACACCCTGGGAGCCGACGTTAGGCCGAATGGCAGGGCCACAAATTGGTAATGCTGATCTTTTAGTGCAAATCTGAGAAACCTTTGGTGTCCTGGAAACACCAGGACGTGCAGGTAAGCATCCTTGATGTCTACTGACGTCATGAAGTCCCCTGGGCACAGTGAGCCAATGGCCGAGCGCAGAGTTTCCATGCGAAAGTGCCTGTTCTTGACAAATTTCTTGAGGATTTTTTAAATCCAGAATGGGCCTGACTGACCCATCCTTCTTGGGTACTGTGAAAAGGTTGGAGTAGAACCCCGTGCCCCTGTCTCCAGGGGGGACCTTGCAAATGACCCCTAGATCCACAAGACCCTGTACGGCCAGCAACAAGACCTGAGCTGAGGCAGGGTCTTGAGGGATTCGAGACCCAATGAATCTGGTGGGGGGCCGTACAGCAAATTCTATCTTGTAGCCTCCTGAATCCACCGGTCTGAGACGTGACGCCGCCAGACGTGCTCGAAGTGCTGTAGACGTCCCCCCACCCTGACGGGTGAGGGCGCCCCCTCATGCCTGAGGGGCCTTGGGAGGGGCTTTGGGCTTGGTTCCTCAGGAGGAACCTGGACAGCGTCCTCTGTTCCTGTGCCAGGAATCTGCGCGGGCCCCAGAGAAGGACGCCCCTCTACCCTGTTTGGTCCCACGGTAGGGGGTTGATAGGGAGCCTTGGCCACGAAAAGGCAGAGTCTGCCGCCTGAACTGGGGTAACTTGCCTCCCTTGGCAAAGAGGTCTAATTGATCCCCAAACAAGCGCAGCCCTTTAAATGGAAGCCCCGTGAGGGCTTTCTTGACGGCATTGTCTGTGGCCCACTGGCGCAACCAGACCGTGCGGCGTATAGCAACCGCCAGGGCAGATGACCTGGCACACATCTTAATAGCATCGTCCGATGTGGACAGGATAAAGTTCACAAACGCATCACAGCTGGACAGAGCATTGACAGTATCAGGAGGCAACTCATCTGTGCCATCGAGAGCACTCCTAACCACGGCCCTGAGCGCTACCGCCGTAATGGCTAAGGCGCAAACCGGGCGCAGAGTCTCTCCCCCAAATGCAAAGGCAAGACATGCCGGTCCTCAGAGTGCCGTAGCATAGTAGTGTCGGGAGAGTGCATAATAGAGGTGTTGGACAACCCTAGAACAGGAGCATCGACCTCAGGCGGCGATGACCAGCACTTAACCAAGTCAGCAGGAAAGGGATATTTCCTATCCACGCTCTTAGGGACCCCTTGAAGTCTTTCCAGCAGTCTATCAATATCATCCGAGGACCAATGCTCGGAGCCAGACTCTTCCTGACCCCTAGACTCATCGTCATATGACCCTGAGTCAGAGAACAGTTCCCCTTCGTCCGAGGGGATATGGGCATAGGAATGCAACAAATCATCAGGTTCTATAGGGAAGAGGGCCGATTCAGGGTTCAAGTGCCGCCTCTTGGTGGTGGCTTTACGCGCTAAGGAATTAGCAAGCAAGTTTTCAACACTAGCCAGCCTCGTGGCCAGATCAGGATGAGAATCCCCACTGGTATTGGGGGTTAGACGCAGGCTTGGAGGAGTAGGTGAAGTGCGCTGGGGTGCAGGCCCAGCCTCAGGAGGAGACGGGGAGCACCGATAGCGCCTGCTGTGCACAAGGAACACAGACCAGTGCATTGTCACCGCTGCTAGGTAAGACCCCACAAGCTACACACAGCCGGGCTTGTCCCGAAGGAACCCCGTTCACAATATCCTGAGATGCCTCCATATGGTGATTTAATAGGCACAATATGCCAGTAGGGATTGACACTGTAAGCTACCCTGGATGCCTCAATAACCCACGGGGAAGTGGGAGTAATTTTTTATGGTCACGACCGGGAGCTACACTGGGCCGGGAGAAGCAACCGAAATCCGCAGTCTGATAGACATAAGGGGGAACAAGGATGTCAGAGCCATGCGCAATGGGAGACAGAAAGTAAAGAAGAGTCGCCCGCGAGGGCACTTACAGAGAGGAGAGGACGATCTTCACCACACGCGCGGGAGAAGGAAATGGCGCCAAGCGCACCTCGGAGGGCGGGCCTGAGCCGACCGCGACGCGTAGTGCGCCAAGCCGGAACCACGCCCCTCCCCAGCGAGCGCGAAGCTCGTAAGGCATCTAGCCAATGAGAGGCAGTAAAGCAGTAATGTCTATTGTAAATGGCGCTCGGAGCCTGTACAGGCACGGCCGAGGTCTGTACTCGGGCTCTCCTGTGGCTCCCCATCGGGGAATGAACCCCGGTCTGCCGTGACAAGGCGGTACTGTATTAGACAGGCGCTCAAGCCAGCGCAACCTAGGAAGAGCCACTAAGGCTAAGAAGGTGAAGGAAGGAAGAAGAAAGATGCCGAGGCGTCTGCAAGCCGCCGCTGTACGTGCGGTGCGAGCAGAAAGCAGAAACTAATGGCGCTGCGGTTAACAGTAAGGTAAGAGCGCGGCCCTGATCCCCGTTCCCAGTAAAGCACAGCCAAGCCATAAGCGTGTAAGGATACACTGAGGCCGCCATACACACAACCCCTCCCCCCCCCCTTTTTTCCCCCTGACTAAGGGGGGAACGAGGGAGGAAGGCGACCAGTTACATAGGGTCCACCGCTACATGGGGCGTGGGGCAATGATGCGGGAGGGGCATCCCCTGAAGGCTCACCATCCGCCTTGACCGCCTACCCTATGGTGGGGGATTGCGGTGGAGCGTGGCTCCGTAAGCACACATGGTGCTGCCTACCTTCACCTGACCAGCGCAGCCCAGGCTGGGAGGCACATCACACAGAGGAGGGGTGGAAATAGTCCCACAGGGCCGCAGGCTGTAATAGCCCCGCTCACCTGTGAGAGAGTGATACTTCATGTCTTCGCAGTCAGCACTGCAGAGAAATCTGGGGATTTGTGGGAGGTCCCTGGGTATATGAAGGGCCAGGAGGAGCCTGTTTACGCATGTCTGCAGTGAACAGCGCCATCTGGCGGAGGATTACCCACGTGTAAGTATTATCGATGGAGCAGGACGTACTGTATGCTTAGAATAGATGACTGAGCGCAGAGTCTCCATGCGGAACTGGTCAAAAACCAGAATGGTTCTGATGGATCCATCCAGTTAGGGAACCACAAAGAGGTTGGAACAATAGCCCCGGCCCCTGCACAGCCCGGGGGTCCGAGGAAACCCGAGAACAGAGGAATCACCACTGAAGATGGAAAAGGCAGCACCTCTGCCAGCTCTGACACCGTGAAAGGAAGGATTAGAGGAGCCTGCCCCCCAAAAGGAGCAACGTCACTTCTAGCGTGACGGAAGCCTGCCTCCTTACGCAACTGAATCCAATATGACTCCAAACAGCTGCATACCCCGAAGGGTAGCCAATGTTAGCCGCCACCGGCGCAACCAGACAGAGCGTCGTATAGCCACAAGCAACGCTGAGGTTCCGCCATGCAGACATATAGTGTCATCCAGGCAGACAAGACCATGGTCAGGAACTATACCCACTGCATAAGCGCTGCCAAATCAGCACTGGCTGGGTCCAGCTGGGACTCCTCAACAGGCCCCAAACCACAGACCTGATAACCACAACCGTGAGTACAGAAATGCAAACAGGCCACAAGGCAGAACCCACGCAAGCAAGGGCATGTCAATCCATCTGATCAAAACGACGATCCTCACGATCCTTAATCGTGGAGGCGTCTAGAGTGCACCACAGATGCGTTGGACAATCCCAGTACCGGACGCATCGACCTCGGGAGGAGACGACCAGCGCTTCACCGCGATCACCGGACCGGGATACCTCCTATCCCGTTCCTGAGGAAAACCGGGAAGCCGGCTAGATCCCTCCCGATCCTTAATAATCACATATTAGAAAAGAAACTGAGTTGGGCACTCCTTACAAGGCTTAGAGGTCTTAAGTAAAAAATGTTTTCCCTTCTGCGGAGGGGACTCCGCCGGAGGAGAAATAGCCAGCATCACAAATAAATGGCCCAGGATCTTGGGGATAACCACAGCATCCCCAAGCACGGCATCAGCATCCCAAACAGCTGATCCTCATAGCCATCAGATTCCGTAAACAGTTCTTTCCGCAAGCGGAAAATAAACAGACCAGTCAAGGGAATCATAACATCAAGAACCGGCACTGCCGGTGACAGATGTCTTCTCTTAGTCGGGGCCACCCCGGCCAGAGAGCTAGAAAGCAATTTATCGATGTTGGCCAATCCAGCACAAACATCAGATTGCGACTCCCCGCTAGTGACCATGTCACATGGGGTACGGATAATATAAGGTGGAGTAGGTGATGAGGCCGGCGGCACTGACCCAGACGCCCGGGCCCCCGACTGCCGTGTTATGGCCTGCTAAACACATAGTATGCACCAGCACAGTATCCCCAACAAGGGATACCCCCCAACCCACACACTGCCGGGACTGCCCCGAAGGGAACCAGAGCCCGGATCCAGGGGAGCCTCCAAATGGTGATTTGTATGGTAGTCGCAATGACCAGCGGGAATTACGCTAGAAGCAACCTGGGATGCCCCTTAAGTCCGTTAGTGGGAGGATTTGCAAGCCCAACCCAGGACACACTGGTGTATCCTAAGGTATCAAGACAAGCACTCATACAAGCAAAAGTAAACAGAGTGTGGCTAAACATAGAAATTAAATATATATATATATACATAACATTGAGGCAAATAGCATATAAAACTACATAGCATGCTAGTGTCAAATGTAATGATACCAGAACCAGAAACCGCAAGGTAGGACAAAACGATCCCGCAGTGTTCTAGGCCGGCACTGGATAAAGCGCCCTAACAAACAGACAAGCAAAGCCCCGCAGGGCACTCACCTCACATGCACGCTTCTTAGCCGGAGCCATCCTCTGTCCCAGCACGCCGCGCCTGGCCCCGCCCCCTCCCCATCCTTTCTCAGAAACACTGGGCGTCGCCGAAGGCGCCAGAGAGTGGGACGTGCTGCCGCCAGCGCGTTGAGCGCCCGGCCCCGTCCCCTCCCCATCCATAGTAAAGGAAACCGGGCGCCGCAGAGGGCGCCAGAGAAAGAGAGTGGGGCGGGTCTCCGCCAGAGCGCCGAGCGCCCAGACCCGCCCCCTCTCCTCACAGCAAGGAGAGGAGAAGCTCCCTTCAGCCTCCTCACCAGCTCCGCCAAGACAGTTCGGCCGGCTCTCACTACGGCCGCCGCATGTCATGGCAACCTGAAAAAAAAAGTAAAGTTACAAGTTACAAAGCACAGTTAAAAACACACACACTTACACTCATTGCACCTAATGAATGAAGGATTACTTCCCGATGCTCCATGACAACTGGACAAGGGAGAGTCACAGCCCCCCCCCTCCCAGGGAATAAAGGGACAAATAAAGGGAGGGAGGGATCCCCAACTAAAGCAGTAGAAAGCGGGGGAAAGGACAGGGCATCCCAAACCGGGGTCACCAACCCGGTTAACCGTCTACCCTTTAGTATAGGGTCTCACGGTGGAGCATTAGCTCCTAAGCACCTAGGGTGCCATCTACCCTCGCCCGGACCAGCAGCCTAGGCTGGGAGGCAGGGTAAATCAAAAAAGGGATCCGGGCGGAAATAGATAAAATAGAGGGCCGGGAGTCATCACGGCTACCTGAAATCCCCCTGTGCAAGGAGGAGACATCTTCTGACTTGCTCGCCGTCTGCAGAGACGATTACTGGGAGGTGTTTGGGAGGTCCCAGGTATTTATGGGCTGGAAGGGGCTTCTTTTTTCTATTCATCTCTGCAGAAGTTCGCCCTCTACTGGACATAACCCAAGTGTAATGAATATTTCCGAAGCAGGGTGTGATACATACTTAGAATATGTTGATCGTCCACCTCGAACCTGAGGAATCTCTGATGCGCTGGAAAAATTGGAACATGCAAATATGCATCTTTGATGTCTATGGGTGTCATGAAATCCCCTTGACGAAGGGAACTGATGGCCGAGCGCAGAGTCTCCATACGGAACGTCTTGAATCTGATGAATCTGTTGAGGACCTTGAGGTCCAGAATGGGTCTTACAGATCCTTCCTTCTTGGGAACCGTGAAAAGGTTGGAGTAGAAACCCCTGCCTCTCTCCGACAGAGGCACCAGGCATAGAACTCCCATGTCCAGAAGGTTTTTCACTGCTAACAGGAGCCCCTGTGCCGCCTGAGGGTCCGCGGGCACCCGAGACCTTAAAAATCTTGGAGGAGGCCAGTACTCGAACTCCAGTTTGTACCCGGAGGAGACCACTTCCAAGATCCAATAGTCTGTGACCTCCCGAGCCCAGACCTGGAAGAAGAGCCGCAGCCGTCCCCCCACCCGAGTGGGTGAGGGCGCCCCTTCATTGCTGAGCTGGTTTACCCGCAGGCTTGGGTTTGGGACCCCAGGCAGAAGCTGGACGGGCCCGACCTCTGCCCCTGTTCCAGGAAGAGCCTCTGACACCTGAGAAGGCTAAACCTCTACCAGCTCTGGCACCTCGAAAGGAAGGATTGAAAGAGCCTGCCCCCCGAAAGGGACGGCGCAGTTTCTTCCGCTGAGGTAACTTACCTCCCTTTGCCACAGCATACAACTTATCTCCAAACAGCCGCGTACCCAAGAAGGGAAGAGCTGTGAGCGATTTCTTGGCCGCAAAGTCCGCCGTCCACTGACGGAGCCATACTGAGCGGCGCATGGCCACCAATAAGGCTGAAGTCCTACTACACATAACAATAGTGTCTTCCATAGCAGCCAAGACAAAGTCCATGAACAATTCAAATCTTTTAAGCGTAGTGAACTCAGCGCTGGCCGGATCAAGGTGAGCGTCATTTAACCAGTCCCTAATCAGAGACCTAGCACCCACCGCCACTAGCGCAGATGCCCAAACAGGCCGCAAAGCCGAACCAACACTGGCAAAGGCATGGCATGCCATCTGATCAAGGCGCCTATCCTCCCCATCCTTTAGGGAAGTGAAGTCTGGGGTGTGAAGCACGGAGGAGTTGGTCAACCCCAAAACTGGTGCATCGACCTTGGGAGGAGAAGCCCAGCGCCTAACCGCTTCCACCGGGAAAGGATACTTCTTATCCCATCCCTGAGGAACACCCGGAAGCCGACTAGGTTTCTCCCATTCCCTAAAGGATCAGTGCATCAAAATGACCCTGGGTACTGGGAACTCCAAACAAGGCTTGTGGGCCCCAAAAAATTCCCTCTTCTTGAGAGGGGGCGCCTCAGGCGGCGCAATATCCAAAACCTCCAAGAAATGTGACAAAACCGTGGCCGTGTCAACAGCATCCCCCAGCGCCTGCCCAACATCAGCATCGCCAAACCGTACATCGTCAGCCTCTGACTCCTCATACAATTCCCCCTCCTCCAGCGGGGAATATTCTGACATATCAAAAGAATCATCATCAATATCCCAAGTCGCCTGGGCCGACGACAAATGTCTCTTTTTAGCCTGGGCCTTCTTGCCCACCGCGCTAACCATAAATTTCTCGATGCTGGCCAACCTAGCACAAACATCGGAATGCGACTCCCCGCTAGCACCAATGTCACTTGGGGTACGGATAAGGTGGGGAGGGGAAGGCAATGAAGTGGGGGGTGCCGACCCAGAAGGCTGGGCACCCGACTGCCGCGATATGGCCATTTGTGCACATGGAATACAAATAAGCACATCCTCACCCATAAGGGATGTCCCAAACCCACACATGGCCGGGATTGTCCCAGAGGGAGCCCGAGCCCGGTATCCTGCGGAGCCTCCATATGGTGATTTTTGTGGTCAGTTGCAAGACCGCAGGGAATTTAAGCAATAAGCAACCCGGGATGCCCCTTAAAAGTCCCAGTGGGACTATATTAAGACTAGGGACCCCAGGACTAGGAGGAACCCCTTAACATGCACATAAACGATGCAATCTGAAACACACAATGAAGCATCTAAGTCAAAATTGCCTGACAAAAAAAAAAGTAAATAATATATATATATATATATATATATATATATATATATATATATATTTTAACATATATCCATCCACACACATGCGATAAAACAGGAGGCCCCCCTGCTGAAGAGGGGCCCCCGCATAAGCAAAGGAAGTGGCCAACAGGCCCTTACCGGCCAGGAGCACACAGGATCCCGCAGCAGCACCAAGATGGCACCCGGAGAAGAGCCTTGTGAGAAGAGGAGGAAGAGGAGGGGGGGGGCGGGCCAGCGCATCGCCAGGCCACGCCCCCTCCCAGCAACACGGATCCCAGCCATGGGTTGGCCCGCAGCATCGCGCCAAACAAGGGGGCGGGGCTACTGCGGCCGCGCCGAGAGCCCAGCCCCGCCCCCTTCCCGAACAAGCCTGAGGGGGAGAAGCTCCCCAGGCTGAGTGAAGGAGGCCAGCACCGTTATGGCCCAAAGTGTAAGCAAACATCCTGTCAGCACCCAACACAAGTAAAAACACAGTGTCATAAACATATAAACCAACAGGGTATACATGCCGACCCCCCCCCCCAGAGGGAAGTAAGGGACCCGGAAGGGGGGAATCCCAGCCAGGATCTGGCCATATGAATGACAGGGACAGGGCATCCCACACCGGGATCACCAAACCCGGGCAACCGCCTTGTAATGGGGTCTCACGGAGGAGCAATGCTCCTTGCACACCCTAAGGTGCTACCTACCCTTACCAGGACCCGCAGCCAAGGCTGGGAGGCTTGAATAGGATAATTTAGGAAAGGTCCTGGCAGCAATAGGGGCAAAAAATGGCCGGGCGCGAGCCCGGCTTACCTGCAAGTAAGAGAAGTCTTCATCTTCTGTCTTGCTTGCCTTCCTGCAGAGAAGAAACTGGGGAATTGGTGGGAGGTCCCAGGTATTTATGGACTGGGAGGAGCCCCTTTTTTGCATTCATCTCTGCAGAAGTTCGCCCTCTACTGGAGAATAACCCAAATGTCATGAAGAATTGAAGCGGAGTGTATGTCACATTTGGAATAGCATTTGTGACTGCAGACAGAAGCCTCCATCTTCTAAGAGACCTGTCATGTAAGTTTATATAGCTCCCGTCCTCCCAGTGATGATTAAGATAGGTGTCAAACTTCCTAGCAGTCGGAGCCTATAACCCATCAATTTATAAAGGCTTTGACTGCACATATAGAACTTGGGGGGGGGGGGCACTTTACAGAGACATATAACTTAAAACAACAACTGGAATGCTGCTTATGTTTTGTTCTGGCTAGACAGACTGACAGCTGCAGAACAGGTTATTAATTTGACAGTACAAAAGAAGTACAAAATACACAGCAGTAGCATGGGGAGGACAGCAGTGGAGATCCCTAGGTGGGTAATGGTAGTCATACCTGAATGAGAATTGTTATAGCATGGTAATGAATTAGAAGTAGGAATAATCTGAAATCAAAGAACATACACACTGAAGTATTTGGGGTAGTAAAGAAAGGATTTAGTTAAACTATCAATGCAACACATAAATTTGGTCTTTTCTTAAATAGAAAATAAAAAATGTAATTTATAAGCATACAGAGTGCTGCATGCTTATGAATAACTTGCTCACTTTACCTGGCCTTAGGGCTCCTAAAGATCGTGCTCCTATGTCGCCATTTTGCTGCACCCAGGAGGTGTTTGAATCCCACAATCCTCCTGGGTGCAGCCTCGATGTTGCAATGGGCGCATCAATTCATGGACAAATCAATGGGGAGGCGGCGCAAAAGCAGCAACGGACTGGGTGACATCAACCAATGTCCACAGCTGCTGACTGGGCATTGCAGAATGTACAATCACGAAAGTGAATGTCCAAACACTGGGACTTTCACTTCAAGCTTTAAACTCCATAGAATATATAAAAAGCAGTATTCTAAGGTCTGTAAAGTTAGGTTTTAAACATATCATTAGGTTTTACAGGGAATAGGAAGACACTTCGTTACACAGCTCACACAGTTTGTAAAGAGACACAAAGTATGTAAAGAGACAGCACAGAAGTCAAGACAAAATATTTGCAAAGTAGACTGGCTTCCAGTTGTTGCTGTTAGGTGTTAATTCACGTTTCTCGGGCAAATGAGCTTCACAATGTAGTATGCACAAGCAAGTCCTTTTAGGCAGAAAAGTAAAACAAAAAAATCCCCCCCAACAACAACAACTTAGGGCATATCTGAGACTATGCCATCATCTGCAACCACCCAGGAGCCCTAAATATATTTGCATACATTGTGCCACACTGTTAAAGTATTCCCAAAGCTTTTAGAAGCATTAGCTGAAGCCCCTGGCTGGGAAAAGGCCTTCAATCCTTACTAATTTTGCAAGAAAATAAGGTGTCCCCTAGATCGAAGGCTAAACTCAAGCAAAAGCCGTTAATGATCATGAGCTTTAGCTCTGCATTTGCTCTTTTAGGGTGCAAGAAATATATCTGGGATGGTCACCCATAACAGTTCCCAACCAATTCTAGGTTGCTTTCAATGCGTGAAGGCTTCATTGAATACAGAATATATTTACTCTTTAAAAAGCATTATCCAAACACATAGCACAGACTAACACCATAATTTATTAACATCTAATAGCGCTACAAGTAACCCCCTGGCTTAGTCCCTGTCCCCTGGAGGTACCTCCACCACACACTCCAAACACATACACACGCTGGCAGCTATAAGGCCAGTATCAGGGCTCCTACAGTAATGGCACGTATGAAGTACTGGGAATCTGGGAATTTTTAAGGAGTTTCTTATGACTCATTTTGTACTCAGATTGGCAGTCATATCAACATATTTAAGGCGAGTCAATGCGTGGTTTTTAGAATGTTTATATGGATTAAGGTTACCTTTCATTTGATAAAGGATCCGTAGCTAGGGCTGTGACAGAGTATTTTCTAAATCTAAAATACTAAAAGACATAAGGCTGTCTGGGGTATTACAGGTTCCCTTTAAGAACAGTGCTTAGCCTCGGTAATGCAGCTTATGGCCAAGGTTATACTTTAGGCCAAGCAGTGATGTGGATATATATGGTCATGTTAAGCATCAAGAGAGAATTTATACATGTCATCTATCAGGATGTCCTGTCCTGTTGACACGCATGAATTTCACTAGTTCCAGTAACAGTGACATGTCTTGGGCCATTTTTTCCTATAGATTTTCAGTTCGCTGAGCTCCCTCTCATTACAGGCTGGAAGTGAGGCTCCAGTTAATACAAAGCTCTAAAAGGGGTTCTATACTTTCCTCGCTGTTTTGGCAGGTAGAGAGAGATTTAGTCCTATGTGAACATTAGATCTAAACTTGCCACACATTTTGGCTGGAGTTGGGCAGTAAAAAGATGTCAGTATTCACAAGGAGTCAAGTTGTTTAAACTGCATAATGCCTCAGAGGTCACAGAGTGTTATTTTCTACATAAGACAAACTGCCTGAAGGGAGAGTTGCCAGGTTTAATATGAACAGAAGTTGTACAGAATCCACTGAAAAGAAGCTGTACATGTGGTATACTTTAATTTTCAATCTCCAAGCAAGATCAGTGAAAAACTAAGTGTTAAGTGTTTGAAATAGCAGAATAAAAACATAGAAGAAAGCATTACAAAATAAAGTTCCCCTTGTAGATCTTGTTTGTGGCGATGAGAGGACGTGGCAGATCACTAAATAACAGACATTCCCCATCTGGGGGGGTGGGGGGGGGAGGAAATCCAACGAAGACTGCTCTTCGGTTTCCTCATTTGTTCTTGGAAAAGACATTTGCTCTAAAACAGCTTAGGTTAACCCTGGTATTTCCAGTGTTCAAACCTTGACATGGGACACAACATTCTTTAGGTTACAGCAAGAAACTGGCCAGGGAGCAAGCAGCACATCATGTGATCACACCACATGAAGATTTAATAAAGATTAAGCTACATAAAGGTTTAAGCGTTTGCCAGAGCTAAAAAAAAAAAAAAGTTGAAGTTAAAGTTAAAGCAGAACAAAAGCCAGGTTTGGACTTTTGCCTCTCAGCATGAAATCCCCTCAGAAAGCCATAGTTCACTCACCTCTCCTCGGTCCAACAGTGCATGCAAAGGCTCTCATTCAATTACAACAGTTTGCCATGACTAAGTAATTCGGCAAACATCTTTTACAGACTTAAATGCAAATGGCCACACTCCCAGAGGCGTGCGCGCTCCCACCTCAGTATAAATGAATGGCTAGGGCGGGAGCGTACGCACACAACCAGGGGATGCGCCAGCTTGCGCTGCCCATTGAAAACCAAGAGAGTAGTATGCTGAATGAAAGTCAGGGCAGACGACTCATTAGACGAAAGCCTGTGCATGCGCCGGCAGCATATGGAACCAACGTCTACCCCTCCGTGTCAGTCACAGTATCTTGAATATGCCCACTTCACACAGTCCGATGAAGGGGGCATACCAGGCCTTATTACATACCTCCATCCGAGTGAATGGAGCAGGCATACTCAAGTCCCTGTGACTGAAGTAGAGGGTGGCCATTGGTCCCCCATGCCTGTCTAAGAGTGGTGGAAGACTGAGGACAAAGAAGGACTTGATCTCAGCACCTGGTGGCTTTTGTTTTCTTTAACCCGGGGGGAAGAGTATGATTTTGTTTGTTTCACCATTACGTAGTAAGAATAAAGGAGAGGAAACCATCTAAGAATGGCGATGGCTACAACAGGAAGGTACATGGTGAAGCTCAGGTAGCTGCACTGCACTTTTCTTCCAAGGAGACAACTGCCCAGTTAGCCCTGTAGGAGGCTATGGCTCTGGTAGAGTGTGCTCTTAGAACTTCTGGTGCTCATCAGACTGAATGGCCTCTCTTATCTGTCTGGCAATCAACGTCTCGGAAGCCTGTAAACCCTTGTTCTTTTCCACAAAGCATACAAGTAAATGGTCAAACCAAATTTTCTTAACATCTAAGAAATTGGTCTTCTAAATCAATATCCTATGGATAGAGTCCTGGTAAACAAGTCTCCTGAGATCTGTTGAAGCTTGAAGCCATCTTTGGAAGATAAAACAGATTGGGTCTGATGCTATCATGATCTGAAAAGATTCTAAGGGCTTAACCCTTTAAGTGCCAGCCTACCTGGAGAGTTTTTGTCTCCCTCTGTTGCCAGACCATGTTTTCCTATCTTGCGCTAAACATGTTCAACTGTGAGTTTTGAAGGGATTTCCCAGGAAAATTATATATTGTTTTTTTCAGTCTGGGCTTTAAACATGAAATGTCTTGCTTGGCCTTTTTTGTTTATTCTGACTTACTTTTGGCTGAAACATATTCAAAAAAAAAAAGCTATTTTTTACAATTTGTAATTTTTTTTTGTAATAAAAATGTAAGTTTGTCAATAAAATCTTATTGCATGTGAAATCCCCATTTCTCTGGGTTACAACGGTATCACATATGTATTAGTAGACACCCTTTCCTGCCCAGGAGACTCCCCCAAACTGAAATAGCGCTTTAGCAGATTTTCAGATAAAATACAACTATGCTATGCACACCTCGTGGTTTTTCAAGCAAAACAAGCCTTTACATTTGAACACAAACTATATTCTCTGGAAATACACACCTCAAGCTTTCTAGGCGTCCCAGGCTTGTTGACGTGACCACAGTTTTCTGAAAGTAATCTGAAAAAGCAAGGTCCCCTGAACAGAACAATATGCATAGGTACTGTCAAGGGAAGAGTTGCAAAGTAAAGCATGTGCGCAAGCCCAATTTTACTTGAAAATGTCAGCTCTGCAGACAAATTGCGCACCTTGCGCTTTTTTAACCAAAACAGCCTTTGGAATAACCTCCACAAACCATATATTCCCTGAAAGTACACAAGCCTTCTAAGCATACACAGCCTGTTGTAGTGGGCTCATCTTTCTGGTAGTAATCCCTCGAAGAATTCTTAGGTTGCACAGGGTTTGTAAAATGTATAAAAAAAGCTGAATAAGAAAAAAAATTCAGTTCTGTGATTACTCACCTGTAGAATTGGTATTATATGTATACAGCACGTCCTGTTCCAGAAGATATTCCTTACACTTGGGTTATACCTCCAGTAGATGGCGCTGGACTGCAGAGACAGAATAGTGGCTCCTCCCGGCCCTATATATACCAGGGACCTCCCACAAAATCCCCAGTATTGAGAAGCAGTTAAAATGAGACCGGGAGAACTAACACAATTATATGAAAATTTTAACATAAGAACAATCACCATAAAGAGGTAACTAAAGATAATGATAACAAGGGTGGGGTGGAACAGGACGTGCTGTATACGTATAATACCAATTCTACAGGTGAGTAATCACAGAACTGTATTATTCTAAGTATACATCACGTCCTGTTCCAGAAGATATTCCTTACTCTTGGGACATCCAAAAGCAGTCTGTAAGGTAGGGTGGGATCCCCAAAAGTAACAGCAGACAGTTTAAACCACTGCCGCCTGCAGAACCTTGCAGCCAAAAGCAGCATCAGCTGAGGCCTTAACATCAACCTTGTAAAACTTTGAAAAAGATGAACAGAAGACCAAGTGGCGGCCTTGCAAACTTGTTCAACAGAAGCTTGGTGCTGAAAAGCCCAAGAGGCACCAATAGCACGAGTAGAATGAGCAGTAAGGCGGAAGGGAGGCTCCTTCCCCTTAGAGTAGGCCTGTATCACAGCCTGACGTATCCGCTTGCTGATAGTGGACTTAACCGGAGCCAGACCTTTCTTAGGTCCAGACGGAAGCACAAAAAGAGCATCAGTCTTTCTAAAGGATAGTTCTGACTACGTCCAAAGAATGTAAAACCCTCTCCTTAGGGTTACTGGGATTAGGACACAGAGAAGGCAAAACAATGTCCTGATTGAGATGAAAGGCAGAAAACCTTTGGCAGAAAATCTGGCTTAAAACGAAACACCACCTTGTCCTGGTGTCTCTCAAAATAAGGAGGCTTGATGGAAAGCACCGCCAACACGCCTAACAGAAGTGATAGCCACCAAAAAGACCACCTTAAGCGTGAGAATGGACAAAGGAGCTCCTTGCAAGGGCTCAAAGGGAGACCCCTGCAGGGCAGATAAGACCAAGTTCAAGTCCCAGACTGGTAACATAGGCTTACGTGGGACGCACGTGAGTAACCACCTGGAAAAAGGTCTTGACCAGGGGATGCTGAGCAAAGGATCTTTGGAAAAAAATAGCCAAAGCAGAAACATGGCCTTTCAGAGTACTGAGCTGAAGACCCAGATCCAAACCATGTTGCAGAAACTCCAGAATCCTAGGAATGAAAAACACACGACAGGGAAGCGAGTTAGACTCGCACCAGTCAATGTAAGTACGCCAAACCCTGTAGTAGATGGAAGAAGAGGACCTCTTCCTAGCTCTGATCATGGTGTTTACAACCGAGGAAGGCAGCCCTTTCTCCATCAAGATGGAGGTTTCAACAGCCAGGCCGTCAAAGCTAGCGTTTGTAAATTGGGGTGGCGTAGTTGTCCCTGAGTGAGCAGATCTGGAACCTGTGGCAGGGCGAACCACACTCTTCTTGGCCAAAAGGGGGCCACCGGGATGGTTGGCACCCCTTCCTGAACTATCTAGCGCAGCACCCTGCCCAGCAGTGGAAACAGGGGAAACACATACAGGAGCTGGAACCTCGTCCAAGACATTGCCAGGGCATCCGTGGCCAAGGCCAGAGGATCCTGGGACAGAGAGACAAAGACTGGAAGATTGTGATTGTGACGGGACGTAAACAGATCCACATCCGGCTGACCCCAGCGGTGGCACAGGGAGCGAAACACCCTGCTGCTGAGGGACCATTCTCCCAGACGAGAGGTCCCCCTGCTCAGAGAGTCTGCCTCCAGATTCTCCACCCCCGGGATGTACACAGCTGAGATGCAGGGAACATTTTCCTCTGCCCAGGACATTATCAGGGACACTTCCTTGAGGACCCTCTTGCTCCGGGTCCCTCCCTGATGATTGATCTAGGCAACCGCCATCTGGTTGTCTGAGCGGACCTGAACAGCCCGACCCATCAGGTGTGGGGTTCAGTGGGCGAGAACCAACCTGATCGCCCTCAATTCCAGAACGTTGATAGGGGCATGGGCGTCCTGAGGGCCCCACTGACCCCAACCTGTCAGATCGCATCTGTGGTGACAGTCTCCCAGCAGGGGGCCAGAAAGGACCTGCCCCCCAGCAGGTTCTTTGAGTCCAGCCACCACACTAGAGACCGCCTGACCAGAGGGGACAAGACAAACACCTGATCCAGGGACACAGGGTCCCGATCCCATACTGACAAGAGGTGAAGCTGAAGAGGCCTCATGTGGAACTGAGCATATGGAACCGCATCGAAGCAGGACACCATCAGGCCCACCAGCTGCATTCCCTGCCTGATGGATGAGGACAAGACATCAGGAGCTGAGCTTTCTCTTGAAAGACCTCCACCTTCTGCTGAGGAAGAAAGATCTTGACCTGAGCTGAATCCAGAATCATGCCCAGAAAAGACTTCACCATGGAAGGAGACAGGGAAGATTTGGGGTGATTGATCACCCAGCCAAATGATTCCAGTGTGGACACCACCCGCTGAGTATCCAGCTCGGCCTGTTGGAAGGACTGAGAAGCGATGAGCATGTCGTCCAAGTAGGGAAGAATGCGAATGCCCTGAGATTTCAGCAGAGCCATCACTCCCGCCAGCACCTTGGTGAATACCCTGGGAGCCGAGGTGAGACTGAAGGGCAAGGCCACAAATTGGTAGTGCTGATCCTCCAGAGCGAACCTGAGGAATCTCTGATGACCTGGAAAGATAGGTACGTGAAGGTAAGCATCCTTGATATCTACAGAGGTCATGAAGTCCCCTGGGCGTAGGAAAGTCACAGCTGAGCGCAGTCTCCATGCGAAAGTGTCTGAATCTGACAAATTTGTTGAGAAGCTTTAAATCCAGGATAGGTCTGATGGACCCATCCTTTTTGGGCACAATGAAAAGATTGGAATAATAGCCTTTGCCCCTTTCCTTCAAGGGCACCCGGCAGAGGACACCTAGATCTAGAAGGCCTTGGACAGCCAGGGAGAGACACTGAGCCGACAAGGGGTTTGAGCTAACCGAGATTTGATGAATCTTGGGGGCGGCCAGGCTGCAAACTCTATCTTGTAACCAAGGAGATACAGAGCACTTCAAAAATGTGAGCCAAAAGTCTGTCAGTATTATCTGAAGCCCATGGGTCAGACACAGACTCAGCATAACCCCTAGGCTGATCCTCATACGATTCTGAATCAGAGAATAATTCGACTTCTTCCAGGGGGGTATATCCAGTAATATCAAAAAACTCCTCAGCTTCCATAGGAAAGAGTAACAACGGGTGCCAGATGCCGCCGCTTGGCAGGAACCTTACGCGGACCAGACCCCGCAATATGCCTTTCAATGCTGGCTACCCGGGCAGCCAAATCAGGTTGAGACTCCTCATTGGTATGCACCTCACTGGGAGTCAGATGCAAGGGTGGGGGGGGGGGTAGGCGAAGCCAGAGGGGGCGCAGCACTAGGCCCAGCCGCAGGTAACCCAGACTGCAGCGCAAGTGTCTGCTGGGCGCAGGGTACACACACCCTGACATCACTTATAGGGGATACCCCACACGCCACACACAGCCGGGCTTGTCCCGAAGGAACCCCAAGCACATTATCCTGAGAAGCCTCCATATGGTGATTATCACGGCACAACAGGCCAATAGGGATTGACGCTACTAATAGCAACCCAGGATGCCCCAATAACCCGCTAGGGAAGTGGGAGTGAAGGAATATAATAACCCTCCAATAAGATTAACACTAAATAGAGGGGATAGGACCGGGAGAAACCACAAAGTTTGACCCGCCTGCAAAATAAATACAAAATAAACCAGCCCGTAAGGGCACTTACGGGCCGCGATAGGGAGACGCCAGGCACATGCAGCAGAGAGCTAAAATGGCGCCCGCATATACCTCGAGGGGCCGTGGATACAGTGATGCAGAATGCATCAGCCGCAAGGCCCACCCCCCCGAACGCGAAAACGCGCCCACATGACAAGGTCAGCCAATGATGGCGCAGCAGCGCCTGAGGCGATGTCGCCGCCGACCGCGGAGTGTAGTACAAGCGTGCGGCTGCGGCAAAAGAAAATACAATTCTGTGATTACTCACCTTGTAGAATTGGTATTATAAGTATGCAGCACGTCCTGCTCCAGATAATAATTCATTATGGATGGGATTACCTCCGCCAGAGCGCTTGACTGCAGAGATGGCATAAGAGGCCCCTCCCGGTCCATATATACCCGGGACCTCCCACAAATTCCCCAGTATAGAAAAGCAGTAAGGAGAACCAGGAGAAGCCAATGATAATAACCAACGTTAACAAGGATAACAATCACCATACAGAGGATCCAAGATAATGCAACAGGGTGGGGTGGAGCAGGACGTGCTGCATATTTATAATACCAATTCTACAAGGTGAGTAATCACAGAATTGTATTATTCTAAGCATGCAGCATGTCCTGCTCCAGATAATAATTCATAACAGATGGGACATCCAATAGCAGTGTCCGTAACTAGGGTGGGATCCAAAAAACAACAACGCGCAGTTCAAACCACTGCCGCCTGCATAACCTTGCGGACAAAAACAGCATCTGCCGAGGCCCAAACATCAACCTTGTAAACTTGGAAAAGGTATGAACAGAAGACCAAGTAGCAGCCTTACAAACGTGTTCAACAGAAGCCTGGTGCTGAAAAGCCCAGGAGGCCCCAACAGCACGTGTAGAATGAGCAGTAACTCGGAAAGGAGGATCATTCCCCCAGCAGAATAGGCCCTAAAAATGGCCTGACTAATTAATTTGCTGATAGTAGACTTAGCAGGTGCCAGGCCCTTCTTGGGGACCGAAGGAACCACAAACAAGGCATCAGTCTTTTAAAAAAGGTGCAGTAGCCACCAAGTAGTACTTCAAATTCCTGACCACATCCAGGGAATGTAAGGCCCTCTCCTTGGAATTACCAGGATTAGGGCACAAGGAAGGAAGCACAATGTCCTGATTGAGATGGAAGGCAGAGACCACCTTAGGCAAGAAATCAGGTTTAAATCTGAAAACCACCTTGTCCTGGTGTTTCTCAAAGTAGGGGGCCTGAATAGAAAGGGCCACCAACTCCGAAACACGCCTGACCGAGGTGATAGCCACCAAAAAGGCAACCTTAAGAGTAAGAAGAGACAGAGCAGCCTCATGCACAGGCTCAAATAGGGGGTCCTGAAGGGCAGACAAACCAAATTCAAGTCCCAGACTGGCAACAGAGGCTTGCGAGGGGGACGCACATGAGCAACCCCCTGGAAGAAAGTCTTTACCAGAGGATATTGAGCGAAGGATCTCTGGAAGAAAACAGGCAAGGCAGAAACGTGACCCTTGAGCGTGCTGAGCTGAAGTCCCAGATCCAAACCATGCTGAAGGAACTCCAGAATCCTAGGAATGGAAAAAACCCGACAAGGAAGGACCCTAGACTCACACCAGTCAATGTAGCCCCGCCAGATCCTATAGTAGATGGTAGAAGAGGATTTCTTCCTAGCCATGATTAGAGTGTTAACCACAGACTCAGAAAGCCCCTCATCCCTTAAGATGGAGGTTTCAGCAGCCAGGCCGTCAAAGCCAGCGTTTGTAAATTGGGATGGCAAAGCTGCCCTTGAGTGAGAAGGTCCGGGACCAGGGGCAGAGCGTACTGATCTACTGCCAGTTGAATATCATCTGCGAACCACACCTGTCTTGGCCACCGGGGGGGCCACCAGAATTCCTGAGCCAGCTTGCGCAGAACCCTGCCCAGCAAGGGGAATGAGGAAAAAGATACAGGAGACAGAACCCCTGCCAGGATAGAGTCAGAGCATCCACCGCAAGGGCCAGGGGATCCTGGGACAGAGAGACAAAGACTGGAAGCTTGTGATTGTGGCGGGACGCAAACAAATCCACATCCGGTACCCCCCAACGGTGACATAAGGACAGGAAGACCTCGTTGCTGAGAGACCATTCCCCCAGGCGAGAGGTCCCCCTGCTCAGGGAGTCCGCCTCCAAATTCTCCACCCCCAGAATGTACACTGCTGAGATGCAAGGAACATTGTCCTCCGCCCAGGACAGAATCATGGACACCTCCTTGAAGGCACTCTTGCTCCGAGTCCCTCCCTGATGATTGATGTAGGCAACCGCCGTCTGGTTGTCTTGAGCGAACTTGGACCGGGCGCCCCTGAAGGTGAGGAGTCAACTGGGCCAGTACCAACCGAGCCGCCCTCAGTTCCAGGACGTTGATGGGGGCATGGGCCTCCTGAGGGCCCCACAGCCCCTGGAATTGTAGGGTTCTCCAGAAGCCCCCCCAACCTGACAGACTGGAATCCGTGGTGACAGTCTCCCAACAGGGGACCAGAAAAGATCTGCCCCCCCAACAGGTTCCTCGAATCCAGCAACCACAAGAGGGACCACCGGACCAGAGGGGACAGAACGAAAGCCTGATCCAGAGACAGGGGACTCTTGTCCCAGACTGAGAGGAGATGGAGTTGAAGAGGTCTCATATGAAACTGTGCATATGGAACTGCCTCGAAGCAGGACACCATCTGCCCCACTAGCCGCATCCCCTGCCAGATGGGAGGGATGAGGGCATGACAGCAGGGAGTGAACCAGAGCTTGCAGAGTCCACCTTCAGTTGAAGAAGAAAGATCCTGGCCTGAACAGTATCCAGATTCATGCCCAGGAAGGAAGTCACCCGAGATGGGGATAGAGAAGATTTGGGGTGATTGATCACCCAGCCGAATGACTCCAGAACCGTCACCACCCGCTGGGTATCCAATACCGCCTGCTGGAAGGACTGAGAAGTGATGAAAAGGTCGTCTAGATAGGGAAGAATGCGAACGCCCTGAGCCCTGAGGAGAGCCATAACACCCGCCAGCACCTTGGTGAAGACCCTGGGGGCCGAAGTGAGACCGAAGGGCAGTGCCACAAACTGGTAGTGCTGGTCCGCCAGGGCGAACCTGAGGAATCTCTGATGCCCTGTGAAGACTGGAACGTGAAGGTAAGCATCCTTGATGTCTACAGAGGTCATGAAATCTCCCAAGCGCAACGAACTGATCGCGGAGCGCAGGGTCTCGATGCGAAAGAGCCTGGTCCTGATGAACTTGTTGAGGAGCTTTAAGTCCAGAATGGGTCTGACTGACCTATCCCTTTTGGGAACTGAACAGATTGGAATAAAAACCCCGACCTCTTTCCACAGGAGGGACCCGACAGATGACCCCCCAAACCCAGTAGATTTTTCACCGCCAGAAAAAGTCCATGAGCTGCCAAGGGGTCTAGAGGAATCCGAGAATAGAGAAATCTTGGAGGCGGCCATGCAGCGAACTCTAGCTTGTAGCCGGAGGACACAACCTCCAGAATCCACCTGCCTGAGACCTGTTGTCTCCAGACACGAGCGAAGGGCCGCAGCCGTCCCCCCACCCGGATGAGTGAGGGCGCCCCTTCATGGCGGAGGAGGCTTGGCAACAGATTTGGGCTTGGACCTCCAGGAAGATCCGAAGCGGGCACGACCTCTGCCCCTGAAGTCTCCCCTAGGGCCAGCAAAGGAGACCCCTCTCTCCCGGGCCTGGACCCTCAGTAGGAGGGAACAAAGGCCCCCGAATGGGCCGCAACTGCTTCTTACGTTGAGGCAACTTACCCCCCTTGGCAAACAGGTCCAAGCGATCACCAAATAAGCACAGCCCCTTAAAGGGGAGTCCCGTGAGGGCCTTCTTAGCAGCCTTATCAGCTGCCCACTGGCGCAGCCAGAGCGGCGTATAGCAACCACCAATGCAGAGGTTCTACTACACATCCTAATGGTGTCATCTAAAGCAGAGAGGACATATGCAATGAACATTTCACACTGTGACAAGGCCCTGAGCTCGGCACTAGCCGTATCATCAGGAGCGCCTTACAATAGATCCTTGAGGAGAGACCTGATAGCAACAGCAGTAATAGCAGAAGCACAGACAGGGCGCAAGGCCGAACCCACACAGGCAAAGACATGGGAAGCCAGCTGATCAATGCGCCGGTCCTCACTATCCTTAAAAGTAGTGGAATCAGGTGAATGGACCACAGAAGTGTTGGACAACCCCAATACTGGTGCATCCACTTTTGGAGGGGTTGACCAACATTTAACCACATCAGCAGGAAAAGGGTACCTTTTATCCCAGCCCTTGGGGATTCCTGGGAGCCGGCCGGGACGCTCCCATTCTATAAGGACAAGATTATTGAAATGGGCCTGTTTTGGAAATTCCAGACGTGGTTTAGCCGTATTGAAAAGTTCCCCCTGTAACGTGGGAGCCACAACAGCCGCAGCAGAAAGGGAGATAGAAAGCACATCAAAAGTCTGAGTTAACATTCTATTGGTATCATCAGTATCCCAATGATCAGTGCCATAGTCAGCACCACTGAAGTGCTGATCATCAGATAACTCTGAATCCGAGAATAATTCCCCCTCCTCAAGTGGGGTATAGTCAGACAAATCAAGAAAGTTCTCCGTCTCCATAGGAAAGGCAGACGCACCCGGCGCCACATGCCGCCTTTTAGCCGGGGCCTTACGGGCCGCAGAGCTAGCAATCAGCCTCTCAATGTTAGCCAACCTGGAAGAAACATCAGGTTGAGCCTCCCCACTAGTATTTAGCTCACTGGGAAGTCATAATCAGGCGAGGGGGGAGTGGGTGAGGGCATAGTGGGCGCAGGCCAAGTCACAGATAGCCGAGAATGCAGAGCAAGGGCCTGCTGGGCACAGGGTACGCAGACCCGCACATCATCACTCACAGGGGATGCCCCACACACTACACACAGCCGGGGTCCCCTCGGGACAAGCCCAGGGACAATATCCTGTGAAGCCTCCATATGGTGATTAAGGTGGCACAATCGGCCAGTGGGAATTACGCCGTATAAGCAACCCAGGATGCCCCAAATGTCCACAGGGAAGTGGAAGGATTTTAACACTTTTGGCCTATAATAAAGTTAAGGAAACTAAGAGGGGCCGGAACCGGGAGAAACCTCTTTAATATATTGTTCTCCTGTCTGAAAGACATAATAAAAAAGGATCCATAAACACAACAACAGTGGTACAATGGATAGCAAACAAAGCCCTCAAGGGCACTCACAGACCACGTTAAGGGGGCCAGCAGACACTCCAGAGGAAGGCAACATGGAGCTGGAGGGACCTTGAGGGGCGGGCCGCAAGAGTGGACGCCGCAAAATGCGATAGGTCCCACAGGGCGTGCGTGTCAGCAGCGGCAAATTCAAAAGGATGCATGGTAAAAAGCAGCAAGGTCTATAACTAACATGCACACACCCCCCCCCCCCCCCCCGAAAGAACAAGGAGAGAGAGGGGAGATAATGGAAGACCCGTAAACCGCACCTTCAGCGTGATTTAATGAAAAGCCCAAACTCTTTAAAACGGTTCCTCAGCATCTAAAATTAATATATTTTACGTTTTTAGTCACTAACTTATTATTCTTTCCCCCACTGGGCTGCAACTCTGTTCAGGAATTTAGGATACGGGCGCCGCCATCTTGACTCAGAAGCATCACACATACTGAGGAGAGGAGAGTGGGATATGGTACAGGGGGGCGGGTTATAGCTTTGCTTTGTTTAGACAGAGCAGACCTGGGGTCAGGTAAAGGTCAGCAGTCCCAGAATGCAGAGCAGCACAGTCAGGAGGCACTTCCTGTTTGCAGGCTGCCTGATAAGATGGCGGCTTCCATAAGCCGCCATCTTGGATGTTTAATGGCTGCATAACTTGCAGTAGATGCAGGTAGGATGATTTTTAATGTGGCCCATCTGTATGTACAGGGTGTGGGAAACATATAAGATACTTATTAACTTCTTTTGAAACCTTCTTCTCGACTATCAACAATAACGATTGGGGCATCTCTTTCACGAGAGAAATCAGTCGTGAAAAAATTCATTTTTTAGATTTGGAGATTCAGAAGAAGGAGGGGTCGGCTTTAAATACAAAAACCTATTTTAAGGCCACAGAAATTCTTTTGTACCCAAGTCTAGTTGTCATCACCCGGACTAATATCCCTAAGGGACAATTCCATTGTGTAAAAAGAAATTGTAAAAAAGATGAATGACTATCAAAACCAGGTGAAAATTCTGGGGGATAGGTTTATAAGTAAAGGCTATTGTCCAATAGCCATACAAAATGATATCGATAGGGTTGCAAAAACTGATAGGAAACAATTATTGGAGAATACCCATAAAAAAATCAATAATAGGACTGGTAACCCCAGTGATTTTTCCCTTATAACCCAGTATGGGGACAATTACAGAGGGATCAAAAGGGTATTAGATAGACACTGGCATCTAATTAAGGGAGATGAAGTTCTGGGAGATCTGGTCCAACAAAAACCAAAGGTCATTTTCCGTAGACCCCCAACCCTTTCCACACAGCTGGTAACCAGCTATGTAGAGCCGCTCAAAAGAGAAAGGATTTTTAGGAAAAATGAAAGGTTTTTATAACTGTAGGCGATGTAAATTGACCAGCACTGGAATTCCTTCAGTAAAGGGTTTGAAGAATTTTAAGTGTACTAGTACTGGTGAAAGCATCAAAATTAACCAATTTTTTACGTGCAACAGCACCAATGTGGTATATGTTTTAGAGTGCAGCTGTGGGAAACAGTATGTGGGTAGGACCAGTAGAACCTTAAAAATTAGAGTGAGAGAGCATGTGTATAACATTAAAAGAGGTTACGAGGCACATAGCGCTTCTTCACATTATAAAGAGATTCTGGGCAGTTGATACCCCCCAAAAAACTCTTAAAGGGGGTAACTATATGAGGAAATTATCACAATTAGAATCAAAGTGGATTTTTAATTTAAAAACTATGGCTCCTAAAGGCCTAAATATTGAGTTTGATTTAAATTGTTTTATTGGAGAAAATTAGTTTTTGAGAAATTGTACATATACATTCATATGTTTGTCTAATTTTTTAATTATTAATTTACCGGGTAATTAAGGCTTATAGTGCTTATGGAATAGATTATAGTATCTTAGATCATTTATTCTCTCATATATTGGCGTGAATTTAATATATACATTTGTTAATGTCCTTTTTTTTTATGGATTGGATATTGTTGTTTGAATATTTTTAATATTTTTAATTTCTATGGAGGTGAGACTTCAGATAGTTTCCTTTATACTAACACATTAAGTAGACGCTATAAGGTAAGGTTTTTAATAAACTATGAGTACCGATAGGGTTAATAACCCTGATCACCTGATCATCTCTAAAGCTTATAGACAGACGCTTCCGAACAGCCATGCAGCCCATGAGTAAGTTGTCATAGAACGACAAAACGTGTTGGGCGTGGTCTGTGTGGGAAAGCGTCACTATGTAGTGAGGAGGAAGTGTTGAGACAGCAAGCGCTCTTGTGCCCCGGCGGCCGAGGGGGTTGAGTGCGGTGTCCGCTTCACTAAACAGCTCAGCGCTGCAAAGGCTGGCTTTCAGCTGCGAGTGCCCTTTGTTTTCACTTGGAGGGAAACGATTTGAAGACTTACAGCATTTGTCCAGTGTTTAAGTGTGATATGCAAGTTATCTTCGTTGTTCTGGTAAGCAACTAATAAAAACGGGCAGGCCGCCCAGTGTTTTAAAGTGGACCAACACCCAGGATTTTGACTATCCTGGGTTTTGGTCCACTTCAGGGGGGCACCCTCACCACGCTCCCACGTAGCCACAGACAAGCGGGTGACAGCTGCGGACAAGACAGCGCGTCCGCCGCCGCCGCCTCCCGCGCGCCCCTTTGACAGTGCGCGCGCCCACGCCGGCCATTCAAAAACGGCCGGCGCGGGCACGCCTAGAGGCGCCGATCAGGTGAGTTTTTTGGGGCTTTTGGGGGGGGGGGGTCCCTCACCGCGGGACATCCCGATCTCGGATGTCCCGCAGTGAGGGAGGTGATCGGCCCGGGAATCTTATAGATTCCCGGGCCGATCACCCCTGGGTGTTGGTCCACTTTAAGGATTTTATGCTATGTTAGTCTAATCTTTTACATGTGAATTGCACAATTGGAGGGGATTTGATTCCTAAAGAAGTATACTCATTGCACGTGATTTCCAATTGGTTTTATGGAGGAATTATTTGCTGATTAATTCATTCATATCCTGGAAGATATTATCTGCCGCATACTATAAAGTGTCCCTTGAGAGAAGCTATTCCTGTGGCATTATCCAATTAAGAAATCTGGTACGTGATTTAACTATAATAGGTGGTGGGATTCACAAAGTCTGCATTCTCTTCCTTACACTGAAGGTGTTTCTGATGATTGAAATATTTTATTACGGACATTTCCCGGGGGAGCTATGCGTGTTTCAATACACAACAATTTCTACTGTTTGAAGACTGCACCAATACGGTTTTATTTACTCCAGCGCAGGAAGACTGCCCTTTTTTATTCAATTATAATTCACTGTAATTTTAAGCGCGGTGTTTAGAAGTTTTTCTTCAAACATATAAGATAGACTCTTATTCAGAGTGAAGGTCCGCTTTAAGGGGTCCCACTAAAGACCCGGGCATGGGAGGACAAGGGCGGACAGGGCATCCCAACTCAGGTTCACCACAACCTGCACCGCCTACCCTTTGGTGGGGGATTGCGGCCGCAGCCAAGCTCCTTAACAGAGCACCAGTGATAGGTGTCGCCTACCATCACCCGACCAGCGCAGCCAAAGCTGGGAGGCATAAGACAAAAGGTGGAACAGGTGGAAATAGTCCTACAGGGCCAAGGGCTGCTAAGCCCGGCTCACCTGCGAGAAGAGAAGCCACCATCTGACCTTCGCAGCTGACTGCAAAGAAGGAACTGGGGAATTTGTGGGAGGTCCTGGGTATATAAGGACTGGGAGGGGCCTCTTTTTGCCATCTCTGCAGTCAAGCGCCCTCTGGCAGAGGTAATCCCATCTGTTATGAATTATCTGGAGCAGGGCGTGCTGCATACTTAGAAAAACAGTGCAATCAAATCAAAAGGGATCAAAACACAAATATAATAAAGACATTCACCCCCCCCGCCCCCCGAGATCTACCAGGGAGAGCAAAGGGAGAGCGACGGCCAGCCTTAAGGGAGCCACTGCGGGGAGACAGGGGGCAAGGGGCATAAGATGCGGGAGGGGCATCCCATAAGGCTCACCATGGGCACCACCTACCATTTGGTGGGGGACTGCGGTTGGAGCAGCGCTCCTTAGCACCTGACAGCGGTGCTGCCTACCTTCACCCGAACCAGAGCAGCCTGAGCTGGGAGGCAGTAAAAGGAAACAGGTGGGAATAGTCCTACAGAGCCACAGGCTAATAGCCCCGCTCACCTGCGAGTAGAGAGCCATCTTCTAGTCATCGCAGCCCAGACTGCAGAGAAGATCTGGGGATTTTGTGGGAGGTCCCTGGTATATATGGGGCCAGGAGGAGCCACTTTTCTGTCTCTGCAGTCCAGCACCATCTACTGGAGGTATAATCCAAGTGTAAGGAATATCTTCTGGAACAGGACGTGCTGTATACTTAGAATACATCATATATACAACAAGGAGGCTTCCACACAGCCCCCAACCCCGAGACACAATCTGCACCACTCAGTTTACATGATAATCACTTTTATTAATTCATCTAGACACTACACAGGTTAAAAATACATTAAAAATACAATTCTGTCATTACTCACCTGTAGAATTGATATTATGAGTATACAGTACGTCCTGCTCCAGATAAGATTCATAACACTTGGGTATTACTCCGCCAGATGGCGCTGGACTGCAGAGACATCGAAATTGGCTCCTCCCGGCCCCTCAAATACCAGGGACCTCCCACAAAATTCCCAGCATTGAAAAGCAGTTAACGAGAAGCCGGGAGAATTAAACAAAACCAAACTGGTAACTATAACAATGATAACAATCACCATACAGGGGATACAGGAAAATGCAAAACCAAGGGCGGGTTGGAGGAGGACATACTGTATACTCATAATATCAATTCTACAGGTTAGTATTCACAGAATTGTATTAATTCTTAGTATACAGTACGTCCTGCTCCAGATAAGATTCATAACACATGGGACATCCAATAGCAGTGTCCATAAAGTAGGGTGAGATCCCCAAAGGTAACAGGTCAGACCACTGCCGCCTGCAGAACCTTGCGGCCAAAAGCAGCATCAGCTGAGGCCCTAACATCAACCTTGTAAAACTTTGAAAAGTATGAACAGAAGACCCAGTAGTGGCCTTGCAAACTTGTTCAACAGAAGCCTGGTGCTGAAAAACCCAAGAGGCACCAATAACACGAGTGGAATGAGCAGTAAGGCGGAAAGGAGGATTCTTCCCCTTAGCAGAATAGGTCTGAATCACAGCCAGATGGATCCATTTGCTGATAGTAGACTTGGCGGGTGCCAAACCCTTCCTAGGACCAGAAGGGACCACAAAAAGAGCATCAGTTTTCCTGAAAGGTGCAGTAGCCACCAGATAGTACTTCAGACACCTAACCACATCCAAAGAATGCAAGACCCTCTCCTTAGCGTTACTAGGATTAGGGCACAAGGAAGGCAGAACAATGTCCTGATTCAAATGAAAGGCAGACACTACCTTGGGCAGAAAATCTGGCTTGAAGCGAAACACCACCTTGTCCTGGTGTCTCTCAAAGTAGGGGGGCTGGATGGAAAGCGCCGCCAACTCAGAAACACGCCTGACAGAGGTGATCGCCACCAAAAAGACAACCTTGAGAGTAAGAATGGGCAGGGCAGCCTCCTGCACAGGTTCAAAGATAGCACCCTGCAAGGCAGACAAGACCAAGTTCAAATCCCAAACAGGCAACATAGGTTTACGTAGGGGACGCACATGAGTAACCCCCTGGAAAAAAGTCCTGATCAGAGGGTGCTGAGGGTTCTTCCTCTGGAAGAAAACAGCCAGGGCAGAGACATGACCCTTCAGAGTACTCAGTTGAAGCCCCAGATCCAAACCATGTTGGAGGAACTCCAGGATCCTGGGAATAGAGAACACACAACAGGGAAGAGACCTAGACTCACATCAGTCAATGTAGGCCCACCAAACCCTATAGTAAATAGAAGAAGACTTTTTTCTAGCCTTAATCATGGTATCAACAACAGAGGCAGACAGTCCCTTTTCCATCAAGATGGAGGTTTCAGCAGCCAAGTCGTCAATGCCAGAGTTTGTAAATTGGGATGGCGTAGATGTCCCTGAGTGAGCAGGTCTGGAACCCCGGGCAGAACGTACTGATCTACTGCCAGCTGCACTACGTCTGCGAACCACACTCTTCTTGGCCACCTGGGAGCCACCAGGATAGCTGGCACCCCTTCCTGAGCCATCTTGCGCAGAACCCTGCCAAACAGGAGGAATGGGAGAAAGACATACAGAAGCTGAAAATCTTGCAATGACATTGCTAGAGCATCTGTGGCCAAGGCCAGAGGATCCTGGGACAGGGAGACAAAGGCTGGGAGCTTGTGATTGTGACGGGACGCAAACAGATCCACATCTGGTTGACCCCAACAGTGACAGATATTGAAACACCCTGTCGCAGAGAGACCACTCTCCCAGGCGAGAGGTCCCCCTGCTCAGCGAGTCTACCTGCAGATTCTCCACCCCTGGAATGTACACAGCTGAGATGCAGGGAACATTGTCCTCCACGCAGGACAGGATCAGAGACACTTCGTTGAGGGCCCCCTTGCTCCGGCTCCCTCCCTGATGATTGATGTAGGCAACCGCCGTCTGGTTGTCCGAGCGTACCTGAACAGGCCGGCCCCGAAGGTGTTGGGTCAAGTGGGCCAGAACCAACCTGATCACCCTCAATTCCAGAATGTTGATAGGCGTGTGGGCCTCCTGAGGGCCCCACTGCCCTTGGAACTGTAGGGACATCCAGAAGCCCCTCCAACCCATCAGACTGGCATCAGTGGTGACAGTCTCCCAGCAGGGGGCCAGAAAGGATCTGCCCGCCAGCAGGTTCCTTTAGTCCAGCCACCACGAGAGGGACTGCCTGGCCGGGGGGGGGACAGAACAAGGACCTGGTCCAGGGACGCAGGATCCTTGTCCCATACTGGCAAAAGGTGGAGTTGCAGAGGCCTCATGTGAAACTGGGCATAAGGAACCGTCTCGAAGCACGACACTATCAGGCCCACCAGCTGCATTCCCTGCCTGATGGAGGGATGAGAGCA
The DNA here is from genome assembly GCA_027917425.1 of Gastrophryne carolinensis. Lineage (NCBI taxonomy): Eukaryota > Metazoa > Chordata > Amphibia > Anura > Microhylidae > Gastrophryne > Gastrophryne carolinensis. The sequence goes on from CM051234.1 coordinate 324,885,737, forward strand.
AGATAGAAGGAACTGAACCTGCGCCAGCAGACTGTCCACCTTCTGCTGAGGAAAAAAGATCCTTGCCTGAACTGTATCCAGATTCATGCCCAGAAATGGCGTCACCAAGGGAGACAGGGAGGATATGGGGTGATTGATCACCCAGCCGAATGACTCCAGGGTAGACACTACTCGCTGAGTATCCAGCTCTGCCTGTTGGAGAGACTGAGGCGATGAGAATGTTGTCCAAATAGGGCCGAATGCGAATGCTTCGAGACCTGAGCAGAGCCAGCACCCCCGCCAACACCTTGGTAAATACCCTGGGAGCCTGAGACCGAAGGGCAATGCCACAAATTGGTAGTGCTGATCCCCCAGGGCGCACCTGAGGAATCTTTGATGACCAGGGAAGATGGGAATATGAAGGTAAGCATCCTTGATGTCCACAGAGGTCAGGAAGTCCCCTGGACGCAGGGAGCTGATAGAACACAGAGTTTCCATGCAAAAGCGCCTGCATCTGACAAATTTGTTGAGGATCTTCAAATCCAGCATGTGCCTAACTGACTCATCTCTCTTGGGTACGGTGAAAAGATTGGAATAAAACCCCTTGCCCCTTTCTCGTAAGGGGACCTGACATACGACCCCCAGTTCCAGATGGCTTTGCACTGCCAGAACCAGAGCCTGAGCTGACATGGGGTCCTGAGGCATCCGGGATCTCATGAAACTTGGGGGCGGCCAGGCAGCAAACAATCTTGTAACTACCTCCTGAATCCACCGGTCTGAGACATGATGCCTCCAGACGTGAGCAAAGAGCTGAAGCCGTTCCCCCCCCCACCCGGATGGGTCAGGGCGCCCCTTCATGCCTGAGGGGGCTTGGGAGAAGGCTTAGGTTTGGATCCCCAGGATAGGCCAGGGCGGCCACGTCCTCTGCCTCTACCCCAGAAATCTCCTTGGGCCCCAGTAAAGGAGGCCCCTCTCCCCATTCTGGATCCACGGGGAAGGAAGGGAGCCCTGGCCCCGAAAGGGCCGGGACTCTCTTCTGCGCTGGGGTAACCTACCTCCCTTTGCAAACAGGTCAAGGCGTTCCCCAAATAGGCGTAGACCCTTGAAGGGAAGGCCCATGAGAGCCTTCTTGGCAGCGTTGTCAGCTGCCCACTGGCGCAGCCAAACCAAGCAGCGTTTAGCCATCACCAAGGCAGAGGCTCTGCCACACATCCTAATGGTATCATTCAAGGCAGAGAGGACATAAGCCACAAATATCTCAAACGCGAAAGTGCATTATACTCTTCACTAGAAACATCATCAGGAGCCCCATCCAGGACACATTTAAGCAGCGTTCTAATAGCCACGGCTGTAATGGCAGAGGCACAAACCAGGCGCAGCGCCGTCCCCACACAAGCAAATGCATGGGAAGCCAGCTGATGAATATGCCGGTCCTCACTATCCCTCAAGGTAGTAGAGATGGGATGACCAAAGTTTAACCACATCAGCAGGAAAGGGATACCTCTTATCCCAACTCTTAGGGACCCCGGGAAGCCTGCTAGGACGCTCCCATTCTTTGAGCACGAGCTTATTAAAGTGAGATTGTTCAGGGAACTCGAAACATGGCTTAGCAATATGAAACAATTCCCCCTGCTGCTTAGGAGCTGCGGCCAGGGGAGAGATAGCAAGCACTTAAAAAATCTGAGCCAAAAGCCTATCAGTATCATTCGGGGCCCAGGGATCAGAGCCAGAATCAGCATAACCCCTGCTCATCCAGCTCAGAGGATTCTGAATCAGAGAACAATTCCCCTTCTTCCAGGGGGGTATAACCAGACAGGTCAAAGAACTCTTCAGCCTCCATAGGAAAAAGTGACATCAGGCGCCAAATGCCGCCTCTTAGCAGAGGCCTTACGCCCCATAGTATTTGCAAGGAACTTCTCAACACTGGCCAGTCTAGTAGACATATCAGGTTGGGACTCCCCACTGGTATGCAGCTCACTGGGAGTCAGGTGTAAGAGTGGGATCAGGCCCAGCTGCCGGTAAACCAGGCTGCAGCGCAAGCACCTGCTGGGCACAAGGTACACAGACCCGCACATTGTCAACACCCCACACACAGCCGAGCCTGTCCCGAAGGAACCCCAAGCACATTATCCTGAGATGCCTCCATATGGTGATTATAGCGGCACAATTGGCCGATAGGGATTCACGCTATAAAAGCAACCCGGGATGCCCCAATAACCCGCTAGGGAAGTGGGAGGAAATAGCACACTAGGCCTCAATAAGTTTAATAACTAATAGAGGGAGCAGGGCCGGGAGAAACCAATTGAGTTTGACCCGCCTGTAAGACATAAGCAAAAGGGGCACCGTAAGCGACATGCCTACATAACAGAAAAATGTAAGCAATAGCCCGCAGGGGCACTCACGGACCGCGGTAGGTAGGCGCCAGCCACGCAGCACAAGGAAGCACAATGGCACAAAGGATACCTTGAGGGGCGGGTGGCGGAGACAGTGATGCGGAACGCGCCATCCGCAAGGCCCGCCCCCCCCCCGAATAGCACGAACCCGCACACGTGACAAAAAAACCAATGATGGCGCAGCAGCGCCAGAGGTAATGCCGCCGCGGAACGCCATACAAGCGCGTGCAGCAGCGGCATATTCAAAAAGGCAACCAGTGCCGTACGGGGGAGCGAGGGAGGGCAGCGGCCACCTAACGTAGGGCCCACCGATAGACAGGGGCAGGGGGCAATAGTGCGGGAGGGGCATCCCATAAAGGCTCACCATGTGCCTATGCCGCCTACCCTTTGGTGGGGAATTGTGGGGGCACAGCGCTCCTAAGCGCCTGACAGCGGTGCTGTCTACCATCACCCGAAACAGCGCAGCCAAGGCTGGGAGGTAAATTAAAAACGGAACAGGTGGGAATAGTCCTACAGGGCCGCAGGCTAATAGCCCCGCTCACCTGCGAGAAGAGAGTCATCTTCTTGTCCTTCGCAGTCCAGAATGCAGAGAAAATCTGGGGATTTGCGGGAGGTCCCGGGTATTTGAGGGGCCGGGAGGAGCCAATTCGCGCGGTCTCTGCAGTCCAGCGCCATCTGGCGGAGTAATACCCAAGAGTAAAGAATCTTATCTGGAGCAGGACGTACTGTATACTAAGAATAACCTTTTTTTGTGGGAAGCATGGATGGGTATATGAAGTTGGATGAAGTTGTATTTATGAAGGTAGAACAAATATGTTTGTCGCAACACTGCCAGGCTAGAACGCATTACCCAATAATGGACTGCTCTGAAATACACAGTTATGGATTGGCAAACCTCACTCTATTTGTTGCGACCTTGTTTACACTGGACTATTTTTGGAACAGACTAAATCCCCTTTATCTGCAAAGTAACATATCGTGTTCCTTTTAGCTCCATTTTCTATCAGGTATTTCAGTCTAGCTATAACTACAAGGCAAAATTCAGCAGAGTCTGCTTAAGACAACCAAAAGCTTGTTAAGTAATGACATCCTGCCACCTAGTTTACATTTGCATGATTTTAAATTTTGGATTGAAAAGTATTAAGTTGCTGGAAATATCTGAATATAGGCTGAATTTGTGACACTTCGTAAGCAGGCTACCTAAAAGAATCAAAGTCTATGTTGAAGACTTCTGGCTAAGCTCCCAGTTTTTTTGTTCCCCGCAAATAGACTTGCATACTTCAGGGAGTTCTTGTGATAAGAACACACACACATGCTTTACCACTTATTCAGCGATACAGATCATGGGGCAAGTTCACTCACACTGATATTTTTTTCACTCAACCTCAATCTGATTTCTCAGGAATGGAAAGTGGCAACTGGAAAAAAGAAAGTTGTGGGGCTAAGATTTTGGAGACCTCTTTTTTCCAAAAGACTTAAACCAGACCAACACCCATTTTTTCTTTCACAGGTGTTTGTCCTGCAGACAGCTAATCAAAACAAGCTCGGGGGGGGGGGGGGGGGGGGGGGGGGGGAAGGAATCCAGAATGCTGGAGCCCCCCCCCCACGACCCACCAGAACACCCGTAATCCTCACCTTCACCAAAGCACCGTGAAAGGAGTCCTATGACTGGCAGCCAGCCGGTCATGTAGGCCATGGTTTCATCCTCGGCGCAGATCACCGGAACGACCTGCTCCTGTGATCGCATACCGGCCAATCATGGGACCCGTTCCTGGTTCATAGTGAAGGTAAAGATTTTGATTAACTGTCTGCAGTACCAACACCCGTTAAAAGAAAAACGGGTGCTGATCCGATTTGAAATACCTTTCTTTTCTAACTGTGCCAGGCTGTTTGTCTGGTTTAAGCCTCAAGGGAGTAAATCACACAGATGGTTTAAAGTGAGGCCCTCAGGGCTGCCGTGTCTCACCCACACCACCTTGGATTCCCAAAAAATGAGACAGGTTTGATATAAACCCCAAGAAAAAAATACCATTTTGTGAGTACTCACCTGAAAAATGGATATCGTCAGTGTGCCATACACCCCGCTTCCCCTTTAATTCTTAACGATCGGGTTACTCACCAGCAGGTGACGACGTTGCAGAGAGAGTCTTGTAAACGAGCCCCTCCTGGCCTACATATACCTGGGACCTCCCACTGAATCACCAGTTATTTAAAAAGCAGAAAGACAAGGTACCAGGAAATCCAACGGTAACCTCAAAATAAAGAAAAGCTTCACCATATAAAAGATTCGGGATACCGAAAAGGGCGGGTGAAGCGGGGTGTGTGGCACACTGACAATATCCATTTTTCAGGTGAGTACTCACAAAATGGTATTATTCTCAGTGTGCCACACACCCCGCTTCCCCTTTAATTCTTAACGATCGGGACATCCAAAAGCAGTGTCCACAAGGGATGGGTATCCGAAGGCAAGGTGAAGCATAACTTAAACGACTGCAGTCTGCAGAATTTTGCGGCCAAAAACAGCATCCGCTGAGGCCCGCACATCAACCTTGTAAAACTTCGAAAAAGTATGGACAGAAGACCAAGTAGCGGCCTTACAAACTTGTTCAACAGAAGCTTGGTGCTGAAAAGCCCAAGACGCTCCAACGGCGCAAGTAGAATGAGCAGTGATACGAAAAGGGGGAACTTTCCCCTTAGCAGAATAGGCCCCAATAATGGCCTGACGTATCCATTTGCTAATGGATGATTTGGCTGGCGCCAAACCCTTCTTAGGCCCACAGGGCACAACAAAAAAGGCATCAGTTTTACGAAAAGGAGAAGTAATAATCAAATAGTACTTAACACAGTGTACTACATCCAAACAATGCAAAACCCTCTCCTTGTCATTCTTAGGCTTAGGACACAGGAAGAGAAGAACAATATCCTGATTCAAATGAAAAGCAGAAACAACCTTAGGAAGAAAGTCTGGTTTGAACCAAAAGACCACTTTGTTCTGATGCCTCTCAAAGTAGGGCGCCTGGATAGATAAGGCCGCCAACTCCGAGACACGCCGAACCAAAGTGATGGCTACCAAGAAGACAATCTTCTGAGTCAGGGTAGACAAAGCAATATCTTGCAAAGAGTCCAGCCCAGATTGTAAAAACTCCAGAATCCTGGAGACTGAGAAGACTCTACAAGGAAAAGATCTAATCTCGCACCAAGCGATATAGGCTTTCCAAGTCCTATAGTAGATGATAGAAGAAGACCTCTTCCGGGCACCGATCAGAGTCTTAATGACTGAGTCAGAAAGACCCTCCTCCAAGATGGAGGTTTCAGCAGCCAGGCCGTCAAACCCAGCGCTGGTAATCTGGGGTAACACAACAGACCCTGAGTGAGCAGATCGGGCCGAAGAGGCAGAACGAACTGGTCCACTGCCAGCCGAACGATGTCTGCGAACCACACTCACCTTGGCCACCTTGGGGCCACGAGAACGGCGGACACCCTTTCCAGAGCCAACTTCCGAACCACCCTGCCCAGCATGGGTATCGGAGGAAACAGGTATAGAAATCCCAGATCCCCCCAGCTCAGGGACATGGCGTCCACTGCCAGAGCATCCCGGGAGAGCATCCTGTGATTGTGATGAGAGGCAAGCAGGTCCACCTCCGGTGTCCCCCATCGGAGACACAGTGAGCGAAAAACCTGAGGATGGAGAGCCCATTCTCCCAGACGGGGAGAGCCCCTGCTCAACCGGTCCGCTTCCTGGTTCTCCACTCCTGGAATGAATACCGCCGAGAGACAAGGAACATGGGCCTCTGCCCAGGTCAGGATCAGGGACACCTCTCTGAGAGCACTCAGACTGCGAGTCCCTCCCTGATGATTGATGTAAGCAACCGCTGTTCGATTGTCTGAACGCACCTGGACCGGAAGGCCCAGAACGTGATGAGTCAGGAGAGCAAGCAGCCGACGGATGGCTCTCAGTTCCAGAACATTGATGGGTAAGTGGGCCTCTTGAGGTCCCCATTGCCCCTGGAACTGAAGCTCCTTCCAGAATCCGCCCCATCCCGAAAGACTGGCGTCCGTGGTGACAATTTCCCAAAGAGGGGTCAGGAAGGACCTGCCCCTCACGAGATTGGCCGAGACCAACCACCACTGGAGGGACTGCCGGACCCGGGAGGACAACTGGAAGGGCTGATCCAGCGACCGAGGCTGCCGGTCCCAGGACGCCAACAGATAAAGCTGAAGCGTCCTCGTGTGAAATTGAGCAAAAGGAACTGCCTCGAAAGAGGCGACCATCAACCCTACCAGCCTCATCCCCAGACGGATGGACGGCCGAGGATTGGAAAGTAGGACCCGAGCCAACTCCTGAATCAGATGAATTTTGGACTGGGGGAGAAACACACTGTGTTGAAGAGAGTCCAACTGCATCCCCAGAAAGGACACTACCCTGGCCGGAGCGAGGGAGGACTTGGGGAAGTTGATCACCCAACCAAAGCTTTCCAGTGTGGAGACCACCATCCTGGTGTCTGTCTCCGATTGATTGACGGAGCCATGATAAGAAGGTCATCCAAATAAGGTACGACACGAATGCCCCGAGATCTGAAAATGGCCATCACCCCTGCCAGCACCTTGGTGAATACTCTTGGAGCCGAGGTAAGGCCAAACGGAAGTGCCACGAATTGAAAATGCTGATCTTCCCTCACGAATCGAAGAAAACGTTGATGAGCGAGTCAGATGGGAACATGAAGATAAGCACCCTTGATGTCTATGGACGTCATGAAGTCCCCCTGCCGAAGGGAACCGACGGCCATACGCAAAGTTTCCATGCAAAACTTCCGAAAACGGATGAACTTGTTGAGTAATTTCAGGTCCAGGACGGGACGAACTGACCCATCTTTCTTGGGGACTGCGAAAAGATTGGAGTAGAAACCGAGGCCCATCTCTAAACGCGGCACCGGCCGGATGACCGCCATCTGTAACAGATTCTTTACAGACGCCAGGAGCCCCTGTGCGGCCAAAGGATCGATGGGCACCCGAGACCGAAAGAACCGTGAAGGAGGGCGAGACTGGAATTCCAGTTTGTAACCGGACGACACTACCTCCCGGATCCATCTGTCCGGAATCTCCTGGTCCCAAACCTGGAAGAAGTGTCGTAATCGTTCCCCCACCCGCACGGGTGAGGGCAGCCCCTCATTGCTGAGCGGGCTTACCGGCAGGCTTGGGCTTGGCTCCCCAAGACTGTGCGGGATGGCCACGGCCCTTCCCCAGAGTCCAACCTGCACCTCTGGTAGCAGGAAAGGAAGCCCCCCTACCCGCTCTGAATCCCCGAAAGGAAGGCCTACCAGAACTTGCCCCTCGAAAGGGACGACGAGGCCTCTTACGTTGCGGCATTTTGCCACCTTTTGCAACTGAATCAATTTTATCACCAAACAGCCGCAATCCCAAAAAGGGGAGAGCTGTGAGCACCTTTTTAGAAGCTGCGTCCGCTGACCACTGGCGCAGCCATACTGCCCGACGAATAGCCACCAGCATTGCAGCTGTCTTGCTACTCATAGCCAGCGCATCGTCCTGAGCGGACAGAACATAGGAAACAAAAGACTCACACTGCCTGAGAGCAATAAGCTCCTTGCAAGTGGGATCAAGATCCACACACAGACCCTGAATTACAGATCTAACCGCCAAAAGAAGAAGCGCCGAAGCACACACCGGGCGCATCGTTGACCCAGCATAACTGAAACCATGGCGAGCGTACTGGTCAATCCGACGATCCTCACCATCCTTAAGGGCAGTAGTCTCAGCAGACTGCACCATAGCCATGCTGGAGAGCCCTAATACAGGGGTATCGACGTCAGGAGGAACCGACCAAAGCTTCACCAATTCTGGTGGAAAAGGATAACGTTTCTCCCAACTGGAAGGAATTCCAGTTAACCGCGTGGGATGTTCCCATTCTTTGAGCACAACTCTCTCAAAGTGGTGTTGTCTGGGAAAAACCAAAGGCGGCTGAGGTACATTTAACAACTGACCCTTAGACAGGGTGACAGCCTCAGGTGGATCTAAATTCAAAATTTCAAACATTTGAGCCAGAATAGAGGGGGTGTCACGAAAACCCCCCGCAGACAAATCGCCAATAGCATCAACCTCAAGCTGATCTGCAGGCTCATCTGACTCCACCAGAAATTCTCCCTCCTCGTCCAGGGAGCAATCGGACCAACCCACAGGCTCACATACTTCATCCTGTGAAGCCGGAGGTACAGGAGTCAGGTGCTTCCGTTTCGCAGTGGCCTTTAACCCTGCTTTAACGGAAACTATCTTCTCGAGGTTGGCCAACCGTGCCGCCACCTCGGATTGCGAATCCCCAATCTTGACAATGTCACGCGGGGTCCGGAACAGGGAGGGAGGGGTAGGGGATGATGGAAGTTGCGAAGAGCCAGCAGCCGGAGCAACGGACTGACGCGCAATACTCTGCCTTGCACAAGGAATGCATACACCTGGGAGCGGAGTCCCATAGCCTCCACACACCCTAGATGGCCCAGAAGAACCATTTCCGGTATTAAAGTAAACCTCCATATGGTGATTTATGATATTCGCAAAATTCTGGGTTTAATGCATAAGCCACCCGGGATGCCCCTTTATGTTAATGTCCCGGGAGGGAGGATTTAATAAGATCCCTATATATATATATATATATATATATATATATATATATATATATATATATATATAAAAATATATATATATTATCTATATATATATATCCCAATTTGGAGGAAAAGAGACTAGCCAGGCAAAATAGAACCGGGAGGCCACTGTATTGAGGGAATCCCAGGATCTGTGGGAAAGAGACAAACCAACAGTAAGACCCCCAGAATGGCAACATGCAATATAACACACAACACACAGCACCAGAGTGCTTGAAGAGGCAAGGAAAAACTGGCCTCTGATTTACCTGTTTTTTACTATTTTAATATGAAAAGTGCAGCCCGCCGAACGGCGGCGAAAGCAATCAGAGGGCAAAACAAGCCCTCAGAAAAGGGGGGAGGGGAACGGAAACACTAGGCAGCCTGAGCTGCCCCAGAAAAAACCCCACGGCCCGCACAGAAAGAGACAAGGGGAAGGGGGGAGGGGGGAAGGGGAGCTGAAACAGGGGCGCAAACAGAAAGCCAGCAACCAAACAGCCCGCCCCAGTCCCCCTAAAGCTGACCCAAAGCTCTGGCCCTACAGGCCAGCAGCAGCAACATACAGTGAAACAAACACACATAACACAGCCCTCTACCCCCCCCCATAGTGAAGGGAGAAGGGACCGCAACAGGAGAGTAAGGGGCCCCTCGCGACAGGGGCATCCCACCTCCGGATCACCATGCCGGATAGCCGCATTGCCCCCAAAACAGGGGGTCGAGCGGAGGAGATAAGCTCCTAGGCACCTATAGTGCCGTCTACCAATTGCCCAGTGAGCAGCCTAGGCTGGGAGGCTTCCATTCCACCACAAAGATACAAACAATCAAAACCGGGCAGAAATAGACCAAAAGGGGGTGCCGGGGTAAGACCCCGGCTACCTGCAAAAAGGAGACTTCAATCTTCTGTCTTGTCGTCATGCAGAGAGAAAAACACTGGTGATAAATGGGAGGTACCAGGTATATATAGGCCGGAAGGGGGCTCTCCTCTCTGCAACAGCGTCACCTGGCGGTGAGTAACCCAATCGTGAAGAATTAAAGGTGAAGCGGGGTGTGTGGCACACCAAGAATATGGTGATAAATGACCTCTCAACAGAGGGTGACAAAACTTCCAAGTAGGTGGGCAAGTAAGAGTAGGTAAGTAAAAAGGTTAAAAGTAGCTATGCACGTTGGGTATTGTTCTGTTCGGGGGACCTTGAGCTTTCAGATTTATCCTTGTTTTTTCTTATTTTATTGATATTTTAGGATGTTTTTATTCTGCTTTTTAATACATTTTTTTTGCAACCTAAAAATTCTTCCAGAGATTACGTCCAGAAAGATAAAGCCACTACAATAAGCTGTGTACACATAGAAAGCTTAACGTGTGTTTGGCAACTCTTCCCTTGACAGTACCTATGCATGCTGGGTTTTCTTCTGTTCAGGGGATGTTTCAGATTTAACTTTTTCCTAAAAAAAAAAAAAAAGTGGCTTTGATCCTTAATTTTTTTTTTTTTTTTTTTTTTAGGGAAACTTTGTGCAACCAAAGAATTCATTGAGGGATTACTTCCAGAAAACTGCGCCCACATCAGCTGGAGGTGTGTACTTACAGAGAATATGTAGTTTGTGGGGGGTATTTTAAATGTAAAGGGTTGTTTATCTTGAAAAACTGCAAGGTGCGCATAGCACATAGCAACAGAATCTCCAGGTAGGCTGGCACTTAAAGGGTTTAAGATGCACCCTCCCACCCCCAAAAGTGGGGGGGGGCAGTCAGTGCGCTTAATCGAGTGAACGTACAAACTTATAAAGAAGCAAACTTACATGAGCCTCATTCTGCTGCCATTCGGAGGCGAGCCCATGGAGGAGCGGCATGTGGGCAGGCAGGGGGAGGGCAGGGTAATCAAACCCTGCCAGCTGTCTCCGCTCAGACTGCCATCACTGCTGCTGCTTCACGATGCCAAATAAAGAAAAAAAGTTAAACTCGCATAAACCTTGCTCCCGCACTGATGGAGGAGCAGCGGGCGGGTGGGCAAGAAGGCAGGGGGAGGGCAGGGTAAAGGAACCCTGCCCGCTGTCCCTGCTCTGACTGCCGCTGCACATTCAGAGTAGCTTCAACAGGGAAGAATTCAATGAAGCAGTAGAGATCAAAGCAAATACTAACTAGAATGTGAGACAACACCCTTTTCAAATTACAAAGTATTTACCCATACAATGAATTAGAATTGCTTTACGGTGCACTTAGGAAGCCAATAAAAGAGCAGGGGTATGGGTCAACACGTATTAACCCTTTCAGTGCCAAACACGTAGATTCTACGTGCTTGCTTCCACTCCACTTAAGTGCCAAGCACGTAGAATCTACGTGCTTGACTTTCCCCCCTGCTACAGTAAAAGTAAAATAAAAAAAAAAACACTCACCTGACCCCTTGTTCGATCCGGCCGGGTCTCCTCGATCCCCCAGCCAGGCTCCCCCCGGGTGCAGGGGAGGGCCCAGAATACCCCCCCCCCCCCCCTTCAGCAGCTGCCGAAATACATGTAAAAAAAAAAAAATATATATATATATATAAAAATGACATTTACTTACCTCAGTGTCCGATAGCTCCCGCCAGGTCTCCTCTTCACCAGGGGGGCCTCCGATCGCCCCCCGGCTCTCCAGCTTCAGGAGAGGGCCTGAAAAGCCCTCTCCCTGTCCTCCTCGATGGGCGCCGCCATCTTGCCCCTAAGCCCCGCCCCGTTGGGGGTGGGGCTTATGACATCACTCCCGGGTGTCGTCCGGGCTGTCATTTCTCACACTTGTCATCGCTGGCCACAGGAGGAGGAAGGCAGGTGATTATCTGATCGCCTGCCTCCCTCCTCCAGAAAGCTATGGCCACATCAACAAGCTTGGTACACCTAGAAAGCTTGAGGTGTGTACTTCCAGAGAATATATAGTTTGATGGGGGTATTTCAAATGTAAAGGGTTGTTTTTCTGGAAAAACTGCAAGGTGCGCATAGCGCATTGCATAGTTGTATTTTATCTGAAAATCCCCTAAAGCGCTGTTTCAGTTTGGGGGAGTCTCCTGGGCAGGAAAGGGTGTCTACCTATACATATGTGGTACCGCTGTAACGGGGAGAAATTGGGATTTCACACGCAATAAGATTTTATTGACAAACTTACATTTTTTGTTACAAAAAAAACACAAATTGTAAAAAATAGATTTTTTTTTAATTTTTTTTCACATATTTCACCCAAAAATATTGAGAATACACCTAAAAAATGACAAACAAGACATTTCATGTTAAAGCCCAGACTATGCTGAAAAAAACAATATATAATTTTCCTGGGAAATCCCTGGAAATCCCTTCAAAAATCACATTTGAACATGGGGAGCGCAAAATAGTGCAAAATGGTCTGGCAACAAGGGTGACAAAAACTTCAGGTAGGCTGGCAGCGAAAGGGTTAAAATTAGTCATGTTGTTGGCGACTTCCATAGGCAGAGATTTATGCCCCGTTTACATGGAGCAATTATCAAGCGAGAAATAGCAAAAGTGGCCACCATGCGTTCAAACGATGAATAAGAATAGGTTCAAAGGTCGCCTGACGTATCGTTTAGACTGACCAAACCTATCCCATTCAACGCTTGATCATTGGAATATGGAAAACAGAAGTCTCCCTTGTGGGCATGAGAACGAGCGACACAAGTGATTGCATTAGCAACCTTTCTAGCAACCGATTAACCAACAAATCTTTGGCATCTGAACGCAGTCATTCAGTTGCAGAAAATTTGTATAGACGTTTGCTGTGCTGTCAAAATAATCTGATGAGTCATAAGTGTTGCCGACAGCATAGTGTTGTCTGCCGGCACTTTACATTTTGAATGAATTTTGCATCTCTATTGACCAAACAGTAAGCAAGCCTAAATCCTACCAATGGGGTCATTAATTAGTACTTCATAGCTTAAAAGAGGACCACCACCTGGGAATTTCACTCTCCTGGGTGTAGTTCCACTCTGGCAGGGCATCCCAAATTGGTATGCCCGGTGGTTGTGAACCCCGAATTCTGCCTAGGAATCACGCTTCTTCCTGGTTTCCACGTGGAGGGTTCAGCCAACCAGTGTGCTTGGTTTCAATTTGCTCCATTCGGCTTCATGCCTCATGTGGCAGCCACTGATCGCCCCCCAGGCTCATCCATGGTGTGGAGAGGGCAAAACAGGCCCTCTCCAGCACTTCCGCATCGAATCCTCTACTTGGCAAAAAGCCCCTCCCGTTATCACTCTCCGTGCAACTTTTCATCCTTACCGAGCCTCTATTTACTTTTACAGGTCAGTTTTATTACACCCTCTTACTTTCCCCACAGCAGGTCAACGGCCTTTCAGGGGTACTTTCAAAACCTGTCACCAAAGACATCTTTGATGCAAGATTTATAAATGTTCCTCCCATGCCCCCTTACTATCTAACATTTATTTGGCTTTTTATTACTGGCCCATTTTATTGCAATACAGCTTTATAAAAAAATACAATTCTGTGAATACTCACCTGTAGAATTGGTATTATGAGTATGCAGCACGTCCTGCTCCAGAGATAATTCCTTACGTTTGGGTTATACATCCACAAGATGGCGCTGGACTGCAGAGACAGCAAAAAAGTGGCTCCTCCCGGTCCAGGGACCTCCCACAAAATCCCCAGTATTGACAAGCAGTTAGCAAGAGGCCGGGAGAATAACAGCCATAATCAAACAAATTTAACCATGATAACAACCACCATACAGGGGCACTAAGAATAATGATAACAAGGGCGGGGTGGAGCAGGACGTGCTGTATACGTATAATACCAATTCTACAGGTGAGTAATCACAGAATTGTATTATTCTAAGTATACAGCACGTCCTGATCCAGAGATAATTCCTTACGTTTGGGACATCCAATAGCAATGTCCATAAGGTAGGACGGGACCCCCCAAAGGCAACATGCAGATCAAACCACTGCCGCCTGCAAAACTTTGCGGCCAAAAGCAGCATCAGCTGAGGCCCTAACATCAACCTTGTAAAACTTAAAAAGTATGAACAGAAGACCAAGTAGCGGGCTTGCAAACTTGTTCAACAGAAGCCTGATGCTGAAAACACCAATAACACGAGTGGAATGAGCAGTAAGGCGGAAGGGAGGCTCCTTCCCCTTAGCAGAATAGGCCTGTACCACAGTCTGACGGATCCACTTGCTGATGGTAGACTTAGCTGGAGCCGGACCCGTCTTAGGACCAGAAGGGACCACAAAAAGAGCATCAGTCTTCCTGAAGGGCTCAGTAGCCACCAAATAGAACTTCAGGTTCCTAACCACATCCAAGGAATGTAGAGCCCTCTTCTTAGGGTTACTAGGATTAGGGCACAGAGAAGGCAGAACAATGTCCTGATTGAGATGAAAAGCAGACACAACTTTAGGCAGAAAATCTGGTTTAAAGTGAAACACCACCTTGTCCTGGTGTCTCTCAAAGTAAGGGGGGCTTAATGGAAAGCGCCCCCAACTCAGCCACCAAAAAGACTACCTTAAGCGTAAGAATGGACAAAGCAATCTCATGCACAGGCTCAAACGGAGGCCCCTGCAAGGCAGATAGAGCAAGTTCAAGTCCCAGACTGGTAACACAGGCTTACGTGGGGGGCACACATGGGTAACCCCATGGAAAAATGTCTTGACCAGATGATGCTGAGCAAAAGACCTCTGAAAGAAAACAGCCAAGGCAGACACATGACCTTTCAAAATGCTGAGTTGACGTCCCAGATCCAAACCATGTTGGAGAAATTCCAGAACCCTAGGAATAGAAAACACATGGCAGGGAAGAGACTTAGCCTCACACCAGTCAATGTAGGTAAGCCAAACCCTATAGTAGATGGAAGAAGACGACTTTTTTCTAGCCCTGATCATGGTGTTAACAACAGAGGCAGGCAGCCCCTTTTCCATTAAGATGGAGGTTTCAGCAGCCAGGCCGTCAAAGCCAGCATTTGTAAATTGGGGTAGTGTAGCTGCCCGAGTGAGCAGGTCTGGAACCCTGGGCAGGTCGTACTGATCTACCGCAAGCTGTACTATGCCTGCGAACCACACTCTTCTTGGCCAACGAGGGGCCACCAGTATTGCTGGCACCCCTTCCTGAGCTATCTTTCGCAGAACCCTGCCCAACAGAGGAAATGGGGGAAAGACATACAGAAGCTGAAAACCCTGCCAGGGCATTGTCAGAGCATCCATGGCTAAGACCAGAGGGTCCTGTGACAGAGAGAGAAAATCTGGAAGCTTGTGATTGTGACGGGACGCAAACAGATCCACATCTGGCTGACCCCCAACGGTGACACAGACAGTGAAAAACCTTGACACTGAGGGACCATTCACCCAGGCGAGAAGTCCCCCTGCTCAGAGAGTCTGCCTCCAGATTCTCCACCCCCGGAATGTACAGAGCCGAGATGCAGGGAACATTGTCCTCTGCCCAGGACAAGATCAGAGACACTTCCTTGAGGGCCCCCTTGCTCCGGCTCCCTCCCTGATGATTGATGTAGGCAACCGCCGTCTGGTTGTCCGAGCGTACCTGAACAGCCCGACCCCGAAGGTGCGGGGTCAAGCGGGCTAGAACCAACCTGATTGCCCTCAGTTCCAGAACGTTGATAGGGGTGTGGGCCTCCTGAGGGCCCCACTGCCCCTGGAAAGATAGGGATCTCCAGAAGCCCCCCAACCTGTCAGACTGTCATCCGTGGTGACTGTCTCCCAGCAAGGGGCCAGAAAGGATCTGCCCACCAACAGGTTCCTTGAGTCCAGCCACCACAAGAGGGACCGCCTGGCTAGGGGGGACAGAACCAACGCCTGATCCAGGGACACAGGATCCCTGTCCCATACAGACAAGAGGTGGAGTTGACGAGGCCTCATGTGAAACTGAGCATAAGGAACCGCCTCGAAGCAAGACACCATCAGACCCACCAGCTGCATTCCCTGCCTGATGGAAGGTTGAGGGCAGGACAGAAGGAGCTGAGCTAGCGCTTGCAGATTGTCCACCTTCTGCTGAGGAAGAAAAATCCTGGCCCAAGCTGTATCCAGATTCATGCCCAGAAAAGGCCTCACCAAAGAAGGAGACAGGGAAGATTTGGAGTGGTTTATCACCCAGCCGAATGACTCCAGTGTGGTCACCACCCGCTGAGTATCCAGCTCTGCCTGTTGGCAGAACGGAGAAGTGATAAGAATGTCGTCCAGATAGGGAAGAATGCAAACGCCCTGATCTCTCAGCAGAGCCATAACGCCCGCCAGCACCTTGGTGAATACCCTGGGAGCCGAAGTAAGACCGAAGGGCAATGCCACGACCTGGTAATGCTGATCCTCCAGGGTGAACCTGAGGAATCTCTGATGGCCTGTAAAGACTGGAACATGGAGGTAAGCATCCTTGATGTCCACAGAGGTCATGAAGTCCCCTAGGTGTAGTGAGCTTACAGCTGAGCGCAGTCTCCATGTGAAAACGCCTGGATCTGACAAACTTTTTGAGAAGCTTTAAGTCCAGGATGGGTCTGACAGACCCATCTCTTTTGGGAACAGTGAAAAGGTTGGAATAATAGCCCTTGCCCCTTTCCCTTAAGGGCACCCGGCAGATGACCACCAGCTCCAGTAGATTCTGCACAGCAAGCAACAGGCCCTGAGCTGACAGGGGGTCTTGAGGCATCCGGGATCTGATAAATCTTGGGGGTGGCCAGGCTGCCAACACTATCTTGTAACCGGAGGACACTACCTCCTGAATCCACCGGTCTGAGACATGACGCCTCCAGACGTGAGCTAAGAGCCGAAGCCGTCCCCCCACCCGGATGGGTGAGGGCGCCCCTTCATGCCTGAGGGGGCTTAGGGGAAGACAGACTTGGGACCCCAGGAGGGACCAGTGCGGCCACGTCCTCTGCCCCGTCCCAGAAATCACCCCGGACCCCTGCAAATGAAGCTCCCCTTCCCATTCTGGACCCGCGGTAGGAGGGAAGAAAGGAGCCTGAACCCCGAAAGGGCCGAGTCTCCTGCGCTGGGGTAACCTGCCTCCCTTAGCAAACAGGTCCAGGCGATCCCCAAATAGACGCAGTCCTTTAAAGGGGAACCCAGGGAGGGCCTTCTTGGCAGCGCAGTCAGCTGCCCACTGGAGCGGCGTACAGCCACCGCCAAGGCAGAAGCCCTGCCACACATTCTAATGGTATCATCCAAGGCAGAGAGGACATATGCAACAAATTCCTCACAACACAGAAGGGCTCTATACTCCTCACTAGCCGCATCAGCAGAAGCCCCATCTAAAATACTCCTGAGCAGAGTCCTAATAGCCAAAGCTGTAATGGCAGAGGCACACCGGACGCAGCACGGACCCCACACAGGCAAAGGCATGGGAAGCCAGCTGATCAATGCGCCGGTCCTCACCATCCCTCAGTGTAGTAGAGTCAGGAGAATGCATGACAGAAATGTTGGACAACCCCAGAATTGGTGCATCCACTTCACTTCACTCTTTGAGCACAAGATTATTAAAGCGAGTTTGCTCAGGAAACTCCAAACGTGGCTTAGCAGTGTGAAACAACTCCCCCTGCTGCCGAGGAGCCACGGCAGGAGGAGAAAATAAAATTGTGATTACTCACCTGTAGAATTGGTATTATGAATATACAGCACGTCCTGCTACAGATAGAATACTTACACTCGGGTACTACTAGGATTAGGAGAAGTCCAGCAGTATAGAGTCACCTGAAGGCTCATTGTTTTAACAAAGCCAGTAGGTAAGATGGACCCTATAAGGGACCGTACCTAGGAACCACAGGGGGGTTTGGAAGAATCCCCCCCCCCCCCCGCCAACCTGCGAGACTTGGTACCGAAGGTAACCATTCACAGGAAGAGGCAAGCAAAGAAGGGGGTGCCCCCTGACAGGGTCCTTGAATATAACCAGCTCAAGAGGAACCACCGTAACATGGGGGAATTAGCACAGACCTAGCTCCAGGGGTGCTGGAACCCCATGTAGGATCAATAACCTACTGTGCCAAAGAGCCCAAGGGCTCGGTATATAAGGGAAATAATCTGAAACGCCACCAACGGGCCAACCTGCTGCAATCCTGCCTGGTGAAAGTAATGTGTCAGCAAAGAGGGACAGAGCCCCTGTGACCAGGAGTCCACTTATTGACAAGGAAGTAGGCTCAAGCCTGAACCGAATCCAAGGAATGGGGATAGCGAATAAAGGACCCTGAGGGATTGAGGTGACTGAGCACCCATCCAAATAACTCCCAGAGGACACCGCCGGCCGACTAACCCACTCGGTCGGACGTAGAGATTGGGGAGTAAGGAAAGACGACCCGGTAGGTCCTAGTGCGGACGCCCCATAGGCATGTCCGAGACATAACCCCCATCCGCGCCATGGCGAGTAGCCTGGGAGCGGAAGAGAGGCCAAAAACAAGGCCCCAATCTGCAGGGTTGGTCCTGCAACACTGACTAGTAAAGGTCTTGGTGTCCAGAAGACAGAGGGGGAACTAAAAGGGTCTAGAACTCCACAGGAGGCCAGAAGCCTCCCTTGCACAGGGCGCTTGTGTCCCAAGACAGAGATATCATACAGGGACTACCTGTGAGTGTAAAATTGCCAAGCCTACCATAGGCCAGCATTGCCCAGACTGTCTCATCATTTTGAGGGAAAGAGAAAGGTTAACATAGAGGCCATCGCCCCATTCTGTTAAGGGCAACCTGCAAGTAAGCCCAGACCCTGCAGGCCGAGTACGGCCTGCACCAACTCCTGAGGGGAAAACAGGGGCTAGAAGCACCCTGACAACCTCTGAGAGGGACCGCCCAGCAAATTCTATCCTGTGTCCAGGGGAACTACCTCCTGGAACCACCAGAAGGAGAAGATACGCTCCCAGATAGGAGCCCGGTGCTGTGGCAGTCCCCTCGCCCAGAAGGGCGAGGGCGTCCCTTCATGCTTGGGAGGTTTTGGCAGATTTGGACTTAGCCCTGCCAGAGGGCCCAGGGCGTTGCCTGCCCACCCCGTGGTGGAAATCCACTCCGAAACGTTGGAAGCACACCTCAGGTTCGTGTTTGACACTAACGTAGGGAGGGGTGTCCCTGCCCCGAGGAGGCCGAGACGGCCTTCTGCGTAGGGGTGCCTTACCCTTTTTTCCAAAAAGGTCCAAACGGGCCCCAAATAGATGGCATCCTCTGAAAGGAAGGCCAGTGAGAGCCTTTTTCGTATCATCGTCAGCACCCCACTGTCGCAGCCAGACCAGGCGGCGAATAGCTACTACAAGGGCAGAGGTTCTAGCACACATCTTAATGGTGTCATCCAGCGCTGAGAGGATAAACCTCCCAAACACATCACAATCTGAGAGCGCACTAAATACCTCCCAGGGGAGGTCCTCAGGTCGATGATCAAGTAGTCCTAGCGGCCACCGCAGTGATGGCCGCGGCACAGACCGGGCGCAGAGCCGTCCCTGCACACGAAAAGGCGTGGGAAGCCAGTCTGTCAATGCGCCGGTCCTCAGCATCCCGAAGGGTAAGGTAATAAGGAGCAGTCATGAAGGAGGGGTTAGTAACCCCTATAATCGGTGCATCTACCACAGGAGCTGCTGACCAAAAGTTAACCACATCAGGAGGGAAAGGGTACATCCCATCCCAGACCCCTGGGATCCCTTTAAGTTTACAAGGCGATTCCCATTCTTGGGATATAAGATTCTGTGGAATGATGTGTGGAAACTCTCTTAGGCTTGGGAGCCTCTCCAGGAGGGGAGATTGACAAAACCTCAAAGATCTTAATAAGTAGTTAATCTGTGTCACACAGGCCCCAAGAACCGGGCCCAGAATCATCACGGCTCCAGGGCATCTCATCCGAGGAGCCCCGAATCAGAGAATAGCTCACCTTCATCAGAAGGATCAAGGTCCTGCATAGCAGCAGATTCCTCAGTATCATTAGGAACCGGAGAACCAGGAGGCGTCAGGGACCGCTTCTTTCCAGGGCCCAAGCGCTCCGCCAAACTAGACAGCACCTGCTCAGCCGTAGGCAGCCTGCGCGGCACGACTTGCTGGTCATCCCCGCTCGAGTGAGACTCATCAGGGGTGAGATTTAGGTCCGGGGAGACAGGTGTATTGAAGGGAGGTGCAGCCACCGGCAAACCTGATTGCAGGGTCAGTGCCTGCTCAGCACACGGTCCGCAGACCCGTGCTCTGTCAGCATCAGCATGGGGCGGACCACACACTGTACACAGCCGGTCATGTCCCCGAGGGACCCCGGGTACATAATTCTGAGATGCCTCCATATGGTGATTATCTGAGCAGTATGCCCGCAGGGATTTACGCAATAGGCAACGCTGGATGCCCCAAGACCTGCTAGGAATGTGGGAGAATTTGTTATGTGGACCCGCTATAATATATGTCAGGTCGGGAGAAGCCACCGAAATCCTGGCGTCTGAAAGACATAATGGGATAAGAGGGGGGTGTCAGTGCCATGCGCAGCCGAATAAAAAATCATAGGAACAAAAAACCGCCTGGAGGTGCTGCCTACCTTCACTCGACCAGCGCAGCCCAGGCTGGGCGACCCATCTTTATCGAAGAGGACGGGTGGAAATAGTCCCGCAGGGACGCAGGCTGTAATAGCCCAGCTCACCTGCGAGAGAGTTGATACTTCATGTCTTCGCAGTCAGCACTGCAGAGAAATCTGGGGATTTGTGGGAGGTCCCTGGGTATATGAAGGGCCGGGAGGAGCGTGTTTTTGCATGTCTGCAGTGAACAGCGCCCTCTGGCGGAGGATTACCCACGTGTAAGTATTATATTGGAGCAGGACGTACTGTATGCTTAGAATACAGCATCCGCTGAGGCCCGAACGTAAACCTTTTAAGACGTGGAAAAGGTATAAACAGAAGACCACGTAGCAGCCTTACAAACTTGTTCAACAGAAGCCTGGTGCTGGAAGGCCCAGGAAGCCCCAACAGCACGGGTAGAATGAGCAGTAACATGGAAAGGAGGATCCTTTCCGTGGGTTTTCGGGGAGGGCGCACATGAGCGACCCCCTGGAAGAAAGTCTTGACCAGAGGATGTAGAGTGAAGGACCTCTGGAAGAAAACAGCCAAGGCGGACATGTGACCCTGAGCTGAAAACCCAAATCCAAACCATGTTGAAGGAACTCCAGGATCCTAGGAATGGAGAACACACAACAGGGAAAGGCCCTAGACTCATACCAGTCAATGTTGGTCCGCCAGGTCCTATAGTAGATAGTAGAGGAAGATTTCTTCCTAGCCCTGACAAGAGTACGAACAACCGAATTAGACAGTCCTTCCTCTTTCAGGATGGAGGTTTCAGCAGCCAGGCCGTCAAAGCCAGCGTTTGTAAATTGGGATAACAGAGCCGTCCTTGAGTGAGAAGGTCCGGAACCAAGGGTAGAGTGTACTGATCCACTGCCAGCAGCGCGACGTCTGCGAACCACACCTGTCTTGGCCACCTGGGAGCCACCAGAATGGCTGGCACCCTCTCCTGCACCAACTTGCACAGAACCCTGCTCAGAAGAGGAAACGGAGGAAAAAGAGGAAAAAAGGTACAGGAGACAGAGTCCCTGCCAGGGTAGCGACAGAGCATCCACCGCCAGAGGATCCTGGGACAGAGAGACAAATGCTGGCAGCTTGTGATTGTGGCGAGAAGCAAACAGATCCACGTCCGGCATCCCCCCCAACGGTGACAAAGGGATAGGAAGACCTCGCTGTTGAGGGACCATTCCCCCCAGCGAGAGCCCCCCCCTGCTCAGGGAATCCGCCTCCAGATTCTCCGGTCCCGGAATATAAACTGCTGAGACGCATGGGACATTGTCCTCGGCCCAGGACAGAATCAACGACACCTCCTTGAGGGCACTCCCTGATGATTGATATAGGCGACCGTCGTCTGGTTGTCGGAGCGAACTTGTACCGGCATACCCTGAAGATGAGGAGTCAACTGTGCCAGCACCAACCGAACTGCCCTCAGCTCCAGGACGTTGATAGGAGCATGAGCCTCCTGAGGGCCCCAGAGCCCCTGGAATTGGAGGGCTCTCCAGCAGCCCCCCCAACCTGACAGACTGGCATCCGTAGTGACCGTCTCCCAACACGGAGTCAGAAAAGATCTGCCCCCCCTAGAAGATTCCTCGAGTCCAGCCACCACAGGAGGGACCGCCGGACCAGAGGAGAGAGAACAAAAGCCTGATCCAGAGACAGGGGACTCTTGTCCCAGACTGAAAAGAGATGGAACTGAAGGGGTCTCATGTGAAATTGAGCGTAAGGGACTGCCTCGAAGAAGGCCACCATCTGTCCCACCAATTGCATCCCTTGCCTGATGGAAGGACGAGGGCTGGACAGCATGAAATGAACCAGAGCTTGAAGAGAATCCACCTTCTGCTGAGGAAGAAAATTCCTGGCCTGAATGGTATCCAGATTCATGCCCAGGAAGGGGGTCACCCGGGACAGGGAGAAGGAGGACTTGGGATAATTGATCACCCATCCGAACGTGTCCAGGGTAGTTACCATCGTCTGGGTATCCAATTCTGCCTGCTGGGGAGAATGAGATGTAATGAGAAGGTCGTCCAAATAAGGGAGAATGCGAATGCCCCCGGCTCTGAGGAGGGCCATCACCCCCGCCAGCACCTTGGTGAACACTCTGGGGGCTGATGTGAGACCGAAAGGAAGTGCCACAAATTGGTAGTGCTGGTCCTCCAAGGCGAACCTGAGGAACCGCTGATGCCCTGGGAAGATTGGCACATCCTTGATGTCTATGGAGGTCATGAAGTCCCCCGGCGCAAAGAGCTGATCGCGGAGCGCAGGGTCTCCATGCGAAAGCGCCTGGTTTGATGAACTTATTGAGAAGCTTTAAGTCCAGGATGGGCCTGATGGAACCATCCCTTTCGGGTACTGTGAAGAGATTGGAATAATAACCCTGATCTCTCTCCCCCGGAGGGACCGGACAGATGTCCCCCATATTCAATAGGTTCTGTACAGCCAGAAACAGACCCTGAGCTGCCAGGGGGTCTAGAGGAATCCGAGACCTGAGGAATCTTGGAGGGGGCCGTTCAGCGAACTCTAGCTTGTAGCCAGAGGACACAACCTCCAGAATCCACCTGTCTGAAACCTGTAGCCCCCAGACATGAGCGAAGAGCTGCAGCCATACCCCCACCCATAAGGGTGAGGGCGCCCCTTCATGGCTGAGCGGGCTTGATGACAGATTTTGGCTTGGATCCCCAGGAGGATCCGGGACGGGCATGGCCTCTGCCCTTGCCCCAAAAGTCTCCCCTGTGCCCCGCAAAGGATACTCCCTTCCCCAACCTGGATCCCCGAGAAGAGGGAGTAAAGGACCCTGAGCCCCAAAAGGGCCGCGGCTGTTTTTTGCGTTAGGGCAACTTACCTCCCTTTGCAAAAAGGTCCAAACGATCACCAAAAAGGCGCAGCCCCTTAAAGGGTAGCCCTGCGAGAGCCTTCTTAGCAGCATTGTCAGCTGCCCACTGGCGCAGCTAGACCGAGCAGCGAATAGAATAAACCAGAGCCAAGGTCCTGCTACACATCCTAATGGTGACATCTAAGGCAGAAAGAATATAAGCGATAAACATCTCACATTGTGATAAGGCTCTAATTTCGGCACTTGAAGACTCATCGGGAGAGCCTTCCAAAAGGCCCTTGACCAGAGTCCTAATAGCCACAGCAGTAATAGCAGAAGCACAGACAGGGCGCAAGGCAGATCCCGCAAAGGCATGGGAAGCCAGCTGGTCAATATGCCGGTCCTCACTATCCTTCAAGGTAGTGGAATCAGGGAAATGCACCACAGAAGTGTTGGACAACCCCAAAACAGGGGCATCCACCTCTGGGGGAGTTGACCAACATTTAATCACATCCAAGGGAAAAGGGTACCTTTTATCCCATCCCTTAGGGATACCAGAAAGCCGGCAAGGCCGCTACCATTCTTTGAGAACCAGATTATTGAAATGTGCCTGTTCTGGAAATTCCAAACGTGGCTTTGCAGTACCAAACAACTCCCCCTGTCGCTTGGGTGTCGCAGCAGGAAGGGAAATGGAAAGCACTTCAAAGATTTGAGTCATAAGTCTATGGGCGTCATCAGCATCCCAATGCTCTGAGCCGGCATCAGATCATCAGAAAATTCTGAATCTGAGAATAATTCCCCTTCCTCAAGTGGGGTATAGTCAGATAAATCAAGGAAATCTTCAGACTCCAAAGGGAAGGCTGACGCAGCAGGCGCCACGTGCCGTCTTTTAGCTGGGGCCTTAAGGGCCGCAGAGCTAGCAATCAAACTCTCAATGCTGTCCAGCCTGGCAGACACATCAGGCTGAGACTCCCCACTAGTATTGATCTCACTGGGGGTCCTAATCAAGCGAGGGAGTGTGGGAGAGGACATGGTGGGTGGCAGCCCAGAGTGCCGCGCAAGCGCCTGCTGGGCGCAGGGTGCACAGACCCGCACATCCTCGCTCACAGGGGATGCCCCATGCACCATACACAGCCGGGCTTGTCCCAAAGGGACCCCAAGCACATTATCCTGTGAAGCCTCCATAAGGTGATTTTTAGTGGCACAACTGGCCAATAGGAATTACGCTGTACAGCTACCCGGGATGCCCCAAATGTCTGCTAGGATAGTGGGAGGATTTAACTATTTAGGCCTCTAATACAGTTATAGGTAACTAATAGAGGGCATAGGACCGGGAGAAACCTCTAATCAGTTTTCCCGCCTGTAAAACATAAACATAACACCCATCAGTTATACAGAAAAAAAGGCCCACTGGGGCACTCACGGACCACAGAGGAACTGGCAATCGATAAGTCAGCAAGCAAGATGGCGCTGGAGGGGCGGGCCGCATGAGGTGAGCTGCGGAGCGTGCCAAGCGCTAAGCCACGCCCCCTCCAGGAAATGCAGGGATAAGCCGACAGAGCACCTCCCCGCAGCCAATCACGCTATAGCAGACCCAGGAGTGACGCTGACCGCGGACGCCGCAGGGCGCGCGAGTCAGTGGCGGGATAATTTGAAAAAATTACAAGGGGAGTAGGTGAAGCGCTGTTTAGCAGAGCAGCAGCGAGATCATGTATAAAACACAGCCACAGCGCACATAAGTGAAGCAAACGCTCGCACACACACAGACACTCACACTTACCCTCACCCCCCCCCCCCGCCCCGACGAATCGGGATAGCGGGAGAAGGGGGTAGAAGGATGCTCATAAGGACACCCAGGACAAGTTGGAGAGGGCATAGAGCGGATGGGGCATCCCAATTCAGGACCACCAAAAAATCTGGACCGATTACCCTTTGGTGGGGGATTTGCGGTGGAGCAAGCTCCTAATAAAGCACCTCTAATAGGTGCTGCCTATCATCACCCGACCACACAGCCAAGGCTGGGAGGCAGAAAATACAGTTTTGTGAGTACTTCCCTTTAAAACGGGTATTATGAGTGTGCCATACACTCCACTTCGGTCTTCATGACATCTGGGTAATCTCCAGTAGAGGGCGAACTTCTGCAGAGATGAATATGCAAAAAAGAAAGCCCCTCCCGGTCCATATATACCTGGGACCTCCCACCAATTCCCCAGAGTATAAAAGCAGTAAAGGGACCAGGAAGAACCAAATATAACCTTAAAAATCAAAACCAATGGTTCACCATATAAAGAGAAAAAAAGGGGTGGGGCGAAGTGGAGTGTATGGCACACTCATAATACCAGTTTTAAAGGCGAGTACTCACAAAACGGTATTATTCTAAGTGTGCCATACACTCCACTTCGGTCTTCATGACATCTGGGACATCCAATAGCAGTGTCCGTCATGGGTGGGAACCAGAAACAGCAAAGAATGTACCAACTCAAACCACTGCAGCTTGCAGAACTTTGCGGCCAAAAACAGCATTCGCTGAAGCCCGCACATCAACCTTGTAAAACCTGGAAAAAGTATGAATGGAAGACCAAGTAGCAGCCTTACAAACTTGTTCAACAGAAGCCTGGTGCTGAAAAGCCCAGGATGCACCAACAGCACGTGTAGAGTGCGCAGTGACCCTAAAAGGGGGGAGTCCTCCCCTTAGCAGAATAGGCCCCAACAATGGCCTGACAAATCCATTTGCTAATGGTAGACTTAGCAGGCGCCAAACCTTTCCTGGGCCCGCAGGGCACCACGAAAAAGGCGTCCGTCTTGCTGAAGGAAGAAGTAGTCACCAAATAGTACTTCACACAGCGAACATCCAAATTGTGCAGAACCCTCTCCTTGTCATTGTTAGGCTTAGGACACAAGGAAGGGAGAACAACGAGGTGGAAAGCAGACACCACCTTAGGAAGAAAATCCAGCTTAAAATGAAAAACCACCTTATCCTGGTGTCTCTCAAAGTAAGGGGCCTGAATCGACAGAGCCGCCAACTCAGAGACACGCCGGAAAGAGGTAATAGCCACCAAGATAGCCACCAAGAAAGCAATCTTCTGAGTGAGAACCGAAAGAGCAATATCCTGTAACGGCTCAAAAGGAGGACCCTGCAGAGCCGAAAGAACCAAATTCAAATCCCAAACAGGGACTACAGCCTTCCGAGGGGGCTGCACATGCGCGAACCCTTGGAAAAAGGTCTTAACCAGCGGGTGTAAAGCAAAAGACCTCTGGAAGAAAACCGACAGAGCAGAAACCTGTCCTTTCAAAGTACTAACCCAAGATCCAGATTATGCTGAAGAAACTCCAAAATCCTGGGTATAGAAAAAACCCTGCAAGGCAAGGCCCTAGCCTCACACCAATCAATATAGGACCTCCAAGTCCTATAGTAAATGCCAGAAGAGGACCGCTTCCTAGCCCTAATCAGGGTCTGAACAACAGCCTCAGACAAACTTTCCTCTTTCAAGATGAAGGTTTCAGCAGCCAAGCCGTCAAAGCAAGCGTTTGTAAATTGGGGTAAAGTAGATGACCCTGAGATAGTATGTCCGGCAGCAAGGGAAGCCGGTACTGGTCTACGGCCATCCTTACAACGTCTGCATGCCAAACCCTTCTTGGCCACCTTGGAGCCACCAGAATTGCTGGTGCCCCTTCTAGAACCAGTTTGCGAACTACCCTGCCCAGCATGGAGACAGGTGGAATCAGGTACAGAAAACCCAGGACCTTCCAAGCCAGTGACAAGGCATCCACTGCCAGAGACAGGGGATCCTGAGAAAGAGACACAAAGGCCAGAAGTTTGTGATTGTGCCTCGAGGCAAAAGAGATCCACCTCCGGAGTCCCCCACTTGCAGCAAAGATCCAGAAAAACCCCGGGGTTGAGAGACCACTCTCCGTGGCGAGAGGATCCCCTGCTCAGGGAATCCGCCTCCATATTCTCCACTCCCGGAATGTAGACTGACGAAAGGCAAGGAACATTGCTCTCCGCCTAGTGCAGGATCAGAGAGACTTCCCTGAGGGCACTCCTGCTGAGAGTCCCTCCTTGGTGATTTATGTAAGCCACTGCCTTTCGGTTGTCCGAACGAACCTGCACCAGAAGACCCCGTAAATGTGGGGTCAGCCGAGCCAGAACCAGTCGAATGGCTCTGATCTCCAATACATTGATGGGGGTGTGAGCCTCCTGGGGACCCCACACCCTGCTGAACTGATGACTCTTCCAATAACCTCCCCAGCCCAACAGGCTGGCATCCGTGGTAACCGTCTCCCAACAAGAGACCAGAAAGGATCTGCCCTTCACCAGATTGCTCGAGACCAGCCACCACCGAAAAGGACTGCCGAACCCTGGGAGACATCCTGAAAGGTTGATCCAATGACTGTGGACACCTGTCCCAATACGTCAATAGGTGAAGTCGAAGAGATCTCAGGTGAAATTGTGCAAACGGCACCACCTCGAAGGAGGATACCATCAGACCCACCAGTTTCATCCCCTGTCGGATAGAGGGACAAGGACTGGCCAGAAGAAGACGGATCAGGCCCTGAATCCCCTGCACCTTGGTCTGGGGCAGAAACACTCTGGCCCGAATGGTATCCAGATTCATGCCCAGAAATGAAATCACACGAGACGGGGAGAGAGAAGACTTGGTGCGGTTGATCACCCACCAAAACCTCTCCAGGGTCGACACCACCTGGTGGGTGTCCAGTTCCGCCTGATGAAGGGAAGAAGCTGATATCAACAGATCGTCCAGATAAGGCACAATGCGAATGCCCCGAGATCGGAGCAGAGCCATTATGCCCTCCAAAACCTTGGTGAAGACCCTCGGTGCCGAGGTCAGACCGAAGGGAAGAGCTACAAACTGATAATGTTGATCCTCCACCGCAAATCTGAGAAATCTCTGATGTGCCTGAAAGATCGGAATATGCAGATACGCATCCTTGATGTCTATAGATGTCATAAAATCCCCTTGGCGAAGGGAATTGATAGCCGAGCGCAGAGTCTCCATACGGAACTGTTTGGCTCTGAGAAATCTGTTGAGAACCTTGAGATCTAGAATGGGTCTCACCGAACCCTCCTTTTTGGGAACCGTGAAAAGGTTGGAGTAGAAACCCCAGCCTCTCTCCGCCAGAGGCACCGGGCATATAACCCCCATGTCCAGAAGTTTTTTTACTGCTAACATGGGCCCCTGTGCAGCCTGAGGGTCCGAGGGCACCCGAGACCTTAAGAATCTTGGGGGCGGCCAGTACTCGAACTCCAGTTTGTACCTGGAGAAGACCACTTTCAATATCCACTTGTCTGTGACCTCCCGGGCCCAGACCTGGAAGAAGAGCTGCAGCCGCCCCCCCACCCTTGCGGGTGAGGGCGCCCCTTCATTGCTGAGCCGGTTTAACGGCAGGCTTGGGACCCCAGGCAGCCGCGGGACGTGCGCGACCTCTGCCTCTGTTCCAGGACGAGCCCCTGACACCTGAGTAGGCCAGACCCCTAGACGCTCTGGCCCCTCGAAAGGAAGGAGTGAACGAGCCCGCCCCCCGAAAGGCGCAGCGCCGTTTCCTCCACTGAGGTAACTTACCTCCTTTAGCAACAGCATCCAATTTATCGCCAAACAGCCGCGCACCCAAGAAGGGAAGAGCTGTGAGCGACTTCTTGGCTCCAACGTCCGCCGTCCACTGACAGAGCCAGACCAATCTGCGCATGGCCACCAGTAAGGCTGACGTCCTACTACACACAATAGAGTCTTCCATCGCAGCCATGACAAAATCCATGAACAATTCTCACTTCTTAAGGATAGCGAACTCAGCGCCAGCTGGATCAAACTGAGCGTTATTCAGCCAGTCCCTGATAAGAGACCTGGTAGCAAGCGACACCAGGGCAGATGCACTAACAGGCCGCAGGGCCGAGCCCACGTTGGCAAATGCGTGGCACGCCATCTGATCAAGGCGCTTATCCTCGCCATCCTTAAGGGAGGTGGCGTCAGGGGTGTTCAGCACATAAGAGTTGGTCAAACCTAAAACAGGCACGTCGACCTCGGGAGGAGAAGACCAGCGCTTAACCACCTCCACCGGAAAAGAATATTTCTTATCCCATCCCTGAGGCACACCAGGAAGCCGACTGAGCCTCTCCCATTTTCTAAGGATCAGCGCATCAAAATGACCCTGGTTAGGGAATTCCAGATGGGGCTTGCAGGCCCCAAAAAATTCCCCCTTCTTAAGAGGGGGCGCCGCAGGCGGTTCAATATCCAACACCTCCAATAAATGTGACAAAACGGTGGCCGTATCTACGGCATCCCCCAGCGCCTGCCCGACATTGGAATTCCCAGGCTGAACATAGTCAGCCTCTGAATCCTGATACAATTCCCCCTCCTCTAACGGGGAATAATCGCACAAATCAGCGGACTCGTCGTCAATATCCCACAATGGCTGGGCCGACGACAAATGTCTCTTTTTAGCCTGGGCCTTCTTGCCCACCGTGCTAGCAATAATTTTCTCGATGCTGGCCAACCGAGCCCAAACATGAGAAAGCGACTCCCCACTGGTACCAATGTCACTTGGGGTACGGATAAGGTGGGGAGGGGAAGGCGATGAAGCGGAGGAGCCGACCCACAAAGCTGGGTACCAGACTGCCGCGTTATGGCCTTTTGTGCGCATGGTATACAGATCAGCACATTCTCCCCCGTAAGGGATACCCCGCACCCCACACATGGCCCGGATTGTCCCAAAGGGATCCCGGGCCCGGCATCCTGCGGAGCCTCCATATGGTGAATTTTTGTGGTCAGTCCCAAGACCGCAGGGAATTACGCCTAAGCAACCCGGGATGTGGAGGATTTTAGGTGGACAATTTTTATACTAGGGATCCCAGGACCAGGAGGGACCCCTTAATATGCACATATACAGGGCAACCTGTAACACACAAAAACAAGCAACATAAGCGCCGAGCTGTGTAAAAATGGCCATAACATTACATGTAAAAACCACAGCAATTGATCTTGCAGCCACACCATTGTAAATATACAGGTAACCCAGCCAGACAGTGCGATTAAGGCACACCCACAGGATTGAGACCAGTGGGGGCCCCCGGTAAAAAGGGGCCCCCACACACACACACAAGCTAAGAAGATGGCCATCGGGCCCTTAACACGCAGATTGCTATGCGGCCTGCCAGGGAAAGATGGCCCCCATGCAGCCTCGTGCCTGAGGAGGGAGAGCAGGGGGGAGGGCGGGCCAGCGCAGAAGGCGCGTTTGCTGAGGCCGCGCCCCCCCCCCAGCAACGCGGACCCCTATACAACGAGCACAGCAACTGCGCCAAATAAGGGGGCGGGGCTACCGCAGCTTCCCTGATAGCCCAGCCCCGCCCCCTTCCGAACGCAGCCTGAGAGGGAGAAGCTCCCCCAGGCTGTAAGCAGTTCCAAGTAAGCCAGTAAGGCAGCAAACACCTCACACACACAAGTAAAACACACAGCACACAGGGACAAGGGCTGGGTAAAACAAAATATCGGCTAGGCCCCCCCCCCCCCCGGAGGGGAATAAGGGACCCGGAAGGGGGGAATCCTGCCAGGAGCCGGCCATAAGCCTAACGGGACGGGGCATCCCACGCCAGGATCACCAAGAAACCGCCTACCTCATAGTGAGGTCTCACGGTGGAGCAGTGCTCCTGCTGCACCCATAGGGTGCTCCTACCTTTACCAGGACCCGCAGCCTAAGCTGGGAGGCTCAATATAGGGCAATTTAGAAGGGTCCTGGCAGTAATAGGGATAATAGAAGGCCGGGCGCGAGCCCGGCTTACCTGTAAGTAAAGAAGTCCTCATCTTCTGTCTTGTCACCTTCTCTGCAGAGAAAAAAACTGGGGAATTGGTGGGAGGTCCCAGGTATATATGGATCGGGAGGGGCTTTCTTTTTTGCATATTCATCTCTGCAGAAGTTCGCCCTCTACTGGAGATTACCCAGATGTCATGAAGACCGATGTGGAGTGTATGGCACACTTAGAATACAAAGGTGGAACAGGTGGGAATAGTCCTACAGGGGCACGGGCTGTGAAGCGAGAACCTGCGAGAAGAGAAGCCATCCTCTTGTCCTTCGCAGCCCACTGCAGAGAAGACACTGGGGAATTAGTTGGAGGTCCCAGGTATATATGGGCCGGGAGGGGCCTTTTTTTGCCATCTCTGCAGTAAAGCGCCCTCTTGTGGAGGTATATCCCAGGTGTTATGAATACTATCTGGAGCAGGACGTGCTGCATACTTAGAATATGTACTGTGTAAAGGCCTTCATTTAATGTTAATCTTTCCTCTACACTAAAGATTGTTTTTATGGATAGTTGTATAAAACACAGAAATCGTGATCTATTTTTATTTACTGGATACTGGTGACATTCATATCATAACAACATGCACTATATGTAATCTGATAATGAAGCGTCCTGCCACATGTGATTATTAAAATATGCACGGAAGTACAAGAGAAAGACAACCCACTATGAACAGGCTTGTTTACGTTGTGTATTCACTTGTGGTTAGTCACTTGCAGTTTCATTGTCAGTGTGGGAACTTGGACAGCCAGTGCTATTTTTAATGCCATTATTTAAACCGCATGTTACTATGAATGAATACACAGCAAGAGATGAGCATTTCCCATCCCCCAAAGCAAATGTCTTTGCAGCGGCATGCAAAATAGCTATTGTAAATGCCTAACTACCGTAAATGCTATGGGAGTCTTCTCATTGACTAGATAATAGTAATTGTTAACTATCAGTTTACCACCACTATGTAGCCAATTTTTAGGTCTACCATTAACTTTTACCTGGTTTAGTTACAGCGCTGTTCTGTGTAGCCATGCATATTTTTTTCCTTCTACTCTTTATAATATGCATGTAATCCTTTGATTTGTCATCTAGCCATGGATAGAAAATGTGATCATTTTTCTGAAAGAACAGCAACATAAATAGGATGTGGCTTGTTATACACGGGATAAAGGCTTTGCTTTGTGTGTGTGTGTGATCTCATGACTCTCATTGGGTTACTTGGCTATTACTATTTTTATTTGTCTGGGGTGCAAAGGCTAAAGCAGGCTGCACAGGGGGTAAAAAGGAGTACAAGGCAGAACACCTAAGACGTTCAAAAATGAGAGTATTGAATGAATGAATTGCAAACACAAGCAAACTCCCTCTTTTTCTGTAGCTTTGGAGATAGTAGTGAAAAGGTTAATTGACAAGTTTCATTTGCCTACTGTGAAATAACTATCACTTTATTATTTGAGGCTATCTTCCACATAACCAGGTTTAAAAAGAAATATTCTGACAGGTGAAGATTTGTGTAGAAGTCATAAGAATAGAACTAGAATATTCATAAACCCTCATCAATTATAACATCACTTTCTTTTGCTCCCCAACCTGTCATGCAAGGGTTCTTCTCCTAGAAGTAGGGAAGCCCTTAAGCCAAAAGTGAAGCACATGGAGCAAACCCCGACTGGGACTACACTGTATTTCTACACTTGTCAGGGCTAAAACTCAACTTCAAAGATCCAGTGGCAGAGTGGCTTCAAAATAAAAATAAGAGCTCTCTTCTGCTGACTTCAGGGGCCCTTGAGCTGTTGGGGTGGTATGGCTTTTTGTTGGTCTTAGCAGTCCCTTTAAATAACACGGTTACAAAGTAATGAAGTAAGTGACCACGCTCAACGGGTTACCAAACAAATAGGAAAATATTCCTGTGTACCGCTGTCAGAAATGGAAACATATATTAGGAACAAAAGCCAAAAATGTCCAGTTCAAGCAATCGAAGAAACTTAGCAGCTGCCGATAAACATAAATCAACTATTCTACTTTCAGTCCCACTTGAGTCTCGTGAAAAAGTTGAATTTAAGTAATTCAACAGGAATAAGAGAAAAGAAAATGTGCTAGTGCAAAGATCTGTTACAATCCCTGGATTGCCGCATTGCAGCTGCCACATTGGGGTCTCAACACCATTCAGTGGTACTTGCAGGCTGTGTCTCACTCCACCATCAGTCAGGGGTGCAGACACGTCCTCTCCATTCAGGAGAGTGTGACTTGCCTCGGCACATTCCCTCAATTGCAATAAATGGAGAGGGCATGGCAGCTGCGGGTAGCTGCGTTGGGGGCTTGGATCCAGCACCAATCACCTGCACAGGATAATACGTAAGTACCCTTTTTTTATGCCTGCTGAATCACTTTAAAAATCAGCCTCACATTTCACACTGCTCACTTCCCTTTGGTTCTAACATGAAGGCCCAGTGGCTTTATCTTTACTTTAAAATATATATATATGTTTATTAATAGATAAGCTATAATTTAGCTTTCTCACCTACATTCCTCTGCCATCAACAATGATGCCGACAGCTTGCTTATAACATGCTTTTCCGTACTAGATCAATGGTAAATGATTACATGGTGCTCTCCATGCTTCTACATTAAAGAGGGAGCCAGCTCCCTCATGACTGGACCCAGGAGCATGCATGCAAGCAGCTTGAGAAACATGCTGTCAGAACTAGAGCAGACAATAAAACAATAGAGGCAAATCAGGCTTTTTCTATCTAGGTTTAAAGCAGATCGAAAGCCATTTCTTTACCCCTCCCCCAAGTGGCCATGCTGTTCTCACGGTGGTGACCCGGTTTTGGGGGGGGGGGAAGCTCACCCGGCCTTTTTGAAAATCGGCGATTGACTAAGGTGCAGGGTGATGCAAAATGTGGGCTGGCTGGATAGATGGGATAGATTGTGCGGAAGCATGCACAGCTACAGGGGAATGGGGATGTGGTGGCTGGCGATTGCAGTAGCCGGTAAAGTAGCAGTAGCAGGTAAAGGCGAGTATACCGGTGAACCCAGAGGTTTCACACAGCGGAGCATCGCGCTATAGGATACCCCAGGAGTAGGCTAGAGGAATGTTCCAAAGATGAGGACACTTCAAAATTTTAAAAGGTAGCAAATGGTGATCTCAAGAGTAGAAGTGTCTCTCATTTTGTAAAAGAGATAGCTATATATCTGCATACCTTTATAATTACTTCAGCAAATACCGACGAGACTATTAAAGAGGCCTGTGTCTCCTATATAAGAGCTTTTTGACAGCAATAATATCAGAGGGGAAAGATGTGAGCTCAGGACACCATGTCTGCTGACAAGTCAGCAGTATGAACAGGGAAGGGAAAAAAAGAAGAAGGGATTCCAGAAATACAAGCCCTGTAAAAGAAACATACACATATTGAAAACAGAGGGGCACTGTACCTCCAAAATTCAACCAGCATAACCGTGATTGTATGCAGACTGTGGAACTTTCCACTAGACAGGGATGAGCAGAAGCTCAAGAGGCTTCACTAGTGTTAATGAATTCTGGAACATGGCTATTTGTAAAGGGTTATTATGGATGCTGTTCACACTTACATCTGTAAAATTCCACAACTGCATAAATCATAAAACACAGCCTTAAGTAGGTGTGTGCATAGTTGCGGCTAGCTATACAAGCAACTATAAATTCACTATAGCCTTGTTCACAGTAAGTTGTTAAATATTGCAACGAATATGACCCACACAAGACAAAACAAGACACTAGGAGTTTACATCAACATCAAGCCTAATGCCCCATTTACTTGGCGTGATTAACACATAAAATGCGTTTAAGCTATGAAACGACCGCCATGAGCAATCGCATTAACAATTGCTCTAGCGACCGACTAACCAGCAAATCTTCGGTGTCCGAACTTAGTTGTTCAATCACAGAATATTTTGTATGGCCATTCACCTGCTCGTGTAAACGGGCCATAACATCAACATTTTTTTTTCAACACATTTTCCTAAAATATCAATATGCAAACAAGATAAAACAAGCTAAGTCTGCAAGCTAAAGTGCAAGGTCCCCATACAGAACAATACCTAACATGTATAGCTACTTTTAACTGCCAGTCTAGTTAAGATGTTGTCACCCAGGTCATTTTCCCCATTTTGTTAAAAAAAAAAAAAAGTCTAGTTTTTTTTTTTCAATAAAAATG
The DNA here is from genome assembly GCA_027917425.1 of Gastrophryne carolinensis. Classification (NCBI taxonomy): domain Eukaryota; kingdom Metazoa; phylum Chordata; class Amphibia; order Anura; family Microhylidae; genus Gastrophryne; species Gastrophryne carolinensis. The sequence continues at coordinate 324,921,038 of CM051234.1, forward strand.
TATTTTAATCAAGAAAACCATATTGCATATGAAGGCCCCATTTCTCCCGATTACAACGGTACTACCTATGTATCGGCAGCCCCTGTCCCCTGCCCAGGAGATCCCCCAAACTGAAAAGAGCACTTCATAACATTTACAAATAAAATACAACTACTATCCACCATATAAAGGGTTAAATTAAAATAACATTTGCATAGGGTCATCCTCCATTTTTTTTTTTTTTTTTTTTTTTTTTTTTTTTCAAAGAGCGTTAAAACCCTTAAAAAATAAAAAAAAATGGTGTGCCCCCTTCCCTGCAAAACCAGCCCTGGGGGCTTGTAGACCAAGGAGGCTACAAGCCCGCATAGCCTTGGGTCCCATGGATCCCTTACCAGTTCACAAAGGGTTACGCTAAAAAAAAATAAAATAAAAAAAAAACACATCAGAAAAAAATATTTTATATTTGTTAATACTTCCATTACATCCATCCATCCCTGAGCACTGTGTCTCACGCCGAGCACTCTGGTCTCTTTTGCTGCTTCTGGAAGCCTTTTACGCTGAGTAATGGGACATAAAGAGTATGTGAACCAAAAATTACATTGGGTCCCCTCGCCTGAGTTAAAAACAGTTAAAAAATCCCACCAAAAATGGCATGGGGTTCCCTCCTTCCCAGCATAAACAGTCCAGGCATCAGCTATGCAGGGCTTGTAGAACAAGGCGCAGAGGCCATATTCTGTGGCCCCTGGCCCTGAAAGCTGCAAGCCCCCCGCATAGCTTTCACAGCCCCCCGGGGCCTTCTGCTCCCCCCCCCCATGACAGATCCGGTGATTGGTGGAGGGAATCACCACATCTCAAGCTCAATGTGCCCAGAAGCGGGATGACGGCATCTGTCTCACCCTAAAAAAGTGGCGGTAGTAGCGATGGCAGCAATGGCAGCGACAGCAGACACGGGGAGGTGGCTGTTCTGTCTGAAGACTGAAAAGCCTGGGGGGGAATCAGAGGCCCCCCCGGATGAAGAGAAGACCCGGACGGAGGGATAGGGCAAAAATACAATTCTGTGATTACTCACCTGTAGAATTGGTACAGTATGTCCTGCTCCAGATAAGAATCATTACACTTGGGTATTACTCCGCCAGATGGCTCTGGACTGCAGAGACATCGAAATTGGCTCCTCCCGGCCCCTCAAATAACCGGGACCTCCCACAAATCCCCAGCATTGAAAAGCAGTTAACGAGAAGCCGGGAGAATTAAAACAGAACCAACTAGTAACTATAACAATCACCATACAGGGGATCCAGGATAATGCAAAACCAAGGGTGGGGTGGAGCAGGACATACTGTATACTCATAACAATAATTCTACAGGTGAGTAATCACAGAATTGTATTATTCTTAGTATACAGTACGTCCTGCTCCAGATAAGAATTATTACACTTGGGACATCCAATAGCAGTGTCCATAAAGTAGGGTGGGATCCCCAAAGGTAACGACAGGTCAGACCACTGCCGCCTGCAGAACCTTGCGGCCAAAAGCAGCATCAGCTGAGGCCCTAACATCAACCTTGTAAAACTTTGAAAAGGTATGAACAGAAGACCAAGTAGCGGCCTTGCAAACTTGTTCAACAGAAGCCTGGTGCTGAAAAGCCCAAGAGGCACCAATAGCACGAGTAGAATGAGCAGTAAGGCGGAAGGGAGGATTCTTCCCCTTAGCAGAGTAGGCCTGAATCACAGCCTGACGGATCCATTTGCTGATAGATTTAGCAGGAGCCAAGCCCTTCCTAGGACCAGAAGGGACCACAAAAAGAGCATCAGTTTTTCTGAATGGAGCAGTAGCCACCAGATAGTACTTCAGACACCTAACCACATCCAAAGAATGCAAGACCCTCTCCTTAGCATTACTAGGATTAGGGCACAAGGAAGGGAGAACAATGTCCTGATTCAAATGAAAGGCAGACACTACCTTAGGCAGAAAATCTGGCTTGAAGCGAAACACCACCTTGTCCTGGTGTCTCTCAAAGTAGGGGGGCTGGATGGAAAGCGACGTCAACTCAGACACACGCCTAACAGAGAAGTGATAGCCACCAAAAAGACAATCTTGAGAGTAAGAATGGCCAGGGCAGCCTCCTGCACAGGTTCAAAGGGAGCACCCTGCAAGGCAGACAAGACCAAGTTCAAATCTCAAAACAGGCAACATAGGCTTACATGGGGGACGCACATGAGTTAACCCCCTGGAAAAAAGTCCTGATCAAAGAATGCTGGGCAAAGGACCTCTGGAAGAAAACAGCCAGGGCTGAGACATGACCCTTCTCCAACCCATGCTGCAGGAACTCCAGGATCCTGGGAATACAGAACACACGACAGGGAAGAGACTGAGACTCACACTAGTCAATGTAGGCACGCCAAACCCTATAGTAAATGGAAGAAGACGACTTCTTCCTAGCCTTTATCATGGTATCAACAACAGAGGCAGACAACCCCTTCTCCATCAAGATGGAGGTTTCAGCAGCCAGGCCGTCAAAGCCAGAGTTTGTAAATTGGGATGGCGTAAGTGACCGAGTGATCATGTCTGGCACCCTGGGAAGAGCGTACTGATCTACTGCCAGCTGCACCACGTCTGCGAACCACACTCTTCTTGGCCACCTGGGGGCCACCATGATTGCTGGCACCCCCTCCTGAGCAATCTTGCGCAGAACCCTGCCCAACAGGGGGAATGGAGGAAAGACATACAGGAGCTGAAAGACCTGCCATGACATTGCTAGAGCATCCGTGGCCAAGGCCAGAGGATCCTGGGACAGGGAGACAAAGGCCGGGAGCTTGGGATTGTGACGGGACGCAAACAGATCCACATCTGGTTGGCCCCAACAGTGACACAGAGATTGAAACACCCTGTTGCAGAGGGACCATTCTCCCAGACGAGAGGTCCCCCTGCTCAGAGAGTCTGCCTGCAGATTCTCCACCCCCAGAATGTACACAGCTGAGATGCAGGGAACATTGTCCTTCGCACAGGCCAGAATCAGAGACACTTCCTGGAGGGCCCTCTTTCTCCGGGTTCCTCCCTGATGATTGATGTAGGCAACTGCCGTCTGGTTGTCCGAGCGTATCTGAACAGGCAGGCCCCAAAGGTGATGAGTCAAATGAGTCAGAACCAATCTGATCGCCCGCAGTTCCAGAATGTTGATAGGTGTGTGGGCCTCCTGAGGGCCCCAACTCCCCTGGAACTGGAGGGACTTCCAGAAACCCCCCCCCCAACCTGTCAGACTGGCATCCGTGGTGACCATCTCCCAGCAGGGGGCCAGAAAGGATCTGCCCACCAACAGGTTCCTGGAGTCCAGCCACCACGAGAGGGACCGCCTGACTAGGGGGGAAAGCACAAGGACCTGGTCCAGGGACGCAGGATCCTTGTCCCATACTGACAATAGGTGGAGTTGCCTCATGTGGAACTGGGCATAAGGGACCGCCTCGAAGCATGACACCATCAGGCCCACCAGCTGCATACCCTGCCTGATTGAGGGATGAGGGCAGGATAGCAGGACAACTGAACCTGCGCTAGCAGACTGTCCACCTTCTGCTGAGGAAGAAAAATCCTTGCCTGCACTGCATCCAGATTCATTCCCAGGAAGGGTGTCTCCAAGGAGGGAGACAGAGAAGACTTGGGATGTTTGATCACCCAGCCAAATCACTCCAGAGTGGACACTACCAGCTGAGTATCCAACTCTGCCTGTTGGAGGGACTGGGAAGTGATGAGAATGTCGTCCATATAGGGCAGCACGCGAATGCCCTGAGACCTGAGCAGAGACATCACTCCTGCCAGCACCTTGGTGAACACTCTGGGAGCTGAAGTGAGACCGAAGGGCAATGCCACAAATTGGTAGTGCTGATCCTCCAGAGCGAACCTGAGGAACCTTTGATGACCTGGAAACACAGGAATATGAAGATAAGCATCTTTGATATCCACAGACGTCATGAAGTCCCCTGGACGCAGGGAACTGATGGCAGAGCGCAGAGTTTCCGTGCGAAAGCGCCTGACAAATTTGTTGGAGGATCTTCAAGTCCAGGATGGGCCTGACTGACCCATCTCTTTTGGGCACGGTGAAAAGGTTGGAAGAGAACCCCTTGCCCCTTTTTCGTAAGGGGGCCTGACAGATGGCCCCCAGCTCCAGAAGGCTTTGCACCGCCAAAACTAGAGCCCGAGCTGACACGGGGTCCTGAGGAATCCGGGATATGATGAACCTTTGGGGGGGGGGGGGGGGGCAGGCAGCAAACTCCATCTTGTAACTGGAGGACACTACCTCCTGAATCCACCGGTCTGAGACATGAAGCCTCCAGACGTGAGCAAAGTGCTGAAGCCGTCCCCCCACCCGGATGGGTGAGGGCGCCCCTTCATGCCTGAGGGGGCTTGGGAGAAGACATAAGCTTGGAGCCCCAGGAGGAGCCAGGACGTCCACGTCCTCTGCCCCTACCCCAGAAGGGCCCCAGTAAAGGAAACCACCCTCCCTTATCTAGCACCACGGTAGGGGGAGGAAAAGGAGCCCTGTCCCCGAAAGGGCCGAGACTGCTGCCTGCGCTGGGGTAATCTGCCTCCCTTAGAAAAAAGGTCCAGGCGGTCCCCAAACAGGCGTAGTCCTTTGAAGGGAAAACCAGTGAGGGCCTTCTTGGCAGCGTTGTCAGCAGCCCACTAGCGCAGCCAAACCGAGCGGTGTATAGCCACAACAAGGGCAGATGTTCTGGCACACATTCTAATGGTGTTATCCAGGGCAGAGAGAACAAAATTCACAAACACATCACAACTAGAGTGCGCATTAAACACCTCACAAGGCAAATCATCAGGGGCACTGTCAAGGATATTTCTGAGCAGGGTCCTAATAGCCACAGCCGTAATGACTGGGTGCAGCGCAGTCCCCACACATGCAAAGGCATGGGATGCCAGCTGGTCAATGCGCCGGTCCTCAGCATCCCGCAGGGTAGTAGAGTCAGGGGAGTGCATGACAGAGGTGTTAGATAACCCTAGGACCGGGGCATCCACTTCGGGAGGGGATGACCAACACTTTACCACATCAGCAGGAAAGGGATACTTCCTATGCCAACTCTTAGGTACACCGGGAAGTCTACTGGGACGCTCCCATTCCTTGAGCACAAGGTTATTGAAATGTGCTTGCTCAGGAAATTCCAAGCGTGACTTAGCAGTATGAAAAAGTTCCCCCCTTTGCCTGGGAGCTGCAACAGGGGGAGAAATGGACAGAACCTCAAAAATCTGGGCCAGCAATCTATCAGTATCATCCGGGGCCTGGGGGTCAGAGCCAGAATCGTCATGACCCCTGGGCCTCTCATCAGATGACCCTGAGAATAGCTCCCCTTCGTCTGAAGGGGTATAGCCAGACAGTTGCAAAAACTCATCAGCTTCCATAGGGAAAAGAGTGACATCAGGCGTTAAGTGCCGCTGTTTTGCAGGGGCCAAGGTATTAGCAATTAACTTCTCAACACTAGCCAGTCTAGAAGACACATCAGGCTGAGAATCCCCACTGGTATGCAACTCAATGGGAGCCAAACTTAAGCTTGGGGGAGTAGGCGAAGCCATACGAGGCGCAGGCCCAGCTACTGGTAAACCAGGCGGCAGCGCAATCACCTGCTGGGCACAAGGTACACAGACCCGCACATTGTCAGCACTAGTAGGGGACACACCACAAGCTACACACAGCCGGGCTTGTCCCGAAGGAACCCCGAGCACATTATTCTGAGACGCCTCCATATGGTGATTATAGCGGCACAATAGGCCGATAGGGATTCACGCTATAAAAGCAACCCGGGATTCCCTAATAGCCCACTAGGGAAGTGGGAGTAATTTACACACTAGGCCTCACAAGTTTAACCCTTTAAGTGCCAGCCTACCTGGAGTTTTTGTCACACTCTGTTGCCAGACCATTTTGCACTCCCCATGTTCAAATGTGATTTTTGAAGGGATTACCAGGGATTTCCCAGGAAAATGATATATTGTTTTTTTCAGCAGAGTCTGAGCTTTAACATGAAATGTCTTGTTTGTCATTTTTTAGGTGTATTCTCAATATTTTTTGGCGAAATATGTGCAAAATTTGTGTTTTTTGTGTTGTGTTTTTTGTAATAAAAAATGTAAGTTTGTCAATAAAATCTTATTGCGTGTGAAACCCCAATTTCTCACAGTTACAGCTGTACCACATATGTATAGGTAGACACCCTTTCCTGCCCAGGAGACTCCCCCAAACTGAAACAGAGCTTTAGGGGATTTTCAGAAAAAATACAACTGTGATATGCGCTATGCGCACCTTGCAGTTTTTCCAGAAAAACAACCCTTTACATTTGAAATACCCCCCACAAACTATATATTCTCTGGAAGTACACACCTCAGGCTTTCTATTTGTACCAGGCTTGTTGATGTGGCCACAGTTTTCTAGAAGTAATCCCTCAATGTATTCTTTGGTTGCAAAGAGTTTCCCTAAAAAAAGGATAAAAAAGCAGAATCAAAGCCACATTTTCCTAAAAAAAACTATATACAAAACAAGAAAAAAACAAGTATAATCTGAAAAAGCAACATCCCCCGAACAGAACGATACCCAACATGCATAGCTACTGTCAAGGGAAGAGTTGCCAAACACCCCAAAGTAAAGCATGAGCATAATGGTAATTTTACTTGAAAATTTCAGCTCTGCAGACAAAGTGCGCACCTTGCGTTTTGTCAACCAAAACAACCCTTTACATTTGGAATATCCCCCATAAACCATATATTCCCTGAAAGTACACATGTTAAGCTTTCTAAGCGTACCCAGCTTGTTGTAGTGGGCTCATCTTTCTGGAATTAATCCCTCAAAGAACTCTTTGGTTGCGCAGAGTTTCCCTAAAAAATGTATAAAAAAGCAGAATAAAAAACACCTTTTCCTAAAATATAAATATGCAAACAAGAAAAAACAAGCTAAGTCTGAAAGCGCAAGGTCCCCCGAACAGAACAATAACCAACATGCAGAGGTACTGTTAACCCTTTTAATTGCCAGCCTACTTGAGATTTTGTCACCCTCTGTTGACAGGTAATTTTTCCCCATTTTGCGCCATGTTTTGCGTAATTTTTGCTGGAATTTTCAGGAAAATTATATATATATTTTTTGCAGCAGAGTTTAGGCTTTAGCATGAAATGTCTTGTTTGTAAATTTTATTTATTATTAATTTTATTTATTATTAAGTAAAAAAAAAAATAAAAAATTTTTTTAGAAAATTGCCTCCTTTATTTTAAATAAAAAATGAATTTGATTAGGGAAAACCATATTGCATGTGAAAGCCCCATTTCTACCGATTAGAACGGTACCACATTTTTATCGGTAGCCCCCTGTTCCTGCCCAGGAGACCCCCCTAACTGAAACAAGTAATTTTTAACATTTACAAATAAAATACAACTACCATCCACACTACAAAGGGTTAAATCGAGAAAAAAAATATTACATAGGGTCCCCCCTCCCAGGAGGGGGGGGGGGCATTTTTGGGGGGGATTTTAAGGGTTAAAAACCCTTAAAAAATAAAAAAAAAATGACATGGGCCCCCCCTTACCCAAAGTAACCAGCCCGGGACCAGCTATGCAAGGCTTGGAGGAACAGGGTGCAAGAGCCAGCTTTTATGACCCCTGGCCCTGCAGGCTACAAGCCCGCATAGCCCGTGGGCCCGGGCTCTTCTGCCCCCCCCCCCCCTGGGCTTTGGGGAGGCAGGTAATGGGGGTGCCAGGGGTTAATGGCAAGTCACCGGCTAGCGCAGGTGACTTGCCACCTCCCCCAGCCTTGTGAACTGGTATAGGGGTCATGGACCCCTTACCAGTTCACAAGGGGTTAAATGTAAAAAAAAAAAAGACACAAAGAGAAAAAATATTTTATTATTTTTTTTTTTTTTTAATACTTACCTCCCATCCATAGTGGAGCACTCTGTCCCTCGGCGATCACTGGCTAGAAGCCTTTTATAGCTGCTGGATGACAGAACACAAAAGGGTTAATTAAAAAAAAAAAAAATGACATAGGGCCCCCCTCCTGGAGGGGGGGGGGGACCCATTTTTTTGGAATTTTAAGGGTTAAAAACCCTTAGAAATCCCCCCAAAAAATGACGTAGGGTCCCCCCTACCCAGCATTACCGACCCGGGCCAGCTATGGGGGCTTGTAGAACAGGGCGCAGGTGCCAGCGTTGGTGGCCCCTGGCCCTGCAGGCTACTAGCCCACATAGCCACGTGGCCCGGGCCCTTCTGCCCCCCCCCTGGCCGTTGGGGAGGCAGGTAATGGAGGGCTGGGGGTTATGGCAAGTCACCCGCTTGCCGCAGGTGACCTGCCATACCCAGAGCCTTGTGAACTGGTATAAGGGGTCTCATGGACCCCTTACCAGTTCACAAAGGGTTAACTGAAAAAAAACCACACAAAAGTATTTTATTAAAAAAAAAAAATTTTTTTTACTGTACTTACCTCCGATTGCAATCTCTTGTCCCTCGCCGCTCTGATGACAGATGCCGGTGATCGGCATCCAGAGAAGGAGGAGGCAGGAGATCAGAGGATCTCCTGCCAGCTCCTTCCCCGGGCACCGATCACCGGCATCTGACAGCTGAAGCCGGTGATCGGGACGACGTCATAGCGGGGCCTAACGGGGAGACGGAGCGGGATGACGTCATAGCCCCGCCCCCAATGGCGGGGCTTAGCGGCAAGATGGCGGTCGCCATCGAGGAGGAGAGAGGAGAGAGCCTCCCGGGCTCTCTCCTGAAGATCGGTAAGCCCTGGGGGGGGGGATCGGAGGCCCCCCAGGTGAAGAGGAGTGACAGCGGGAGCCAGCGCACACACAGGTAAGTGAATGTCATTTTTAATTTCTTTATTTTTTTTTACAGTTAGCTGCTGCAGCTGCAGAAGCGGGGGGGGGGGGCCTATTCCGGGGGATCGGATGGCACCAAATTAAAGAGGAGACCCGGCCGGATCCAACGAGAGGTCAGGTGAGTATTTTTTTTTTTTTTTTTGCCCACTAGCAGGGGTAAATGCCAGGCACGTAAATTTTACGTGGCTGGCATTTAAAGAGTTAATAACTAAATAGAGGGAACTGGGCCGGGAGAAACCAATAGAGGTCGGCCGTCTGAAAGACATAAGCGAAGAGTACCCCGTAAGTGACATGTATAATGACATAGGGTAAATAAAGCCGCCCGAGAGGGCACTCACGGACCGCGGTAGGTAGATGCCAGTCACGCAGCAACCAAATCCAGAGAAAATGGCGCCGGGTATACCTCGAGGGGCAGGCCGCGGAGACAATGACGCGGAACGCGCCAACCGCGGGCCCCACCCCCCGAAGAGCACGAAGCAGCACACGTGACAAGCAGCCAATAACGGCGCACCAGCGCCTGAGGTAACGCCGCCACTAAGCGCGGAGCACAGTGGAAGCGCGCGCGGCGGTGGCGGCATATTTAAAAACGCAACCAGTGCAACCAAGTCAGCGCGGCGACTGACACCAACCAGACAAAACATAATACAGTGAAGCACCAAGGCAAATACACCCCCCCCCCCCGAGAGCTACAAGGGAGAGCGAGGGAGGACAGCGGCCACTTAACATAGGGCCCACCGATAGACAGGGGCAAGGCGCAATAGGGCGGGAGGGGCATCCCATAGAGGCTCACCATATGCCTATACCGCCTACCCTTTGGTGGGGGATTGCAGTGGAGCAGCGCTCCTAAGCACCTGACAGCGGTGCTGCTTACCATCACCCGGACCAGCGCAGCCAAGGCTGGGAGGCACATTAATAATGGAACGGGTGGGAATAGTCCTACAGGGCGGCAGGCTAATAGCCCCGCTCACCTGCGAGAAGAGAGAGCCATCTTCTTGTCCTTCGCAGTCCAGACTGCAGAGAAAATCTCTGGATTTGTGGGAGGTCCCGGGTATTTGAGGGGCCGGGGGAAGCAAATTTTGTTGTCTCTGCAGTCCAACGACATCTGGCGGAGCAATACCCAAGTGTAATGATTCTTATCTGGAGCAGGACGTACTGTATACTAAGAATAAGTACAATTCTGTTCATAACAGGCTTATGGCAATAATGTCTTGCTTTATGATGATCAGTCTTACTTCCTCCTTCCACTTGGGGGGGGCTATGACATCTTTGCTGATGTATTATTGCTCTGTATTATCTATAAAGAGTTTGTACTATACCTGTTTTTTTCAATAAATCAAAATTATAATAATCAGAACACCATGCAATTGGTTATTTGATGTATATTGTCTGGGAAGGATGAGGTTTACTTGAGTGTGAGGTCATGAAGTCTTACAGCATCTACTGGAAAAATTAGAGGCAAAGTAATGGGTGAAAGCAGTCAACATTATACCCAAAAGTTTTGCCCAACTGGTGTTTGGCCCAAATTGGTGGTTCCTCTGGGGTACCTCAGTAGTTTACAGTATGTATTAAATATACCTGAAGACTGAAAGCGAGGAGGGGAACACAGGCCGTTTTTGGGGCTCTAGGCAAAGGGCAGAATTTGAGGACATAAAATTCCTTTCTGGGTATAGTATTACTATTTCTATTCTATTAAAGAAAAAGAAGAAAGAAGATAGGAAGGGTGTAAAACTTCAGACATATTGGTGGATTTTACATATGCTCCAAGTTCGGATTTGGAGGAAAGGGCAAAAGTAGTGCAGTTTATTGAGAGGATGTTAGATTACACCATTAGAGACGTAGGGTCCAAATTAGCCTCGTTGGCCGATACACCTTTACTAGTGTAATAACGTATCAGCAGTAACTGTACAGCAAAAACTGACAGTGTTTTGTGCCGGGGTTTTAAAATACAGAGGTCTAAATGCCCTTTCTAATGTAGATGTATAAAGTGGCACATGCCTGTAGATGAATTATAGTCACATGGTAATTTCTGGCCCATTACATATACACACAGTGACCTAAAAAGGCTCTGAGGAGTGGGCATCACATTAATCTCCCCCTTGAATATCAGGTTCCTTGTTGCAAAGAGTCATGACCTCATCGCACAGTCACACATGCATCCAACACGAGATGCATGTACACGTAACCTCACTTGGATCCCCTTACTAGCCCCCCTTTGCTTAAGAGGGGGGAGGATAATGGGAAGTTACGCCCTCAGATTCCAGTTCAGCAGAAGCAAAGAGGAAAGCCCAGCAATATATATCTACACTTCCTTTTAAATGTAGGATATTCTAGGATGTTTTTAGTGAGAAATAACAGTTTAAACGGCAGCATTGTCAATTAATTTTACAGTTACCTAGGTATACGTTTATGCATTTAGTTATCCAATAGAAAGAGTACCGTAATACTTTAACGTCAAATTCGGCAGCAGTACGACACACGTAGGTGGGGGCATTTTGATAAAACATTACTAGAATAATCTTGATGAATTAAACAGGCCAAGCAAAGTAAAAAAAAAAAGAAAAAGATTAAAGCAGTCTTAAACCATTCCTGGCAGCTTTGTGCTGGTTAGACTCCAAGTCAATCAACCCACCTATGTCTGCGAGACCCAAATCTAGGATACACTCACCTTTTCCTCATGGAGCGTTCTATGATGGAGGCCAGGAAACAGACAGACACAAATACACGTATTTATATATAAACTGCCATTTCATATCTCTGTACCAATCTATATGTCTGATCTAGAATATTTATTCCAGCTCCTTGTGAGATTTAAAGTGGACCAAAACCAGTCTCTAGCACTGGTTAAATACACAGCCCTGGGGAATCATCTAAAATTATTCAGGGATGGCTAATTCTCTGCCCCCGGGACATCCCAGTTAAAGATGCCCCGTTGTGTGAAATCACCGGATCACCTTGTTGACTCACCTTGCCTGTGACCCTGTGGTGCATGCACAGGATGTGGTGGCATCCCTAGGTTCCTTCCAACTGCATTCAGCTTTCCTTGCTGCTTATTCATATGCACAGCTAAAAAACCTGATGGGCTGATGACCAGAACGTGCTGTGGGCTCGTCTGTGAGGTAAGTAAACAAGGCAATCCATAGGCCATGTCACAGCATGACAAACTGGTATAGTGAAAATCCCGTTTTTTTTCCCCTTAACACAAACACATACCCCTTACTTTGTCTTTTGCGTTACAGCACTTAAATGAAATCTCTGGTTAGATCTTTAAAAAACTGCTTGCAATAAATTACATGAGATTTATTTTTTAGAAATGCCCATCATAGAAGGGAGATAACTATGGCCAGTCATTTCTGAAAGGTATATCCTATGGTGAACTAGGCTCTGTTAACTCGACCACACCTAAACCACTGAGATGCTTCTGGCCATTACTTTTGAAGGTACAGTCCAGGCAATGGCAATAAGGCAGCAAGTAGCTCACCTATATCCTGTCCCATGTGAATCGCCATTTCCTGCAGCACAATCTTAGATGCTGTAGCAAGTTTTTGAAGTTTTCCATTTCTTTCCATTCTAATTTTACACGAAATGTGCTCCAAATGACTGCAAGGCCACCCATGTTCCTCAGCGCCTCCAGCTTTAGCCAGCCCGGTAAGCCACGGTGGCCACACTTACCAGGCTCACTCATGCAAGGAGCACTGAGGGACAGGGGTGGCAATGCGACCACATTTGGGAGTGTGGTTGTGGAAAATGGAATGGAAAGGAGAGGCTACAGCATTTATAGCACACTGCAGGAAATTGAGTAGAGGCACATGGGGTAGGCATCAGATGAGCTCCTTCCTACCTTATTATTGCCATTGCCTGGACTGTCCCTTTAATGAACCAGCTTATATATCTTTGTGGTTTTGTGTGGTGCGTTTGTCCAAACCAAATTCCTGCATCTAGTAACTTAGACATGTATCGCATGCACACCACCCCTATGGGTGACACAGATAATGTCCTGGACAAGTATCACAATTAGGCTGCTTTGAGTTTTAAATGTTATTGGAAAAAAGCCACAGACTTCAAGAGGCAATACAGCCAAATGAAACATCCAGCAGTGGTCATTGCAACTCAGCCAGCAGTAAGCTGTTGCCAATGTGCAGATTAATCACAGACCGATTCTAATGTAGCAAACCTAGGCAGAGTATGTTTCCATCAGTGACTAGTCTTTCACAATCAAATGCAGATAGTAGTACTAATGCTGGAATAAAAGGGCCAAGGTTATTTCTAGGGGAGGGCAAGCAAGGCGATTTCCTCTGTTAGTGGTCAGACCCCTTGCCCCCCCAATATTGGGCTCAGTCATGGAGATGGGGCACTGCCTGCAGCACCATAGGATGGGTGAGAAGGGAGCAGAATTTCTTCCTCACCGCACTATGCCATTTTATGCTATTTTGCCTAGAAACTGCAGCCTGGTGTAAAATATTAAAATACCCCCCCCCCCAATTACTGCAATAGATCAGCTTGGTCAATTACGCCACCAATGTTTCCAACCCGTTATGTTGAGTAAGCATAAATGATTGTTAAAGCTCTGAATAACAACAGAAGGATATATGTGGAATTGATGTCTATTGTATAAGCAAAAAACTCACAAGATAATCTCATTTGACCAATAAAAATTGAGCAAAAAAGTCCCACCCTGCCCCCTTCTATTAGCGCTAAAGTATTTGTAATAGAGGAAATTAAAAAAAAAAAAAAAAAAAGGAAGAACACCACCCAGAATCCAGCAGCAAAGTCAGCGGTGCCGCAGATTCCACAGCGCCTGCCGCCATTTTTTTTTTTTTAATTCCTAGCCAGGCACTGGGCAGCTTAGACCTAATTTCTGGTAAAGTGGCAAGGGAGGACGGACATCAGGATATTGCTCTGGAATGTATAGGCAAGTCTTCATGCCTGAGAAGGACACCATGTACTATACAAAAGACTTTCATGAGGGAGAAAGCACAAGACTCAACTGCCACGTCAAAGTGGACATGAGGCATGACCTAAAGGTTGTATTTGTACATTTCTGGGTGATCTTTCCAAAACCTACACATCAAAATTAGAACGGTAAGTTGAGTGGTTCTCTCAAGACATCAACAGTAGCAAATCACTCATAGCTACTGAAGACTACCGTATTTACCTCCTCTGTGGGTTGTTATGTGTCCACTACTCCCTAAAGCTCTATTTCAGGTAACAAAGGGGGGGCACACGCAAACCTTTGCCTGCATTCGTTTTTCAAACAACTTATATGAAACTGCAAGGTAATAAATCAAAGGTGTTAACTGATACTTGTCCTTAATCCGTTAATGCTAAAACAGCGTGACCCTAAACCTCAGTCTGCCACTTAATCTTTTTTTAATGTTTTACCAAAGTTTTTCTCCCCCTCCCTCCTCTAACAGCAGAGTGAATATGCAGTTTTCTTTGTGTTTGTTGATAGCAGGGAGCAGAGAAACTTTGGACCGCAAACTGTGTGTTGAACTTTAGTTGTTTTTCTGGGCAATTTTCTCCCCTCCTAAACACCGGTAATGAAAAAGACAATGCTTACAGAAATGGCATGCTTTTAATATTGATGAGGGGAAAACGCAATTTACAAGTTATCATCACTGAAGGGTTTTTTTTTTTTTTTTGTTTGTTTTTTTTTTTTAACTCCATGTTGGTAGCCTCTCTTTGACAAACCAGGACAGTAGGAGCGCTGGTAAGGTCTGTATCTTAGCCAACCAGTGGGGTTTAACACAGAGGGGCATCCCGATTTAGGGAGGCCAACCAAAACCCAGGAAAGTACAAGTCCTGGGTTTTGGTCCACTTGGAGCAGGCTGATTGAATGATGCCAGTAAGGAAGAGCAGAGATCAGCTAAGTAAACCCTTTGTCTGGAATGTCCCTTTAACTCCACCTATACCTCTATATTGTATTAACTTAAGTCCTGCAAATTGTGCACTCCTCCATGGCTGGAAATAATCCTCCAATCTGCTGGGAGGAGTATTTTTGCCACTATTCCCTTACCCCGTAAGTTTTTAGCTAAATGCCAGTTAATCTGCCACCAGGCCAGAAAGCTTTCATTAGGTGGGTCTAATATTCATTTTCAAGCAAAAAAAAAAAAAAAACCTTTCTTCTAGGAGGGTGATCAGAAGTAATTTAAAAAGTAACAGACATTTCCCCAGCTGCTTCAGTTTTGCATCTAAAAAAGCTGAGCCCAATACATTTAAATAGGTAAAATGGCATCTGCTTGTCCTTCAATATTTACTCTTTTTCCTTGCACTTTTTTTCTTTCTAAACATGAAACCTCACCTTTTTACAAGTGTCTTGTGGATGTATGAGTTTCTAATTAATGGGATTGACCACCCATGTAATTAAAAAACAAATAAGGTACTCACCTTTTGTCCCCTGCAGCTAATCGGTATAACTCTGGCAATCAGCAACTCACCCGATCGCTATATTGCACCGCCACCAGTCACAGGAGCGTAGCCACACCCTCTCTATTCATTGCAATAGAGAGAGGGTGCCAAGGCCTGACACAGCCCCTCCCATTGTAGTGAACGGGTAGTAGGGTGAGGCAACCCTCCTGCAACTAATGACATCCTGGGTAGCATGGGATGAGTTCCTGAACGCCCAGAGTCGGATCAGCTGTGGGAGACCAAATGCGAGTACAGTTTTTGTTTTTTTTTATTTTTATATGGGTGGTCAATCACTTTTATTACAGAATTTGACTTCCAGGATCTCAGGCAAGCCTGAAGGTTATAATGCTGACATTCTTCTGTAGTATGCTGCCAATGAATGATGACTGTCCACCACCAGTAAGCATATTAGCACTGCACAATCACATGCAGCATCCCTGCTGCAAATCATCAAGGGTACCTGCAACCCCCTTACTGAAAGCAGGAGCAAGCACAGCATCTGCTGGTAGCAGTAAAATCAGCACAAGAGCAGTATTTTACCAAAGGGCTGTTTAGCTTTAAAATGTGAGATTTAAACCAGACCAACAGCCTGATACAGTTGGAGGGGAAAAAAAAAACTTCCCAAAGCTCACTTGCCCCATCTGCATGCATGATTCTGAAGCATTGTCATCACTTACATTTGCATCCACTCAAAGCTGAAATGCCTCCTCACCGATTTTCTAGTGGTAGCAGCCATTATGGAGCTTCCTTTCTCAGCATCTCAGCCATGCTGCCTGGACTTAACTGACACAACTGACAATGCAGAGTAACCGGAAACCCAGCAGCACTGCCTGTTTGCAAGCGGCCTGCAGATGCATGAGCTGCCATTTTGTCTTTAAAACTTACCACAGCAGGAGTTAGAAAAAGGTAAATGCATTTTTATGCGCAGCAATGTGAATTGCCCTCGGGGAGGGATGTATATGATCACTGTTTGTTGTGTTGGTCCGGTTTAAGTCATTTTTGACTGTTGGTCCTTTTTAGCTGTCAGCTGTCTTTGGCCACTACTTGTATACATGGTATATGGACTAGAGTAACCTGCAATAGGTGTACCCTAGGTACCTGACATAGATTGAAGGAGTACACAAAGATGCTCAGGGGTGCACCAACACCCATTAGTGTAAAAAGGTTCCAGACCACTAGTTTCAGGCATGGCAGGACCATTACAGGACAAACCTTTTAGTGGAAAAGCTACATTTCCTTCTGCATCAGGCAGAACAACCAAATTTACCACAAAGACTATCACTGTAGCCCAAGTACAAGCCCGTTTCCACAGGTCACACTCTAGGTAGGAAACACTGCATTTCAAAACAATACAAAGGGCAAAATTCAATGGTTTGCTCAAAGGAAGGGGGAAACTGACCCCCAAGTAATAAGCTAGTATGTATTAAACACTAAACTGCATAGACTGGGTGTTCAGAATGACAGGAAACACTCTCAGAATTAAACTAACAATGTAGGGTCCTGAATACATTTAAACTCTGCCTCCCTCCACCATTTCACATTTACCCAATTTCTGAAGCATTATAGGACTTATCCATGTGATGATCTGTTGTCTGTACTTATTTAGATTAGAAGTTAAAGCTGATGCACTGCTTAAACAGCATTTTACTTAGACTTGCCGGTCATTCACAAATGCCTGGCCTGCTAAAGGTATAGCAGGGAGCAGCGCTGCTCACGCATGCGCCCTTGGATCTAAGAGAAGGTGAGTTTACAGGGTGACATGGGGGGGGGGGGGGTGATTTACACAGCAGGGCATCCCAAATCTGGATATCCTGGGATAGAATATGCCTGCCCTGGAGCACTGGGTACATTTGTGTCCAATTCTAAATGCTCTACTGATCAGTGGGGGCTAGCTTACAGGAAAAGAAGAAATATTGTGTAGCCAGGATTATGTGACTTCATGTACAAGTAGGGTCAGGCCAGTAGCAGCAAGAGTCAAGGGAAGTAGCAGAGCATCACATAAGCCACCTCCAATGCACTTTTTTGCACATATTTGCAAAGTATAGGTATTTGCAAAGTATATTAAAAATACTGCAGCTATATTAAACTTTGATTTCAGACACGCGGACATTAAAAATAAAAGCAAGTATCATGGCAAAAGAAGGACTGCCACTAATGCAACAGAAAGACTGAATGGTTGAGGCCCGCTTTTGGACAATGCTGACAATCTCAGTGGACACGCCAACCTAGGAGGACTTCAAGAACTTTAAAAAAAAAAACATAAAATAAATACCACTGACCCAAAGCTACCCTCCATTCAAGGAATTAGTCAATTTGGGTCCTTTCCCAAAGTTAACTGGAATTGGGCACTGAGGAAAATAAAATTTTGACACAAGTGTGGTTTGTGCACCTATTCCATGGCAAACAGGATCAGTGTAACTCCAATTCTTTTCTTTAGCCTCAGCATCTACTTAATCATTCAATGGATGAAGGGCAAGGCAAGGGTTTTTTTTCTTTGTAACCCTCCCCCCATCATGCCACTCCGCCAAAGAGGGAGGGTTTACCCTATGACTAGAGTTTCATTTTAGAGTACTTCTGTCGTCAAATCTGGCTAAATAAACAGCATGCATAAATAAGAACAAGTATTTGGTGAAAGGATTCATATATTTTCCTCCCAGACGGTTATCCAATAAATTCACATTTTACATTCTCTGCTTCAGAGTAGAGGCAACTGACCAACCTTTGTGATACACAAGAATAATTTGTTATCCTATAAACTGCTATTCAGTGTTTACTCTGAAGCAGGAGAAGGTAACAAATGTATCAGCTAGGAGGCAGAGAATATCTGATAAAAATATATTCAGTCCATCCCCTAGAACAGCTATACTCAACTGGCGGACCAAGGTCCAAATGCGGACCTCGACGCCAGATTTCCGGCCCCAGCCCTGACAGCCCTACAGTTGCTTCTGCATTGCCGTGCTCAGAGCTGCCTCCTTGATCTGTGATGTACTGCTTAGTCTCCCTACCAGTGCTATGGCTTCCTTGCCGCTAGCATTGCAATATGAAGTATTTTCCAAAAATCTCTAACTATTCACCCCCAATGACCACCCCCCAAGCCCATTACCCGGACCTTCATCTCTCACCGGGTGCCTTTTAAATGGACCTTCACAAGAAGTAGTTGAGTACCCCTGCCCTAGAAGATGCCAGTCCTTTAACCCCCCTTAATGTAGGGTTTCCCAAGTTGAGATCCTCTCAGGTGGTACTCATCGCTGTAGACTTACCTCGACCCCCAACCTGATCTGCTGCCACCTATATTTCACTGAAACACAATTTGCACCATAAATAAAAAATACCTGCCACATTTTTGTGTGGTTCATGCACTTTAAATGGCTTTGCCTTGTGTGTTTTTGTTACGGGTTTGGGTGACTGACAACGCTCACATCGGTGGTACTTGAAATAATTAGAAAATGGAAAGTGGTATTTGACTTTAAATGTGCCCATCCCTTTCGTAAAAAAAAACATATGTTGTGAAAAAGACCAGCCAATCTTGCCCTACTGTTGCCACACACACCTTCAACTGCCATTCTGATTCTTCCTTGTAACAGGATCATTTAAGAGTATATCAATTAATATTACATGCTTCTATGCACATGCCATTGTGCTCATAAAACAGGCTGATCTGTTAGATAGTCTCATTACAATTTTTTTCTGTAATTACACATAAGTATAGAGCCCTGCTGTGGGTCAGATTGTGTAAGATATTCACATTACAGCAAAGGCGTGATGCAAAACTGGCTGTTGAAATTAAGACTGAGGTACCCATGTCAATATCATGCACGAACAGTTGAGAACACAAGTTCCATGTGAAACTAGAATGCATTGCTGCAATGGTGGGTCACCAGAGGAGACTACTATAGGTGCAAGCTTGTGATCCCAGCTGTTATTTTGACCTAAGCCACTCCTGATCCTAAAGGTCACTAAATTAACCTAACCTAGCCCCTCATGCCATCAGTAAGCCCTTGCAATAAAGAAAGCCCTCAACTTTTCCTAGTAGAGTTCTGACAGGGAAAGTAAACCACTGCTGCACACATGCAGCCATAGCCTTCTCCATAATCAAACAACGCTCCATAAGCAAAAACATGAATATACCCTAAATTCATCATTCACCAGGTCCTCCTCCAGACAGAGGTCACAGAGCTTTGCATACAAGCAGTTCAGGAAAAGGAAAACCTGTTGCAGGTTGGTGGGCTTTACTACAGATCAGGGGATCACATTAGGGGGAATCATCTTCCAACAGGTCAGCTTTGAAAAAGGACTTATACTGTAAGCTGTCCAACTGACCCAACTGTGCAAGATCTTGTCAGTGATGTGGTCATTCCATGTTGCTGCACGTCTGCTCTATTCAATAAGCACCAGCATGCAGCACCCTGGGATGCCACCAAGTCAGAAGTAACAAATGCCATCTGCACCAGTGAGGAGTGGGAGGGGGTACTTCATCAAGCAGAGAATGTCTCACCTATAGGACCAGACTTTCCACACGGTCTGTACTTTCTCTTTAACAACATATATGCTTTCCTAATACAGATGTGTAGTGTGACATGGTAAGCCCTAAACAGGCTATAGACATTCCAGCAACTGTGGCTGCTGGCAACCAATTGGGCAGGTACATAGTAATAAGCACATCCAGAAAGCCTGAATGTTCGGCGGCTGTCAATTGTTGGCTTGAAAAAAAATTGAGCATCGATATTGCTGGTATTGGGCTTGCATTTGAGGGATGCCCCCATGCAGCCCGTAGTGAAAAAAATAGAGCAAGTAAAGTAGACTTTACATCCTTAAAGTGGGCCAACACCCAGGATTTTGACTATCCTGGGTATTGGTCCACTTCCCCGGGGCACCCCGATCGGGGGTGCCCCGCTGTGTGAAACCCCCCAGAAAGCCCCCAAAACTCACCTCTCCCCGCTCCCACGTGGCCGCGCCGTCCAATCGGCGCCGACGGACAAGCTGATTGACAGCGACGTACAAGCAGCTTGCCCGTCGGCGCCTCCCGCGCGTCACTCTAGACGTGCGTGCGCCCACGCCGGCCATTCAGAGACGGCCGGCGCGGGCACGTCTAGAGGAGCGCGAGTGAGGCGGCGGCGGCGGAAGCAGCGGCTGGAGAGGTAAGGTGTTTTGGGGGGTTTACACCCCGCGGGACATCCCGATCTCGGATGTCCCGCGGTGTGTGAGGTGATCGGCCCGGGAATCTTATAGATTCCCGGGCCGATCACCTCAGGGTGTTGGTCCACTTTAAAGTCATTGTCTAGGCATCAAAACAAAACACACTACTAGACTATCTAGTCTGGCCCTCGGACACCTACCTGATTCCGATGCTGTCCACGATGGTCTGGCACTTTCATAGCATTGACAATGGTCTGTACCCTGCCACCCCTCAGATGGGCAAGTGCACACCCCCTTCATTCACTGCAATAGAGCAGGTGTGTCAAGACTTGGCACACCCCCCTCCATTGCATTGAATGGGGGCATGCCATAGTCCCCATGACGGATGGCCAAAGGCAGTCCATCAAGCATACTACAGAAGTGCCAAATGATCATGGCAGGGCACGGGACCTGAATCGGGTGATTAGGTTAGCTCAGTCTCAGCTCTGGACTGGGGTCTGTGGGGGATAAAATGTGAGTATAGTGTTTTTTGTTATGATGTCTGGACAATTTTAAAGCAGGCCTACACATCCCTATCTCTTGATAGGACCAGGCTTTCCATACAGTATAAGCCTGTTAAAGTTAACCAAAAGTCAGAATAGACTTTTGGTCTGCTAAAATGTTTCCCAATTAGGGATGCCCCACAGCATAAAGCCCTTGCCTGCTTGGCATACCAATGTATTTCTGTAATTACACATAAGTATAGAGCCCTGCTGTGGGTCAGATTGTGTAAGATATTCACATTACAGCAAAGGCGTGATGCAAAACTGGCTGTTGAAATTAAGACTGAGGTACCCATGTCAATATCATGCACGAACAGTTGAGAACACAAGTTCCATGTGAAACTAGAATGCATTGCTGCAATGGTGGGTCACCAGAGGAGACTACTATAGGTGCAAGCTTGTGATCCCAGCTGTTATTTTGACCTAAGCCACTCCTGATCCTAAAGGTCACTAAATTAACCTAACCTAGCCCCTCATGCCATCAGTAAGCCCTTGCAATAAAGAAAGCCCTCAACTTTTCCTAGTAGAGTTCTGACAGGGAAAGTAAACCACTGCTGCACACATGCAGCCATAGCCTTCTCCATAATCAAACAACGCTCCATAAGCAAAAACATGAATATACCCTAAATTTATCATTCACCAGGTCCTTAACAGAGGGGGGTTGCATCTTTGCTGGGTACTACATTTTAACAGCAGGGGATCCAGGAAGTACTGTAGATGAGTATCCGACCTAACTGGCTTGCTCCCTAGGAAACATTTTTGTGTACCAAACTATTTTGCCTTTAAACCAATGTTTCACAACCTGCGGTACGCACACCTAAGGGAGTATGCAGCATGTTCAGGGGTGCACACAGGGGTTAATTTGGATCTGGTATATTATTTTAACAGTAAAACATTATTTGTTCTTTCTGTAAAAATAGTTACAGTGCCATGATTCACCTATTTTGGAAAACAACAATTGGTCTCCTCCTTGGAGGGTACTTGGTTATAACAGCTTGTTGCTAGAGGGTACTTGGCATAAAAAGGTTGAGGACCACTACTTTAAACTCTTTGTTGCCCCGTTCTGTGAAACTCAGCTCAAGGGCATTTGTTATTGCTCTCCATCCTATGCACATTTAAACTTCCTGGAACAGCGATCACGCAGGGCAGGGATGCCCAAAGGACTGTGCATGTGCTGCAGGGTTGTGAAACAATGTCAGTTTAAAAGGATCCAGGCAGACTTCACAATGCAGGGCATCCCAAAGCCAGATGCACCTGGGTGGGGGTAAAACAACATGGTTTCGGTCCTCATTAAAGCAGGCCTACAACCTTCCCCGGAAAGCTTTTCTCACAGTGGACCTATACCCCCTGAGACACAGAGATCCCCTCCTGCCATCCCCTTGTCTACCACACTATATTTCCTCCCCACTAATTAATAGAGGGCAGAATAAGGAAGCAGCAGCTGCATGGCAGCCAGGTGAGTGTCAGAGGCTCGCCAGTGACAGCTCCTAGCCCTGCCATTGGTCTGTAGTGTGGGGATGTGCCCCAGCTCTCCTCCATGTGCCTGCGTGTTGGGATCGGGTGAGGGAGCCTCTATCAGGAGGAGGAGGAGGAGGAGGAGGAGGAGGCAGTCCCAACCCTTCCCCCACTGTTTACCATCTCGACCGAAACCAGCTGCGAGGCCTAGTACGCTGCGTCCTACACGCAGCCTCCAGTTTGGCCACGCCGCCCCTCCCCTCCCCGATAGCGGGTTGGGGGGGCAGCGTAGGCCAGGTCGGGGCTGCGCCTCACTTCACAGGCCGTGACACCGCCACACGCATCTCATACACAAACGGTGCAGCCACGTCCACCACTCGTTACATAACAATAGCGGCGGCCACCAGCTGGTGGTGGGAGACACTTACTTTTGCCATAGCTGGGGCTGCAGAGCAGCAGCAGGGCAAGCAGGGGGATGGCGGCGGCCACTAGGATGCCTCGGCTCAAGGTGCCAGCGGGGTTATTCTTGGGGTGCCCCACACCCCTTAACACACTCGCTCCCATAGCCAACCTTCTTCCTGCACGGGACGGGGGAGGTGGTCCGAGAGGCGCTTCTCGCTCCTGCTGCTGCCTCCTCTGCTTCTTCTCTTCCCCCCAACACGCAGCCCGGGGCTTCTCCTATTTGATTATATGGCTGCTGCAGCTCAGGCACCGGAGCAGCATGGCGCTGAAGAATGACAATCCCGCTCGCTGCTGTGCTTTTTATATCCCGCCGCCGCCGCTCTTGTCGGATTTCACTTCACAATACGAGGTCTCCCAGAACGGAGCCGCCACAAGCACTTCCTGAGAGGCGGCCAGGAAACGAGCGCGCTGCTGGGAAGCGTCTATGGCTGCCTGTGCGGGATTGCTCAATGAGGCCCAGCGCACGCTTCTGCCACACCGAGCCCTTTCCTGTCACGGAAGCTCTCACCGCAGCCAGCCTTCTCCACGGCCTTCCCGACGCCCTACCTTCCGCATTAAGATATTTAAAAAAGAAACAAAAAGTGCCGCGAGCCCCAATACTGTATAAAAATATGGCCCTGGATGTCACTAGTTCTTGCGAAGTCTCTCGCCCCCCCTCTCTCTCCAACCAATATCCAACCAGTAAACAAGAGCTGTTAGTCAGCTGGGAGGGGACAGCCAACACCCGGCCTGGAGCTGCCGCCACACACTGGAATGGAGTCACCGCTACCACACGAGCCAGGACTAGGGATTCCTGGGGAACTGAGAGCTGTCTGCCGCCGACCAATGAGCGAGCGCCTTACCTCAGCCCATAGGGTGGCTCCTAATAGCGTCCTGCAGCTGTGCTCACCTGTGTATATAGGGCCTGACCATGCGTTTCCTTATGGGCTTGTGGTGCACGTTACACATATATGCTTGTGGCACACTTTACACTTTCATGTTTGCGGCACACTGCACTTTTACGCTTGTGCCGCACATTGCACTTTTACGCTTGTGCAAGTTTGTGGCACAATTTGAATTTTTACCGCCCGTGGTGCATTTTGCACATTTACGCTTTTGGTGCTTGTTCCACTTTTACGCTTGTAGCACAAAATTGTGGCAAATGTTGCACTTTTATGCCTGTGGCGCACATTTCCCTTTTTACGCTTGTGGCGCACTTTGAACTTTTACCCTTGTGCTGCACGTAGCAGTTTTTCGGTTGTGCCACACATTGCACTTTTTACACTCGTGTCCCACTTTATACTTTTGTGCTTGTGCTACACTTTTACGTTTGTGGTGCACTTTGCACTTTTATGCTTGTGTGGTGCAAGTCTGTGGCACATTTTGTGCATTTATGCTTGTGGCACACTGCGCATTTATGCTCGTGATGCACGTTTCACCTTTACGCTTGTGGCACAAATGCTCCAAATATAAGACCCACTCCAAAAATAGAGTGTCCATGTAGTTCTATATGTAAAAAGAAAGCAGCAGGACAGATAAACCCTTCACAAAGAAAAGCATACACTCCCTAAAGAGCCTCACTCAAAAGACCTAAAATAATAGGGTATAACATGAAGTTGCAAACAAATAGAATAGAAAAAATTAAGGATTTTTCTTTATGTTTTGGAAACAACAACACCCTATGGGCTATGCAGAATGATGTAGCATATCCCATAGGGTGCTGTTTTTTTAAAATGTAAAAAATATATACTTACACCATAGTAAAAAATGCCCGTCACAGGGGTAGGTTATTTTTCATTCACACCCAAAAGTAAACTTGCATCACCAGATCTTTAGTATTGTTCTATGCATGTGCAGTTGGGGTCATGTTATTTATTTAGGGAAGTAGGTATAACTTTTGGGTGTAAACTTTTACTTTAACACACAGTAAGTATTATAAAGTATACAGTAAGTATTAGAAACATCTTTGGCCTTATTTTTCTTTAAAAAAAAAACACCAGTACGGTACCTGCTATGGAGCATTGTACATCATTTTTCTAATGAGGTAAATATATTTTTTGGATGTTGGAATTAATGGATAGGGTTATTAATTAATAGGGTATACTAAAGAATTAGCATTTTTTTCTGCATATCCCATAGGGCGTTGCTGCCAATCAATCAAAAAAAGATCCTTAGTTCATTGGAAAAATGATGGACCTCACCTGTAAAAATGCCCCATCACAGGTAGGCAGAGGAGTGTCTATGGCACCCAGGGCAAGATTTGAAATGGCACCCACCACCTGTTCTTAGGTTGGTGCCCCCCTGACTTGCTGCACCCGGGGCAAGTGCCCCCCAGCTACGCCACTGCAGGTGTGGGTGATTCTTTTGGGATGAATAGGAACTAACATGTTTTATTGCACCTTTTGTGTGTTAAAGTGCTGTAAGCCTCAGTTCACTCTGTGGCTGCTTCAAGATGACTGTGCCCAGTGCTGGATGCGTGGGGGAACAGTGCTGGATGGTAGGCAAAGTATTTGTTTTGTTGTAAACCCCCTCTCTCGTCCTGCCTCAGCACCAGGGGAGGGAGGCAGGGTGGATTTTCAAGAGACTGAACTGCACGGGGTAGTTTTCCTCTGTAGAGTAACTATGGTCATACATTACATGGTACATCATACATGGATCATTTATTAGTTATAATAGTTGGTGAAGTGGTTGGTACACTTTTTCAGCATTCAAAACAAGTTTCAATATTAGTATCATCAATAAACCTCTATTTACAACACTAGCAACACACGATAGTAAAATAGTGATGATGAGCATTGTGAGTAAGGGGTATGTCATTCTTGAAAGAATAATTATTACTATGTTAGTAAAGCGGTTGGCACATTGTAAATTGGAGAATTAAAGCGGACCTTCACTCTAAATAAGAGTCTATCTTATATGTTTCCCACACCCTGTACATACAGATTGCTCACATTAAAAATCATCCTACCTGCATCTACTGCATTTTATAAGCCTTTAAACATCCAAGATGGCGGCTTATGGAAGCTGCCATTTTTGCAGGCAGCCTGCAAACAGGAAGTGCCTGCAAACAGGAAGTGACTGTGCTGCTCTGCATTCTGGGACTGCTGACCTTTCCCTGACCCCAGCTCTGCTCTGTCTGAGCAAAGCACAGCTATAACCCGCCCCCTGTACCTTATCCCACTCTCCTCTCCTCAGTAAGTGTGATGCTTCTGAGTCAAGATGGCGGCGCCCGTATCCTAAATTCCCGAACAGAGTTGCAGCCCAGTGGGGGAAAGTATAATAAATTAGTGACTAAACATGTAAAATATATTAATTTTAGATGCTGAGGAATTGTTTTTTAAGAGTTTGGGCTTTTCATTAAATCATGGTGAAGGTCCGGTTTAAGTGAAATTGGTTATAGACAGTGCTAAGGGACAACTCCATTGAGTCACTATAGTTACCAATTTTTGCATTTAGGCGCTGTTATATTTTCAGAATGGGGCTGCTAGTCATAAGGTTTGTTGTTAAATAATCCACCTAAATTGGCACATTAGATTTATCCCTATTGACCAGCCTGTGTCATCTCATGTTTGTATAGCCATGGACCCTTTTTTTTTTTAACACGCAAAAAAGATTGGCGCTGTATTTTCCAGGTGCTGTTTGCCATTTCTTCCTTACAGTCACAAGGTATCACTGCTGAGAACAAATGAACCCAAACCTTACATTGTGTTTAGGCTCCTTTTTAGCTGCTATGTTGGAAAGAGCACAGTGGTAGGAAAAAAACAGGAGTGAAAATTGTTTTTGAAAGAAATCAATCAATAAAATTACATTTGCTGACATCCTGTGTTTCTAATTTGTGACAAGGCCCTAAAGCAAGCTCTGTAAACATAATATTTGAAAGTATTATTTAATATTATTTGAAAGTAAAAAAGAGTTAATTACAGCTCTGCCCATTGTGGTCTATGGGATCTTAAATAAACTGCCACTGCTCATACAAGAACGGTGAAAAAGCTGCAGGGCGCCATCCAGTAAACATTGGCACTAAGGGGGTTATTTAAGAACAGCTAGCGCCAGGTAGTGTTTCGTAGCGACAGATAGCATCTGGTGAAAGCTGGGCGCTGTACGCAAAACCACATTTAAGAAAGCGAATCTGGTGAGCGCCTCTAAAAGCGCCATGTGGCGTCACATGTATCACTAGAGGCGGCTCTCACTATAGCGCCGGCGCTCTAGGTTCCACGTATTACCTTTCGCTCAGTGTCGCTCTCCCATACATTTCAAGGGGCTTTCATTTGTTTGTGTTTAAATAGCGTGTTTGGCAAGTAAAATTATTTTTTTGCTCAAATCATTGTGTGACTTCTGGCTGCAAACAAACATTTTTATACATTTTTGTGACTTTTTATATTTTTATGCAGAATTCGATTTACAGGTCTGGCACTAAAGTGTTATTGTTCCAGTGTTAAAACAATGTCATTCCATGTGTTTTCACTTTGTTACTTGTGTATATGTTTTCCAAAACAGACTTTAATCACACAGCCTCTGGTGTTCTATGCTACAGCGCCCAGCTTCAGAGCGCCAATGCTGTGTTTGTGTAGTTTTTGTTAAATATGCTGTAGAGCGCCAAGTGCCGGACGCACTGAGCTGGCATTACCTGTTGCTCACTGCAGCGTTATACTGTTGCTAGAGCGCCCAACACACATCACACTCATCAGTGCTGT
Organism: Gastrophryne carolinensis; assembly: GCA_027917425.1. Lineage (NCBI taxonomy): Eukaryota > Metazoa > Chordata > Amphibia > Anura > Microhylidae > Gastrophryne > Gastrophryne carolinensis. Next base: position 324,948,541 of record CM051234.1, read on the forward strand.
CCAGGTTACTAGAGTGACCGCAACTCTAGGTTGCAGCGCCCGATACTCGCTTATAGAAGCGGTCACTCTAAGCGCCGCTCTGGTAATATCTAGCACTAGTAGTGAATCAGCCTCTAAGTGTCGTTTCTTAAATGAAGCATAAGGTGAAGCTGGCCTCAAACCCTTGACGCTAAGTGGATTTAAATGGTGCCTACGCTTCTTAAATCAGGCTCCGTGTGGTCATTTTCTGCCTTTACAGCATTAGAGTTTCAAATGTAAATGCACAAAATAATAACAATATTCATGAACACTATGGCAGGACTCCAATGCCTTGGTGATAAGTGGTTAGAATACGGTCATCAAAGCACTAGGGACTCATTATCAATGACCACTTTTATTATTAATCATAGTGGTTGTTGATACTATCCTGTTGCAGTTCTGAGGTGACATATTTAATTATTGTTACTATCATTATTTTGTATGATTATGCTTTCTGATGCACAATGATCCAATATTTTTGGTGGTGTTGCTAGCACTTCTCTCTTGTATTTGAAGCATTAAGGCTAGTGTGTTAAATGTCATAATCGATCTATAAACAATCAACACTAGTATTAGATCTAGCAACACAGTCTTTGAGAGAAAAAAAATTAATGAAGAATTACAAAATTATAGTTTTTTTTTTTTTACTACTCAGAAATACAGCAGTAGCAGTGTGTAAGTTTTCATACTCCTATGCACGTGCCCCAGGCATTCCCATCACTTTTGTTGGGTTGAGTGGTTGTAATGGAGACATACAGCAATATAAAGTGGGGGATATTTGTAAATGTAACGGATGTCCTCTCTAATAAGGGTACATTCATCCTGCTTCTGCTTCTGTTTGGCTTTATTTTCTCGCATAGTGCAAGTTCACACCAGATAAATTCTTGTGGCATGTATTTTCTGTGCATTTTTTTTGTCCTCCATTCATTCATTTAAATGATAAACACAATGTACTTTAGCAAAGCTGAACTCATCGAGCTTGATCACCTAATCCATACTGGGGCTACGTGAATGAATTGAACTCTGATTTGAGTGGGTTGGATAATATAACTATGATTGCTTAGCGGTCAGCACTTTCCTGCAGTAATAGGTTCCAGATTTAAAGGGAAAGTCCACTTTGGATGCAAAGTGTGAATATTGTGCCAAAAAGATGTCCTGAAGTTTTATTATTTTTTCTTATGTTATGCAAATTTTTTTGTGGAAGCATTTTTCACTACCTCCAATCTATTTCTTATTGGCAACTGTACATCAAGAAGAGGGAAGTGAGCCATGTACACACTGAACACTGCTTAGGTGAGGGAGCTCACTCAATCTTACACATGCCCACAAACAGTGTTAAGTGGGTACAGGACTCTCTCAGCCATCTCTCTGCTTACAGATCTTTATGTACGGTTGCCAATAGCAACAGATTGCAGGTAGTGAAAACTGCTTCCATAAAACACACATATTCTAACATTTGAATCAAATACTAGATCATCTCAGCACCTTGAGGCATTCCTTTGGCACACACTGATATACACTGTCAACAATTGCAGTTAAAAGTGGACTTTTCCTTTAAATCTTGTTTTGAACATTATTTGCACAGAAGTTGTAAGTTCCCAACTCTTGCGTCAATTTTACTAAATACTGAGCCAGGGTGGATACTTATGCAATGATTTTATTTTAATTGTCTATATAGAATTCTGTTTCCACTTTCACAAGGAGTCTATGAATGTGTTCATCATTGCAAGAATGTCATTCAGTGTTCTATGACAGTAAAAAGAAGATTCCTTTTTAGTGCATACTTTTTTTCATTTGATATAAACTCTGAACACTTCTGCATTCACACTGTGATGAAGAATATACTGTGACACGGATTTGGGGTAAACAAGCCCCTAGGACACAAACTCCCAGTGACAATGCCCCCGTGTTCTGTAGTACTAAAAAGCACAGTAAAGTACAGCCTTTAAAGGAGCTCTTCACAAAAAATCTAATATGAACAATGTGAAAAATATGCTAGATGGCATAAGAAAGGCTTATTTTTTACATTTTGCAGGAAAGAAAAACAGGGATGACCATTCATTTTTGGAACATACTATGCTAAATGTACGGGGGGGGGGGGTCTTCTAAATTATGAAGCCTCCCGAGGCAGCATGTGCTGGCATAATAGCTTGATGTTATAACAATTGTTCTGTGTAGATGATTATACTAATCACACATTGGTTCAGGCAGAAGTTAAAGTGGTTATTGCTACTTCCCACACACTGGAAAGACCGTCAGGTTTAGTTGAGCAGTCCCCTTTAAACATAGAATTAGCATTTAATAAATTGTCATCTCTGTTTTTGATCTCTTTCAAAGATCTGGTGAAGCAAGTTTGGTGTGACATCTGAGTGAGTTTATTTGCTTGAATACATTTAAAAATTCTTTTAACATTTTTATTTTAACTTTTCCCCAAAACACCTAACCTTCTGATTGGGCATTTTACAGGTTTAAGTTTGGAAAAAACAGCACCCTATGGACTAGTGCAACTGCTAGTGAAAATAAATATCCTTATAAATAAATATTGACAAAATGATGATGTTCCACACCTGTAAAAATGCCCCATCACAGGTACAGGTCAATGTCTTGCTAAATAATAGAATAGAAATGTTTTATAGAATTTTTTTATGTGTTCAAAGCTTACTCAGATGTAAACTTCAGTTCACAGCCAAACGTACACCCAAAGGTAAACTTGCTTCACTGGGTTTTTAGCATGACCGTGATTGGGGGGGGGGGGGTCACGCAAATTATTTGGTGAAGCCAGTATAACTCTGGTTCCACGTTAAAAAATATATATCTTTATGTCACCAGTAAAATGATGCACCTCACCTGCAAAAATGCTCCATTATAGGTGCAGATGATTTTATGGGGGGGGGGGGGGGGGGGGGAATAGAACAAAAAATGTTATTGCACTTTTTTGTGTGTTCAAGTAAATAAGTTCACTAAGATGCAGGTTGCAATTCACATCTAAAATTCACCCAAAGTTAAAGCTACTTCAAACAATAAATAGCACAGAACATCTGCAACAGGTACGTGCTCTCAGCTAGAGGTATAGCACAGATGCGGCCTGTGCATGCACCATGGGGATCACCGGCTAGGTGAGTTTACTCTGTGATCTCTTTTAGACCCCAGGGCCAGCCAAAGTGTTGTTCACCTTTAAAGTGAAACAGCTCACCAAGATGCAGGTTGTAATTTACACCAAAAGTGCAACCAGAGTTAAACTTGCTTCTCCAGTTGATTAGCATGACCCCCCATAGTGTCCTTTTATAAACCTAGTAATGACCTGAAACGTGCAGATGAAGGTGTGCCTATCCTCCCCTCTAGAAGGAAAAATCTCATAAATGGTGAAAATTACTTAGCTCTATGTTAGCATGTGCATGTGTGGACACTAAATACAAAGCACACATTATGCAGACTCAATAACAGAAAAGAAAACACTTTTATGTCTATGGCATGTAATCTGTGGCTAAAGTGAGAAATCCTGTGAGCATCATGGGAATAGGTCTCACTAAACGCATAAGTAAAAGGCTTGACATCATTCATTTGATTGTGTAAAAATCAGCTGACTGTCCATTGCCTGTGTTGTATCAGCTGCTTTAAGTAATAAGATACTGACAGCATCAAAGATCCGATATGGCTTGAGTCAAATTAGCAGAGAAGGGGAAGTAAAATGTATCCGGGTGGGTTACAAGAAGTTTTAAGTCAATAAAAAGGGCGAAAGATAAACTTTAGATCTGTGTTTTCTGCAGTCTAACTGTGACCTGATAATCTTTTTTTATTGCTTCAGAATAAAGGGTTTAACCGGTTTCCTCTTAGTCATGTAAGTACATGACCAAAAACACACTGTAGAAAGGTGGCTGCTGCAATGGTTTCAAGATCCTGGCACGTAAAGAATTTCAGTTCAGGAAGAACCGGAACAATTAAGTTGTGTGAGAATCATTTACAAGTTCTTTTTAGAATGTTTCTAGTGGTATTACGTAGGAAGCAATTACTGCAAAGTAGAAAGGTTCCTGCGCAGTTGTCAAGTATTGTGATGTTTACATGTCCCGAGGCAGCACTGGTCACAGTGACATGCTTCTAATGCTTTTTTGTATCTGATTCACAGTGACTTTACAGTATGGCATTGTACAATGCTGTTACTGGGGCATCATTTTTGGCATTAATAAAATATATTCTTCAGATCAGTTGTTAAACAGGATTGTAGATACAACTTATTTTTTTGAAAAATATATTACAATATTCTTTTCTATAATAATCAGGAAATATATTTCGCTGGCTTTCAGAAGGTGCATAACATCCAATGAACTAAAAGCCCCCTTAGCTCTTTCAGACAAGTTGAGATAAACACATTATTCCATACATTGCAAACTGAAAGGGAAGCTGTCGGAAAATGTAATCTGCCATCAGACTGAACTTTATTGAATAAAAAACTGGAACTGCATGGTGCCAGTGGGGGACATGCTATTTATTTGGTAAAACATGGTGTGCCTTGCGGTGTGAATTGCAGCCTGCATTTTAGCTTTTTCAATTTACCAAAAAATGTGTTGCTGGTTTCCCCAATTAACTCATTTTGATTGATAAGAAACACAACATATTTTTATAAAAGTAAGAAAGATTGAAACATCCTGAAATAAATATATATTCTACTGTATATAAATACATAGAAGTTTTACAGTGGTGAAAGCAAAAAGGTGACTTCATCACAGTACAGTGCTCCTGATTCATGTGTAATCAGCAGGTAGAGGTGACCTCCAGAAGCTGCAACAGTAAACAATAGTGTCACTAACCTGGCTGTGCATTTGGCATATGGGAGTGGCTAATTAAAATTACATATTATACAAAGAATTTCAGAAAAGACTTGCTCATAAATGCTTTGTGCCCCAAAATTTATTCTTAGCCAATACCAATACACACCAATATCCATTTTTTGCCAGACAAGACAGGGGCTGACACTAGTGAAGGGAAGTATTGCTTTGCTATAAATCAGATTGTTTTAAAGCGAGTTCAGGAGATTTTGCGAGTTATGGTTGTATTACAGGTGAGGGGACTTTTCATTAAGGGACTTCTGTTTATTGCCTAAGTGTTATAGAGCTAAAATAAGAAGTTAAAAGCCAAAGTGCTGCAACTGTAAGCACTAAAAGGAAGGCCATACCTGTGCCTGTGCACCCTAAATTAATTGCCAAGTTAGGTAATGATGCAAAGGCATCATTCTCAGAAATGGCAGCTGGGAGGACAGCCCAGCTAGTGAGCGGGTGGTTGGGACTGCAGGTAGGACTAGACAGTTAGTGGTAATAGGGGATTCTATTATCAGGCAGACTAAGAACAATTTGCCACCAAGACCGCCTCAACCAAAAGGTTTGCTGTCTGCCTGGTGCCAGGGTTCGGCATGCGGTGGAAAGGGTGGATAAATTCCTGGGAGGGGCTGGGGATTACCCAGCCGTCGTGCTCCCCAGTGGGAGATGGAGGATCCTTAAGAAAGGAATTGGATTGTGCACCAGGTTGAAGAGAAGGACCTCAAAAGGTTGTAGTCTCTGGAATACTGCCTGTGCAGTGTGCTACACATGAATGACGGCTAGAGCTTAGAGAGTTTAACACATGGCTCAAGTCCTGGTGCAGGGCAGAAGGATTTGGGTTCCTAGTGTCCTGAGCTTACTTTTCATTGCTGTACAAACTGTATTCTACAGATAATTTGCACCTGAATGGAACGTGGGCTGCTGTGCTGGGTAAGAGAATGCTAAAAGGGGTGGAGGGGTATTTAAACTAGACTGGGGGGGGGCAAAAGATAAAACAAAGGGGAAGACAGGTTACTTAGGTGACAGCATATGATGGTGGGTGGAGAATTAGAAGGGCGAGGGCTACTATGATAAGGAGATCCATGTGTTGCAAACCAGCAGTGAAAAGTTATGCGGATGCATTACTGCAGAAGCTAATACTAAGGCTTAATGTGTCTAGATAGGACCTTAAAGTGTATGTTCACAAATGTCAGAAGTCTGGCAAGTAAAGTGGGGGAGTTTGAGGCTCTGGTACTGGATGAAAATATTGATGTTATTGGTGTGGCTGAGACACGGCTGGATTCCATGCATGACTGGACTGTCAATCTTTCTGCAACAAAATAGGGAGGCATACTAGAATCCATACTAGTACAAAAAAATATTTTATTTGATCATTACACAAGTTAATCACTACATATAATCCTAAACATGCTAAAACCAGTTAAAAAACATGAATCAAACAATGACAAACAAAACAGACCAACATAGATAGGTGTGTAGGCGATGGGGAGAGCACCAGCAAAAAATATATATATATACTTTGCCATCAAATTCCTATATATATCTGTATACACATCATAATAAAAGAAAAAAAAAGTTTCTGATATAAATATGAAACCATGTGCATGTACTGTGCAAAACCTGCCTATGATCCGGATCATAAAAATAGATATGTGCTGTAAAGTGCAAGTGCAAACAATCGAAAAATACATTTGATTGTAACCAATCTGAAATTGGTAATCAGAACCAATCCCATCAAGATAATAAAAAACTAACGCAATTCATTGCCTATATAAAACAATCACAAATACCAGTATCAAAACCAATCCCCCATCATCATCACAACCAAAGTGTGCCAAAATAACCAAAATAAACCAAATTAAGCCAAGAAGGTCTCTCCACCGCCTACCACCCCAAGAGCCCCGCGTACCGTGGGCACGCTTCCCACTTCCTCAGGCTAATAATATGCTGGCTTGCCTGGACTCAAGTAATGGGCTGGATCCCTCCTCCTCCTGCATCATCCGATCACTGGCTCATAATGTCCACATATCTACTGCCGGGTTAAAGTTCCAGGTCAGGATTAGACAAATGACACAGTGTATCAAAAACCATGCTCGGCCACCCTCCTCCCCTTCCTCTCACAGGAGCACCAATCAAACAAAGGCAGCTGCCGTGGGGGGGGGGTGCGAGCACAGGAGCAGGCTGACAGTCTGATCCAGCACCACGTCCGAGTTCATCTACAAAACATACAAAAAACAAATCCGACATGTAGGTAAACTTAATACAAACAATACTTTAGTGAATCAAAATTATTTGTACAAAATATCTGAAACATATTATTCACAAGTGCTATTGAAATAGTACCATACATTGAAGATCCACACGCTGCTGTCAACTAATCAAGTAGACAGCAGGAGGCGGCTAGAACAACGACTGGGACTATCCCCATAGATGTGCACCTGCCGAGCCAAGACCAATTTGGTCTGACACCCAACCAAGTAAAACAGATCCACATGTATGGGGATTTCCAATCCACAATACACCAATATCAGTATGTACACATATGTTATTTTACAAGGATAAAAAAAGGTGTGAAAAATATATAACAAAAGATTTTTGTAAAGATAAGAAAAAAGTATATACAATTAAAGCCACAGACATCAGATGTAAAGCTTCTAACCCCGATGATATCAGCATCTCCATATATAAATGCAAACAATTAACCAACATGGTTTCCAACATGAGAAATCCTGTGCATGCCTAATGATCCAACGTAATGGTCCACACATAGTCTATCTCGAGCTGTTAGATAGATCATCCGATCACAAGATCGGCATGACATTGATTGACATCGATCCTCAGGCAACCATACAACCAAGGGGAAGGGTGGAGGTAGGCAACCGATGGTCCCAGATCTTCCTGCCTAGATGTTTTTAGCAGTCCAGCCTGTTAAGTGAGACACACTGTCAACCAACAGGATTTGATCAAATTATATAATGTATAGGTACACATAAATCCTATATTCTCTAAACCTCTAACTATGACCCTAAACCCATGAACCAAACCAAAAAACGTGACCCACAATACAAATGAATCCAACTGTGGTCATAAATCAATCACGAGTTTCTCCCCCAACCAACAAGTGTAGGGGATAATAAAGCACAACCTAGTGACCCGTTAGATCAAATAAATTGCTTTACAGTGATCAACCATGAACCCTGGATGAGATAATCAAGGGAATATCAAGAGATCATTAAATAACTAAATGACCAACGTGAAACGACACTTATGTATACTATAGTGACAGTTTAATGCATACAAAACAGCAGCTGTAAAATCAAGTAACAATGCTTGTCAATGCACATTACTAGACTGTATATCATACAATAAAGACTCTTCATAATTTTGTACACAATTTGTAGTTAATTGGTAAAAAACGGAGCCACAGATCGATCTGGGGCAAAGATCTGAAGCGGAACTATAACTAATGAATAACAGGAGAGGGGGGGAGGGCAGGATGGGGTGGGTGCCGTGCGGGCCTCTGGGTCTCCACTAGTATGGCCTTGCATTCGTCTGACTCAGAGAACTTGAGCCACTCATACCAGGTGGCCGTGAACTGCTCAAATCTATTCTCTCTGGACAGAATTACACTCTCGAAGCGCATGAGTTCATTAACCTTTAGGACCCACAATGCTAACGAGGGAGGTTCCAACTTTTTCCATGCTAGGGGTATGCACGCCTTGGCTGCATTAAGCATATGACACAATATAGACTTCTTATAAACTTTCAAAGGGGTGTCTGAAAGATGTAGGAGAAAGGTAGCTGGGTTATCAGGTACACTTGTTTCGGATATTTTACCCGCCACCTCCCTCACCGCGTCCCAGAAGGGTTTGAGTTTGGGGCAACTCCAGAAGATGTGCAACAGGTCCCCTCTTGCCACTCGACACCTCCAGCATTCTGCGGGTATCTCCAGGTGCCATTTGTTAATCAATATCTGTACTCTGTACCAGCGCATGAGAATCTTATAATTACACTCCTGTATTTTAGTGCATCTGGAGGTCTTGTTCAGGGCAGCAAGAAGCGTCCTGCATTGCTCCTCTGTAAAGTTGTTTTCCAGGTCCTCTTCCCACTTCCCAAGGAAGGGAAGCCCCTCATCCCCAGAAGGAGATGTCAATAATTTATGTATGTAGGAGAGTGTATGCTTGGTTGCCTCTGCACTGGAGCAAAGCCCCTCAAAAGGAGTGGTGTGCCTCATTACCCCTGTGAATTCTCGACGTGAGTGAAGAAAGTGCAAGAGCTGGGTTTGCTGCCAGCCAGTCCATGCCGGCAGTCCCTTCTCTTGTGCAAGGGCTTCCAGGTCGCACCAACCCTCCCCTACCCAAAAATGCTTTGCCCTGCAAACGTCCATCCTCAACCATGTCCTGGCCGATGATCCCTCGCATCCTGGGGGGAAACCTGGATTTCCAAGTATTGGAAATTGTTCTCTTTAGTCCTGGTTAGTACGTTCCTATTTAGCCTTGGTTTCTTTATCCCCCAAACAAATCTGACAAAGAGAGCACTTTCTGAAGGAAGGTCTGAGGGACCAAGATTGGGAGTCTCTGCAGAAGATAGAGCAGCCGAGGGAGAAAGTTAATTTTTATGGCATTACAGCGGCCAAACCAGGATATTTTCCCGCTTGACCACCTGGCTGTTTCCTCCTCAAATCTCTTCAATAGAGGTGGAAAGTTATTGGCAAAAATGTTCTTCCCAATCCTGGTCGCCAGATACGTAATGCTCTCCTTGGCCCATTTAAAGGGGAATGCATTTTGAATGTTTTTAAATCTTTCCATGGGGACGTTTTAGTCAGATTTTTGGAGGTTGATTTTATACCCCGAGAGCTCTCTGTACTGTGACAGCTCTGCCATCAAGTTCGGGAGGGATACCTCAGGGCATGTCAGGCTGAAGATTAGGTCATCTGCGTACGCGGCTACCTTATAGTGGGTGGATGTCCCTTCAACACCCCTAATCGCGGGGTTGCTACGGATCCTACAGAGAAACGGTTCTAGGGTGAGTATAAATATGAGGGGAGAGAGTGGACACCCCTGTCTTGTCCCGTTAGAAATTCTGAAAGATCTAGAGAGTATGCTATTCACCCTCATTGCAGCCGACGGGGAACTGTATAGGCACCCGATTCAGCTCATAACATTCGGGCCAAAAACGACGTGCTTAAGTGTGGCCTGCATGAACTCCCATCCCACTCTATCGAACACCTTTTCGGCGTCAGTCGCAAGCAGTAGAGTAGGGGTCCCCTTGCTCTGCGCCATATGGATCAGTTTCAAGACCTTTATAGTATTGTCTCTTGCCTCTCTGTGCGGCATGAACCCCACCTGATCAAGCCCTATAATGTAATGTAGGTGTGGGGCAATCCTGGATGCTAGGACCTTTGCGAACAGCTTTAAATCTGTGTTTAAGAGCGAAACCTATAACTAGCGCATTGGGTGGGATCCTTTCCTTCTTTAGGGATTACTGTGATGAACGCTCTTAGAGTGTCTGTCGGGAGCGAACTCCCCTCCTTAATGGAGTTAAAAACCTTTAGTAATTTGGGGGCCAAGAGAGGGAAAAATTTATTGTAGTACGGAGGCCAAAGCCATCCGGGCCAGGGGCCTTAATGCAGAGATCGGGTCTTCAAGCCCCTCTAACACCTCCCTTGGTAATTTAAGCAAACCTGACTCTCCAATGTATCGTGCCAGGCGCGCCTCACAGTCAGCACCCTGATCCTTAGGGAGATTGTAGAGGGTTTCGTAAAACTTGCGGAAGCCTCCCCAATATCTCTGGTTAGATGCACAGTACGCCTTTCAATTGGAAAATCTCGTGTAATCTCTCTCAATTGGATGATGTATCCTCCAGGGGTCGATCAGCTGGTGGAGGGCTAGAGTCTGCTTTAAGCGCTTCAACCTAGCGTAGGACTCGTGGGGACAACCTCTGGAGGCGTCAATGAGTGGGTCCAACGCTATGTTGAAATCTCCTCCCAAAATTAACTCGCCCTCCCTGAAGGATGACAGTGCATCCAGAACATGTTCCAAAAAGGCAACCTGACCGACATTCGGGACATACACATTAACCAGAGTATACTGAAAGGAGGCAATCTTCCCTTTCAGGAATACCCACCTTCCTTCCTCATCCGCTTTATAATCCTCCTGCTCCCAGGGAAGCACCGCGGCTAACAGGATGCTGACCCCTCTGGATCTGGAGTCCGGAGAGTGGCTATGGTAGGCCCTCAGGAAGTATCTGTACCCGAATGAGGGAGGGTTCCTAGCTCTGAAGTGGGTTTCCTGCACAAATGCTACCTGCGCTCTTAGGCCTTTAAGATTCCTTAACACCAAGGCCCTTTTCTCTGGGCTATTCAAGCCCTTTGCATTGAGAGATACAATACCTACTAGCAGTCGCTCAACCCGTCACTTAGTTTTTGGACGGAGTTGATTCCCTTTGGGGAGGGGGGGCGAGCGGGGGAGGTGAGTCAGTTAAGGGGGAGGGAAAAAAATGGGACAAACGAACTTTTCCTCTACAGGAAGAATTTGGGCTTTTTGGGCACAAAGAGCCAAATAACCCGGCCTATTGGGGGTGCTGTGGCCATCACGGGGGGGGGGGGGGGAGGAAGCAGAACCCACGCCTATGCGTCCCCGACCCAGTGTTATAATTACAGTGTGAAAACCGAGCCAGAGGAAGGCCATCACAGAACACTACAGTGGTAGCGAGCAGGGCCAAAGATACGAGGGAGAGTGACCTGGGAGAACTAAAGTAGTATAACAATCTATAACTGTGGAGGACTCTCTAATAAAACTTTACATTAAAACCGAGCCATCAAATCGTGGGTGCACCTCAGGTGCGTCTCACCGACCACGAGTGTTGCTGTCAAGCCAACATCCTCTCCTTCTCCCCAGACGGGTGAACCGGAGGAAGGAAAGGGCGGGGGCCGGTACCGTCTCTAGGAGTCCCCAACCGCCCTGTGTCTTCCATCCCTTTTCTGATCGACCATCTTGACGACATCCTAGGAGATCCTGATGGAACACCAAGGCGTCTGAGCTCTCTGAAGCTTCATGGGCCATGCCGTGCTCCACTCGTCGGGCGCCGTGGAATCGGGCTCATCTCAGGGTCCAGCCAGTCGGGGATGCTGATGGGATCACATTGGAGAAATGAGAAGAGACCGTCTAGGTCTTGAGGGGATCTCAGCAAGAACGATCCCTGCACATTTTTCACAATTAAATGGAACGGATATCCCCATCTATAGCTGGCACCTTTATTTATGATAATCTCGAGAAGGGGCTTCAGGGTTCTCCTCATCTGCAGGGTTCGTTTAGAAAGATCTTGAAGAATCTTGATCATTGCTCCGTTGTAGGTCACAGTCCCTTTGTTCCAGGCTTTCCTTAAGATTTCCTTTTTTAGTGAAAAAAGGTGGACTCGACAAACTATATCCCGAGGGAAGGCAGGATCCACACTTTTGGGCCCCAGAGCTCTGTGAGCTCTATCCAACTCAATGGGCGTGGATAGGTCTCTATCTAAGACTTTGTTGAAGATGGAAGAGACAATGTGTTTGACATCCTCCGTGGTCGCTGCTTCCGGGATGCCCCTCAGCCTCAAATTATTTCTTCGGCTTCTATTTTCTAAATCATCCACATGGAGGTGGCACTCCCGGAGCATCTTTTTTTGTCTGTCGCATCTATCCTCCAGCGCTTGAAGGCGGCTAATAATTGCTGACCCGTCTGTTTTCAGGACGTCTACTCTGAGCTCCACCTCCGATACTTTCTGGCGGACGGCAGCTATTTCTCGCTTGTGGGCCGCCTCATACCTCATTAACAGGTTTTCAATATCTGTCTTGGACGGTATCCCCTTCAAGAGGGAGATAGTTTCAAGGCGAATCTCTTCCTCGGTTGCTTCTTCATTGCCATCCATTCTGCCTGAGGGTGTCCCGTCCCAATCCAGGACCGCATTCGGAGTAGGCGTTGGGGTGATCAGGGGCTCAGCGGGCGACATCAAGGAGGGGCTGTCTCCCCACTTCCACTCCCTCGCTGGCCGGTCTTCATCCTGTCTCGCCTTCTGTTGCTGGAGGGCTTCTAGGGGGAATCCTGAACCCATGGCTGGGCTCTGTCCACACTCAGGTCCCAAGCGTGAGGGCCCCTCGGTAGCCCTGGGTTTGAAGGCAAATTTTTTCAGCCCTTGTATGTGTTTGCCGGGCAAATTACTTTTTGACTTCTGTGCCCTGGTCAGCACTGTCTCACTATACTGGGTCCCAAGGGATTGTGGGCTAAAAACTGTTCCCACTCTGTCTGGGAGAACAGCCTGCAAAACGGGCACTGTGTCTTCTGGAGCCTCTATCTGCTCCACTGAGCATTGGTGTTCAGGGGAAGAGACACCGTAATGTCCCTCAGTGGTCCCCCCCCTCGCCTCCGCTATGCCCCCGCTGTAACCGGGGCTCCTCCGCTCCTTCCCCCTCGATTCGGGGCTTGACGCGGTGCTCGCAGGCGGCGGCCGGGCTCCGCAGTGAGTGCCGGCCGCCATCTTGGTACACCCCTCCTCTCCCCCGACGACTGGGTCTTCAGTGCTGAAATGCGCGGCCTCACCTCCTTCGGCGGGGGATCCGCCGACGGGTCTCCAGCCCTCCAGGCTGCTCTCACTGCCTGCGCCATTGCAAGAGGAACTGTCCGACGTCCTCCCCGCCGCTCCTCCTCTCCAGCCGGCACCGGCTGGCGCCATCTTGCGCGATGCTCCTTCTCCTCCTCCATCCCAGGGATTCCTAAGGATCAGACGGCTCATCTGTCTCTTCTTTCCCTCGACCCTCGCCCTTGTTCCTCCTCTTGATCTGCTTTTTGGGCATGGTGAAACGGGCTCCTCCAGCACTCGGTAAGTCCTCAAAATAGGGTCGGGGAAGCAGGAGCCAGGCTAGGTGCATCCTCTCTCCACCATGTTGGGACACGCCCCCCCAGTGACATTTTTTTAAAGAAAAAACAAACACAACATAACACACAAAGCCATAGCAAACACGTGAAAAGCTCTATGTTATACATACCAACTATATCCATTATGCCTGTGACTGTCCACATAATTGCTGGAGGGGAAGCCATTCCCAATCCCATCCACCACTCCCCCCTAAAATTAACTAGCCCAAAAAGGAAGTAATTGAGAATTCCTCATTTAGTCCATAGGGTGTGCTTATGTTTAGTTGATAAATCCACTTACTTTCCAATTCTCTCAACCTCTTTTTAACATCGCCACCCCTAATGGACAACGTGGTTCTTTCTATGGCACAAACACGCATGCCTCTAATATCACCAGCGTGTATGTCAACCCAGTGTGTTACAAGGGCAGTCAATATCTTACCTTCACTCCTATCCCTCGGTCCCCACCGAATGGACGATACATGTCCCTGAATACGTTTTTTTAAAAGCTCTTAAAAGCTCTTTCAGAGAGAGAGCAAAAAGGAAAGGGGGTGGAGTGTGTCTCTATGTAAAGCAAAAATCATCAAATCATATATTAATGAGGGGATTCTAGCAGAAGATTGTGAGGATGTAGTATCCTTATGGGTAGAAGTGCGGGGTGACAGGGAAATAGAGGGTCAGATGCATAAACAGATAGAGCTGGCGTCACAGGCTGGTACAGTGGTGGTGATGGGGGACTTCAGCTACTCAGGATTCAATTGGAGGCACTGTTCTGCTTCTAATACAAGGGGTAGAGCATACCTCAGTTTGCTACAAGATAACTATATGAATCAGTTTGTGGAGGCAACCAACTAGGGGTGATGCTGTTTTGGATCTGGTAATATCAAATAATAATGACATTATAGGGATGGTAACAGTCTGTGAAAACTTGGTAACAGTGGCAACAATATAGTTGTATTTAACAATTGTAAGAAAGATTTTCTGCCTGGAAAGGCAAAAACATTGCATTTTAGGAAGGCCAACTTCCACAGGCTCAGAGCTGCACTCCAGGACATAGACTGGGAACATCTGCTGAGGAATAAGGATACAGATGCCAAATGGGAGTGCTTTAAATCAATTATGAGTACCAATGTTGCATAATTTATTCCTATGGGTAACAAATATAAGAAGCTAAAATTAAACCCCTTATGGCTGACACCTGCGGTTAAAAGGGCAATAAAGAACAAGAAAAGGGAATTTAAACTTTTTTAAATATTACAAGGCTGAGCTCTCAGCTGTAACCCTTGAAAAATTAGTAAATAAAGCATGTAAGAAAGAAATACATTTGGCTAAAGCACAAAATGAAAGAGATGTGGGCAGAGAAAGCAAAACAAACCCTAATTGTTTATTTTAAATATATAAATTCAAAGAAAACTAAATCAGAATAGGTAGGCGCCCTAATTAATAATAATGGGGAAATGGTCACTGGGGATGAAGAAAAGATGGAGCTGTTAAATGGATTCTTTAGCTCTGTGTACACAAGAGAGGAACAAGGAGCCAACACAGGGAATGCCACTGAAAGCAACAGCCCAAGTATAATACTCAACAAGCTAAACATGGATATCATCCAAGAAAAACTAAATAATTTAAATGTGAATAAGACTGCAGGACCAGATGGACTTAAGAGTCCTTAAAGGACTCAGCTCAGTTATCACCCCTGTTCTTGATCTTGAAAGACTCACATCTGGTATAGTGCCAAGAGATTGGCTCAAGGCAAATGTGCCCATTTTTAAAAAGGACTTTAGGGCTTCTCTGGGTAATTACAGACCTGTAAGTTTAACATTCATTGTGGGAAAATTGCTTGAGGAGCTATTAAGGGACTACATACACAAATATGTAACTATGCATAATATTATGTGACAACTAGCACAGTTTTACTGAGGGCGGAAGCTGCCAGACTAACCTGATTGGCTTCTATGAGGAGGTAGAAGCCTGGACAGCCTGTGGATATAGTTTTTCTGGATTTTGCAAAAGCCTCTTTCCCCCATAGACGTTTATTGGAGAAACTGAGGTTTTCAGGATTAGAAAATGCAGTTTGTATTGAAAACTGACTGAAGGATCATGTGCAGCGAGTTGTGGTTAATGATACCTACTCTGAATGGTTACCAGTTGTAAGCGGTGTACCCCAGGGTTCAGTGCTGGGCCCACTATTATTTAACTTTTTTTATAAACGACATAGAAGATGGAATTAAATGTACTGTCTCTATTTTAGCAGATGACACAAAGATATGTAGCACAGTGCAGTCTATTGAAGATGTTCACAAGCTTCAAGCTGACTTGTACACTTTGAGTTTCTAGGCATCCACTTTTTCAAATGAGGTTCATTGTGGAGAAATGTGAAGTCACTTGGGGTCTAATAACCTGAAGGCCACATATGTCCTTGGAGGAGTAAAACTGGGAGAATCACTTGTTGAGAAGGATTTGGGGGTACTTATAGATCACAGTCTAAATGACAGCATGCAATGTCAAGCAGCTGCTTCCAAGGCCACCAAGATATAATTATGCATTAAAAGAGGCATGGAATAACTGGATAAGGATGTAATTTTGCCTCTTTACAAGGCGCTGGTGCCCCCTCACCTAGAATATGCCGTCCAGTTCTGGGCACCCTGTTCATAGAAAGGATGCTCTGACTATGGAAAGGGTGCAGAGGAGAGCCACCAAACTAATAAGAGGAATGAAGGATCTTCATTATAAGGAAAGATTATGAGAATTAAATCTGTTTTGTTTTGAGAGGAGATGACTAAGGGGGGGGCATGATTAACTTGTATAAATATATAAATGGCCAATGCAAAAAATATGGGGAAACATTATTTCAGGTAAAATCCTCTCTAAAGACAAGGGGGCACACCCTTCGACTGGAAAAAAAGAAATTCAGGAGGCGACAATCATTTTTTACCATAAGAACTATAAATCTGTGGAATAGCCTCCCAGAGAAGGTTGCTACAGCATCAACCGCTGACAGGTTCAAAAAATGATTAAATGCTTATTTAGCAGAAAATAACATTAACAGTTATTCTCAGTAAAAAAACAAAAAATAAAATAAAAAACAACTTCCCCTACCCCAACACCCTTGGTTGAACTTGATGGACATATGTCTTTTTTTCAACTGTATTAACTATGTAAGGGAAATACAGCTCATTTAGCACACAGATAGGCCAGGTTCTAGGACTTAATCCTTTTTCCAGCCTTTTTTTAAGTATTCAATTATTTTTAATTGAGTTTTCAAATGAAAAACGTGTTGTTACCTTCAATCCCCAGTCCAGTGCCCCATAACAGACATCATACTGTTTCCTTGTGTTTTTGTGAATATTGGGCAAAGGCCCGGGCTAGCCGGGGTCATACACGGGAATAGCAGTCCTTCCGAAATGTGGCACTAAGGGGATGAGCAGGAGAAAGGTCAAGCCGAGTTTGCGGTACAGAAGGGAAGACAGGCTCAGGGTCAGGCAGGCGTCGGCCCAGGCAGCGATCAAAGGAGTAGTCAGACAAGGGTAATTTGGCAACGGAAATTTGAACACAATACAGATAAACTACAACACCCAGCAAAGACAAGGGCTACCTGCCCTAGACTCACTAAAGGGGCTCATTGGCCTGTTTAAACTAGCCTCGTTGCCTGCAGCGCCGCCGGAGCACATAAGACTCTTGTGTACAAATGCACGCACGTGCGTACACAAGCGAGGATGCAGAGGGAGGAGGAGTGACTTGGAACTGCTCCAGACGGAACTACTCGAGTCGGCATTGCCTGAGCAGGTGTCTGGGGCTGGAGAATGGTGAGTAGCTCATCATGATAGGCAGCAAGAGATGCACTCCTGCTCTGCAGAAAAAGACCATTTTGCTCCCGCCGTCTGCTCATCCCAGTCATGTGGACATTCTACAACTTTGGTGTGACCTCAAGTTTAACATTAGTACAGTGGCTAGAAAAAAGGGTATTATGTATTCCAAGGGGTTGCCCCTGTCCCTTAGTGCTCCCAGTGTGAACAAGCCCAGTAATCCACAGTGGTTGCACTGCTGGCTCTGACCACAGCAGGGTGCATGCACAGCTTATTAAACAGCGGCACTTATGCTGCCACAAGCCAGTGGCTTTGTATAGAAAACAATACATGCTTTTGCCACCTCAGAAAATATGAATATGTGTATGCCTACATATTTGGATCCCTTTACCGCATATGTAAAAGGGCATATTTTGAGCATTTTATGCATGCTTTAGGCGCATCACAATTCTTTTCAACAGAAAGAATAGCACCCAAATTGTTGCAGGCAAACCTACATAAAAATGTATATAATTCAGCACATTTTTACCACAGAAGGGTACAATACTGTAATGCTTGATGCAAAATACTCCTAAGCTATAAGCATTTGCTCCCCCAAAACGGATAGGCAATTAAATCAGAGACCAATGCACCCATTGCAATGCTAGGTGTAATATACTCAAACACTGAGAAAATTTTCACCCCAAAGGCTTTAGCAATCAAATTTCATACCAAGATATCAAGCACAATTGTGCCTCTTTTTTTGATAATTTAAAAGCTCTTATATCAATATTTCCAAAGAAATAACAAAATGCACTTTAATTTGTTATTTTTTTAATGTATTATGTTTTTTTATTGAAGGACAGGCATAGCAAGGCAAAATACATAATGAGATCTTTCCTTAAAGAGAAACAACACACAGAAATCTCACTTTATGTGTGCTGCCATGCGGCAGCATCCCAAATCGGGATGCCCCAATGTGTGTATTCCTCCAAGTCGCCCAATCAACTCACCTTCCAGACTCTCCCACGGCGCAGGCTCAAACTGAAAGCTCAGCCAATCAGAACTCTCACTGTCACTCGGCTTCCTTCGGCGCCGCTGATGGCTAAGCGTAACCTTCCCCACTCTGGTCACATTGTTACACTGGGGCCTTGGTCTGTCCCCAACATATCAGAATGCACATTTTAGCAGCAGATTGCTTGTGTGCTAACAGTGATATCTGTAGACTTGTGTGGGAGGTGAATAATAGGCTCGATTCAGAGGCACATTCGTCTGGACTTCCGTAGCGGTCTGTGAAAGTTTTGGTGGGTGTTAGTTTTTTTGCTTTTTTTCATCCATTTTCTACTCGCACGAACGTTCGGGAAAATGTGTATATGCTCTTTAGATGAACGGAAGCAAATCGGAACATTTCCAAACAAAATCGGAAATTTTCTGTTCGTTCAGATAACTTCCGTTGTTGGGATGGTTTCTGTCTGATTCAGAGAGCTGATTTCCGACGGATCACCACCCTATAAACCCGTTTCATTTCCGATCCACTTTTACGAGATCTTTGAGGGCTCGAATTGCTATTGTTGAACATGTTTTGCGGCTATGTGGAGGAGTCTGCGCGCCTTTAGCACCAAGGCATTGCATGTATCAGGCCATAAATTGTATAGCAATGCATACCTCAATCAATACATTTCATGTATGCCTTATAGAAGCATTTTAATGCTGACCTTAATTAGTCCTTAGCATGTAAACCTTTATTTTCCCACACATCCATATAATTGCTATATTTTTTTAGACTTATGTCCTTTGTGAATTATATTTGGATTGTTGAACTTGAATCTTAATTTGTTGTAGGAGTTATTGTTTTAGTTGGTTACCTTTGCTTTGTGTAATTATTTTATATTTGGTTGCAGGAACCGCAAGATGTGCCACTCGCACAACATACAAGCATTACATTCTTAAACCATATAATAATAGCATACTAAATTAATTTGTCAATATCTCCTAAGAACTAGTGTATAAAGTGACCGTGCCCTAATATTGCTACGAACTACAATGTGGTTAGGAATTAATATATAACAAAACTACAATTCATGAAAAAAAGCCTCTATGTGTAGTGATATACATATAAATTAAAATGCTGGTGGAATAAATACAAGAACTATTATATTATATTTATTATCTTAATAGTATTGTGATTGATTAGATCCATATCAGCTTCATATATTTATTGTATTATATACCTCCTGGGTATGTTATAGTCATGTTTTTAATTTGTCTTGTCATTTTGTTGCTTGTTTTTTTATATGATGGCTCAATTTACATAATAAACGTATTGATATACATGTTACCTAGTTGAGTGCCCTGGCTTTATACGGTCTCCTTGGTTGGGTCTTTTTTCTAGCTACTTGCTATACGTATGTAAGGAGCCCGGGGTGCACCTTCTGGTTATATATACTATTTTGGCTTCTTTGCTATTAGTGGTGCCCTCACCAACTTGTTTCTTGTTATATAAAAATGTCATAGCGTTACATTAACAAATAAGAGGAATTTGTAATCCCACCGCTCTAACTAGAGATGCGTCTACACACCTGTTGCCACATATTGCAGGGGCAGGGAGGGACAGACCAAGGTTGTGGCCGCCCGAGGTTCCTATTAAGGGAGGAGGGGAGGGCTGACAATTAGTATACTCCTATTTAAAGTGGACCAACACCCACGGGTGATTGGCCCGGGAATCTATAAGATTCCCGGGCCGATCACCTCCCTCCCCGCGGGACATCCGAGATCGGGATGTCCCGCGGGGTGAAACCCCCCCAAACACCCCAAACTCCTTACCTTATCTAGACGTGCGCGCGCCCGTGCCGGCCGTCTGTGAATGGCCGGCGCGGGCACGTGCGCGTCAACAGGGACGCGCGGGAGGCGGCGGCGGAGGAGCCGCTTGTCCGCGGCTTGTCCGTCGACGCGGGGAGAGGTGAGTTGTACGGGGGGTTCGAGGGGGTTTCACACAGCGGGGCACCCCGATCGATAGTCAAAATCCTGGGTGTTGGTCCACTTTAAGGCTGAAAAGGACAGTCAGGAAACTGAAGCTGAGATTAACAGGAGCTCCCGGCTAGGACTCCCAGATAGGACTGTATTTGGACCTTTTATGTGTAAAGAACACCAATGCTGGAAGGTAAGAGACCTATTATACTTGAACGGAACTTGGAGACAATTAGGTCTCCTGGAAGGAAATATTATAATTAAGGCACTTAATACTGCATTGTACTTTATAGATAAACTATCTGGGCATGTCTGACATTCTCCCAAGGGGATTTAAAGAGACCTATCATGAATATCCAATGTTATTCAATGCAATGAAAGCAATTGTATGTGTATACATGTTGAATGATTTTAGCATAAACAGTTAATGTGCTGTCCTATTGTTAATTTTCATCACTATTATCTCTGTAGATAACATCACATTGAAAATGTGGGATTTAACCCGTGAAACACGTATGTGCATATCATGAATTTATAATTTGAAGATTTGACAAACATTTACTTAAGGAATTTCAATAATTCAATAATGATGACTTACTGCATGTAGAGTGAACCATGCATATTGGATTATTCTTTGAAAAGAAAGTGTCATATGTTGTTTTAAAGAAAAAGCCATTTTAAATATTGAAATAAAACAAATGTTTTCGCATGCAAAATTGCCACACTCACCAGGTAAATGGTGGAGAGCAATTTCTGCATATCTTGGCGCCTTTTTATTACATAGGAAAGGTCGGGTTACTCTGATGAATTATGTGAACATGCATTCACATGCATGCACATCTTCAAATGTGAAAATATTTGCCGATATGTATATTCGGTGCTGAATCAGCCCTAGTGTGCGGTATCTTACCCTATGCACAATGAGTGTAATCCAGGGTCTCAAGCCCTGCAGTTTGGATTGGTCAGTCTTGATTTTGAGCTTTTAGACCAGGGACTGATCATCACCTTAGAAAGCAATACATTCCTGAAGATTGCACCCAGTAACAGCCTTTAAAGTGGACCAACACCCAGGTGTCAGGGATTTCCCAGCGGAGAATCCGAATTGTAAAAAGTGACCAGAAATTGAGACTGAGAGGCAGAAATGGATATGGGGCAAACCGTGTTTAATAGTGAAAAACAGTGGTAACTACACATCAAACACACTACAATCAAACTGCTGTACAAATTACAAAGGGGAACATATGTGTAAGGGAACTATACATATATACAAGTGAGATTAACACGCTCTGGCTGAACTATACACATACAGGTGAAACCAACACGCTCTGGCTGTACATAGGGGGAGCAAACACAAGAGCTGAGGCAGGAGTCCTGGGTGCAGGGTTCAGATTTCAGAGTACCTGGGATCTAGGTACAGCATTCTGGGATCAAGATGATATAACACAATGCTAATCCACTGCCTGAATGGGCTGATCAGTTTATATAGGCTGAAGAGTCACAGGTGCTGGCTGATTGCCAGCACCTCTGAAGGACAGAGCCATCTCCTGGTGGATCAGCATATTGCAGGGGAAGTTCCAGAGAAAGAGCCAGCAAGAAGCAGTATTAACAAGCGGCACACTCTGAAGCTTAAGGAGGAACTCCAACCCTGACACCAGGATTTTGACTATCCTGGGTATTGGTCCACTTCTGCGGGGCACCCCGATCGTGGGTGCCCCACTGTGTGAAACCCTCCAGAAAGCCCCGAAAATCACCTGACCCCGCTCCCACATGACTCGCTCATCCAATCGCCGCCGACGCACAAGGAGAGGCAGTGACCAACAAGCTGAGCACCGGCCATTCACAAACGGCCGGCGCGGGTGCGCGCCCTGCTAGAGGGACGCGAGGGAGGCGGTGGCGGCCCGCGCATGCGCCCCGCTGGAATGAGGATCAGGTAGGATTTTCGGGAATCTGGGGGCGTTTCACACAGCGGGGCACCCCCGATCGGGGTGCCCCGCAGTCAGGGAGCTGATCGGTCCGGGAATCTCATAGATTCCCGGGCCGATCAGGGGAGGGTGTTGGTCCACTTTAAGAAGGGTCAGCCTGTGGGCTTTCTGGCCGGTGCCCAGAGAGGCAGTGAAGCATTTGTGTGATCTCTGGGTACCAAGAGTGATGAGCATCCACTCTACAGGCTCCGACTGATTCCCCTGGCCTCTTCCACCAGCACTTGATCTGCGCATCTAGCAAGTTTTTCTGTCCCTCCTTGTGGTGACTTTACAGACTGTTATCCCCTGCTATATGTGCGCTCCCCCAGAGAAAATTAAGTCACCTAAAAGGGACACTAAGGTCACACTTTAGTAAATTTATTGCCCCTTTGCTTGCTTAGTGTTAAGAGAGGACTCAAACTGTAAAAAGTTAGTGACTTAAATATGGGCTAAATGTTTTTGTTCTTCATACCTACAATCAAGGAAAGGTACAGCTAGCTGGATTTTGGAATAATTCTTGGTGCCATGGGGCTAGAATAGACCCACCCTAAAACTCTCAAGAGGGCTAGAAATTGACACTAAATCATACACATGGAATAGCTGAGCTTGGACCGAAACGGATAAACCCCTGCAGTATGTAAAATTAAAAATATATCTTTAAATAAATGCTGACTGATTTCATTATTTTGAGTGTATTTTCCAGCAGAGGGCGCATGCATGCACAGAAGTAGTTGCTGCTGCGGGAGCATCCAGACCTGCACTGGGAATGTGAGTAGGTCCTATGGCCTCTTTTTGTTTTTTTACTTTTGGTCAGTTTTAACTCTGGTCTGCTGTCAGCCATACAAGCCTTACAAATGCTGCTTCTAGGTACGTTTTCACCGACTTGGCCAGCCCGAGTAGCATCATTTCTTATCATGTAATTTTGGCTTTGGAGAAATCTTTGAAGGTCTTTTAAGGAACACCATGCTATACTAGGTTCTTCTGCTGTCCCTGACATATCATGTCTGTGACACAGAGTACAAACATTTTGGACATAACCACATTTTGGTGATAAGTGCAAGGACGACTTTGCTGTGCAAAATAAAAATTCCTTCTTGACAAACTTGACTAAGGTTCTATTAGCAGAGGCGGTAATAAAATGTAGAAGCAAAAGGCTCCATGTAGAAAAGATTCTTAACCCTTTAAGTGCCAGCCTACCTGCAGCATTTCCCACTCCCTGTTGCCAGACGATGTTTCACTATTTTGCGCTACACATGTTCAACTGTCATTTTTTAAAGGATTTCCAGGGATTTCCCTGGAAAATGATATATTGTTTTTTTCAGCAGAGTCTGGGCTTTAACATGAAATGTCTTGTTTGTATTTTTTAGGTGTATTCTCAATATTTTTGGGTGAAATGTGAAAAAAAATTAAAAAAAAATTTTTTTTTACAATTTGTAGTGTTTTTTTGTAATAAAAAATGTAAGTTTGTCAATAAAATTTTATTGCGTGTGAAATCCCAATTTCTCCCGGTTACAGCGATACCCCATATGTATAGGTAGACACCCTTTCCTGCCCAGGAGAGGGTTAATTAAAAAAAAAATGACATAGGGTCCCCCCTCCCAGGGAGGCGGACCCCATTTTTTTTTTGGATTTTTAAGGGTTAAAAACTCTTAAAAATCCAAAAAAAAAATTACGTGGGGTCCCCCTTACCCAAAGTAACCAGCCCGGGACCAGCTATGGGGGCTTGTAGGCACAGAGTGGGGGGCCAGCTTTTGTGGCCCCCCCACCCTGCAGCCTACGAGCCCACATAGCCTATGTGGGCCCGGGCTCTTTTGCCCCCCCCTGGGCTTTGGGGAGGCAGGTAATGGGGGTGCCGGGGGTTAATGGCAAGTCACCCGCTAGGGCAAGTGACTTGCCACCCCCCCAGCCTTGTGAACTGGTATAAGGGGTCTCATGGACCCCTTACCAGTTCACAAGGGGTTAAATGTTGAAAAAAAACACCACACGTTAATAAAGTATTTTATTAAAAAAAAAACAAACATTTTTTTTACTGTACTTACCTCCGATTGCAAGCTCTTGTCCCTCGCCGCTCTGCTGACAGATGCCGGTGATCGGCATCCAGAGAAGGAGGAGGCAGGAGATCAGAGGATCTCCTGTCACCTCCTTCCAGGGCACCGATCACCGGCATCTGAGAAGCTGACAAGGCTGAAGCCGGTGATCGATCGGGGCCGGGATGACATCATAAGCCCCGCCCCAAGGGGGCGGGACTTAGCGGCAAGATGGCGGCCGCCATCGAGGATGAAAGGGGAGAGAGCCTCTCGGGCTCTCTCCTAAAGATCGGTAAGTCCTGGGGGGATCGGAGGCCCCCCAGGTGAAGAGGAGGGACAGCGGGAGCCAGCGCACACACAGGTAAGTGAATGTCATTTTTTTTTTTTTTTTTTTACAGTTAGCAGCTTCTGCTGCCAAAGCGGGGGGGGGCGGCCTATTCCGGGGGCTCTCCTGGAGCCATCCGACCCCCCCCACGAGGGATCGGATGGCACCAAATTAAAGAGGAGACCTGGCCGGATCCAACAAGGGGTCAGGTGAGTATTTTTTAAACCAGCAGCAGGGAAAGTCAAGCACGTAACACCTACGGGCTTGGCACTTAAGGCCCAGCCAAGCCAGCACGTAGGTGTTACGTGCTTGGCAACAAAAGGGTTAATCATTTACTCAGAAGATCTGATTTACATTCAAGAATATACTTTCAGGATTTCATTAAAAATAAACTTGTCACACAAATAGACTGGCTAAACTAAACTTAAAACGTGTGCAGATTAAATAAACTTTATTCTCACAGTTTGAACTACTTCTGTGGCAAGTATACATGTGAACAGATATGTGATATCATAGGCAAACAATGTTTCTTCTGTACCCAGTATTAAACCCTAGATTTTTATTGTGAAATTTTGTAAGTTCTGAATGTAGTGTATTTCCAACCAAAGAGGCTTAGGGCCTTATTCATGAAGGGATAGCGCCAGGTAGTGCCTGTACAGCGGCAGGTAGCGCCAGGTAGCGTACGGTAGTGGCAGGTGATCACTGGAGACGGCATGCAATTACACATTTATGAAGCCGAATCTGGTGAGCGACTGGGATAACGCCATGTAGCGTACGATTCATCATTATCCCAGGCTCAGCGTACAGCACTGACGTTCATCCTTGCAGGGTGCCTCGTCTTACCTGTCGCTACCTGGCGCTCTCCCATACATTTCAATGGACGATCCTTAAATCCCTTTCCTGATCCCTATTTTTTTTTCCTTAAAAAAATTCTCAAAACTTCTGACATGTATCCTGGGCAAGAAAATGACATTTTTGAAAACTTTTTTTTATTAATTATATTTTTATGCAGAATTGTCACATGTCTGGTATTAAAGTGTTCATGTTACAATGTAATAACCATGTAATTCCATATGTTTTCGCTTTGTTACTAGTGGATACATGTTCAAAAACAGCCTTTAATCACACAGCCTCTGGCGCTATGGGTTACAACTACATGATTTTGAGCGCCAGCGCTGCTTGAGGCTGTTTTTGAATGTGGTGTGAGTCAGTCTCTCTGAGCTGGCGCTACCATTCGGTCCCATACAGTGTAGTACTGCGACTCTCACATGATATTAATCAATACCAGACAGCGACTGAGGCGCATTAACCCTTTAAATGCCAAGCACGTAGTTTCTACGTGGTTGCTTCTCCTACCGTTAAGTGCCAAGCACGTAGAAACTACGTGCCTGGCATTTCCCCCAAACAGTTAAAAAATAGAAAAAAAAAATCACTTACCTCCGGTATCCTTGTGAAGCCTGGGGTCCCCTCTTCCTTGGGGGGGCATCCGATCGCCCCCCCGTCGTCCTCCGTCTTCAGGGGGGGGCCCGAAACCAGCCGCCCCCCCCCCGTTTCCAGCGCTGATCGCCGATCGCCGCTGTAAAAAAAAAAATAAAACTGTCATTTACTCACCTCCGCGCCCGAGCCTTCTGTCCGGGTCTCCTCTTCACCAGGGGGGGGTCCGATCCCCCCCCTGGGCTGCGCAGTCTTCAGGTGAGGACCCTCTTCCGGGTCCTCACCTCTTGTAATGGCGGCGACGGCCGCCGCCGCTTAGCCCCGCCCATTGTGGGAGGAGCGGGATGACGTCATCCCGCTCCTCCTATACCCCCTCCGAGCTCCGGCATCTCTGTCAGATGCCGGTGGTGATCGGAGCAGAGCGGGTGTCAGGTGAGGAGGCTCCGATCGGAGCCCCCTCACCTGTCACCCGCCCTGCGCCGATCACCACCGGCATCTGTCAGTGAGGTGATCGGCGCGGGACAGCGGCGAGGGACGTCGGATCGGAGGTGAGTATAGTGTAAAAAAGAAAAATAAAGATTTTTTTTTCTCTGTGTGTGTGTCATTTTTTTACTATTAACCCCTTGTGAACTGGTAAGGGGTCCATGACCCCTATACCAGTTCACAAGGCTGGGGAGATGGCAAGCCACCTGCGCTAGCGGGTGGCTTGCCATTAACCCCTGGCACCCCCATTACCTGCCTCCCCAAAGGCCAGGGGGGGGCAGAAGAGCCCGGGCCCACATGGGCTATGTGGGCTCGTAGGCTGCAGGGTGGGGGGGCCACATAAGCTGGCCCCCCCACTCTGTGCCTACAAGCCCCCATAGCTGGTCCCGGGCTGGTTACTGTGGGTAAGGGGGACCCCACGTCAATTTTTTTTTTGATTTTTAAGGGTTTTTAACCCTTAAAAATCAAAAAAAAAATGGGGCCCCCCCCCTGGGAGGGGGGACCCTATGTCATTTTTTTTTTTGATTAACCCTTTGTGTTCTGTCATCCAGCAGCTATAAAAGGCTTCTAGCAAGTGAGCAGAAGCCAGTGATCGCCGAGGGACAGAGGGCTCCAGGATGGATGGGAGGTGAGTACAGTGTAAAAAAAAAAAAAAAAAAAATAATAAAATATTTTTTCTATGCTTGTGTCTGTGTGATTATTTACATTTAACCCCTTGTGAACTGGTAAGGGGTCCATGACCCCTATACCAGTTCACAAGGCTGGGGGGATGGCAAGCCACCTGCGCTAGCGGGTGGCTTGCCATTAACCCCCGGCACCCCCATTACCTGCCTCCCCAAAGGCCAGGGGGGGGCAGAAGAGCCCGGGCCCACATGGGCTATGTGGGCTCGTAGGCTGCAGGGTGGGGGGGCCACAAAAGCTGGCCCCCCCACTCTGTGCCTACAAGCCCCCATAGCTGGTCCCGGGCTGGTTACTTTGGGTAAGGGGGACCCCACGTCAATTTTTTTTTTGATTTTTAAGGGTTTTTAACCCTTAAAAATCAAAAAAAAAATGGGGTCTCCCTCCCCTGGGAGGGGGGACCCTATGTCATTTTTTTTCCCGATTTAACCCTTTGTAGTGTGGATGGTTTTTGTATTTTTTTTGTGAATGTTATAAAATACTTGTTTCAGTTAGGGGGGTCTCCTGGGCAGGAACAGGGGGCTACCGATAAGTATGTGGTACCGTTCTAATCGGTAGAAATGGGGCTTTCACATGCAATATGATTTTCCTTAATAAAATACATTTTTTATTTAAAATAAAGGAGTCAATTTTCTAAAAAAATGTTTTTATTTATTTATTTTTTTTTCACTTAATAATATTGTAAAAAAAAAAAAAAAAAATACAAACAAGACATTTCATGTTAAAGTCTAAACTCTGCTGCAAAAAATATATATATAATTTTTCTGAAAGTTACAGCAAAAATGGCGCAAAACATGTCGCAAAACATGACGCAAAATGGGGAAAATGGCCTGTCAACAGAGGGTGACAAAATCTCAAGTAGGCTGGCAATTAAAAGGGTTAATAGTACCTATGCATGTTGGGTATTGTTCTGTTCGGGGGACCTTGCGCTTTCAGACTTAGCTTGTTTTTTCTGGTTTGCATATTTATATTTTAGGAAAAGGTGTTTTTTATTCAGCTTTTTTATAAATTTTTTAGGGAAACCCTGCGCAACCAAAGAATTCTTTGAGGAATTAATTCCAGAAAGATGAGCCCACTAGAACAAGCTGGGTACCCTTAAAAAGCTTAACGTGTGTACTTTCAGGGAATATATGGTTTATGGGGGATATTCCAAATGTAAAGGGTTGTTTTGGTTGAAAAATCGCAAGGTGCGCACTTTGTCTGCAGAGCTGAAATTTTCAAGTAAAATTACCGTTATGCGCATGCTTTACTTTGGGGTGTTTGGCAACTCTTCCCTTGACAGAACCTATGCATGTTGGGTGTTGTTCTGTTCGGGGGATGTTGCGTTTTCAGATTAAACTTGTTTTTTCTTGTTTGTATATAGTTTTTTTAGGAAAATGTGGCTTTGATTCTGCTTTTTTATCCTTTTTTTAGGGAAACTCTTTGCAACCAAAGATTACGTTGAGGGATTACTTCCAGAAAACTATGACCACATCCACAAGCTTGGTACCCCTAGAAAGCCTGAGGTGTGTACTTCCAGAGAATATATAGTTTGTTGGGGGTATTTCAAATGTAAAGGGTTGTTTTTCTGGAAAAACCGCAAGGTGCGCATATTGCATAGCATAGTTGTATTTTATCTGAAAATCTCCTAAAGCGCTGTTTCAGTTTGGGGGAGTCTCCTGGGCAGGAAAGGGTGTCTACCTATACATATGTGGTACCGCTGTAACCAGGAGAAATTGGGATTTCACACGCAATAAGATTTTATTGACAAAATTACATTTTTTATTCCAAAAAAAACTACAATATGTAAAAATTTTTTTTTTTTTTTTTTTTTTTGCACATATTTCACCCAAAAATATTAAGAATACACCTAACAAATGACAAACAAGACATTTCATGTTAAAGCCCAGACTCTGCTGAAAAAAACAATATATCATTTTCCTGGGAAATCCCTGGAAATCCCTTCAAAAATCACATTTGAACATGGGGAGCGCAAAATAGTGCAAAATGGTCTGGCAACAGAGTGTGACAAAAACTCCAGGTAGGCTGGCACTTAAAGGGTTAAAACAATGATCCATGGCCAAGCACAGCGACTACTAGCGGTCGCTCTGAAATCCGCTCTACAGACGCTCATCTGTCGCTACCTGGCGTTTGTAATGAATCAGCCTGATAGGGCCTTATTCATGAAATGATAGCGCCAGGTAGTGCCTGAATAGCGGACAGATAGTGTCATGTAACGTCAGGTAGCGGCAGGTGAACGCTGGCAAATGCACGCAATTACAGATTTATGAAGCGGAATCCGTAGAGCGACTGGTACAACGCCATCTAGTGTACAATTCATCATTATCCCAGGCTCAGTATACAGTGCCGGCGTTCAGCCTTGCAGAGCGCCACGTCTTATCTGGCGCTCTCCCATACATTTCTATGGACGATCTTTAAATCTCTTTCCTCATCCCATTTTTTTTTTTTTGTTCTCATAAATCTTTCAGACATTCATTCTGGGTCTCAAAATCATGTTTTTGATTTTTTTTTTTCAACATTTATGCAAAAATGTCTGTACATATCTCTAACTGAAGTGGTAATGTCACACCCCACCAACAAGCATCAATCCATGTTATTTTGCTTGCTTACTGCTGTTCCCGTGTCTAAAAGATCACTTTAATCACACAGCGTCCGGCACTATGTCATCCAGCCACACAATCTAGAACGCCTGCATTCGCTCACTGTCATTTTTTTAATGAATATGGGTTGAGTGGCTAAGATTGTGGCGCACTGAGCAGTTGCTGTCATTCGCAGCATGCCACGCTCTGCAGTTGTTAAATATGGTATTTGCGTGTGTGCCTATAGCACCGAATGTTGCTATGCATATGCAGTGTTAATGTTGCATTTAATAGTGGGATATTTTGTGTTGCATTGCGTTTTTATTTTGCGAGGAGGGTCAAAGGTTTTGCTTTCACCTTCGTTTTGTGTACTTCCGGTTTTACACCTACGAGGATCCACCATGCGCCCCAGGAGACCTGCCAGACGCCTTATAGCTGCTAAATCATGTATTTTCATTTGTAAAGCTTTATTGTATGTACAGGCCAAACTATTAGTTTTTATGTAATCAAATACATATATATATATTTTTTTAAAATATTTAAAAAAATATTTAAAAATTTTAAAATATTATTTTTGTTCATTTGATTACATTAAAACCTATATCCATATAACTGTAATTTTTTTTTATATGAATATATATGAATAATATGAATAAACTATTATTTATACAAAATTATTATTATTATTCAGGGCCTGGGAACTAATTTACCGCCCAGTTTAACCCTCTCATCAACTAAATATCAAGCACCAAACATGTCTAGCTATGTGGAAAGACAGAGATTTGGCTGCATATATCTGCAGATATATGTGGAAGCCACACCGCCCCGAGAAGGCACTCTGTGTTTAGTGAGGTCCCTACTCTTAATTTTGAGTCCCCAACATTGGGACATGCAATGCAGACAAATATTTAAGAGCTACTCACCTGGGAAGCTGCCAGCCTCCCTTTAGAACACTTCACAGGGAGAAATCCATATTAACTGAATTCCTCCCTGCTTGTGTTCATTGCAATTCAAATGAATAAAGGGGGGTGGGAGCAGATCAATCATAAAATCATAAAATTATTATTATTATTCAGGGCCTGGGAACTAATTTACTGCCCAGTTTAACCCTCTCATCAACTGTAATTTTTTTATAATTTTTTTTAATACATTTATTACATTATTATAGTGACTTAAGCTAAAATTGTTTACATGTAGATTTGCATTTTTCAGAATAATACATTTATATATTTTCTATATTTATTTTTCTTCTGCATGATGGAATACAACTATGCCCTGAGTGCCAAGCGCAGCATAGTGATGGAGGTGCAAGCCACCGTGTCCCGGCGCTTCAACACGAACCTCACCAGACGCTAAAAATGGTCTGACTTTAAGCACTGAGACAATGAGGGTGTATACCGGCTCTATGATGCCTACGCATCTGGTAAGTCAAACCGACATACATTATCTGATTTTCTATCCTGTGTGCAGAGTAATGTATTTGAGTGTCATTTTTTATTTGTTTTTTCCTCTCCACAGATAAACACGGGAAGGGGATCCTCACCCGCACACGTGTTGGTGTTTGGATGAGTCTGCGGGGGAGGGTCCCTCTTGTAGATCCCATATTGAGGACCCAGGGGAGGAAGGGGATGATGCCCCAGAGGAGCGTGATGCTGGGGTGAGGGCAGTATGGAGCCTCAGCTCCTCACAATCGGACTGAGCTGAGTCCCAAACCCCCTGTGACCACTCTCAAGGGGGGAGTCCCAGTGGGGAGGAGGCAAGGGACTCGCCCACACTCCCTCGAGGATCACGGAGTGAGAGAAGGGAGGGTGGCCCATCGGGTTTGGGATCTACTGGGTCCATTGTGAGGAGCAGAGGCAGAGCTGTAGCTAGCTTCTTTTGCGCCCAAGGCAAGCCCAAAAAATCGCACCCCCCCCCCCGCAAAAAAAAGACAAAAAAACTTTTTGTTTTGTTTCTTGTTTACTGGAATATTTTGAGAGACATTAAGGAAAATAGGCATAAAGAATGTAGAATAGAACTGTTTAATTTTTCAGCTACATGAGTTTCAAGAAGGTATGTAACTTAACATGTGCACCTAACATGTGACAAAGAAGTATCAGAATCATAACAACTTATAAATAAAATAAACAGTGCACCTAAACTCATCAAAAACCCATAGCTGATTCATGGATTTCACACAGCACATTATCTGCTGCACACTCGATATGTGGGGAAAGTACCCTCACACCAAAACTAAGCAACAATGGGTCATAAAGATTTATGAAGTCAGGGGTTTACTTATCTAAAACAAATAAACAAATAAAGAAATAATAAATAAAATAATAATAAATAATACAATAATAAATACAACTGAAACGTGTCCCAGTCATTTCCAAAACCAGGCTGCCTTCTCACCAGGCTGCCTCCAGGAATGCCCCTCCCACCTCCGTAAACAGTCACAGTGACGCAGGCACGCCCACTCCATCCACTTCAATAAAGGAGCATGCCAGTCACCACTTTGACATACCCCCTCCATTGCATTGAATATAGCTGGGCATGCACACTAATGCACTCTAACTAATGTTGGTAACAAGGCCACAACAAACAGCAAGGGCTAGCAGTCAGGCCAAAAAATGTTGAGGAGCGCCCTCACCACAAGAGCTTCTGCAGGGGAGGAAAAAGTTTTATTGTTTTGATGCAGGCTACCTGGGTGGCCTAGTCCGACCCTGTGTTCAGCCTGCTGGGCCTGTCATGCTGTGCTGGCACTTTATGCCAGGGGCATGTAAGGGCTGCCCCCTTGCGGGCCCTGTTGCAGTCATATAAGAGAGGATACAGAAGGAAAAGAGCTTACAATCTATTAGGGTATAATGGAGCATACAGAAGGAGAAGAGCTTACAATCTATTAGGGTATAATGGAGGATACAGAAGGAGAATAGCTTACAATCTATTAGGGTGTAAGGGAGGATACAGGAGAAGAAGAGCTTACAATCTATTAGGGTAATTAGGTGGGTGTGGTCACACACTGTGAGAGCCAGAACACACAACTGCTCCTAATTACCGGAGGCCTGTGAAGCCTGGGGCTTTCCTGGGAGTGCCTTCCCAGGCAGCATGGATGATTCCGGGGGTGAGTCGCGCCGGTACCCCTGAAGGAATATTAAACCTCCGGATCCCGGGTCTGCTTCCACCAGCGGCGCTAGTAACACCACGGTGCCCCGGCCCGGTGAGAGTTTGTCAGCTTTTCGCAGCCGTGTATGCAGTAATTTGTGCAGTGTGGTGAAGGAGGAGGAGAAGCTTTGCAAGATGAAAATTGCATTAAAGAAAAAGAAAATGGACACCAGCAAGGCGCGGGGATTGGATAAGCGGTCAAATAAAGCAGACTTAGCTGAGCTTGAATCAGCATGTCGGCAGCAGGAGAAGCTTGTTTTGTCCCTTAAAGCAAGCAGTGGGGCCTTTAAAGAAAAGTATAAAAACGAGGAGCGATTTAAGTCCATGCAGCGCTCAGGCCCCACTGTGAAGGGGGAAGAGGCCGACCATGTGGATGAGACCCCGATGGTGGAGGATTCTCCAGCTGTACCTCCACCCAAAGTTGCAGCAGTAGCAGAGCCGGGAGCCCCGGAACCAGCATTGGAAGACTCTCTTGCTGAGGCAACACATCATGAGTGCGTGACATCGCTGGGCATCCAGGAAGCCCCTACTGGAGCACATCTTCCAGAGGACAGCCGCCAGCCTGAGTAGCCCATGCCAGCTAAGGACGACGTCCATCTGTCCAGCCAGCCTGCGGAGTGCGCCATAGGCGCTGTGTCAGGCGGTATAGAAGACTGTGGCGCTCCTTGCTCTGAAAAGGGTGAGGTGGCGCCAGCCGTAAGTGCCATCCTGGCACCCATCCGGGTTCCTAGGTGCGCCGAACTTGGTGGGCCTGGGGCCATGGGTGACTCACCCGCAGGTCTGGGTCTTGCTGGCAGGGCTTCTATTGTTTCTGCTTCAGCTGGTTTGGGTGCTGTTACTGATGTTGTTGCTCCTGTTACTGCTGCTGTGTCTGGGGTTGAGTCCACAGGGGTTAATTCTATTGTTGGACTTTCTGCTGTGACTGATGCTGTGACTGCTGCTGATGTTGTGACTGTCCCCTCACCTGCACCTCAGGTGGACAATAAGAAGACTATGCCACCTAATGCTGGGGCCCCGGCTGTCCGCCCTGCCCTGTATTTCATCCAGCGAGGTGGCACAGGGAGTAGGGCCAATAATGCTGTTGGTGCTGCAGTGCAGTCCCCTGTGTCCTATGCCCAGGTTGCCAGGCGTGGAGGAGAAGCTGCTGGTGAAAGGGCATCTTTGCCCAGTGAGGCCAATGCCCCTGCCAGCGGCTTTAATAGGCGCAACCTGGTCCAGCTTAGGTGGGAGGGGCCAGTTATCACCCGGCGGGCGGTGGTGGATCTCATCCTTGGCATGGGATTTACAGCCGCAGACATTTTTGCCCTGATCAGTCCAGTAGGGAGTGCAGAACATGACTTGAGTTTCGTCAGACCGGAAGGGATGGATTTATTTTGGCAGCGGTACGAGCTGATGAAGCAAGATCCTGCCTGGAAGGGGTTAACTCCCATCCAGGTCTCCAGACAGCAGCTCGTGAAAAATGTCACCATACTGGTTAGAAATGAGTCCATTCCCCCCTCTGATTTGACTGTCTGGCTGAAGCGTTATGGTGATGTTCTTACTCCTCTGAAGAAGATCCTAGACGATCAGGATATCTGGACTGGGGGCTGGTCAGTGACCCTGAGGCTCCGCAGGAATGGCAACCAGATCACCCACTTGCCATCTTCAGCCTATATTGGCCGTGACCGGCTGACCATCTTTTATCCTGGTGAGCCCAAGGTTTGCCATAAATGTGGGGCCAAGGGTCACTTCAGCTCCTCCTGCTCACTTCTTAGGTGCTCGTTGTGCCAGGGCTTGGGACACTTGGCTAAGGACTGCAATACAATCCGATGTAATCTATGTAACCAGCTCGGCCACCCTTATAGTCAGTGTCCTGAAGCCTGGCACAACCTGGACAGGGAAGTGGTGCAGGAAATGCTGCGGCTGAATAGGGAGGACCATTCCCATGCTGTCCCATCTACAGTCCCTCCCCCCACTCAGCTGGGGGTTCCTGAGGCTCCTGCGCCCGCTCCTGTACCATCTGCAGGGGCCCCTAAGGTGAATCCACAGTCTGCCCCCAAGTCAGCAACTACCAATGTAAGATCTAGTAATTTAATAGCTGAGGCGGCCCGGGGGGCTGGCACTGCAAGTACCAAGGGGGTCCCAGTAATTGTGGCCCTGCTGTAAAACCTCGCAGGCTGGGGCTAGGTGATCCTGATCCTGCACCCCCTTCTGAGTAGGGTGGGAGTTCAGATCCCAAGACAGCGTGGTCTGGACTCTCCCCTGAGGATCAGGATTACCTTGCTCTCAGGTTTGCCACCAAGAAGAAAAGAAAAAAGGACAATGGTGTGCCAGAACCGGGGAAGAGCCATGGGGTGCAGCTCTTCAACCGGTTTGAGGTACTTTCTGAGGACTCAATAGAGATTTCTTCTTTTGATTCTGAGGCCTCAGATATGGAGGAGGAAACACAAGCCTCCTCCAGTAAGCGTGAGGGATCCGATAGTGAGGCCGGATGATAGTGTCTCCCGAATGACTCTTTTTTTTTTTTCTTTTTTTTTTTTATTCTTATTTTTCCACTCAGCTTTTGTATCTCCTTCTTCATATGGAGTAGCCCATGTGTCTACCGTCGTTATCATGCAGGGCCAACAACCTGATCGGAGGTACTTGCTCGTCATTGTGGATATGTTTGGAGTGGCATATATAGATTGTTTTTTCTCCCGAATGACTCTGATGGCAGTTCCCCCTCCGATAAAGGTGGCAACCATTAATGTTGCCAGCATTAAATCAGTAAGCGTTCGTTTTATGGCCTTATTTTTTCTCAGCCAGTTTGATGCTGACATTTTGTTTTTGCAGGAGACCAGATTGGCCAGTCTGGCCGACATTCACGCTGTCAAGCGGGAGTGGAGGAACGGACCCTCTTTTGGGTCTCTTGCGGCCGAGCCTTACAGCGGAGTGGCGGTGCTTTTTAAAACCGACATGGTAACTTGCCGGCGAGTCATTGAGGTGGAGATCGGGAGGTGCATGGTCTTGGACGTCATTGTAAGGGGGCAGGACCTGCGCCTAATAAATATCTATGGACCCCAAACTAAGTGGGACAGGAAATGCCTCCTTACAAAGATCAAGCCGTTCCTTTTTACAGCCCGGCCAGAAGTCTTTGGAGGTGATTTTAACACCCTGACTAGGCCCATGGACAGGAGAGGCTTCAAAGGCAAGCTGGGCTGCGATAGTCTCTTTTTGAATAGCATGGTTAGAGAGGCAGGTCTGGAAGATGTGCACATTAAGCACTCCCCAGACCTCACGGGCTTCACTTTTCAGCGAGGTAGCAGTCAGAGTAGAATAGACAGGTTTTTTTTGAAGGAGGGCTCGGCTTCTCAGCCTCCGCGGCTGCAGGCGGTCGAATTCTCCGATCACCTTTTACTATCGATGGTCTT
Organism: Gastrophryne carolinensis; assembly: GCA_027917425.1. Lineage (NCBI taxonomy): Eukaryota > Metazoa > Chordata > Amphibia > Anura > Microhylidae > Gastrophryne > Gastrophryne carolinensis. The sequence goes on from CM051234.1 coordinate 324,985,033, forward strand.
GAATGCCTCTGACACACCCCCTAGAGGAAGGGGCATCTGGAGGATGAATTCGGCTCTCCTTGAGGAGGAGGGGGGGGGTAAGACAATCTTTTGAGGATTTTTTTCAGGCACAGGTTTCCATTAAGGATTTTTGCAGCAGCAGGTCTGAGTGGTAGGAGCTGACCAAAATGAGAATTGCTGGGCTTTTCAGGGGCCTAGGAAAAATAAAACAGCTTGATAAATACATTGCCTACCAGCGCTTGCGGAGGAAACTTGACATCCTTGTCTCGAATGGTGGAGATCAAGGGGCAATCTCTGAAGTCAAGCTTCTCCTCAGGAAGTGTCAGTATGACCGGCATGCTTCTCTGGTTCTGGAAAGGGATTATGGGAAATACCACTCACCCGATCCCTATCAGAATTGCAGACAGTCTGCAGCTCTCAAGACTGTCCTTGGTCTGAAGGATAGCACAGGTTCCCTGGTAAGATCTAAATCTGGGATCCTGGAGATGATTGAGAACTGGCACCCCACCAGCCTTCTCAATGTCGATAGAAAGATACTGGCAAAGATTTTTTTTTGTTTAAACTCTTGTTTATTAAGATTTTCGAAAATTAATACAATAAAGGTACAAAAGGAAAGGCAGTACAGACACGAAGATAGAGTCAATCCGGGTTCCCGCATCCCCTCTCTCCCAGGCGCAGCTGGGGCAGCAGCCCACCCCATGTCCCCCCCCCCACCTACAGGCAGCACCCCCCAGCGAACGCCCCATAAATTGCACACTGTGCTTGCATCTCTTACCCCTAATGGCGAGAGTTAGAATTGTCCGAGAGGAAGGTAGCCAGGCCTCGATGGGCAGGGGCAATCTCACGGGGGAGTAATCAGCATCATGTTCGGAGCTCGTGCAAGGGGACCGCCTATGTCGCGTCACATTGGGCCGAAACTCCGGCCTCCCCACCCGAAGCCCGATAGAGGGCTAAGGGCTAAGGACCCAGGGCGTACAAGTCCCTTCGTCTGCCTCTTCAAGGGGCAGAGTTCCCGCTCAAAGTGAGACCAGGGGGCAGGCCCAAGGCGGGACGGGGAAAGACCGGGAACCCATCATGTGGAGAAGAGGTGAGTAAGGAATGGGAGGGGCGTGGAGGAGGACAGGACAAGAGAGGGATGGGGTCGAGGGGGGAGAGGGAGATGGGGAGGAGGAGAGGGGGACAGGAGGGAGAAGGTGGGCCGGGGAGAGGCCATACTATAGGAAAGTCACCCTGCCACCAGGCCGCCACGACCCCGCCCGTAGGTCGCGTCAGCTCCGGCCCCCGTCCAGTGCCAGGAGGGCCCTAGCCTCGTCTGACTCCCTGAATCTGATCCAATTCATCCAGGTTGTCCAATGTTCCCCATCTCCTTCCGTCACCAGCTCCTCCATCCTTAAAATGTGATCCATTTCAGCAAACCATTCCGCTAGGCTTGGCGGGAGGGGGGACTTCCAATGTCTGGGGATAATTGACCGTACAGCTGTCAGAAAGAATTTGAGGACTCCCTTCTTAGCCGTGGCAATGGGGCCAGGGATCAGGGAAAGCAGAGTAACCTCCGGTTTGTTCGGCACTACAGAGCCCTCTACTTCCGTATGGATCTTGAGAACCGTCTCCCAGAGCTGTCTAATCGGGGGGCATTCCCACCAGATGTGCAGGATTCCTCCCCGGGGTGCCCCGCATCTCCAACACGCGTCCGATCCCCCCGGTGTGTACAAAGCAATGTCCAGCGGGCATCTGTACCACCTGGTGAGAACTTTGTAGTTTTTCTCCTGGGCTGAACTGGCCCCCGCTAGTTTATGTGTCAGCGTAAAGATCTTCTGAGTTTCTTCCTCTGTAATCGTCGTGACCAGGTCCCTCTCCCATCTGGACATGAACTCCAGCTCTGAAGTATGTCTGGCAGCCACCAATATACTGTAGAAAGCTGATACCACATGTTCCAGCGGCTGCGCCTGTGTCAGGCATTCCTCTAGGGGCGTTAAGGGTAGGGACGCACTTCTGAGGCGCCCCTCCGAAGAAAGGAACGCCTCCAACTGCCAATGGTGTAGCCAAGACAGGTGGCCTCCCTCAGCCCGCGCCCTCAGCTCTGTCAGGGTAGGCAGTCTCCCCCTCACCAAGATGTCGCGTAGCCTGACATCCTCGGCTGCTCTCCAGATCAGGAATCGGGAGGTGTTCTGTCCCGGTACGAACTCCGGATTGTTGAACAGAGGGGTGAGAGGTCCAGGCCTGTTCACCAACTCTCCCTGCCGTTGCAGTCTGTCCCAGCTAGAGAGAAAGTGTCGGGTCAAGTAAGGGAATCCTTTTATGCTGGCATCCCCTGCAGTGGAGACCCATGGGAGGGAGCACGGGTCAAATCCCATGATATCGTGCTCCAGTTGGACCCAGAGCTTGTCCTTTTTCCTGTACATCCAGTCTGCCATCCTTGCAATGACCGCCGCAGCATGGTAAAGCTTTAGGTCGGGGGCCCCAGTTCCGCCTGCGCTTTTCGGTCTGGCCAGTATATTGAATCTGATGCGTGGCCTCCGCGAGCCCCATATGAATTTCAGGAAATCCATCTGTATTGCTTTGAAAAAATGTCTGGGGAGCGTGATCGGTATGGTTTGGAAGAGGTATAAAAACCGGGGGAGTACATCCATTTTCAGGATATTGATCCTACCAAACCATGAATACCGACCTCTGTCATACTTCGTCAGGTCTTGATGAACTTTAGCCTGCAGTGTCTTGAAATTTAGCTCGTATAGATTATCCAAGTCAGATGGTATGAGGGCGCCCAGATATTTTATTGCGGTGGGTTGCCACTTAAAGGCGAAGCTGCTCCGGAGTCTCTCCACTAGGGGTTGCGGTAGAGTAAGGTTCAGCGCTTCCGACTTTGCATAGTTAATGCGGAAATTGGACAGCTGACCGAACCTCTCAAACTCCCTGAGAACCGTCGGGAAGGATATGGCTGGAGATGTCAGGTGGAGGAGCAAGTCGTCTGCAAAAATTGAGGCCTTGTAATGCCTGCCTCCGCATTCAATCCCTTTGACATCTGGGTTGTTTCTTATTGCTATCGCTAAGTGTTCCATGGTCAATATGTACAGCAGGGGCGAGAGAGGGCATCCCTGGCGAGTGCCATTCGAGATTGTAAAGGGGCTTGACAGCACCCCGTTGGCTCTGACACGGGCCGAAGGTTCCTGGTACAGTGCCAGTATCTTGGAGATGATGATAGGGCCCAAGCCAATCTGGCAGAGGGTTGCTCTGAGGAAGCGCCAGCTTACCCTATCAAATGCCTTCTCGGCATCGCAGGACAGAAGACAGGCTGGTATGTTATTATTCTGGACATGGGCAATCAGGTTGAGCAATTTATTGGTGTTGTCTCTGGCCTCACGGCCAGGGACAAAGCCCACTTGATCCAAATGTATTAGTTGAGGGAGCAATGGTTTAAGCCTGGTAGCTAGTACTTTTGCATATAATTTCACGTCCACATTGAGCAGGGAGATGGGCCTGTAACTGCCACACGCCGAGGGGTCCTTGTCTGGTTTAGGGATCACTGTAATCGTGGCTTCCAGGGTCTGTTTCGGGAAAGGGCTGTCAGCACCTATGTGGTTGTAGGCTTTCAGCAACCAAGGGACGAGCTGGGGGGCCAGAGCCTTGAAAAATCTCGGAGTGAGGCCGTCTGGTCCCCGGCTCTTTCCCGCAGGAGCGTCCTTAATCGCCTTCAGGACCTCCGTTTCGGTAAATGGCACCTCCAAGTCTGCTGAGGAGTCTTCTGAAATCGTTGGAAGTGGAGTCTCTGCTATGTAGTTATCTATGTTTGTTTCCAATGTTGCGGCCGACATTCGGGTGAGGTCTGGTTGAAGGTTATAAAGTTTGCTGTAGAAGCTTTTAAACACCTCCGGGATCTTAGAGGGGTCCGTGATGTTCTCTCCTCTACCCGTGTTGATGCTTGGGATGAATGTTGTTGTCGACCTGCAGTGAAGCGACCTGGCCAAGAGCTTCCCGCATTTGTTTGCGTGCTCATACATGGTAGCACGTCGTCTGTCCCTGAACCGAAGGTGAGCTTGATCGTAGAGCCCAAGCAGCTTGTGTCTGTTGAGCGAAAGCTCAGCCAGCACCTCCGGCGCGAGATCTTTCTTATGTTTAGACTCCAGGTCACTGATGGTCTGCAGGGTCTTGGTGATCAAAGCCGCCCTCTCGCGTTTCAGTCTTGACCCCTCCTGAATAAAGACACCCCTTAGGACACATTTTAAGGCCTCCCACTGAACTGTTGGTGTGACTGGCAAAGATTTTGTTCTGGCGCTTGTCGTCAGTAGCGGAGCAACTGCTTTCCCGTCATCAGCACTGCTCCATCCAAGGTAGAAGCACCTTCTCAGCTGTTTTAGCTGTCCGGGAAGCCTTGGAGCGGTGCAGGGCTGCAGGCTGGGGAAAGTACTTGTTGGCGTTAGATCAGGCAAAGGCTTTTGATAGGGTCAATCATGAGTACCTATGACTGCTTCTTGGTAAGCACGGCCTGCCAGGGCGGTTCATTAATTGGCTACAAACCCTGTATGAAGGGGCTGAGAGCTTCCCTCTTGTTAATGGTTGGGTTGGAAGGCCTTTCAAAGTTGGCTCTGGTGTGCGACAGGGATGCCCTCTGAGTCCCCTACTGTATGTGTTTGCAATTGATCCCTTTATAAGGAGGGTCGAGAGCAGCATGTTATGTGGGGTTCCTCTGGGTGTGCCTGGTGAGCCTCCTCTGAAGGTCATTGCCTATGCTGATGATGTATCTGTGATTGTCTCTGGGACAAATGAGGCAGAGAAGGTGGCCTCTCTAATAGCACAGTATACAGAAGCGTCGGGCTTCAAGGTCAATCATGAGAAGAGTGAAGTTTTCTGGATGGGTGAGGAGGGTGAGGGCTTCAAACTTCCGGACGCCTTCCCAATGCCCCAGCAGGAAATTAAGATCCTTGGCATTAATTTCGGTCCTGGTGATTATGGCCAAAAAAACTGGGAGAGCAGGTTGGAAATTACCAATGCCAAGGTTGCAGTCTGGAAGAGCTGGAAAATGTCTCTCAGGGAAAGGGTTGACCTTATCAAGACCTACCTGATCCCCATCTTTTTATACGTCAGCTTCGTCTGTGTTTTGCCAGTATCTCTCTACACCAGGGTCTACAGCGTGTTTTTCCAGATGTTATGGGGAAACCACATGAACCGCATGAACCTGGTGAAAAGAAATGTCACTTACCTATCCAGGCGGGAGGGTGGCCTAGGGATGGTCAACCCAGTCGTGTTTTTCTCTCTCTTGTTTCTGAAACATAATTTTGGAAGCATGTTGGCAGAGAGCCTGCCTGGCTGGGTGGGTATTTTCCAGTCCTGGTTTAAGCCCTTCCTGCGAGACTGGGAGAATGGTGGCCGGGTGAAAAGCCCTCGAGTTCCTCAGGCTCAGCTCCCGGCCTATGTTGCCCCGTGCTTGAAAATACTTCGGCAATGGCAATTGACGGCAGAGGGCATGAGATCTACTCCGAGGAAGCTTCTGGTGAGTCGGGTCCTGGGTCTGGCTTTTCATGAGCCATTGTCCCTCAGGGATTGCCCAGGCTCCATCATGAGGGAGGGTTTGAGGCTTGTTAACTCCTCAAGAATTCCTTTGAAATACCGGGATATAGCCTGGCTCTCCTTCCAAGGAAAAATCTACCTTAGGGGGATCCGGAAGAGTCGCAGCCTGCCAGAGATAATTTGTCTCCGTGAGGAGTGTCAGGATGAGGTGGAGACTATGGACCCCTTCCTACTCCGGTGTCCCTTTAATGTAGATGTGTGTAAACAGGTGGGGTTTGCCCTCGGTGCCCCCTTCTTCTCCCAGCTTTCCTATGCTGAGTGGGTGTACTGTGTACTGTTCAAGAACAGAGGGGATTTTTGTTTGGACACTTTATATATAGTTAGTCTAGTGATTCGCTATTTCACATGGAATGCACGGTGCCAGCTCTGCATTAGGAAGAAAGTCCTCCCTGTCCCGGTGGTGGTGCATGACATCCTGCATGAGGTGGGCAAGATCCGGATGCTTGAGAGGGACAGGTGGGAACGGGGGGCCTGGATGAAGGCGTGGAGGAACATCAGGCCTCCTTAGTCCTCATGACTTCCCTCTGGGTGGGCTTTTCTGTCTCTTATCACCCATAGATTTTTTTATAACAAAGGCAGATTTTTGAAGAACAGCTGCATGCACAGGTGACGGGGTCTCTTAGTCTTCCTGCTGAATTGTGTATAGTGTAGTGTTAGGTTGTAGATAGGATTGTATATAGAATAATAGATATTATATATTATATGCCGAATTGTTAGGCTTGTTTCTTTTTGTTCTGTTATTATTTCTTTTATTTATTTATTATTGTAACTTTGTATATATTGTATATGATTGCTTGATTTTACTTAATAAAAAAAAGTTACAATCTATTAGGGTATAAGGGAGGATACAGAAGGAGAAGAACTTACAATCTATTAGGGTATAGGGGGGCGGGTTGACAGGAGGGTTGGTTGGTGGGTATTTAAATGTGCGGCAGGTAGGTAGGTGGGTGGGTGACTGCCACCTCGACTCCAGAATCCGCTGATTCTGCCTACACACCAATCCAGTCTGCAGCTGGTCCAGGGTCTGTGTAGGTAGGTAAGTGGCAGGTATATAGATAGGTGGGTGGGTTATTATGCAGTTGGATTAGTAGGTGGGTGAGTGAGCAGGTGGGTAGATGGGTAGGGCAGGTAAGTCAATAGGGTGGGTTTAGAGCAACACATTGCACCATTTAATTTTTATTAGCATTTAGAGGTTTATTGGAACACAGCACAGCATGGACATACCTGGAGTAACTTCACTGCCCAGTTGGACAACTTTCTGTTGTTCATCTGTCCTTGAATGAACATGGTGCCTGCAGGCTGCTATATTGTCCTCGTGGGTGAGCAACACACACACACACACACACCTCTCCCACCCCCCCCTTCCTCTCCCCGGGTTTGGCTGCAGCCCTCACACAGATGCTCTCCCCCCTCCCTACTCTTCCCCAACCCGACCTTGGCTCCAGCCATCAATCACACTTTCTCTCCGTTGTCCTCCCGTCACTATCTCTATATCCACAGTAATCATTCACGTCATCCTCTCCCTCGCGCTGGCCGGCCACCATGCCTGGAAGTGGAAGTGCTGGCTTCTGCTGTGCTCTAGGCTGGCCTCCGGTGTTTTTTGTTTCGTCCTGTGAGATTTGCATAAAACAAACCAAGGCTTCCACGGGTGGCCCCCACCACTGCCGATCACTTCATTGCTGGCCTGCCACCGTCGTATCACAGATTGCAGACCATAACCCACAGGTTGGTGGAGGCCCCCCTCTGAAGGGAAAGTGGTGGAGGCCCCATGCACGCCTCCTTTAATTCGGCCCTGGCTGCACCCGAAGCCAGTGCCTCATTCGCCTCATGGCTGCTACGGCTCTGAGCAGAGGCGCCACGCCTCCACCTCATAGCCCTCCCTGGGATTCCAGCAGCAGCTCATCCCCTGGTGAGTGTAATTTTTATAGTGGATTATTATTTATAGTGTTATCTTATTGGTATTAAAATTTTCCTTTGCACCTATACCTTATTTACAGGGCATCATAGAGCCGGCACCTCCACCAGCTATGCTGCAGATCAGGCACTCGGGCATAGTCGTGGTAAGAGTTGGTTTAAATCTTCAATTAATGACATTTTAAATATGTTTATAAACATATATAATATTTGAATGGCCCCAATACCTTATATGGTAGTGATGGGCCCATGTGGCCTATTTCACAGTAGCTCCTCTACTGTTGTACCCCTAAATCATGAACTAATGTGGCAAAAAATTGTGTTAGCCAATATTGGGATTTTTAAACAAACACATGGCCAAGTATATACCCACAAGTATGGTTATGGTATCATTCAAACTAATACTTGTTGATGCCTATTAAAAACATCAAATACATTGTCCTTATGATTGTTTGAGTTTTGTTTTTTTATCCTAACAGATGTTTCCACCAAGACGGACCTGGTACTAATTCTCCCCACCCCTGCTACAGAAACCTCCAGCAGCATGGGCCAAAGCCACAGCTGCGATGGTGAGTACCCCAAATTCTATTTCCTACAAATTATTTTACAAATTTAACATGAACTTATGTTAGAGACAGTCTGCTGTTTACTATTAGACATGGAGATGCTATATTTGCAAGCCTCACTCATAATTGCATGTAAGCATGCTAGTTTGGTGGCTCTGCTAATGTAACTTGTTATAATGGGAGACTAGGGTGGATAATCTAGAATGGTGGACCAATTTTTGATTTGGCCCATATATTATTTAGAAGAAGTTGGGTGTTGTTTAAGGGTTAAAATAGTTTATAATCATACTACTTACTTACTTTACATTTACCCCTTTCAGGTATGTGCTGTTTTTTGGGAACTGCGGCACTTATATATAGTTTTTCTTCCCTACAGGTTGCAGAATGGAGTGGCAGTATGTCCGAAGGACAAGACTTATGCTGCTGGGGAAGACGAAAAAAGTAATAGGGTGGGGGAATTAAAGTTTCCACTGTGCGGCAGTTTTACGCTCATGTTGGGCATTTTATTAAAATTTAAATAAATATTTTATTGGTTTTTCTAACATTTGTGTCAGCATTTTATTCAATAAACTGTAATTTACATCAACACACACACAGAACAAACAAAAAAAAATTATATTGCCAATGTTATCATTATAACATTTACATAACATTTTAGCGTTAACACATTTAAAAAAACACCCCTACACCATTAGATTTGGGTGAGCAAATGTAAAGTGGTTGTATAGCGACTGCAAAACATCAAATTCATCAGTGGCGGCCAGCTGTGTGATAGCGACTGAGGCCGATCAGAGCGACCACTAGCAGTCGTTCTTAGTGCCGCAGTACAGATGCTCATCTGTCGCTACCTGGCATTAGTATGAATCAGCCTGTAAGAATTTTGCTATGTTGTAGGTGCTGCTTAAAATAGGTCTGCGAGAAGACCCATCTTTGTGTGTTGTAGGAGGTCCATATATATACATAGAGGGTTTTCTTTTTACCAGGTGTGGTAAAGTGTATGGAAAAGTGGTGGATGGGGTCTATTTTTCCCATGAGTTTTTCAGACATGCTATCAGGGATCCACGGGTCCTCTACAGGTTTTTCCCCTACTCTCAGGTCTTCCCAGGTGATGAGACAAATTGAAGGAAGGAAGCCCTATAAAAGGAGTTGCTGAGGCTTCCAGTATGGAGATGGAGAGGCTGGGATGAGGAGCCTGTGCCTCGCTGCTCCCAATACTGACAGTACTGAATTGCTGCATTGACTTTATGTGTTATCTGTTCTTGGAACCTGTGGATTAACAGCCTGGACTTGTATGCCCTGACAGAGGACCTGTGATAGCAAGGACTTGCAATATGCTGTAATTATCCTATACTGGACATTGCTAAAGGTGGTGAGGTAACCGCTTGCTGTACTGCATTGTATCCTGCATCATACTCTAAAGTTAAGATATTTTGCCTGTTGGACTTTGTTTTCAATAAATTGCTTATTATTTGACTAAGAACTATCTTCAAAGTCATCGCCATTGGCCCCAGATCCTAACACAGGGTAAAGACAACGAGACACAACCTGGTCAAGAGCTTTGTGCCTTTGCAGCTGATGAAGGCTACTTTAGTGAAATACTGTTATTGGTACTTCAAATCATATATACAGTGAGGAAAACAAGTATTTTATACACTATCGATTTTGCAAGTTTTCCCACCTACAAAGAATGAAGAGGTCTTTGCATTTTATTGCATAAAGTATGTAATTCATCACCTAACAAGCAACAATTCTGGCTTTCACAATTGGGTTGGTTCCTACTCATTACCTGTATTAAATGCATCTGTTTGAACTTACCTGTATAAAAACACCTGTTCACATACTCAATCACACTCCAACCTCTCCACCATGGCCAAGGCCAAAGAGTTGTCTAAGACAACTGTTGGTGCAATTATTATTCCGTTCTGGGGCTCCATACAAGATCTCGCCGCACAAAAAAGGTCAGGAATCACTCAACTACACAGGACAGACCTAGTCAATGACCTAAAGAGAAATGGAAGCACAGTCTCAAAGATAACTGTTAGGAACACAATACACCACCACGGGCTAAAATCCTTCAGAGCATGCAAGGTTCCGCTGCTTGGGCCCAGTTGAAGTTCATTTGAATGATACAGAGAAGGCATGGGAAAAGGTCATGTGGTCAGCTGAGACAAAAATAGATCTCTTTGGTATCAACTTTACTCATCGTGTTTTGAGGAAGTAGGATAAGTACAACCCCAAGAGCACAGTCCCTACCATGAAGCATGTGGATGGAAACATCCTACTTTGGGGGTTCTTTTCTGCAAACATAACAATTGCACTGTATTCAAGGATGGATGGATATATCACATGTATCGTGTATTGCAAGATTTTTGCTAACAACCTTCTTCATTCAGTAAGAGCATTGAAGTAAGGTCATGGCTGGGTCTTCCAGCTTGACAATGACCAGAAAAACACAGCCAGAGCAACTAAGGAGTGGCTATCCAAGAAGCATGTCAAGGTCCTGGCATGGCCGAGTCAGTCTCCAGACCTGAACCCAACAGAAAATCTTTGGAGGGGCTGAAAATCGTACCCAGTGACAGCCTAGAAACCTAGTAGGCCGAAAGAACTACAGGAAATGTCTGACCTCTGTAATTACCAACAAAGGTTTCTGTACCAAATGTTAAAGTTATAACCCCTAAAGGGTTTTAGGGGCTAAGGCACGCTCCAGAACAGTGGGAGGTGACAACCCGTCCCAAAGATGGGAGGGGTGGAGGGTAGACACCTGCTTAAAAGTAAGCCAAGGGGATGAGAACAGGGTCACTTATCTGGAGAGGTCACGATTCACACGTGCTGGAGGTGTCCGAAATCATCTGTAAGCTCTTCACTTACCTCTAGTGGGAGCTCCCCATCACCACTACTCTGCAAACTGCATATTAAGGTAATTGACCATTGTCTCTCTGTGTAACTCACTCTATCCTGTAACCTTCTCAGAGCAGCATTTTTGTATCATCTGTTTCATTTCATATTTCATCAAAGCCAAATGTTTGTCATCACTGCCTAGTGTTCTTATAGCATTAAAACTTAAATTTTAACTTGAGCGATCTGTTTGCCTTAAGCCAAGAATCTGTGTGTCCGCAGGCTTCGGGCCTGGTATTCCTGATAGGAGGACTTGGACAAGGGTTTCTTGGGAATGCAGTCTGTGTGTCCGGAGGTCCCTGGTTGATAGTGGGATCACGTGACCTGCGGTTCCCTGACAGTGGTCACTATGGTTTTCTTTAATGGAAGGGTACCAACAATTTTGTCCACATGTAAACCTACTTTGTATGCTGTTGCTGTGCTCAGCCTGTCCATGGTATATAACCTATGACATGAATTTTCTGTCAGTCTGGTTTTGCCAGACTAGCCAGAGACTAACACTGGTGAAGGGAACTATTGCTTTGCTATAAATAAGATCATTTTAAAGCAAGTTTAGGAGCTTTTGCTAGTTCTGGTTTTATTTTCAAGTGAGGGCACCTTTCATAAAGAGAAAAAAGCATTGTGTTTACTGTTTTATTCTCTTGTATTGCAGGGTTTAGCCCTACATAAAAAAATGGTTGATAGAGAGCATAGTTAATTGGGTGCGGTTGTTGCTGCCTAATTAGAAGCCTATTTATTTCACCTGAGGCCAGCCTACTGACTGTTTGCCAGACTAGCCAGAGACTGACACTGGTGAAGATAAATAAATAAAATAGTTTTAAGGTGAGTTTGGGAGCTTTTGCGAGGTCTGGTTGTATTATAAGTTAGGGGACTTTTCATAAAGGGACTTTATTTTGGGGACTTTATAAGTGTTTAAATGTTTATTTTCTAAGTGTTATAGAGCTAAAATAAGAAGTTAAAAGTTGCTGCAACTGTAAACGCTAAAAGTGTGTTTTCACTTCTGTTTTTGTAACTGGGATAATGGCCAGCAACATTGGAGGTCTACTTCATTGCACCATATGTATCCACTTCAGGAACAGCATACTGCTGTGTTAAATGTGAGCATATTGCAACCTTGGATGCCCAAGTTAGAGATCTGGAGGTGCAAAATATAACACTGAGGGAGATTGAAAATATGGGTATAAGGGCATTCTGCTCGCTGAGCAGGCATTAAGTGGGGTAGAAACAGAGTAGAAACAGAGGGTGGAGTAATGGGTCATGAGGAGCAGATAAGTAGCTGGGTAAATGTAGATAGAGTAGAAAGGGAGCACAAAAAAAGAAGGCCATACCTGTGTCTGTGCACGCTAGCAAAATTGCCAAGTTGGGTAATGATGCAATAGTGTCAGTCTCAGAAATGGAAGCCCTAGTGGATACTGCTCTTCCTAACAGCCGGGAGGACAGCCCAGCTAGTGAGTGGGTTGTTGGGACTGTGGGTAGGACTAGACAGTTAGTGGTAATAGGGGATTCTATTATCAGGCAGATTGATAGAATAATTTATCACCAAGACCGTCCCAGCCAAGTGGTTGGATTAGAGGGGGGTAGGATTAGGAGGAAAAATTGAGAAGGAAAGACTTAGGCCCTTATTCATCAAGCGATAGCGCCAGGTAGTGTCTGACGAGCGCCAGGTAGCGGCAGCTAACGGCGCCTACCGACTCAAGTACGCCCGGCGGCGGTCACAATGACGCATTTATCAAGCTAAATGAGGCTAGCGCCGGCGAGAGCGACGGCTAGCGCGGCATTCATCATGAAGCCGGCTGGACCGAACAGCGCCGCTGCAAATTCCTTCACAGCGACACGTATTACCTGGCGCTACCTGCCGCTCTCCCATACATTTCAATGGCAGACGCTGCAATGATTGTTCTTAGTGGTTAGGGGGTTTTTTGCTTTGGGACAAAATTCCACACATGTTTATATTGATATGTTTTATGAATCTAGCTGGTTATTTATGTTTTTTTTTTTTTTTTTTTTTTTTCACAATGTAATGTTGTGAGTGACATGGGAATTGCATCTCCTCCACCCAAACTCATTGGCCTCAAAAGCGCTGGTTTTCCACACAAACGGGGCTTGTAAAGCTATTTTGTAGCCTGTCAGGTTGGGCGGTCACGTTCGCTCTTCGAAATTGTCAGCGCCCAAGCTATTCGGCAGCCCTGTCCTTGATGAATCTGTGTTGGTCAGTGTTTGTGCAGTCGCTGTTTTAATTCGCTATGTGGCGGCGCGAGCGTCGCTGTGCCTCGCTGCGCGGCGTTGTGCGGCGCTGTGCTGTTCATACATGTGCCCTTCTGCCATTTGCAAGGAATTCACTTCCCGCGACCCCAGTCGTTGTTAATGAATACACTGTAGTTGTGAGCGTGCCTGGCCACATATTGCAGGATTAACAGTCAGTCGTACCAGCTCATAACAACCCGTTATGCATTCTCATGTGTGCCACATTTTCAGGTAGTTGTCTAGTTTGATTGTGTGATGACTTTGTGAAGGAATAAGATTTGTATATGTAAGCACAACGGTGTATGCTTTAGAAGGACCTATGCATTCCAGTATGTAGAACCCCCTGCTAAATCAAGCTAATAATTTGTGGCGCCGTGGGCCCTAGCTTGTTTTTCAGCGTCATTTTTATGTTTTTCCGCCATTTAGCTTGCACATAGCTGATATTAGCTTGTCCCTGCTGCGCGCTTTTTTTTTTTTTTTGTTTGGAAGCACAGTTGCTTGCGTCATATCCGGTTCCGGGATCCTCCTTTGCGTTTCAACGCCACCTTAAGGTAAAACTGTCTTGCGCTTATGCCAATAGCTTGTTTTTCAGCGTCATTTTAATGTTTTTCCGCCATTTAGCTTGCACATAGCTGATATTAGCTTGTCCCTGCTGCGCGCATTTTTTGAATTTTATTTTGGAAGCACAGTTGCTTGCGTCATATCCGGTTCCGGGATCCTCCTTTGCGTTTCAACGCCACCTTAAGGTAAAACTGTCTTGCGCTTATGCCAATAGCTTGTTTTTCAGCGTCATTTTAATGTTTTTCCGCCACTTAGCTTGCACATAGCTGATATTAGCTTGTTGCTGGGGCGCGGTGCGTATTCTTGTTTTGGTTTGGTTTTTATGTCTCATGTCGCTAGCGTCATTTCCGGTTCCTGTTTCCTCCTTAGCGTTTCCAATATGGCTCCCAAACGGAGAGTAATGCGCCTCCCCAGCTCCTCCTCAGATTCCGGCCCCACCACCCCTCCCCCACATCCCCCACCTACCTCACCTTCCCCAAATTCCACCCCTCCCACCCATTCCCCTCCTGTGCCCAAAAAACAAACGCGCACCCGGGTGGATAGCCGGGTCAATGGCCAGGTAGTTAAAGTGAGTATTTTAGTTTTGTATTTTTAGTTTAAAAATGTCTAAACACACAGGGTGGATAGGGGCTGTTTTTTTTTTTTTTTTAGTCAAAAATTGTACACTCCACATGGGGCATCCCCATTGTGGATGTCCTGCTTGGATGCCCCCCCCCCCCCCCCCTGGAGGCCCCCAAAAATTATCTCTGGCCCCTCCCATCTCTGCATGTGTGAGTGGCGGATGCCTATTGCGCTTACCTCTAGCAGGGTGTACCCCTGCGCCATACATATTTTCAATTGGTGTGCAGGCGCACTCCCTGTTAGAGTCAAACGCCACATGCGTACTTTGCCGTGCAGATGCAGCTGAGCTGGTATGCACCTCCCAAGGTCCTTGGTTGCGCATACCACACCGGCGTGGACCGCTGTGTTTGGCTTGCGGAGTGACGTGGGAGTGTCCTCAGCTGTGTATTTGGGCCCTTCAAAGGGGCTTGCAGACAGTGGGCCACCCACAATAGTTGTGGCCCAAAAAAGTGCACACAAACACAGACTAATGTAAATCCTGGGTGTGGATCCACTTTGATCTTGTCTCTGTAGAACTGTTTATGACATTGTTCTGAGGTCATGTTGTGATTTTTTTTTTTTTTGGTTTTTACTTTTTTCATAGGACTTCTGCCTGGCCGAATACGACTATGCCCGAGGAGCAAAAAAACGCCTTGCCATGGAGGTGAAGGCCACTGTGTCCCGGCGCTTCAAGACCAACCTGACCATCCGGGCAATCCAACAGAAATGGTCAGATTTTAAGCGCCGGGACCCAGAAGGCGTGTACCGCCTATATGATGCCTACGCATCAGGTAAGTGAAAGCTTATGTTCTTTTTGGCCTTTGTGCACAATCATCTGCTAAGCTGTGTCCTTTTTTGCTTTTTAGATTAATTATTTGCTTTCACCCCCTCCACACAGATAAGCGTCCTCCCCTGGGGAAACGTGGGAAGGGATTCCTCCCCCGAACCAGGCAGGCGGACTCGGGGGAGTCATCGGGGGAGGGTCCCTCCCGCGGGTCCTATTTAGAGGACCCAGGGGAGGAAGGGGATGACGCCCCAGAGGAGTGTGCTGCTGGGGGGCAGGCTGGATCAAGCCTCAGCTCCTCACACTCTGAGGCTGAGGACTCTCACCAGGCAAGGGGCCACTCTCAAGCAGGGAGTGAGAGGGAGGAGGGTGGCCCTTTGCCTGGTGGATCTTCTGAGCAGAGTGTGAGGAGCCGAGGCTCCCCGCCTCCTCCTCAGAGCCCTCCCTGGGCTTCAAGTGGCGCTTCATCCCCTGGTGAGTTTACATGTTTTAATTGTTAGTCTGTGCCAGGTTTCATCTGACCATTTGTGCTTAGCCCTTGCCATTCCTCTGTAATTTGCAGGGCATCATATAGGCGGCACCTCCATGGATTTTTGGCGTCAAATCCTCCTCGGGCATAGTCGTGGTAAGTGTATGTTTGAAGCTAGTACATTTTGGACTTTATGTCATTCCTTAAAGTGGACCCACAAACCTTGCTGATATTGTTTGGATTATGGCGCCTTGCCTGCCAAATCACATCCCTCACCCAGGGCCCCCCCCCAACCAAACACCACAAACTACTTCCCTCTTTGGGGGTGGCAGAAGCCATTGTCCCTGCCTCCTGTGTGGCACTCGAGATGTGTGTGCGCCTGCGCTCTGTTTCCTACTGGCATGCGTGTGCGCACACACTGGCGGAGTGAGGTGCGGAAGGCAGGGGCGGTGGCGGACTAAAATTGTGTTGCTCTGGCAAAGTAGACTACTACACTGAATAATCACAATCCTGTGTCTTGGTCCACTTTTAACACACACGTTTCCTGGTCCATTGTCTAAGCTGGTTTGCTAATGTACATTAACATCACAAACCACACTACAGTGCTAGCCAACTGGAAACCACCCCTATGTTTCTGGCCACACCATGATGGTTGTTCTCATTTCTTTTCTTGGGTTAAGTTGTTCCCGCTAAAACATGTGGCACACTAGTAACATTAGCCAATCAACTGCTAATGAGTCCTTTACATAGCACTGTCTATGTTATTAGCACATTATCTTTAGGGATACATGTTGCAACCCTAACTAATTGACATTAACTCATGGACCAGGAAATATGCTAATTTTGTACAACCTGTATGTAACCATGCAAGCCTTTGATTTTTCAGACTCAATAACCAGATGGATGTCAAATAGTCAGGTGTCATTGGCCCACTAATTGTGTTTTTGTCTTTTGCTTTCTGTTGACAGATGTTGCTACGCAGACGGAGCCAGAAAACCTCCTCCCCACCCCAGCTCCAGGGACGGCCAGCAGCATGGGCCCCCGCCACAGCTGCGATGGTGAGTACATCCCACTTCATATGCCTAAAGACTTGTGAAACCTATGTCTTCTTGTCACATCTGCCGAAATTTAAAATGTACCTATGTGTTAATTTCACACACATCTAGATTCCATGTGTTTGTACAATAATCCAACATGCCTGTCTGCATGCTTGATTGTTGCCTCACATTCTTCATTTGGCCACATAGAGACTATTTTTGCCTGTCTTGGGCCTGTTTTGTCTGGACCTCTAACATTATAGGGCAAACTCGTGTACTCGTTAGGACTTAGGCCCTGAGGTTTGGCTGTGACTAAACACAAAAATGGACACACTGGGACTTATACCTTCTTTGCTTCCCCACAGTTAAAGTGGAACAACAACCAGGAATTTGACTTTCCTGGGTCTTGGTCCACTACGGTGGGGCACCCCTGATCGTCACCGCTGTGTGACAACCCCCTGAACTCACTTTTACTCCAGCAAACGTACAAGCCGTGGCCAAGTGGCTCTTCCTCCGCCTCCCGCGCGTCCCTTTTTACTGAGGTAGGGATTTTGGGGTGTTGGGGGGGTTTCACCCCGAGGGACATCCCGATCTTGGATGTCCCGCGGGGAGGGAGGTGATCAGGCCGGGAATCTGATAGATTCCAGGGCCGATCACCGGTGGCTGTTGGTACACTTTAAGAGTAAATGTATGCTTGGGATGTGTTGTTCACATTCCTGCCAGTCAATAGTACTCATATCATGTTAACCAATAAGCGCACAGTGGTCAACAATGTTAATGTGAGTGTCACCTAATTGGACACACTGACATTACATTGCTACATCTGTGTCTGTTGAGGTCACATTCAATTTATTAACAAATTTTTTTTTCTACATCTCTACAGCTTGTGAAAACCAGCATCGCAGACTGTGGCGGGAGATCAGGCTCCTGAAGCTGATGCTGCTGGCCAAGAAGAGGCGCCGGCGGCGTCGTTAGGGTGGGGGGAAGGCTGGCCTGTTTACGCCCTTTGTTGGGCAATGTTGGCCCTGTTGGCCCTTTTTTAAAATTAAATCTTTTGATGAACATCATTACAGTGTGGTGCCTTGCAAAGCATAGTTTAACTGTCTCAAAACCCATTTGTGTGTCAATTTAGCCATACCTTTGGAGCCATTTCATGTGTTAATCATAGTAAGCTATGGTCTCAAATGTGTGGCCTAAATTTACAAATACATTGACATATCTAGATCAAGATACTCATCCCTGACTGTGTTATTAGCTAGGTCTTAGGAAAAACACAATTTAGATGTGGGTTAAGCAAATATATTTACACAAACAAAAACAAACAAAATTAATATTCTTGGCTGGGTGGCCGGGGAGGTTGGGAGTCATTGCTAGGGGCGGTGTTGGGGGACAACAGTGCAGTAAAAAATATAGACTGCTGTTGTATGAGCTGTTGTATCAACAACAAAGTTTGGTCCTGCCGCTGTATTGCCTCTGCCTGGCGCTGTATTGCCTCTTCCTGCCGCTGTACAGATTGTTCAATAACATTGGCAAGGCGACCAAGGTCCTGGTTCTGTTGTAGGTTTTGCCTTAACTGGTCCACCTGGCGCTGCAGGCCCTCATTTTGTTGCTGACACATCAGCACCTGATTTTCCAACGCCGCAATGCGCTCATTAGTTCCATCACGCGGCTGTTGGCGACTGTAGTCCTCCAGCATCCGGACCCCTAGTGTGTAGAAATCGGCACTGGTTGGTGCCACACCTCCTCTTGCTGTGGTAGTAGGCTAAAAAAATAGTAAACCACATTTTAGTCAAACGGAACAAATGCAGCTATGCCCCTCCCAAAAGTTAACATAAACACTCACTAGACAACTTACCCTTGTCTGAGCCTCTGAAGCTTGGCCACATGGGACTTGGGAAGAGGTCCCAGCTTGGGGTTCTGGTTCCGCCTCCTGCCAAAACAACAATGAAATGAAATGTTACATGTTGCTTCTTCCACTACCCACGAATATGCCAATGGGTTTAGAGGTCGTCTCCATCAGCCATGTTACCTGCGTGTCCTCCAGCCCAGGTAGGCTCGAGGTATCGCTGCCAGAGAGTCGCGAATCAACATCAGAGATGTCGGCCAAGTTGGCAAATGCTAAACAGGAAAATCAGGTTAGTAGGTCTGTGGGCCAAACTCTAATGTAACCTGGTTAGGCTATCGAGGTCATACCTCTCAAATTTTTAAAAATACACAGTAGACCAAAGGTCTTGGTTAAACTCAGATTGTTAAAGCGGACCTTCACTCTGAATAAGAGTCTATCTTATATGTTTCCCCCACACTGTACATACAGATTGCTCACATTAAAAATCATCCTACCTGCATCTACTGCATGTTATGAGCCTTTAAACATCCAAGATGGCGGCTTATGGAAGCCCCCATTTTTTCAGGCAGCCTGCAAACAGGAAGTGCCTGCAAACAGGAAGTGACTGTGCTGCTCTGCATTCTGGGGCTGCTGACCTTTCCCTGACCTCAGCTCTGCTCTGTCTGAGCAAAGCACAGCTATAACCTGCCCCCCTGTACCTTATCCCACTCTCCTCTCCTCAGTAAGTGTGATGCTTCTGAGTCAAGATGGCGGCGCCCGTATCCTAAATTCCTGAACAGAGTTGCAGCCCAGTGGGGGAAAAACTAATAAGTTAGTGACTAAAAATGTAAAATATATTCATTTTAGATGCTGGGGAATCGTTTTTTAAGAGTTTGGGCTTTTCATTAAATCATGTTGAAGGGCCGGTTTAACATGTATGTTACAGGACTAAGACGCACTAATTTCTGCAAATCTCATCATAAACATTGCTTAAATTAAACATACCCGCAATATCCCAGATGTCTGGAGTGGGGTCCTCACTCGAGATTGGACCTTGAAAATAGATGTGGACACACAAGTTGCCAGAAGCAAGTGGCACAACATTAGAGCCAAAAGACATACTAGAGCAAGGCAAAACCACTTACCCTCATCTCTGGCAGCTGGAACTTGAGGGGCCCTTTCTGGACAGCCACTTCCGATATTCGGGTCAACTAAAACCAAAAAAAAAAGGGTCTAAAGATTCAGCAAACTACTACAGTGAATGTTTTCCTAAAAATATGTCCGCAAATATACATTGCTATCACTAAAATAACTAATAGACTGACCCTGGGGAGGCAACCAGCACTCCCAAGAGGCATCTTCAAGTTTACCAAGCAAACATGTAGCTTAGTAGACTAACCAAATTGAACCAGTGTTACCTAAACAGCATAAAGGATACATTATGTATTGCTCTACACACCAACAGGGTCCTGTTGACCGGCAACATCGGAAGTGGGGTCCAAAGATGAACCAGTCACTTGGCCTACAAAGAAAAATGACAAATGAGACACATGCACTTGAGTCAAAGTGGATCAAGCAAGGTGAACACATGCACTTACCGACATCCAAAGAGTAGGTGGGATCCGGAGGAGATGCTGGGGCCAAGGGCATGGGAGCTAGTGCAAAATAAAACCAACATTGAGCCCTAGCTAATGTGCGTGCCAAAATACAACCTGCATTAAGGTGTGTGAGCAGCTCTTTCACTAATATTGACTAATCACGCCAAGTGTGGCTCACACATTGATAGGCCGATATATGGCTACACATCTCTGGCATCCTACATATCTACACATGTTAGGGCCTTGTTAGTTACTGACTGTGAGTGTTACAGTGGGCGTGCAATTAGGGCGCACCCACATATTATTAATAGTCAACAGGGCAAACCTTTATTGCTTGAGCTGCTCCCACACCCATTTGTTTTTCAAAAAACCAGCAAACAAATAATGGGTAAATACCTTCAATGGCAGACTGGGGTAGCCTTGAGGTTGCTGGAAGGGCAGGAGCTTGGTTGTCCGGAGCCACATCCCGGACAGCAGCATGTGCACCTATGCATAAAGCAACAGACAGAAAAGTTACAAATGTTTTAGCTATAATGTAATACTTCAAAGGTCCTACAGTTAGTTGGTCAGAATGTAAAAATGCTAATCACAGACATTAACATTAGGTTATTGTAAAAGGCAGAAAATATGTACCTTCAGCCCAACCGGTGGTGTCATCCCCAGGATCCACACCCTGCAGCCGAGCCAGTGGGATTTTGGCCTTCAGCATCTCCTCATACGGCCTGTAGGTACTCTTTGGAGCCTGGCTGAACCCACTGTCCACATCAAGATCGTGATTCATCTTTTTCATAAGGGCCCCTCGCAAAGTGTAGAAGCGTTTCCTGCAGGATGGGCCACTACGTGGGTGTTGAGCTGTGCTACTAAGCTCCACACCAATGGCATCCCACAGTTTGCTTCTTTCTTGTTTGCCTATGGACTTGCTTTGGGAGCCAAAAAGCAGCTCCCATTTCGCAAGTGTCAGGCGCACAAGATAATTATTCTCAGCCAAATTAAATTCAGGCTCCCTCTTGGCACCTGGGCGCTTAGCCTGGGGTGCTGCCCCACCTTCAGGCTGTGCCCTTTTCCGTAAGGGAGGTCTGCGCACAGCACCCACCAAACTCCTACTCGGGCCTGCTGTGGCCGGCAGATGTCCTGTATTTGGCTCCATCCTGTAGCTGCACACACACACAAATCAACACCCCACAAGCACGCATGCACACTACAGAATGGCATCGCAATCTCTTAGGCTTGGCCAGGTTTTATGTGCTCTAACAGCCAATCCAAAAGCAGCCCACTTAATTGATTCACACATACAGCCCAGTTCCTTCTAGGCACACCTCCACTGCACTGACAGAAGCATGTGTGTTAGCCAATTAACTCATTACAGACCTCAATCAACAAACAACACACACCCAAATCCAACAATGGACTGATGTATCTGCAACCCTTGTGACATGTGCTTAGCCTAACGGCTATTTAAAAAAACAACAGCTTCACTTTCATTGGTCCCCACCTGATTTTTGGCCCATGTCCGTTAATGCACGCACGTTACGGCTCAAGTACGCTAGTAGCGCTACTAGCGTGCGCGTGCGCACTCTGTTTTACGCACACCTGGGTCGGCTAATTGGCGCCCGGAAATAGCAGAGCGACGCAAAAGGCGGCAAAGCGGACCTGTCACTTTTGAAAATGAAGTATAAAAGGAAGGAATGAACTAGCTTCTGCTATTCTTACACTGTGGCAAAGGCTGTGGTGTGGTGCTGTGCTCGCTTCCCTTAGCTCATTTGAGCCTCTGTCTGGTTTCTGTCCTCACTCTCTGTGGCTTGTTGGGTGATTTCTGACATCAGTGCTGTTTCTTTAGGAGCTTGGTTTGGGTGGCATCTGCAAATTTTGTGTAGCATACAGCAAGTAAGGCTTGATTTTGGGGCCTTTTGTGGGCTGTGCAGCAACTCCCCTCTTGGTTGTGCTTAACTTAGAAAGCTGGTTTTCAGCAGGCTGGTGGTTTGGACCACTATAGTTCTGGTTTTGTGGTGAGCTGCATTGTAGCGGGTGTGTGTGTAGTGTGATTGTTTGTGTGTGTGTTGTGTGTGATTGTTTTTATTGTTTTTTTTTTGTTTTTGTATATATCTTTAGTGTGTGTGATGGATAAGAGGGTGATGTATGGTGTCTGGGTGGATGGATGTATGCGTATGCTGGAAGAGCAGGAGGAAAGGGAGCGGGGTGTTGTGAGGCTTAGGGCACCCCGCTCCTTTGCAATCCGCCTTTCAGTATGGGACTTAAGTGACGAGCAGATCAGGAGCCGCTTCCGTCTGAATCGTGCTGCACTACAGTCCCTATATGATCAGATTAAGACCCAAATCGAGCCATCCACCAAACGCACTCACTCCATTCCAGGCATAGTACGCCTGTGTGCCACTCTTAATGTGTTGGCACGAGGGACCTTCCAGGCAACCTCAGCCCTCCTCAGCGGGATAAGCCAGGCTACTATGAGCCGCATCCTAATCCAGGTAGTTCTGGCAATTTGTGATTTAATCCCAATTTACATCAAGTTTCCTGAGGAGGAGGAAGAGGTTGCCAAAATAAAACATGCTTTCTATCTGATGGGAGGGATCCCGAATGTGCTAGGGTGCGTTGATGGTACACATATCCCTTTCCGCCCTCCCCGTGCACAGGAGCTGTCCTACAGAAACAGGAAGCAGTTCCATTCCTTTAACATCATGGTGGTCTGTGACCATGAGATGAAGCTGCGGGCGGTGAGATCGGGGTTCCCCGGCTCATGCCACGATTCTTACGTCTTGCAGCGGACAGTCCTGTGCCGGAAGTTTGATAACAACGAAATGCCAGCTGGCTGGCTACTGGGTAATAAATTAACCATGTCTATGTATTTTGCTAATATGTGGCCTAGTAAGGCAATTTTCAACAAACTACCACCCAAAAACATGTACTAGTACTAATTGCTGTCTCTCTCCTTGTGTTTTTTCTACAGCGGACAAGGGATATGGGCAGAGAACGTGGGTCATGACTCCGGTCAGGAACCCACGGACCTCTGCCCATGAACGCTACAATGCAGCGCATCGCAAGACCAGATGCATTGTGGAAAGAACCATCGGCCTGCTGAAAGCACGCTTTCTTTGTTTGGCACGGCCAGGAGGAGAGATGCTCTACAGCCCACAGAAGGTTTCCAAGATCATCCTTGCCTGCTGTGTGCTACACAACATTTGCATTTGTCACCGAATCCAAGCCCCCGAGGAGACAGCACTGGTGCCAGAAATCCCCAACCTGCCCGCAGATAGAAGTGAGGACACCCAGACTGGCGATGAGCTAAGGGAAAGGCTGATCACTTCTTATTTTGCGGTAAGCTAACTACCCTTCACTCTAATGCAAGTACTGCACTCCTGTTTAAATGTCTTTGACCTCCCATCCAAAAGAGCAACCAAACGCACTAAGGGGGTGTTTCAGATGACCCAAACCATTCTAAGGGGGGTTTAAGATGACCCAAACCACTCTAAGGGGGGGTGTAAGATGATCCAAACCACTCTAAGGGGTGTTTCAGATGACCCAAACCACTCTAAGGGGGGTTTAAGATGACCCAAACCACTCTAAGGGGGGGTGTAAGATGATCCAAACCACTCTAAGGGGGGGTGTAAGATGACCCAAACCACTCTAAGGGGGGGTGTAAGATGACCCAAACCACTCTAAGGGGGGGTGTAAGATGACCCAAACCACTCTAAGGGGGGGGGTAAGATGACCCAAACCACTCTAAGGGGGGGGGTAAGATGACCCAAACCACTCTAAGGGGGGGGTAAGATGACCCAAACCACTCTAAGGGGGGGTGTAAGATGATCCAAACCACTCTAAGGGGTGTTTCAGATGACCCAAACCACTCTAAGGGGGGTTTAAGATGACCCAAACCACTCTAAGGGGGGGTGTAAGATGATCCAAACCACTCTAAGGGGTGTTTCAGATGACCCCAACCACTCTAAGGGGGGTTTAAGATGACCCAAACCACTCTAAGGGGGGTTTAAGATGACCCAAACCACTCTAAGGGGGGTGTAAGACGCCAATGTTGGTTATCAAGTTATGCATTTTTTTTTAATAAAGCACAAAATAACTATAAAGATATATACTAACTGCACTTTTCTTAATTTTTCAGGCACCAAGAGATGCACCGTGATCTGGACATTCCTCTACCCAACCTTTCATGGACTTTTCTTTTCTTTTGCATTTCTGCAGGACTTTTCTTTTTCTATTTCCTTTATATTTTAATCTTAATTTAGTTTAAGAGAAAAAATTAAACAAAAATTAGATATATACATGTGGCTATGTGTTTAATTTGGTTGTAAGTTTCCTTTACATTCTAATTCCTATTTTCATTTTCCTTTTCTTTCTCTGTTCTGTTTTTATTTTCCTTTTCTTTCTCTGTTCTGTTTTTATTTTCCTTTTCTTTATCTGTTCTGTTTTTATTTTCCTTTTCTTTCTCTGTTCTGTTTTTATTTTCCTTTGCTTTCTCTGTTCTGTTTTTATTTTCCTTTGCTTTCTCTGTTCTGTTTTTATTTTCCTTTGCTTTCTCTGTTCTGTTTTTATTTTCCTTTTCTTTCTCTGTTCTGTTTTTATTTTCCTTTTCTTTCTCTGTTCTGTTTTTATTTTCCTTTTCTTTCTCTGTTCTGTTTTTATTTTCCTTTTCTTTCTCATTGGTGATTTAATTGTATTTCCTTTTTAGGTAACAAATAAAAATTTTAAAAATTGTGACTATGTGTTTAATTATGTTTTATTTTCCATTTATATTCGAAGATCTGGTAGAATGTAATTACCTTTTACACACAATAAAAAAAACTTTTCATTTCAAAACAAATGTGGCAATGTGTTTTATTCAGAAGGTACTGGATGGGCAGGACACAGCAAAGCTAACAGGCGCTGTGTAGAATAGCGTGGTCACACTGACTGACAGCGCCAACAAAGCTGAGGGCCAACATCATATTCAGCAATGTAGGCGTTGTTCGCAACAACGCCAGGTAGCGACTGAGGAGGCCTGCTATAGCGAATCGCTAACGCCCGCGGCTGACGCTAGCGGCGCTCATAGCGCCATACTTCAGTCGCTCATCTGTCGCTACCTGGCGCTATTGATGAATCGGCCTCCCCGACCAAAGAGGGGGAATGAACCAGACTGGGAGCATCTGTTGAAGAATAAGGATGCAGATATACAGATGCCAAATGGGAGTGCTTTAAATCAATTGTGATTACCAGCATTGCAAAATTTAATCCTATGGGTAACAAATTTAAGCAGCTAATATTGCAGTTCTCTTAGCTGTAACCCTTGAAAATTATTAATTAGTAAATAAAGCGTGTACTAATTAAAGGTTGGCAAATGGCACAAAATAAAAGAGATGTGGCCAAAGAAAGCAAAACAAACCCTAAATGTTTTTTAAATATATAAATTCAAAGAAGACTAAAATCAGAACAGGTATATGCCCTAATTAATGATAATGGGGGAATGGTCACTGGGGGTGAAGAGAAGGTGGAGCTGTTAAATGGATTAACAATAGCCCAAGAATAATACTCCACAAGCTAAACATGGATATCATTCAATTAAGACTAAATAATATTAATGTGAATAAGACTGCTGAAGCAGTCTTAAAGAACTCAGCTCAGTTATCTCATCACCTCTGTTCTTGATCTTTAAAAACTCACTAATAACTGGTATTGTGCCAAGGGATTGGAGCCAGGCAAATGTGGGCTCTATTTCTTTTCCCGGACAATTACAGACCTGTAAGTTCCATTGTGGGGAAATTGCTTAAGGGGCTATTAAGGGACTACATACACGAGTAAGTAACTATGCATAATATTGGCTTCTATGAGGCGGTGAGTAGAAGCCTGGACAGAGGGGTGGCTGTAGATATAGTTTTTCTGGATTTTGCAAAAGTATTTGACACTGTCCCCCATAGATGTTTATTGGGGAAATTGAGGTCTTCAGGATTAGAAAACACAGTTTGTAAAAGGATTGAAAACTGGCTGAAGGATTGTGTGCAGAGATTTTGGGGTTAATGATACCTACTCCGAATGGTTACCAGTTGTAAGCGGTGTACCCCAGGGTTCAGTGTTGGGCCCACTATTATTCAACTTGTTTATAAACAATTTAGAAGATGGAATTAAATGCACGGTCTCTATTTTTGGAGATGACACAAAGATATGTAGCACAGTGCAGTCTATTGAAGATGTTCACAAGCTTCAGGCTGACTTGGACACATTGAGTGTCTGGGCATCCACTTGGCAAATGAAGTTCAATGTGGAAAAATGTAAAGTCATGTACTTGAGGTCTAGTAACCTGAAGGCCACATATGTCCTTGGGGGAGTAAAACTTGAAGAGTCACTTGTTGAGAAGGATCTGGGGGTACTGATAGGCCACAGGCTAAATAACAGCATGCAATGTCAATCAGCTGCTTCTAAGGCCACCAAGATATTATCAGGCATTAAATGGAATAACGGGATAGGGATATAATTTTGAATATTTACAAGGCACTGGTGCCCCCTCACCTGGAATATGCCATCCAGTTCTGGGCACCAGTTTATAAAAAGGAAGCTCTGAGTATGGAAAGGCTGGAGAGGAGAACCACCAATCTAATAAGAGGAATAATAAGAGGAATGAAGGATCTTAGTTATGAGGAAAGATTATAAGAATTAAATCGGTTTAGTCTTGAGAGGAGATGACTGAGGGGAGGCATTTTTAATTTGTATAAATATATAAATGGGCAATACAAAAGGGAAACACGATTTCAGGTAAAATCCTCTCTAAAGACAGGGGGAGGGGCACTCCCTTAAACTGAAAAAAGGAAATTCAATCTCCGGAGGGGACAATAATTTTTTACCATAAGAACTAAAAATCTGCGGAATAGCCTCCCACAGAAGCTTGTTACAGAATCAACTGCTGATAGGTTCAAAAAAGGATTAGCTGTTTAGAAGAAAATAACAACAGCAGAAAAACAACAGTTACTATTAGCTATTATCTGTTATCTGTAAAAGAGCTCCTCTAGCAGCGGCATGTAGTGTCACATGTATTATTACAGACAGCTCAGCGTATAGCGTCGGCGCTCTAGGTTCCAGAGCACCATGTAGTACCTGTTGCTCTGTAGCGCTCTCCCATACATTTCAATGGGCTTTCATTAGTTGTGTATAAATAGTGTGTTAATTTTGACTTATTTATTTATTTTTTTGCTCAAATCATTGTGTTACCTCTCCTGGCTGCAAACAAACACTTTTAGAAACTTTTTTGACTTTTAATATTTTTATGCAGAATTGCATTTACAGGTCTGGCACTAAAATGTTATTGTCACAGTGTTAAAACAATGTCATTCCATGTGTTTTCATTTTTTTACTGGTGAATATGTGTTCAAAAACAGACTTTAATCACACATCATCTGGCGCTCTGTGCTACAGCGCCCAGCTTTAGAGCGATGATGCTGTGTGTGTGTCTAGTGTTTTGTTAAATATGTTGTGGAGTGCCGGACGCACTGAGCTGGTGCTACCTCTCGTTCGCTGCCATGGTTATTCTGTTGTTACAGCGTCCAACACACAGCACATTCATCAATGTCGGCCAGGTTACTAGAGTGACTGAGACACTCTGTTACAGCTCCCGATACCCACTTACAGCGTCTACTAGCGATCGCTCTAAGCGCTGCTATACAGACTCTCATCTGGCAATACCTGGCGTTAGTAGTGAATCAGCCTCTATGTAACCTCACATTTCTAGCAGAGTGTGACTGTTCTTTGCCCAATTTTAATAATTCATCCTGCATATGAAAATTATCATCATTATAACCTGTTTAGTACAACCATGCACCTTACTGTAATTCTGCAAAACATCTGGCTGTGTGCAATTGTACCTAGAAAAACTGATGCCGTTTTGTGTGATCACACTTGCACTGGGTATATTTGTTTTTCCCCATAATAACAATACCTTCTGCATACGTTCACTTTGTGTGTTCTAAAATGCAATAAACATCTTTCTTTAGCTTACATGCTTGCATGTATTCGATGAACACCCAGTCTGTAGAAAACGTCCAATACACTCAATGGCCATCCATTTTATTACATTATGCTAAAGGTAATTATATTTATCCCTATTGAACACGCTGTTGTTCAGTTCCAAAACAACAAAGATGGGATCTTAAAGATCGAATATGGATAATTTCATTTTAGGTTTATTAAAAGTGGTTATTTAAAGATAATATTTGAAGTATGTTTTTCTTTTATATTTTCAATTGACCTACAGTTTGTAAAATCAATAAACCTAAAGACATAAGTAGCACAACTTGACATGAATTTTATCCATGTCTTTTGTTAACTGGGCCCTAGGGTTGACTTATGACTAGGTTTGCCTGAAATGTTGAATACATGTTACATTGCTTTTGGCCATAATAGCTGTAATAATAATGTAGAAAATGGTAATAAAAGTCTATCATGATAACATTTTAGTTACATTCAGGTGCTATTTCTCTTGCTGTCAGAATCTATACAGAAGCAGGGAATATAGGGAGGTACATTAATAAATAAATCTTATTGTGGTCATGTACTGTACAATCACACTTTCCATCTCTCAAATATAAAAAATGTGTAATCCTTCACAAGAATTTGTATTACTACCATTTACATGAATTGTTGGAAAGCAGCATGCAAAATATTGGCCAAAATTAAGTTACTTTGAACAGTTAACCCCCCTGGCGTTATGATAGAGGCAAATGTAATGGTAACGAAAGTGTTACCATTACATTTGTCTCTGGCGCACGGCTCCGCCCCCATGAGCCTCTGCGGCTCACAGAGACGGAACCCGGAAGTGCGACGGATGCTGCAGCCGCGACTCTCACCTGCGATCGCAGCGGGGACATCACTGGATCGCAGGGAGAAGGTAAGGAGACTGCGCCGCCCTGCTCCTCTGCCAAATAGATCCCGAGCGTGACTCGGGGTTACCGCTACTTACAGCGCAAATTAACCCCGAGTCACGCTCGGGATCACCGCTAAGGAGGTTAAGCAAGTTTTTAATCTTTTGCCGGAAGGAAAATGTGCTGAAGCAACACCTTAGGCACCCTGTATGGATAACAGGCCCTTTGGCAAGTTTTGCATCATGTAAAAGCATTTTGTGGCCAGTCAAGAGTCTCTCAGTTCTCGTTTTGGGGATTTTTATCCATTCTTAAATGCAAAAGCCTTTCAGTTCTGAGATTTCTGGCTCATCTTTCATGCAATGCTCTTTTGAAGTCTACAGATTTTCAATTATTTTCAGATAAGGCAAGTGAAAGGCCAATGTTAGTCCCTTCACCTTTTGGGGTAGTCTATGTTGGAGTTTAGGTTAATTATCCATTTGTAGAAGCTATACCCTTTTCAACAACAACTTTTTTACACAGTTGAGGGCTGATTCAGCACCGTAAGAATTTTTTATCACTTTTTTGTAGTCTTATTAGTGCACTTTTAGTCACTTTTTAGTGCAATTTAGGGCCATTTTCGCTGTGCAATTTTTAAAAAATAATTCACACACGTAAAGAAGGTGCTGAATTGCACAAAGGAAAAAAAAGGGAGAAAAAAGTTCTCATTGCTGCATCAACCCAAAATTTACTTTTTATTGATATCCATGTTTCTTTCTACCCATCAAATGTTCTCTATTCTATTGGCTGCAAAATAACCCCAAAGCATAACAGATCCATCCCCATGTTTAATTGTCGCTAAGGTGTTCTTTTCATTATTTTTACGTTCATTTCTTGAAGGTCTTTTTTCCTCCAATCATAACTTTGCTTTGTGACCACAAAGTTCTATTTTAACCTAATTGGGCCACAGGACTTCTTTCCAAAAAGGCTTTTTTCTTTTGAAAACTTCTCCTGCTGAATTTCGTGTTTAGGACGCAGCAGGGGCTCGTTGCGCTGCTGAATTTAATAGTCTTGTGTATGTGTTCATGCATTTCTTGTGTTTTTTGTATTATTATTTAATACCTTATTTTTTAGGGGCTACTGTTGCATCTACTTTTTGCAGGTGGAGACTACGGCCTTGATAAAGAGCCAACCGAGATTGCAATTGGGGTCTTTTTTTTTCCAAGAAAAAAAAATGTTCTTGCCATTTCCATATTTCATCAGACCTCATTTGATTCAGGGATTCACTAGATTCACTAGCTGAAATGCATTAATGAAATTTTCATTAATATACCATGCTGCTAGAACTGGCATAATGTATTCAATGAAAATGACAGCAGGCAATAAAATATATTTTTTTTTCTATCATGCCCCCCTCCCCCAAAAAAACTAACTAGCCTGGGGCACAGGCTTTTTTGCACCCCCGGCATTCCAAATAGGGCAGCTGGTATTTGAGCGGGTTACCAGCATGTCAACGATGCTGGCAAGTGACATGCCGGCCCCCTACCCGAACTAGTCTATCGGTCCTCTGGACCCCTTACCAGTTCACTCTAGGTAAGTGAAAAATAAACAGACCACACAAATAATGTGGAGGCAGGGCTCTGTCTCTCTGTATAAAAGACAGCTTAAAAGTCACCCAGTCCCTTACTGGAAAGCAAGAGTGAAAGAAGGGGGGACCTTTTGTCCCCCTGTTCTCCAGCAGGTGGTGGCAGCCATCACTATTGGCAGCCACCGCCCAATGAAGATGCTGGAGGAGCACCGAGGAATCAGGGCCCGGCTGGCAAGGCCTCTGACCCCTGGGTTACCAGCCCCTATGCCTGGTGCCCAGGCTGGTTGGCTTTTGGAGGGGTTAAAACCTTTTTTTTGTATTATAGTAGAGTCAAAACAAAAAAAAATTCCACTAAAAAAAAAAGATATATTTTTAAAAGACATTTGCTACTAGCTGCAGGGTTACAAAATTCTAAAGATCGTCTTTAATACACGTGAACCTACAGACATTTTGCAGGTATCTTAATTGTTTGAAACCATTGAAAAATTAACAATTGACATCAAGTAAATAAGCCACAGTACTTATCTAGGTGGTTTCTCTTCTTACTTATTATAAATCAGTTTGCACGGATCTGTTTTCCCAAGAAAGAGACTTTCTCTTTATTAGCATAAAAATAAAAATAAATGCAATCTAATTTGCAATTATTTTTTTGGGAAACTGTAGAGAAGATAAAAAATGCATATATCACCTAACTTCTTGAACACCCTTAAAAGAAGCAGTGCTCATATTTATGTAATATATTTTTGTAGCTCCTGCTGTAGTCCATTTTAAAAACAAAATGGTGACTCATGGAGCTGCAGGCCTCATGCAAAGAGGAAGTTTCCTGACACTGTGCCTTGTGAGGTGGAGTTTTAGCTCTGAGTGATTCATGCAGATGGGGCAAGTGAGTTTAAGTGCTGATGGGGCACCCCCACCAACTCCAGGATGTTCCCCTACCTACAGTCACAAGGGAGCAGTTTGCCTTATTTATTGGAAAAATGGGCAGTCTGGTCTTAGTCTGGTAAGTTTATGTACCCAGGCTAACAGCTGAAGACCGTCAGCATTTAAAGGGATAGTCCGTGCAATCGCAATTATAAGAAAGCAAGCAGCTCATCTGAAGACTGTCCCATGTGCCTATACTTCATTTCCTGCAGTGTGCTATGATTGCTGTAGTAAGAGTTCAGTGTTTGCCCATCCTTTCCTAGACCCCTGTCCCTCAGCACTCCCAATATGAGTGAGCCCAACAGTGGCAGTTATGCTGGGACTGCTGAGGGATAGGGGAAGCGCTGTGCTTTGGTCATGAAAAAACTGGAAAAAAATTAGGGGTTATTATTTTTTTAATAGCTTTGTAAAAGTAATTAATTGTAGCATTGTAAAAATATGCTCAGGGCCAAAAGAAGGTTCATTTGACATGGATGTCTTGAATTGTATCTTAGCCAAAGTGTTTATTTGGATTTGAGATAAGGATCCGTTTTTAATGCTGGTATTATTTCCCCATTCCAAGAAGTCTTTGCACAGGTTTTTGTGAGATTGTAATGACACCTAGATGACCTAGCTAAAGGAAATGCACATATAAACATGTATTCGAGGAGTACTTGAGTGTGACATTCATGTGCTTTCCTGTGAGCATTCAGTCAACATGTCCCAAAAGCAGGAAAGATTATTTTAATTGCATGTTTATTTGTTTTAACAATTTATATAGCACTGGCACATTTGCATTGCTTTACTAGTATGCACATCAACGTCATCCACTTCAACCCCTCCACACTCAACAGATTGATTGTCTATGAAACACTATGTAAAACATGTCAGGGGTTGACAATGCACTGTAAACAGATGATCAGAATGAATCAGCATCACTACTGCTAAGGTAAGGATTATTTACGTTTAACATTTGCCTACAGCAGGCATGCTCACTCTCAAAACCAATAAAAAGGTGAATATTTCAACTAGTGATCTGTAACTATAGATTATAAACCTCAGCTACAGGCTACAGATTGAATACCACTTTGTGTTCTCCCCCAATCTCACACACCCACCTAACACTGTGTGATTTTTAGCCATGGCTGATACACTTCTTCTGGGCCTTTTAAGATATATCTGGACACCAAAGAACATGACCATTCAGTACCTTCAACAGTGTATTTAAGTTTCATGACTTGAATCTGTTTTTATCTAAAACAGCTAAGAAACAGGATTATACTGAAGTGTTCTCGAACTTCAATGAAACGTGGACAGTCTGTCTGTGTTCGCAAAAGTATCATAAGTGCGCTGCAGAACCTTTTCCTGGTTTAGGCAGTAAACATAGAAGTTGTGTTGAACCAGGCGGACATTTTTTATAGGACAACTCTGTTAATCCATCTGGGCCCGGAGCTTTTGATCTTCTCGTTTCTGTGATCGGCTAATAACATGTCTTCCTCTTTAACTTCTTTATCTAATTAATCTCTATGCCTTTTTGGAGTCCTAAAAGTCCTGCTACCAGAAACAGATCACCAGCAGCTGACACAGAAAATGGGGGGGGGGGGGGGGGGTTGGAATACAAAGTCTTGAAACTGCCCTAGAACTTTCAATGGACTATACAACCTTCCCCCCCCTCCACAAGGCATATTTTAGTTATAGAAAATAACATACTTCTGGGGGATAACCTCCTGGCCAGAAGAGTCCCTATCTTATCCCCAGGGGTATATAGCCTGTGCTTCCCCAATCTGCGCTTGGAACATGAGGGATAGATTGAGATCTTCCCTGGCTATAGCTATTTCCCTAGATAGTTTACAGTCAGGGTTTTGTTTATGTTCTTTGCATAGTGACACCAGTAAAGATTAGAAACATAGAAACATAGAAGGTTGACGGCAGAAGGAGACCATACGGTCCATCTAGCCTGCCCTTATGTGTATACTGTATGTACTCTTTATCTTAGGATAGATGTGTGCTTATCCCAGGCATGTTTAAATTCAGTGACTGTTGATGTTTCAACTACCTTTGCTGGAAGTTTGTTCCAAGCACCTACTACTCTTTCTGTAAAATAATATTTTCTAACATTGCTCCTGATCTTCCCCCCGACTAGCTTCAGGTTGTGCCCCCTTGTTCTATCGTTAAGTTTCTTCTTAAAAACACTTCCCTCCTGAACCTTATTCAATCCTTTCACATATTTAAAGGTCTCAATCATGTCCCCCCTCTCCCTTCTTTCCTCCAGACTGTACAAATTAAGTTCTTTAAGTCTCTCCTGATAAGTTTTAAGTTTAAGTCCTTCCACCATTTTCGTTGCCCGCCTTTGGACACGTTCTATTTGAATAATGTCTTTTTGCAGGTAAGGTCTCCAGAACTGCACACAGTATTCTAGCTGTGGCCTTACCAGGGCTCTATACAGCGGCATCACAACCTCCCTCTTCCTACTGGTGATGCCTCGAGCTATGCAGCCGAGCATCCTGCTTGCTTTTCCCACTGCCTGGCTACACTGTCCACTCATCTTGCAGCTATCAGTAATCAGTACCCCTAAATCTCTCTCCTCCGAGGTCCTGGCTAACACAGTACTGCCCATACGGTACTCAGAGCAGGGATTCCTTCTACCCAAGTGCATGATTTTACATTTAGAGACATTAAACTCTAGTTTCCACAGTTTTGACCATCTATCCAGTAAAGCTAAATCATTTTCCATGTTGCAGACACCTCCAGGAATATCCACCCTATTACTAACCTTTGTATCATCAGCAAACAGACAAACTTTTCCTACCAAGCCTTCTCCTATGTCACTTACAAATATATTAAAAAGAATGGGGCCCAGGACAGAGCCCTGCGGCACACCACTTGTAACTCGCCTTTGTTCAGATTGCACGCCATTTTTGCTTAATCTAGTTTATTGCCTCTTCCTCCTGCTAGCCATTTTTTAAGGTATCCCCTGGTGGTGGCTATATAATCTGCCCATGTAATGGGTGAAGTCTGAGTGTCTTGTCAAAGGTTACATCTAAAACTAAGTTAGAGCCCCAATCTTTCTGACTGGGTCAAGGCCCTATATGTTGCCCCCACAGCCCGGGTGTGATACCTGGGTTTCTTCTCATTTTCAATCTTCCATGGTACAAAACAAGGCTGTCCCCTGTCCCCAATTCTTTTTATTTTAGCAATGGACCTGTTAGGTATAGCAACAAGGAACTGCTCAAATATCAAAGGAGTAGCCGTAGCAGGGGTACAACACAAAACATTATTTTTGTGGACGATGCATTGCTAATAGTATCCCAACCGACCAACAAAATCCCTTCCGAATTTATACAAAATAATGCACCATGTCACCCATATATCTGGCCTTAACATTACCAATGAGAGATCTTGTGCGCTAAACATATCTCTGCGGGCAGGTGAGGTAGACCAGATAAAAGCAAATTTCCCCTTTAAATGGACTACTGAGCCACTACCTTACTTGGGGGTCCATATTTCCTCAAAATATGATGATTTATATGGGGCCAACTACTCATCCCTATTTTGTTCCCTCAGTCATCTACTGGACACTAGGAGGTCATACCCCATATTGTGGATGGGCCGTATTAACACAGTAAACATGAAAATACTCCCCAAACTTCTATATTGCTCTAGGGCCCTACGTCAGTTGGCCGCCCTTGAGTTCTAAAATATACAAGGTTTTCCCACAAAATGTGAATTGGCCTGGGGGTGCCAAACGCCATAAAATATTATAAAGCTTCCCAAATTGTCGAACTAGCCCCTATGCTCCCCAGTCCAAATCCCCCACTGTGGATATTTCTGGAACTACCCAATTGCTCCCCAACTCCGATCAACAGCTTAGACCCTTTTTCTCTAATGTCCCCTCATACACCACTGATAGACCTGTGGAACAACCCAAAACAAACCAACGTTTCAGTGGTGGATAGATTGGGGTATCAAAAAGATCTTTCATCTTCTTTCAGATAAGGGATTTAGACTTTCACTGAATAAAAAAAATTGTATGATATTCCTCAGAGGGATTATTTCTGATATTTCCAGTTGAGACACTGGATTCTGCCCTTAACCAAATTGAATTCCCCTTTTTATAAGTGGACTTTCTATGTAGAGCTGTTCTTTAAAGACCCATTCTGTAGGCAGGTAATCTGCAGGTTATATCTCGCTTTGAATAATCCCCCTGATAGTACGCCCCATAAATAAATACACGGTGGCCTCTAAGTTTTCTATTAACGTGTTAGCCACGGAGAAGGCTTATAATATCCTATTCCGTTGGTACCTGGTTCCAAGGTGGCCAAGTTGTAGGGCTGTAATGTTGAAGGAGATTTTCTCCAAACTTGGTGGACATGTCCCATGTTGTCCCGGTTCTGGAACCAGGTCTACTAGAAAGCCATCAAGATCTTCCATGTAAACACCATGTAAGACCCCTGGGCAGTGTTGTTGCATGTTAACACCCCAGGAACGCACGCATAAACAGAACGAGTTGTTGGTCTACCTGCTCCTTGCAACTAAACAAGCGATTGCTAGGGCGTAGAAAAATGAATTCACACATTTCTTTTATAAATGAGAGATTATCTAGTATCCTCAATGTCTCCCATTAAAAAAATCCTGTCGATCTGGGAACCCTGGGGACAATAGGCTCGATTCAGAGAGACAAAAAAAGCCTTCCGTTTTAGTGCCGATGTCGTATTATTTTCAGATGTTCCCGCTCTCGTATGAGTGTGCGAGCGATTCAATGCATGCATTGTAAACCTTCTGTAAATTTACCATCCGTTCGTATGCCAGAGTACGAGTACGAGGATGTCATTTTCCATCGTGACTTTTCTGTTTCATTTTCTCAGGTAACAACGTAGCCTTTCGTTTTTGCCCTTTTCCCATCGTATCCTCCCACGAATCCTTTACAGTTCCCGAAAGATTCTGTTTCCCTTTTACAAAAAATAATCGGCCAGACGGAAATACTTACGATCTTGCGCCTGCGCACTACAAACTTAACTCATTAAAGTGCTCGCCTACATATTTGACACCTTCACTTCTACTACAATGTTTAGCTAAACCCCTTAGCGCTATCCTCCATCTTCCCTTTTGGACCCTTAAAGCTCACCCCAACCCCTTAGCGCTATCCTCCATCTTCCCTTTTGGACCCTTAAAGCTCACCCAAATCACTTCTCGGTCATGTGAATATTCATCTTTAAATATTTCTGGGCCAATTAGTTTTGTGTTAATGTATTTTGTAAATGAAATGACACTGTAAGATTTTTTTTTTGGATTCCATCATAAAATTGTTAAAATTTAGAAAATGTCTAATTTTACAACTATAAAAATCAAAATACATAGCAATGGCAAGCCACGGAACATTATTCTTCATCTGTGGTCCCCAATGAGTTGCGCAGCTCCTGCATCTCGCCCACCAACTGAAGGACCCTGACACTCAGTTGTGCCACTCTGGCACGTGTGGTCCCTGTTACAAAACGTAAATTAAAATATTGGTATAACCTTGTTGGGGTCATACTGCAGTGCCCCCCCCCCCGTATGGTCCAAACACCTAAATCTGGACTTCAAAAGCCAGAGGGCCCTCGCCACCACGGCCCGGGTTTTGCATAGTGCCCTATTAGAGAACCCCTGGCCCGCATTCTGCAGGCAAAGAACGGGCATCAGGAGCAAGGGCAGGAGTGGATATCCAGAATCCCCTGAAAGAATTTTAAAATAATAACATAAAATACACATTCTAAGCTACAATATTGTTTAACATGTCATCAAGGGCTAAAAACATAAAAGCAGCAATAGGTTAAGTCCTGAGTCATCAACTATATTCATTGCCATACAGTGAAAATGGATTGATGGAATGTGAGCAAACTTACCCAGGAGCCATCCACCAGATAATTCTCCTGACTCAAACTGACGAAATAAGCCAGAGCTCTGCAATATATAAGCATCATGGGACGACCCTGGATGCCCTGTAAGAACACTGAGGAATCGCATAGCTGGACCAAACACTGCTTGTATGTTGTGCGAGTGGCACATCTTGCGGTTCCTGCAACCAAATATAAAATAATTACACAAAGCAAAGGTAACCAACTAAAACAATAACTCCTACAAAAAATTAAGATTCAAGTTCAACAATCCAAATATAATTCACAAAGGACATAAGTCTAAAAAAATATAGCAATTATATGGATGTGTGGGAAAATAAATGTTTACATGCTAAGGACTAATTAAGGTCAGCATTAAAATGCATCTAGAAGGCATACATGAAATGTATTGATTCAGGTATGCATTGCTATACAATTTATGGCCTCGGCCATGCTGATACATGCAATGCCTTGGCGCTAAAGGCGCGCAGACTCCTCCACATAGCCGCAAAACATGTTCAACAATAGCAATCCGAGCCCTCAAAGGTCCCGTAAGTGGATCGGAAATGAAACGGATTTATAGGGTGGTGGCCCGTCGGAAATCAGCTCTCTGAATAAGACGGAAACCCATCCCAACAACGGAAGTTAACTGAACGAACGAAAAATTTCCGATTTTGTTTGGAAAATGATCCGAACTAACGGAAATGTTCTGATTTGCTTCCGTTCATCGAAAGCGCATATACACATTTTCCCGAACGTTCGTACGAATGAAAAATGAACGAAAAAAAGCAAAAAAAAAACACCCACCCAAACTTTCACAGACAGCTACGGAAGTCCGGACGAATGTGTCTTTGAATCGAGGCTAATATGCGTGGCCTGCCATGCCTCCAACAATCTTGAACTAATGGGACATAAGTTCATAGGCAGGGTGCGATATCATTCTCCCTCCACCTCTCCTAAACCCTCTACAGTTCTTTTTCCCACAGTCTCTTTTCTTTCTTCATGTTATCTTAGATACCTCAACTTTTCTGTATATCTTTTAGATTTCTGTGTCTTCCTTTTGACACTAACATAAAGTTATCTTCCTGGGTTTAGTTATAGAATGACACAGGTGAAAATGTTTAGGTGATATAGGCCTGTCTGCTGTTCCTGGACCCGGAGAAGTGGCACAACACAAGATTTGGAAAACCCAGATTTCTCTTTCTCTTATGTTTTATTAGTAATTTATCCTGACAGGTAGTATAAGTACAGTAAACCATGCCTGTACTGTTCTCAAACTTAAAACCAATAGAAATGTTGAAACAGGAATAATGTCAGATCCTATAGAACTATGGTATTGAAAAGCTCAATTCATGAGCGTTGTAGGAAACAATTTTATATTCAGACACATTAGAGATAATTGATGGACCACATACAGACAATCCAGTGTCCTGCAGGACCAATTACACTGGATCCAGAAAAGAAGAAACTCCTAGTGCAGGAGTAAACTTTTTCTTATTTGCCAACAGTTGCCTTAGGTGCTAAATTCTCACATGGACCTTCAGAAACCACAAAGATAGCATCTTACTGAAACTGTAAGGCGTGTCTAAGACTACAGGGAGCGTGCCTGCGCTGGCTCTTCACAGATGCCTGGCACAGGCTCACGCCCTGATAAAGTTAGAGCAGAAAACATCCACCGCTCGTACAATACGCCATTGGATTGGCAGATAATCACGAATCTTATCTCAAGACCACCTTGAGGATAAGCAGAGACAATGGAATCGTTGGCATCAACTCACAAAGAAGGCCCTTGCAAAATTGAAAGGACCAAAATTAGTACTTGAGGGGACACTGTGCCACAAGAAGTTTAACTATAGACTCTCCCTTAAATAATACATTTTTTCCAACTCTGTGCAAGCAGATAGACGTGAATAAAGCCTCATCCATGTTACCAAGTATCTTGTCACTGGAATGTATTTCAAAGCTAAAAACCTTTCACTCGAATCAGGATTTATGCTGCAACAGCTATTAGTGCTTTCGGTACTGCCTTGAAGGCCCTTGTAGGTTTTCTGCTGTGGCCTTGTAGACTAGATATTTGCAGAGATCATAATCACTCCAAAAAAAACAATCCTATAATAATTGTTTCTTCCCTAGCAGCAGTTGCCTCTCTATCCATTTCTTCAATACTGTCCTGAAGATCTAGCCTGGTGACATACTCACGTAGAGGCTGACTACTTCAAAAGGAGTACATTGAGGCGAAACCTGGCACACTGCATTCAGTGTGATGACTGAGAGATACACCTCTAGCCTCTATAAGAACGCAACATTGTGGGGATGGGTTTTCAAGATAACTATTAGAGAGAAAAGAATAGTATGGTTTTTTTTAGAATAGGCAGGTCCTTTAAATTCAATACATTTATTGGCAAGTGCTTCGCTAACCAAACCATCTGTCTTGCACAGTATTGCACAGAACCCATAGCTGGTAATGCTGTTGTTTGTTGACACTTCTCTAATGCTTTATTTTTTCTGGACTGGCAAAAGTTAGCAACCTAGCTAGATCATACTGTCACAGTTCAAGATGGAGCTCTCAATGCAGAGAAGCCTTGCCAAGGATTGCAACCAAGCCATGGTGCCATAGTCTACGGATAGACCTGGTCTTCACAGGAGAATAGGCTGGGCTGCAGATGCTAAAAGGGTCATATCCTGGAAAGTCGGAAGCTCCCTGAGACAAAGACCAGCAGACAATAAGAGATTACGAGGAACCAGTAGTCAGGAAGACGGAGGTTCAGAGCCAGCAGTGGAGTCTCAAGTTCAGCAGAGGTGCGGAAGCAAGGTACAAGCTTGTAACAGAGGTCAGTCCAAAGGAAGCAAGAGCGGAGGTTGGGATTCAAGCAAGGGTCAGTCCAAGGTTCAGTGATTCACAGGAGACAGGTTCAGTAAACAAGCTAAAAAGATTGCGCTGAAAAGAAGCTGGTGCCATCTATAGTGCCATCAAGCGTATTTGCCAGCCTGCCTGTTTCTGCAAGCCCACCGGACAGCCCATACGCACTGATCTCTCTGACATTGCCCTCCCTCCTTATGGGAGGCCTACCGTCGAACAATATTGCTGGTTTCTTGCGGGTCTGAGAAAGATCTGATCAAAGGGGGTGCATGTAAGTTACTTACAGTTTCCAAAGAGTCCTCATCAGGCCCAAAACCTTCCCAACAGATCTCTTCCCTGAAGTCCAAGCTGTCATCATAAACAGGATCGAGGGTTCGACCAAAGGTTCCTGAAGGTCAGCCTTCTTCACACACATGAAAAATAGGGTGAACTTTAAGATGTTGCAGTAGGTTTAGTTCATAGGCAACTTTGTTAACCTTCATTTTGACCGTGAATGGGCCCATGTATTAAGAACCTAGCTTCTTGGAAGGAAGTTGTAGGTTCAAATGAGAGGTGGAGAGAAGTACCAGATCCCCAGCAGGAACCTCCAATGGGATACATAGAAGTGAGATCCCTGGTCAGAAATGATATTTGCAGGGAGACGATGGAGACAAATGATCTCTTTCACAAAGACACAGGTTATCTCTGGTGTGCATAAAAGTCCAGGCAGGAGGAGAAATTGACTGAGCTTGGTCAGATAGTCCACAACTATCAGGATGGCATTTCACCCTTGAAATCTGTTCCCCAGGGTTTCTCTGGCACAGGCAAAGCCATGGGGAAACCAGCTGTTCAGGAAGGAATATGCTTGCTACAGGCACAATTGCAGCAGGATGAAACATAGGTCTTGCAGTTACTAAGAAGTGAGGGCCACCAGAAGTAGAATCTTAGAAGATGCAACATATTCTTGTTGCCAAAGTGCCCAGCGAGAGGATGATCATGAAAAGCTTAGGATTTAAAAGAAGAGCTGGAATGAAGATTTGCCCATTGTGTACCAGAATTCCATTGACCCACTTGAGTTTTTCCCAAGGTCACTGACGATATTTGTGGAGGACTGCTAATTTTCAAGATGAGTTCCTACTCTACCAAAATAAATTTACTAGGTTTTAGGATAGTGCAGTGGTTCTTCACTTTGTTGAGAAGGGATCAGATGTGACAAGGTGTTGGGCATGGAATTCTTGTGGCTTGGTTGGTAAGAAATGTCAAAACGAAATCTAGAGCAAAAAAGAGACCAACGGCCTGGCAGGGGCAGAGACACTTAGCTGTGTGGAGGTATTTTAGATAGTTGTGGTCTGTCAGAATCAAGATGAAGTGCTTGGCTCCTTCAGCTCTTTGAGGTGTTGGACCTCCTTGCAGGTCATAGCAATGTGGGCCAATCAAGGGTAGCAGACAATGGAGGGTCTGGACTCCAAAACATGCAACAGAGGGTCTGAGTCTCAGGACAGAAAAGAGGGTTTGGGCCCCAGTACAGAAAATAGAATGTCTTGGCCCCAAAACAGACTGTGAAAGATGTAGGCCCAGTATAGACTATGGTTGGCCTAAGTTACAATACACAAAGCATGTTCAGCGGGACACAGAAGACTGGAGAACACAGGCCATGAGATGCAATAATCGAGCCCGGAGTTGGGGCTAGACACATACATTTATAGGGAAGACAGAGGAGGTAATCACACCTGAAACAGGGCAGGGAGCACGAGGACCTAGGGACAAACACAGCAAAGACGCAGTCTTTACATGGACTAGGCACATTTTTGTAAAAACCTCCCCCTACATGATCATGGCAGGCTTCGCCCTTTATAGTCAGAAATGTCTAAATTACTTTTTGCAAACTACACTCTTTCTGAGCCTGTGCCAAGAAAACACTTGGTTCTTAATGGTATAAGAAGTGGATATGGTGAACTATCCAATCAAGTCTTCCAGGGTTCTCATCACCATCTGTCATATACATCACAATATGACAATAAAGGTCCATTCCACACCAGGTGAGGAAACGATACTATTTTTTAAGAAGCATTCCCTTTCATTGTTCACCGTGCGGCTGATTCAGCACCAGGTGACCGGCTTCTGAATCACTCCCAAGAAAGCCGAAAATAAATTATCTCCTAAAAAGAAGTAGCGTTTTCTACCTGGTGCTTAATCGACCCTAATATGTGAAACCCCAGTCTAAGAAGGGTAAACCTGGTAGTGACAAAAATTTTGCGCAAACCAAATCTAGATTTTTATTAAATTAAACATGTAAGTATGTAATAAAATTATGAAAAACAAAATAGTGTGGGCCTATTTAAATTACAATTCATCGCTATTAATGATGTGCTTACATATCACATTTATAATTTAATGAAAACATATGCCTGGCCTATCCAAATGGCTGAGTGTGGGAGCGTGCACAGCTGCAGGGAAGTCAGGGATGCGGCCGCCGGAGGGCACAGCGTTGTGGGAGCCGTGGAGAAAGGTAAGATTACTGGTTACCCGCAACCTGGGGGGGTTCATACAGGGTAGGGTAGGTATTTCAAATGGGATGTTGCCTTTATCACTGACAGATAAAATATTATTAGTCATCAGATCAGATTTACAGAATATTTAATGTATAGACTTATGATGTATAAACACAGATATGGTATTAAGATTTATCTATCTATATCTATATATCTGATGTTTACACCTATAGATGAATAATTTTCTAATTTCTTAATTTTTAAAGATATGTTTCTCTTATACTCAAGAGTATAAACAGTAGAGTCTCATAGTAACTGCATTATATGCTCAGTTCAAACTTCTAACGTTTTAAAATATGTATCCTAATGTATATGGCTAACAATCCTTTGACATCAACCTTGTTTGTAATCTTACAGTGTTTGGACTTGAATTTATCAATTTGCGGCAGTATATCATATATACCTATATATATTATCAGCTTTCCATGTTCCCGGTGGTAAGGTCTCGCGGGTGGTCCGGCTCGGGACTGGATGTGCATGGACTAGGAGAGCACCTTCTGGTGGGACCTGGATGGGTCAATGTGTGGTACTCCGCCCTGGATGTGCCCCACCCCAGGCCAATCGACTGCACCAAAACCCGCACTGCTGTGCCCCCAACCCCCCCCCCTCGATCTGGATGGGATTGTGTTTGATGCTGGTGCCTGGACAGAAATTGTTTCAGGTCCTCTGATTGTTACTTCCCGAATTAACCTGCCCTTTTTACCTTTCTCCTGGGCCTCCACCAGACGTCCCTGCCGGGAGGGCGCTACCTTGCACATGGATTGGTGATTTTACACTTTTTATTTATTACAATAATGATGTTATATCATCTAAAGCTATTTTGATTGCTTTTTGCACATGATTTTAAATGGACTCTATTAAAGATTTGGATTTTAGGGGCGTGTCTGCTACCCCCCCTATTTTAGGGAAGGTA
This sequence comes from Gastrophryne carolinensis, assembly GCA_027917425.1. NCBI lineage: Eukaryota > Metazoa > Chordata > Amphibia > Anura > Microhylidae > Gastrophryne > Gastrophryne carolinensis. The sequence goes on from CM051234.1 coordinate 325,028,581, forward strand.
TTTCCCCTTTAAACATTAGATATTACGGGGAAGTAAATCAAAGTTTACCAGTGTCCTGTCCTGAGAACATTGACCATTCCTAGGTGCTGTATCTGGGAGGAAAACAGAGACAGTAAATCTATTGTAAGCAGACTTGTTTGTCGTGTTGTTGCCTTTTTGAAGAAACACAAGGCTGCACAGGAAGCCTGGTATGCATGAGTAAAATACCTTATTTACTCCACATTGCCATCTGAACCATAATTCCAATTCTAGCCTTGCAATGGCATCCCACGGGGTAAGAAAAGCTGTAGTTTTGCCTATAGCTAGCTTTTTCTCACCCTATATTTTTACCTATTGAAAATATAAATTGAGAGCAGGGTACAAACACAGCTTCAGGTGTGTTTGAAATTAAAGCCCTGTAATAGTATTTACAAGGAAGGTGATTTCATGGAATCAGATTAAAGATTGTTTTCAGGAAGGCTAAATTAGGCTGTAATGTCATATGGGAACAATAAAGCAGCTTTTAAGCTTCTGTAATGCTTTACCAAGACACTGATAAATGAAAACTGGAACCAAATATATTGCCCCCAGCAACCAATGCCAAACTTTGTTCTGGCATATGAAATATGACTGGTTGTTTCTGAGCATGTCCTAACGTATGCCTAGGTGGTCTCCAAGTCTGTATTGTACATGTAACATTTCAATTAACCCAGAAATGCTTCTCTACAAGCAATGATAAATGAAAGCACAGGCCTTTTTTTACACTTACAGTCTGCACCCTTTGAATTACGCAAAGATAACATTTCCAATATGATTTGTCATTTGATTCTTCAACCATTATGTTTTTATATTATCCAATAGCTATATGATTTGTGTAATGAATGCACTTTTTGCTGTTTGTGATTTCTGTTTAGTCACTAAGGACTGGATATTGGGAGGCTGATTTATTAATAGCGCCAGGTAGCGACAGTTGAGCGACTGTAGCGGTATTTTCACAGCGCCCGCTAGTAGTCGCTGTGCTTGGCCGTTGTTCGGTAGTTGATAGCGACTCAGTCGGTGTGCAGTAATGTTGAATACAAGGTGATGAGTCGCTATTTGACCGGTTCCGCGCTGTATGGGTGCGCATGATAGCGACTGGCCATAGCGACCGGCTCTCACCATATTCATTAACAAATCACGCTCCAAAAATTCTCGCGCTGTGAAATGCATGTTTAAACCCCAGAGCGCTGGCGGCGATGGGTTAAAAATAGTTTTTTTAACCCCCAAACAACCATATTTTGGGAAACCAAAAAAAACAAGTTTATAAAAACATTTTGGAATATGAATCAATTCTGCACAAATTTTTTTTTTATTTTTTTCTTACCTTAAAAAAAATATCTAACATGGCAGAAGTGGTAACAGAAATTTTCACATAAAAAAAAAAAAAATGATTAACAATTAATTATTAATATTTAAAGATTGTTCCATTGCAATGCATTGGAGAGCGCCAGGTAGCGAGAGGTCATACCTGGCGCTGTTCAAGGTCGCTCGCTGGCGCTGTGGGGTGAGGCTGGAATAATGATGAATGAGTGGCTATATGGCGCTATCTCAGTCGCTAAGCAGGATCGGCTTGATAAATGTGTGATTGTGGTGGGGAGCCGGCGTTCTCGTGGCGGTGACCGTCATTACCGTTCGCTCACCAGTCGCTACCTGGCGCTATCCCTTGTTAAATAAGGGCCTTAATTCACTAGAAAATCTAGTACAAAATGTGGTAACAAGCACTTAAAATCATTTACTTAAGGTACACCTGGAGACCTTGTGACAGTCTAATATACACCATGTGACAGTATTTTTTGTGGTATATAGTTTAGAAACAGTAAGTATTTACATGACTCTGTAGCCTCTAGATCTGTTTCAGGACCAAGTTTCTACATGCGCACTGAAATCTAGTTGCCATAATTGTTTTTAGACACATTTTCTTTTGTTTCTTTCTATAGGATGTCTGAAAGCAACTATAATCACACGTCACAAGGCTGCAGCAGCTGTCACCAAATCTGAAACAGCACATATGTACATACATGCTTCTGCTTCCACTGCTACCCGCAGCCACCCAAACGGTGCTGGTTCCAAGTTGTGTGTGGGTGTGGCCTGGCCCCAATACACATGCCGCTCCCACCCATGAGCCAGAACCAGCGTTGGGAACGTGTGTGTGGCGGCGGTGGGAAACGGTGGCAGCGAAGGTGCAGAGATCGATGGCTGGCATTGTCAGTGGGCAGCAGAGGAGGAAGCTGGTAAGATATGTGTGTGTGTTTGTGCGTATGCTGGCGGGAAGCTGGCTGTTGCAGGAGCTGCAGGCAAGCAGCGTGGGAGAACCGAAAATGTATTTTTTGGGGGGGCATGCTGCACACTGCCTGTAATTGGGATGCCACACACTGCCTGTAATGTAGGATGCTCCTCACTGCCTTTAATGTGGGATGCTCCTCAGTGCCTGTAATGTAGGATGCTCCTCACTGCCTTTAATGTGGGATGCTTCACACTGCCTGTAATGTAGGATGCTCCTCAGTGCCTGTAATGTAGGATGCTCCTCACTGCCTTTAATGTGGGATGCTTCACACTGCCTGTAATGTAGGATCTGTAATGGGGTAAGGGGGGGGTTTATTTTAGCACATCATTTGGTTCAGAATATTTTTTTCTTATTTTTCTTCTCCAAATCCTGGACGCGTTATGGGGTGAAAATACTGTAGTTATTTTTGTCAGAATTTGGGCTTTAACATGAAATGTGTTTGTTTTTTTCTTTGATTCCAGAATATTTTTGCGTAAAGCATTAAACAAATATAAAAAAAAAAATTCTAAAATGTTTTTAAAATAAAAAAATCATTTGCTTTAAAAAAAGAAATCATATTGTGTGCGATTGCCCCTTTCCTCCTGATTACAACGGTACCACATATGTATCGTAGACCCCCCCAAACTGATCTTTTCAAATTAAACAATTTTGCCATCTAGTAGATCAGGGCCCAGAGGCTGAGCAGCCGGCCCTTGGTCCTGAAGGATACCAGCTTGCATAATCCTCGTGGGCCAAGGTCTCTCCTGCCTCCCCCGGGCTTTGGGGAGGCAGGTAATAGGGCGGGGTGGGGTTGTGGCAAGTCACCTGCTTGTTAAGAAGAGTTAAATATAAAAAACCTGGGAAAATGTGATTAAAAAAATGTATTTTTCTTTACTTACCTTTGATCCAACCCCAGTCGGTAGTGACCAGCAGAAGCCAAGTTCAAGGGCAGAGTTCAGAGTTACTTCAGCTGAATTTGGCAGCTAAATCCAGGGACTCCTCCAGGGACTCCTAGTAACTTTTTTTCCTTGTGTCTTCGCTAAGTTTACCCTTAACAAAGACTTTTGCCCACTCTATGCCTACCTTGCTGAAAATGGTAGCAAAAGGTGACCTTACAACTAAGCTAACAAAAATAGATGCATGGCGACAAGCACATGCCAAAGAATTAATTAACTTGATCCTTAAAAGTGGCATAATAGTCTTGGAGATACCAAGTCTTGGAGATTTGCAGGTAGTAAAATCAGGGATTTCATAATGCAGAAGACCCAAAAGGTGGCCTGCTTTTTCCTCCAGGAAGACCTTTAATCTCTGGTATTGGAACTTTAACTGAAAACTTGTCAGGCTGGGTGGGACATATCCTTAAAGTGGACCAAAACCCATCCTGCAGTCTGAGACTCCAGGGCAGGCATACTTGCTCCCCTTGGGGCATCCAGATCCGGGATGCCCTGCTGTGTGAAACCTCCCTGGTCGCCCAAAAACTCACCTACCATGTTAAAAGGTAGTGGGGGACGCGGCTGCCAGCACACTCAGATCCGCTCGTATTAGATGAGCTCCTGGACAAAGGGGCTCAAGTAGATCTGAGAGGGCTGCGCATGTGTCGAAAGACCAGGGGAGGGGTAAGTGAGATCAGGTGACCTGGGGGGTTTCACACAGTGGGGCACCCCCAATCGGGGTGCCTGGGGGTCAAAGACCAAAACCCAGAATAGTCAAAATCCTGGGTTTTGATCCACTTTAAACCCCTGGTTCGAGAGTCACAACATTTTTTTCAGGACACAACACAGCTTCTTAATAAACTATCTGCTATTGGACCTTTACCAGAGAGAACCATCTTGGCCACTATGGATGTAGAGTCACTGTATACCAACAGCCCAAATAATGATAGTATTGCTGCTTGTGCATTCAGGAACATGAATTACCTGCAGATGAGATCACCAAAATAATACATTTCATCCTGTCACAACTACTTCTGTTTTGGCCAAGACGTGCAGCAGATGGGTGTGGTGATGAGCTCAAGATTTGCACCACAATACACAAATGTATTTATGGTGAAACTGGAAGAGGAGTTCCTATCACAATGTGCCACTAAACCAATGGCCTATTTTTGCTACATAGATGACGGCTTAATCATCTGGTCTGTGACCAGGAAGACCTCATTGATTTCCACATGAACTTTAATGACTTCCATCCCACAATACGTTTGAAACGCACCAATTTCCTTGACACCACCATATGTGTTAAGGGAAACCTACAGAACGAACTACATACCTTAACCATAACAGCTGCCACCCAAACCACATCTAGAGGTCCATCATATTCAGAACTGAATACGATGACTGTTGCAGACCATTTCTGTAGACCAGGCCATGTTCTATGTGACCTCAAACTCTCAGTGCACAAAGGGGGCTTTCTTCTCAAAAGGAGATATTGGAGTGGGAATGTAAATGCATCCAAATGTTTAAATTGATGGACTGTGGGCTAAACAGGGATAATCATTTTATGTGTCATTATGATGTGGGATGAATAGACTGGACTCATCACAAGGTCTGATATTAAACAGACTGTCTGGCCTGGTGTGAGAGCAATAACAATTCCATACACTTTCTCTCCCCCATCCCATGCTTATCAGCCCACCATTAATTGTCATAATCCACCCGATTCTTATCTCATAGCTTATAATTTTACAACTTTTCACGTGTGTCTTTCTGTATAAGTGTATGTCTAAGTTACAGATCTGTATTATGAAGAGGCTTGAATTGCTTCAAAAACTTGAAGCTTTTATTGAGTTAGCCAATAAATAATATTACATTAACCTTGGATTTCCAGGTAATAACCCAAATCTTGAGGAAGTGACCTTGAAAAGGATATCGACATCAAGTTTTAGAGGCAATTCTGTCTGGTTTGTTCCATTCTTTTCCAAAATGTTATATAAATTTAGAACAGCCCACCAGAAAAATGACTCTCCATCATGCCTCTTAGAAGAGATTAATGAAATATGTATTACTATATAGTACTACCATGTCTGTCTGGATTAATATCCTATGATGTAGCCTCCTCCATTTTAAGCCAGAAGGAACCTATACTGATGTCTGTACCAGAGCAAGATGGGTTGTCCTTGTTCCCTGCCTAGGCCTTCCCGTTTCTAATAGGCACATGGCTTCAATCAGGGATGCCCATCCACTGCAATACACAGACAATTCTGTACCACCCTCTGTAGAGGAGTCAGACTATGAAAGAGATGATGTGTCCTTGTCAAATGCCTCTGGTCTCAAAAACACTTGTGACGTTTCTGTTCGATTAATTTGGTAAATGGGTCCAAATCTTCCCAATCGGGTACAGGCAGAAAACTATCCAATGCAAAGCTAAGGAAATGAAATATAGGCTTAACCCTTTCAATGCCAGCCTACCTGGAGACGTTGTCACCCAGTGTTGCCAGGCCATTTTTTTTACCATTTTGTGCTATATATAGTTAACTTGGATTTTTACAGGAATAGTCAGAAAAATTATATATATATGTTTGACAGTTTGGGCTTTAACATGATATGTCTTTTGTAATTTTTTAGGTAAAGCAGCCTTTTATACCAGCAGAGTAAGATGGTGTCATTTCACTCACGGTATAAAAAGTCCTTCCCTGTGGTGGCTGACAACATGCCAGAACCCGGTGCGCAGGGAACAAGCATTCTGTTAAAGACCCCAGACCGTTGATCAGAGGCCCCCGGCACTGGATGCAGGACGTAGGTGATTTTTTTCCCTGCCACTGTAATTGCCAGGCGCGTGAAATTCAGAGGTTGCGACATGGCATCATGTACAGAAAAAAGCAATGGAGCATAATTTGCCTCTGCTTTTTCAGTCTTCATTGATCTAGTTGTATCCAATTTTGTTAAAATGACAGGAAAAAGGCCACTATATGAACCACTGTTCACACCAGGGCCTGCTAACATTTAGAGCCTGATTTATGAAGCATCAGCATCTGTAGTAAAAGGAAATTAAAAGGAACTTACAGCAATGAGAAATAAAGTGGATCTTTAAAGTGGACCAACACCCAGGATTTTCACTATCCTGGGTTTTGGTCCACTTCCGCTACGTAAAACCTCACCCCGCTCCTACAGCGCATGCGCGGCCGCTCATCCAATCAGCTGTGGCATTCACGTACAAGCGGAATCCAACCACAGCGGCTCCGAGCACGCTGGCAGCCGCATCTCGCTCTTCCCTCTAACAGGGAGCGCGCCGGCCATTTGTGTAGGGCATGCACCCTGCTAGAGCGAAGCACGAGATGTGGACGTGGCCGTGGCCCGCGCATGCGCCGTTGGATTGGGATCCAGGTAAGGTTTCTGGGCATCTGGGGTTTTTTCACACAGCGGGGGCATCCCGATTTTGGATGCCCCGCGGGGAGGGATTGGATCGGCTCGGGAATCTTATAAATTCCCGGGCCGATCCGCTTGGGTGTTGGTCCACTTTAAGCTTAAAGCAGACCAACAATCAAAAATGAATTAAGTCAGACCAACACAACAAACAGACCTCATATGCATCCCTCCTGGGCAAGTTAGGTTGCTGCACATAAAAAAAAAAAATTACCTTTTTCTATGCCTACTGGGATAAATTTTAAAAACAAGATGGCCACTCATGGGCTTGCAGGTCGCCTGCAAACAGGAAGTCGTGCTGGGCTTCCTGTTTCATTATGTCAGTTGGGAGAGAAGGCTCCAAAATGGCCACTACCTTCTATTTACAACTGTACCAGGCTGTTGGTCCGGTTTAATAGTAATGCACCTTTTGGCATTAATGAAGATATGTCATTCACACATTTTGGAACGAGATTGATTGATGTTTGCAGGGTTCATCGTCTGGGCTTTTTGACATTAGTTTACATCATACATAATTTTTGTATGTTAGGAGTTGACTTTTGTTAGCTCCAGTGATGAGTCACGGAGTGGACACTATTGGTGGTGGTTGTAGTTTTGGTGGTCACATGTTTTTACTTGATAGGTGGGGGATCCATGCTGTTTTCTGAGCTATTTGGCCCACTATGAGGCTTACAAATAAATATGCCTGCTGTCTAACTACATGGCTTCGGCAACTGTAGAAAATGTAAAAAATTCTAAATTGATTGTATTATTGCATTGATAACACATGTATAGAAATCATATAATTGCTGTGTTTATCTAATGTTGGTTTAGTACAGATCGTTATAATCTTGTTATATCTGTTCCGCCGCTTTTGTGGTGGTAAGTATGCATTGTTTAGATCATTGTGGCTGGGCCCCCTTTGCCCCACAGGCCCATGTATCGGCCGTACGCGGACATTTCGTTGAGATGACAGCGTGCCTGGTGGGCCAGACTTTGCGCGTGTCCCAGGCGCTGACATGCGGGCACCTCCTACTGCACTTTTGTCTGGGGATAAAAGGAGGACACGTGATTTAGGGCAGGTACATCCTGACATACCTGAAGTGGTAGGAGGCTACCACCCAACGCGCCGGTATTGCTTTGGCAACAGTCATGGCTTTGTATATCTGGTTATGTAAACATTTTATTTATGCTCTCTTTTTGTTAATGGATATGGTTCACACTGTAGTTTGTTATGATGTTAGACGCTGTGCAAAGCAATCTTGATCTGGCACACCACCTTCACCTCTTAAATGATTTTATTGTGTGCATTTATTCTGCACTTTTTTTCAGCACTTGCACTTTTAGTCCTGTATGTATGTAGTCCTTTTATTTCCTTCTGGAGAATAATTGTTTGATAAGTATTAGTTATTATTTATATATATAAATTTAAATTAGAGCCTGTTTTAGTGCCGTCATTGCCTTATCCATGTGTTTAATTTTTCAGTCTTAGAATGTTTTGTTGTTGGTTGGTAAGACAGTAACATTTATAAAATAGTAATACAATAAAATAACATGTTTTAATATATCAGGGGTATGTGGCATCTATTAACAATGGGGAATTAGTTTGGACTGACCTGACAGTCTAAGTTTCTGCTTACTTAAACCGGAATAACAGCTGAAGCATAATATTGGCGCTGGGTGGTATTAAACCACAATAACACCCAAAAATAAACTTCCGTGCTTCTGGATAGCACACCTGCGCTATCCAGATTGCTGCCCGTAACACAATGATCACCTATTTTCTTTAAAAATCCTTTCTTTATACAGCAATGGCCGGCAATCCAGAAGTGTGGAGGCTCTGTACGTGCAGGCCCAGTTGGAAGGGAGGCCTGGCGACTGCCTGTTGAGAGGGCACACCCCCTTCCAACTGGGCATACGCACTCAATGCGTTCAGAGCCTCCAGAGGACACCATTGCTGTATAAAGAACATAAAAAAGATGAGCGTTGTGGTACAGGCAGCAATCTGGAAAGCGTTTAATTTATCACCAGTGCCATATAGTTCACAGTGTGGGGCACTCTTGTTTAAGCTGTACCAGTTCATAGTGACACTGTATGTTAAGATCTCATAGAGCACAATGGGCAGAACTATATTGAATTGTTTCTTGCTTCTCAGTAATATTACACATTTTTTGAATTGTCACCAAATGTAATTTTAATTTTTCTTGCAAAATCATTTTTCATGGCTTCTTTTGCTTGCAAACGTGTGCTGTGACTTCCAGCGCCATTCTGTGAAAATAGCAGCGCCAAAAATGAAAGATGGTAGCACTCAAAATTACGCTAAATGACACACTTCTTAAAGATGGTGTTTTAGCACAACATTTGGCTTGGAATATTTTTTTTCTCAGTTTCCTCCCCCAAATACTAGGTGCGAAAACTACAATAATTGTGTTACAGAATATTTTGCATTTCAACGGCAGATAGGTCATTGTAAATATAAAAACCACATGAAGGATGTGTTATTTACCTTATAAAAAATATTTTACAAGTCTACTTTCACTGAAAAAAGTTATATATAACTGACCTCTTGACTCCACCCCCTTTCTTTTAAATTGTAAGATCTAAAGATTGCCAGGGGCAGGGTCCTCTCACCCAATGCAATCCTGCATCTATGTGTTTAGTTAAACTGGGTTTTTTAAAGGGACATTCCAGGCAAAGGCTATGTTAGCCTGATGTCTGCTTCTCCCACAATGACTGTGAGGGTCTGCATCTCATTCACTAAGCTCTAGTGAACTGCCTGCCTTCTGCTCCCCTCACCTGAAGGCATAAAGTTTATAATCAGTAAATGCAAAGTGCTGGTAAATGATAGATGCTTCCCCCAACAGCCAGCGTGGGGCAAGTAGAAAGCAGCCTAATTCAACTCTTTGGGCTTGATTCATTAAAGGTCGATTTCAAATTTTCGCATGTTTTTTTGAGAAAAAGGTGCGATTTTGCGTGCGCAAAATACCATTTTGTGAGTACTGGTTATTACGAGTATGTCACACACCCCACTTCCAAATATTCATGACACTTGGGAACCCGGCCTGTAGAGTGCGATCTTGCAGAGATGACATGGTAAAAGGAGCCCCTCCTGGTCCATAAGTACTGGGTTCCTCCCACTATTCCTCAGTCTTTTTAAAAAGCAGTGAAGAACCAGGAAGAGCAAATTATATTCGATGATTGAAAAATAGTTTGAAAATAATAATCACCATATAAAGGATCCCTTAGAACAAAAAAGGGCGGGGGAAGTGGGGTGTGTGACATACTCGTAATAACCATTTTACAGGTGAGTACTCACAAAATGGTATTATTCCTAGTATGTCACACACACCACTTCCAAATATTCATGACACTTGGGACATCCAATATCAGTGTCTATAATGGGTGGGGATCCCCAAGGAATAATGCATAACTTAAATTACTGCAGCTTGCAGAATTTTGCGGCCAAAAGCAGCATCCGCTGAGGCCCTAACATCAACCTTGTAAAACTTAGAAAAAGTATGAACAGAAGACCAAGTCGCAGTCTTGCAAACCTGTTCAACAGACGCCTGGTGCTAAAAAGCTCAAGAAGCTCCAATAGCACGAGTAGAATGAGCGGTGACACGAAAAGGGGGAACCTTCCCCTTAGCCAAATAGGCCCCAATGATGGCCTGATCTATCCACTTACTAAGGGAAGATTTGGCAGGAGCAAAACCCTTCTTGGGCCCAGAAGGCACAACAAAAAAGGCATCTGTCTTGCGGAAGGCTGAAGTAGTAACTAAATAATACTTAACACAACGAACTACATCCAAAGAATGTAAGACCCTTTCCTTGTGGTTACTAAGTTTAGGACACAAGGAAGGAAGAACTATGGGCCTGATGCAGAGCCTCTTCTGAACTGCCCTTAAAACCTTCCGATTGTTCGGGTCTCCCGTTTGAATCGTGGCTCAAATGTGATGCAGAGCCTCCGTCGGAATGGCTCCCTAACTGATCCGTCAATTTCACTTTACTCGGAAAGCTTTTTTTGCTCTCTCGGGTGCCTTCAATTTGATCGGGGCTCCCGTTCACGTTCACACGGGCGGCCCGTTTTTCCCTGATTTTTCCTGCCTTTTTGAACGTACCTGCTTGGTTTCCATCGTGTTTGACCTTCCATTTTGGTGGTTTTAGCAAGTATACTTACATCTCCATGGCTCTTCAGTTGCCAATATGGCTACACGCAAGCGCACATCCCTCAAACTCCATTGGAATATACATATGGCAACCACTGCCAATTTGACACATATTTTTTTGGGAACAATAAATTTGGGTTGTTCCTTTTTCCTTGCCATTAATGCATACCTTAATTCTTTCTGATTGTTTTGGTTTTATTGTACCATATCTAAACTTTTTGTGTCATGGAAATGTGTGATGATGTTGTGTGATTGTACATTTTTTTTTTTTATTTGATTTTATTCCAGCGTTTGAAATTGAAATTTTTACCTTTCAATGTTTTTATTTTATTTTCAAAAGAAAGCAATACAAAAAAGGGATGATCAGCCAAACAGGATACCATCCCACGCAGGGGAGGTAAACAACATAGTGGTTACAGCAAAATTCTCATGGACTAAGCCAATAGCAGGACGCGACATTCCGGATCAGCAAGAAAATGGTTAGCAATGTGATTACAGTGCAGCAAAAGTTTGAATAAACAATGAGTACATCAAAATTTGTCGATTTTTATCAATCCTTAGTCGCGTTGTCTCTCGCATCGATAATTGCCGTCATGTGCAAACTATAGTGGCATCTCATCACAGTCCGCCCCCCCGTCGCCCAACCCCGGCCGTGGTCGGGGAGACCGACGGGGGGCCGGTCACACAACAAGAGGCGGAAGGAATCGTAGGAAGAAAGAAAAACAAAGAGAGGGAGGGGAGAATGAGGATAGACGCAATGGGAGGAGGGGGGTGTAGGGTGGGGAGAGGGTAGGGGGTGGGGATCCCCGCAGCCTGGCCTGCAACGATCAACTAGTGAAGCAAACTCGATGGGGCGCTGGGCCAGGCATACTGTATCCATGGTTCCCAGATGGAGAGAAACTTGTCCTGGGTGTCGGCCAGAATGCCTGAGAGCCTCTCATTAACCAAGAATCCATTCATTCTGGACGACACCTCCGATATCGGAACAATCTGTCTCCTCCAGGCCCTGGCGATGGTCTGCTTCGCCGCCAGGAGCAAGTAAACAAACAGCTTGCTCTGCTTTTTAGTAAGCTCTGGAGGTCTACAGTGAAGGAGGGCCACCCATGGATCTTTTTTGACGTTCCGCTGGAACATTCTGCCGGCTATCCTATGTACGTGGGACCAGAAACGGGTTAGCATGGGGCAGGTCCACCATATGTGCATAAAGGTACCTTCGGCGTCACAACCCCTGAAGCATGTATTGGCCTGCCCTGGGAACATCTTACCAAGGCGACTGGGCACCAAATACCAACGAAACAGGACTTTATAGGCCGTTTCAGTTGTCAGAACGTTCATGGAGCATGAGGAGGCCGCATTCCAAATTTCCGCCCACCCCCTATCTGATTGACAGGGACCCAGGTCTCGTTCCCATTTCTCCACGTGGGCATGTACACCCGCCCCCATGCTATTCAACTTAGAGTACAACATAGATATTAACCCCCTGCGGAATGGATCCTCACTACAAATCTCCTCAAAGGGGGTACACCTCTGAAAGGGTTGCCCCAATCTAGTTAGAGGAGTTAACCAGTGCCTCAACTGTAGGTATTGGAAAAAGGCCCTCCGGGGGACGTCAAATTTTTCTCTCAGGGAGCTATACGACAAGAACCCTTCCTCTGACAGGAGGTGCAAAACCCTGGTTATCCCGCGCTCCTTCCACCATGTATATGTTGGGTTATTATCCATTCCCGGGGGGAAGGACGGGTTACCCCAGAGATGTGCTAGAGGAGTGTGGGGGGACATCAGGGCGGCGGAGTATTTCACCGAGTCCCATACTGAAAGTGAATGTTTCATTAGGGGGCTGAGCGTCCCAGGCCTGGACGCCGGGTCCATCCACAACAAGCCATCTATCGGGGTCGGCGAGCAGTCTGGGAGTTCTAGAAACGTCCAGAGGGGAGGCTTTAAGGGGGAGTGCATGGGGGCCAGTTGAGCTATTTGGGAGGCCTTATAATACAGGCTAATGTTGGGGACACCAAGCCCACCCAGCGATTTATGGCAGAACATGGTGCGCTTGGGTACCCGCGGGCGTGCACCGGACCAAATAAAAGTCAGTATTCTCCTCTGCATCGCACGCAGTCTGTACAATGGGATTGGCACTGGCAGCGTTCTGAAAAAGTATAGGAGCTTAGGGAGGATGGACATTTTGACTGCGTTTATGCGGCCCAGCCAGGAGAGCGAGTACGGCGTCCAAGTGTCGAGTAGTCGTGTTAAAGATCTAAACAAGGGCGGGTAGTTAGCCCCATAAAGGTCCTCGTATGCTGCCGTAATGCGTACCCCCAGGTACAAAAGTGGCTCTGTCGTCCATTTAAAGGAAAAGTTGTTTATAATTTGCGTCACCATCTCTGAGGTCAAGGATATATTAAGGGCCTGGGATTTATCACTATTTATAGTCAGACCGGAGATGTGAGCGAAGTTATCTAGAATGGCGTACAAATTTGGGAGGGAGGTAAGGGGCTGCGAGATTGCCACCACGACATCGTCCGCAAAGAAGAGGGCCTTATGGTGGACTCCCGCTACTTCTAGTCCCTTAACGTTGGGGTTTTGCCTTATTGCTATACCCAGTGGCTCCAAGGCCAGTATAAAAAGGATCGGAGAGAGGGGGCATCCCTGTCTCGTACCCCTGGAGATCCGGAAGGTCTCAGAGGTGAAGCCCGAGTACCGCACCCGTGCTGTTGGGCCGTTGTAGAGGGCCCTAATCCAGTCTATAAATCTTTGCCCAAAACCCCATTTCTCTAACACCCAGAGCAAATAATCCCAAGAAATAGTGTCAAAGGCCTTTTGTATATCAAGGGATAAGAGAAAGGCTGGAATGCCCCTTGTCCGGGCATGGTGAGCCAAGTGAACAACCCTCCTGACATTGTCCCCCGCCTGGCGGGATGGTACAAAACCCACCTGGTCCCTATGAACAAGGCTTTCCAGGAATGTATTCAGTCTGGTTGCCAACACTTTGGCCAACAGCTTCACGTCAGCATTGATCAGGGATATGGGCCTGTAGTTGGGTATTAACAGGCTATCTTTATCGGGTTTCGGTATCATGCAGATGTCCGCCAACAGGGAGCAGGGACCCAGGGCGGCCTCCGCGCACATGGCATTGAAGAGATTGGCCAGGTGAGGTGCCAGGAGGGGTGCAAACTTTTTATAATAAAGGTTACTGAAACCGTCAGGTCCCGGGGTCTTGGAGGTCTTAGTAGATTTAATGGCCGCTATTATCTCCTGTGGTGTGACAGGGGAGTCCATCAGGGCAATGTGGTCTGGGGTCATGGGTGGTAATTCAACGTGCTCGAAGAATCTCTCAAGGTCGGCATTATTGGCCTTTGGGGGGGCCGAGTATAATGTAGATAGAAATCCCCGAAATGCGGCTACAATTTTGTCTGGGTTGGCCGTTGTGGAGCCCGAGCCAAGCCTAAGCTTCACCGGCCGTTGTCTATCTAAGGCGGTGGTTTTTAGCTTCCGGGCCATCATAGTATCCGGTTTGTTGCCCCTAGCATAAAATTTTTGTCTGGCCCAACGAAGCCGTTTCTCAGCCTGATCATCCAGGAGCACGTTGAGCTCCGTTCTAAGCCTATCGACAATCTTTTTATGTTTAGGGTTCGGGGTACTCTTCCATTGTGCCTCTGCCTGTTCATATTTCGCCGTCAATTCCTTAAGTCGCTTCTGCCTCTCTCTTTTCCTAAGGGAAGCAATATTGATAATATTGCCCCGCATAACAACCTTCTGGGCCTCCCAAAGGGTAATCGGGGAGCGGACTGAGTCGACATTCAGAGTAAAATACTCCCTAAGGGCGTCTTGGATCTTCAGGCATGTGTCCTGAGAACACAGGAGGGAGTCATTCAATCTCCAGTTATAGGATCGCTTGGTTGGGACCAACAGATCAACCGCCGCCGTTACAGGATTATGGTCAGACCAGGTTGAGTTGTGAATTTTGGAGCTAATGATTGCCGGGAGTATGGCCTGTGGGACAAGAATATGGTCTATCCGACAAAAAGACCCATGGGGGTTGGAATAGAACGTGAAGTCTTTGGTGGTGGGGTTTTTTTCCCTCCAGACATCACAGAGGCCGTGTGTGTCCAGGAGGTCCCCAAAGCCAGTAGTGTGGGGGTCTACACCCTGCGCCGCAGTGGCGGGTGGTCCCGTCCTCTGTCTGTCCACCTTAGGGTTCACAACCATATTCGAGTCCCCGCCCATTATTAGAATGCCCTTGGTGTTGTTCTGGACTACCGACAGTAGATGTTTAAAAAAGCGTGTCTGGAAGGAATTGGGCGTGTAGTACGTGACCAGAGTGATATCAATATCGTATAGTGAACCCTGGAGAACCACGTATCTGCCCGTCGGGTCAATGATTTCTTTACTACATATAAAGGGAAGGTTTTTGCTAAAAGCTATCAACACCCCTCTTTTCTTTTCTCTAGCGCAGGCCATATGGGACACCGGGTAATGATGGCTCAGGTACCTCGGCCTAGAGTGGGTCGAGAATCTTGTCTCTTGTAGGAAGAGTATATCTGCCTTGCAGGACTTGTAGTAGTGAAAAGCTTTGTTCCTTTTGATAGGGCTGTTAAAGCCCTGGACATTGTGGGAAATTAATTTAATGTTAAGCCCCACCATCTAGACAGAATCGGTTTACGGGCAAAAAAGGGGGCAGGCCAGGCGCGGGGGGGTGGGGGAGGGAGCTAAGGTTTGAGTGGGGGAGGGAGGAGGGGAGGGTAACAGGAAGAAAAGACAGAAGGAAACTTAACACAGTAAACAATTTACATACAATAAACAATCTAGACAAAGGGGACCAAGGTCCAGTGCAACACTTTGGGCCGGAGGCAGCCCGACCAATTCCTGCCGCAGCAGGGGGGGACACAGGCGCCAGGGACCGGGGTACCCCAGCGTGTGTCGACATGTTTTGTGGGGGGGGCGTCTCTCGGAGGCACAGATTACCACCTCGCTCCAAAGAGTGGCCTATGAAAGCATACTAAAGAGTGTTGGAACCCAAATTAGAGAGGAGGGGGGAGGAGGGGCCGGGCGCTGCCCGGACCCACCCGGCCCGCATCCGCCGTCATAGGTATCTAATACCATATGGTTCCGAGCCACTGCAAGTTACATTAGGGGGGCAAGCAGGGTGGACAAAAAATGGCATCAAACTCTGTGTCAGAAATACCGTGAGGTTAGTTAACGTCCAACATCAAATATAACCAGCGAATATAACCAGCAACAATGTAAGGGATGACTTATCCACAGTCACCAATTTACCTGAGGTCAGGGGGGGGGGGCGGGTACCCCACCAAGGGGCCCCGGCCCGGGCCGAGGACGACCAAACCCCTCAGCCCGGGCCAGAGCCCAACGAGGGAGGGCGGCCGACCCCCCGGTCCCGTCTCCTCCGCGGGCGAACCTTCTCCCACAAGGGCCGGCGCTCGGGCGTCCGCCGGGCCACCTGATCAGGCGGGGCCACTGGCGGGTCAGCCACGGGCAGGCCAAGCTCACGTATAATTGCCAGCAACTCGCTAAGAGAGCCGGCCGAGCATTGCCGACCTGCATGGGAGAACAGCAATCTAAAAGGGAATCCCCACCGGTACCTGACACCGTGGAGCTTCAAAATGTCCAGACCCGGTTTCATCTCTCGTCGACGCTGGAGTGTTTGGGGGGCGACATCGGGAAATATCTGATACGCATGGTTCTGGAAGGACAGGTTGGCCTTTGGATGATGGCCTCCTTCGTGCGGTAAAACGTGGGTTTAACTACAATGTCCCTGGGGCGACCGTCCGATCGTTTGGGGCCCAAGGCCCTGTGTGCTCTGTCCAGTTCCAAGCGGTCAGTTGGCAGGGAAGGGAGCAGTTCCTGAAGTAGTGCTGTGACCGTGGCGGGAACGTCTTCCATAGATTCCGGGATGCCCCGGATCCGAACATTGTCTCTCCTGGATCTATTTTCAAGGTCCTCTAATTTTTGCTGCAATAGGCCCACTTCATCACGCACTGCTTCGGCGGCGGACCCGTTGGACTCCAGGGTCGTCACGATTTCATCCACTCTTTCCTCCAGGGTATTGGTTCGGTCGCCCAGGTCCCTGATGTCGCTGGCAAAGCTGGCGGTTAGCTGAGTTACAGCGGCTGCTAATTCTTGTTGCAGCAGAAGCTTGAATTTAGCCAACAGTTGCTCATCTCGCACTAGTGGATCGGCTGGACATGGAGCATTTTGTGCACTCGGCCGATCGACTTTTGGGGTGTCTTCCAGCAAGATCTGGGAAGGGGTGGCGATCGTTGCAGGGGTTTCTCTGAGGAGCCGGGGAAACTCATCATCAGAGAGGGACTGGGGCGAGGCGTCTGGGTCCCAGCCGCCACGGCTGGGTGAGCCTGCATGTGGGGCCCAGGCCCTCCCAGGGGTCCCAGGCATCTGGGAGCTGTGCTGTGTGAGCCAAGGGTCGCCTGCCTTATCATGCAGGCGTGGGGTGCCGTGCGTCCCCTGCGGGGAGGACCGCCCTGCGGTGTCCTGGGGCTCAATGTGGGTGGCCAGAGGAGATCCCGGGGCCCACGTTGTGGGGCGAGGTGGTGGTGATGGCTCCCTCCTTTCCCCCTCCTGGGTCAAGGTGATCTCCAGGGGCGGGGGAGAGCTTATTGCGGCGGATGACAGGGGCAAGGCGTGTATCAGCGGCGGCAGCGGGGACAGCCCCCTCCCGCCTGCGTGCTCGGGGCTCGGCGCAGCTCCTACCTCCCGCTCCGCTGACCGACCCGTCTCCTCCAGCGCAGGCGGTTGTGAAGGCTGCAGTTGCGGCTGTTGCAGCCTCGGCGGGGATTCGCGCTGTGCCTCCCGCTCGCGCTCGTGACTCCTGTGCTGGGCGGACTGGGCCTGCCGTCTGAGTCCCGCCATGATGTCGGGCTGGCGAGGACACGTGGCGCCCCGCTTCTCTCTGCCCGTCCTCCTCTCCTTGGCTCTGACTCCGCTCTTGCCCATCCGCGGGCCGGGAAAGGTGAGTAGAGTGTTGGCTGCGTGTGTGTAGGCAATCTGGGCTTAGCTGAAGCTGATGTGAGGTGGCTTTTGTGCTCCGTGGTGCCGAGCACTAGAAGGAAGCGGCCATCTTCCTCGGTGCCTAGCCACACCCCCCCGAAATTGAAATTTTTAAACAAAGTTTTTTACAAATAATTGAATCTAAATGTTTTAACAAATAAACTATTTTCATTTTAAGACAAATTAAAATTCTTTAGGCCTCGGTGTCTTGTGCCTGTGTTTTTCTTCTATCTGTGAATGAAAAACAACATTAGTTTAGCATTGTTTATTTGGTTTGGTTGTGCGTGTTTTTTTTGGGGCCCTTTTTACACCGGACCTTCTGCGTTATTTACTGAAAAGCCCAAACTCTTAACAAAAGATTCCGCAGCATCTCAAAATAATAGATAGTAATTTTTTAGTCAATCAATAATTATTCTTTCCACCACTGGGCTGCAACTCAGTTCAGGAATTTAGTATACGGCCGCCGCCATCTTGACTCAGAAGCATCACACTTACTGAGGAGAGGAGAGTGGGATAAGGTACAGGGGGTGGGTTATAGCTGTGCTTTGCTCACACAGAGCAGAGACCTCTTGAAAAGGTCAGCAATCCCAGAATGCAGAGCAGCACAGTTAGAAGGCACTTTCTGTTTGCAGGCTGCCTGATAAGATGGCGGCTTCCATAATCCGCCATCTTGGATGTTGAAAGCCTCATAACATGCACTAGGTGCAGGTAGGATGATTTTGAAGGTGGGCAAACTTTATGTACAGGGTGTGGGAAACATATAAGATAGACTCTTATTCTGAGTGAAGGTCCGCTTTAAGGGCTTTTTAGACAAAGTCTTTGGTTGTTTTTTTTTGGTTTTTACATTTTGTGGCCAATGGAATTGTTGGTTCATTTACTTTGGTACCAAAAAACGCCACTTACCATGTTTTAGGCGCATATTGCGTCAGGGGCGGAGTCTCCATTCTTGCTCCCTTGGTTGCTGCTGTGAATCTGTTTGCATGACAAAGACACAGATATTAGAGACTGTTGTTGTCTCATGTACACAAAAAGCATTAACAAGTTTGCTGGCCTAACTAAAGTCACTTTTTGAACCTCTTGCTGCCTCACATTGCCCTAGTTCTGCTATCTGCATGTAGGCTAGTTTGTAGCGGTGTACATGTGTTAAACTAAGGTGGGCTGGTATGTAACGTGACAAACTAAGTTGTTTCAGACTATTCTTGCACTTTGTTTTTTTTTTATTATAAGGAATGTGTGCGCGCACATAAACGCACGTTCGCATACTCCCATCCATGATGATGTCGTCCTGCTCCTGTGTAAAGATGGCATAGCTCCTGGTATAGCTCTGACGTTCCCCCGCAGTGACGTGCAGGACATCCCAAATTGGAATGCCCCAGAGACATGATGCCTGTAACCCAGCCCTGGATTTCTTCACACTCCAAAGGGCTGGGTTACATGGGTTTTGGTCTGCTTTAAAACATCATGACCAAATCAGGTTAGGATGGAATAACCCACCTCCTTTACATTATTATTAAAGTAACACAGGTTCCCTCACATAAAGTAGAACAAAACCCAGAGCGGCCACTGGTCGTCCCCCTGGAAATCCAAGATCGGGATGCCCCACTGTGTGAAACCCTTTTTACTCAGACTTTACTCAGAAATGGCAGACTCCCTCTCTTAAAGCGGAACAAGCCATGATTAGTTTAATGACCTTTGCAGGTGTATATTGTAGTGCCCCACCAGTCTGATCAAGACAACAGAACCTCATCTTCAAGAGACCAAAGGCTCGCTCCACCACAGAGCGAGTCCTCCTGGGGGCAGTATTGTAGGGCTCCTCTGCCTGTGAAGATGGGTGCAGGATTGGGGTCAGCAGCCAGGGGAGCAAAGGATAGCCAGAGTCTCCTGTTCTCAAAAAACAAAAAAACAAAATAAAAATAAAAAAAGGTGTGCATTGCAACAATAGAAAAGAGGGACAAATAGGTGAGCAGGGTAGGGTTGGAGTAAAGGACATTAGTAATGAGCCTACATGCACATCCAACCTGTACACTCATTAAAAAAGTCTGGGGAATACTACTTACATAAGAGGGCAAGAACATGACGCAATAGGGTTCTATCACTTAACCCATTTAATTTAAAGTTAACAAATTTGGCTAAAAATATAATAACAAAAAAATTACCAAATAGTGTGTTAAGGAAAAAAAAAATAAAAGACAGGGTGGGCAACCAATACAAGTTTCATACACATACCCAGTAAGGCGGGTGAGCTCAAATAGGTGCAGCCTGGTTTCTGCCATACTCAGCAGGACAAGACCGTGGAGCTGGCGCCGCTGATGTGCTCCAACAGAGGACTGCATATTATTGCCCGAGTGCAAATACGGCTGCTCTGACTTGCCGTAAGTGAAGGCTCGGCGGCCCCGTTTTATTAGGGTGTTTTCAATCGGAAATCAAGGCTCTGCATCACTGAAAAAAACGGACCAATGAACGAGGCGTCCGTTTTCCCGGGAAACAGCCTCGTGTGAGCCGACAATCGGAAAGGCGGCTGAGCGCACACCTGAGCGCATAAGCGCACACTAAAATCAACGTAGCACCCTTTCCTGACCCGATCAAAGCCCAAAACCAACTCTGCATCAAGCCATATATCCTGATTTAGGTGGAAAGCAGACACCACCTTAGGAAGGAAATCCGGTTTAAAACGGAAAACAACCTTATCTTGATGCCTCTCAAAATAAGGGGCTAGAATAGACAAAGCCGCCAGTTCAGAAACTCGGTGGACAGAAGTAATAGCAACCAAAAAGGCAACCTTCTGAGTAAGAATAGGAAGAGGAATATCCTGCAAGGGCTCAAAGGGAGCGGCCTGCATAGCTGAAAGCACTAGGTTAAGGTCCCAAACAGGAAGTATAGGCTTTCTGGGAGGCCGCACATGCGCGACTCCTTGGAAAAAAGTCTTAACCAAAGGATGAAGAGCAAACGACCTTTGAAAGAAAATAGCCAAGGCAGAGACTTTCCCTTTCAAAGTACTAATCTGGAATCCCATATCCAGACCTCGTTGCAGATATTCCAGAATTCTAGGAATAGAAAATACTCTACAGGGCAAAGCCCTGGATTCACACCAATCAATATAGGACCTCCAAGTCCTGTAATAAATGACAGAGGAAGACTTCTTCCTAGCTCTAATAAGAGTCTGAATAACCACATCAGAAAGACCTTCTTGTTTCAAAATGGAGACTTCAGCAGCCATGCCATCAAAGCCAGCGTTTGTAAATTGGGGTAACAAAGTTGACCCTGAGTGATGAGATCTGGAAGAAGAGGCAGATGGAAACGATCCACTGCCAGCCTTACGACGTCTGCGTACCACAGACGTCTTGGCCACCTTGGCGCCACCAGAATTGCTGGCGCCTCCTCCAGTGCTAACTTGTGCACCACCTTGCTGATCATGGAAAATGGGGGAAACAGATATAGGAACCCCAGATCCTTCCAGGCCAGAGACATGGCATCCGCTGCCACTGCCAGAGGATCCTGGGATAGAGACACAAAAGCTGGCAGCTTGTGATTGTGGCGAGAAGCAAACAGGCCCAACTGTGGAGTCCCCCACTTGGGAACTGAAAGACCCTTGGATTGAGAGACCATTCTCCCTGGCGAGAACATCCCCTGCTCAGGGAGTCTGCCTCCACATTCTCTATCCCCGGAATGTAAACTGCTGATATGCAGGGAACATTGATCTCTGCCCACTGAAGGATCAGAGACACTTCCCGGAGGGCACCCCAACTGCGAGTCCCTCCCTGGTGATTGATGTATGCAACAGCTGTTCGGTTGTCTGACCGAATCTGAACTGGCAGACCCTGTAAGAAATGGGTCAGTCGAAGTAGAACAAGACGTATGGCCCGAAGCTCTAATACATTGATTGGAGAATGAGCCTCCTGAGGCCCCCACAATCCTTGGAACTGATGCTTGTTCCAGAAGCCCCCCCAGCCCACCAGGCTGGCATCCGTGGTAACCAGTTCCCAACACGGAGTCAAAAATGACTTGCCCTTCTGAAGGTTGAGCGATATTAACCACCACTGAAGGGACTGCAAAACGTGGGGAGACAATAGACAAGTCTGATTCAATGATAGTGGGCAACTGTCCCACTTTGCCAAGAGGAAGAGCTGAATCATCCTTATATGAAACTGGGCAAACGGGACTGCCTCGAATGCAGCTACCATCAATCCCACTAGTCTCATCCCTAGACGGATAGACTGATGAGGGTTGAACAAGAATAGACTAATCAAGTCCTGAATCAGAACCATTTTGGACTGAGGAAGAAAAACCGTGGCCTGAAATGTATCCAGAATCAGGCCCAGGAAGGGAATTTCCCTGGACGGACAGAGAGAGGATTTGGGGTAACTTATTACCCATCCGAACCTCTCTAGCGTAGAGACCACCGTCCTGGTGTGCAACTCTGATTGTTCGAGGGAGGAGGCCGCGATAAGAAGATCGTCCAGAAAAGGCACAATGCGGATGTCCTGGAACTGAATATAGCCATCACTCCTGCCAGCATCTTGCCAAAGACTCTTGGGGCCGAGGTAAGGCCGAATGGCAGGGCCACAAATTGATAATGCTGGTCTTCTATCGAGAACCTGAGAAATCTCTGGTGACCGGAAAAATAGGAATGTGCAAATAAGCATCCTTGATGTCTATGGATGTCATGAAGTCCCCCTGACGGAGACTCCATGCGGAATTTTCTTAAACGGATAAATTGATTGAGTCTCCTTAGGTCTAGGATAGGCTGACAGAGCCGTCCTTTTTGGGTACTGTGAATAGGTTGGAGTAAAACCTCAAACCCCTTTCCGCTGGAGGCACTAGGCAGATGACAGCCATGTTTAACAGATTCGGAACTGCTGCCCGCAGTCCCTGCGCAATTGCCTGATCTGACGGCATCCGGGACATGAAAAATCTGGGAGGAGGCCGGAACTCGAATTCCAGTTTGTAACCGGAAGAGACTTCTTCCAGAACCCAATTGACTGATACCTCCTGACCCCAGACTTGGAAAAAGAACCGCAGCCGTCCCCTCACCCGTAAGGGTGAGGGCGTCCCCTCATTGTTGAGCAGGCTTAGTGGCAGATTTGGTTTTGGACCCCCAATTCTGACTTGGACGGCCACGTCCCTTTCCTCTATTCCATGCATTCCCTCTAGGGGCTGAAAAGGCCGATCCTATACCGGATCTAGACCCCCGAAAGGAAGGGTTAAAAGAGGCCACTCCACGAAAGGAACGACGTTTCTTACGCTGAGGTAATTTACCTCCTTTAGTGACAGAATCCAATTTTTCTCCAAAGAGGCGCAATCCCACAAAAGGAAGCGCTGTAAGCGATTTCTTGGCTACAATATCAGCTGCCCACTGCCACAACCATATTGACTGCCGAATGGCGATTAACAAGGCAGAGGTTCTGCTGCACATGAGCAGAGTATCATCTAAGGCAGAAAGTACAAAAGATGCAAACATCTCACATCGCTTAAGAGCAGCGTAGTCATCAGAGGCCGGATCAAGCCCTGAGTAATTCATAGGTCTCTCACAACAGACCTAATAGCCACTGTCATGAGTGCAGAAGCAAGGCCGAGCCCACACTGGAAAAAGCGTGGCATGCCATTTGATCAATACGCTTATCCTCTCCATCTTTAAGTGTAGTGTAGTCAGGAGAATGCAACACAGAAGAATTGGATAAATAAAGCAAAGGGGCATCCACCACAGGTGGTGATGACCAACGCTTAACAGTATCAGCTGGGAAGGGATATTTCTTGTCCCAGCCCAAGGGAATGCCAGGAAGCCACGCAGGCTTCTCCCATTCTTTAAAAATAATTTCATCAAAATGCTTTTGATTTGGAAATTCTAAACGAGGTTTAGAGACTCCAAAGAATTCCACTTTTTGAGGAGGGACTACTTCAGGAGGAGTGATAACCAAAACCTCAAATAACTGAGCAAGAGCCTTAGGGGTATCCACAACACTAGCTTCACCCTGCTCAATCACAGTACCAACAAATTGCTGTTCATCAGAAACATCTGAAACCTCATATAATTCTCCTTCTTCTAACTGAGAAGGATCAGACCAATAAAGCATTTCACAATTATCCAATTCACTTACCAGAACGGCCTGAGTCAAATGTTTCCTTTTACCTGAGGCCTTCTTGGCCACAGAGCTAGACATTAACTTTTCAAGATGAGCCAATCTGGCACATAAATCAGAATGCGACTCACCACCCATGACAATATCATTGGGGGTACGGACAAGACATGGCGGAGTAGGAGATAAGGCAGAAGCCGCAGACGCCGAAGCCTGGATCCCAGTTTGCTGCATAATAGTTAATTGAGCACAAGGGATGCAAAGAATTGGGTTATCCCCAACAAGGGATGCCCCACATCCAAAACATTGCCGAGTCTGTGCAGAGGGAACTGCATGCCCGTTGTCCTGAGATGCCTCCATATGGTGTTTAGTATTATACTATAATTGATTATAGTCGCCAAGTATATATGGGATTTATGCAATTGCTACCCGGGATGCCCCTTTAAATAGTCCCAAGTGGGAGGATATTAACACAAATGGACCCCCAAATAAGGCTTTAAGGGCTAAAGACCAGGAGAAACGCCTTTAAAATAAAGAGTTTCCACCTACAAGGAAAACAAACAGTCACCAATGCACACAATACAATAAATGACAAAGCATGAAAAAAATGGCAGAAACTCCCTTCAGCAAGCAGAGGGGTACTCACAGCACCTTTAAATATGGAACGCTTCACGAATTTGTGTGTCATCCTTGTGCAGGGGCCATGCTAATCCTCTCTGTATTGTTACAATCTTAGTATATGTGCTGCCAAAGCAAGCACAATGAGGGAAGACCATAGGGAAGCAACAGGAGCCAGGCAGACAAAGAGAGCACCCAGGTGCTCTTGAGAATGAAATGATTGCTGTGTGCCTAAGCCTCGCCCACCCCCAGAATCACATGACCAAGAATGGAGGGAAATTCAAATCTGAACATAGCCAGAAAACAAAGAGCTTTAAAAGGTAAGCAAAAGAATGCTGCCTAGACAGAAATAGGAAAATCTAAATAAAACATATCCTATTAAATAGTATAGTAAACATACATAATAATATAATAAAGATTTATTTTATATATCGTTTTTTTCTTTTTTTTTTTATTATTTGTGTGCATGGTGACAAATAAGCCCAGATAACGCCCCCCCCCCCTCCTTTTTACCCCAGCAGGGTAAAGGAGAACTAAAGGGGAGAGGATAGAAATGCACCCATAAGGCTCAAGGGGATTATAAAGGGATAGGGGCATCCCATGCCGAGAACACCAACCCGGAAACCGCCTACCCACATTTGAGTCTCACGGAGGAGTAAAACTCCTGTATACACCAGAAGGTGTATGTATCTACCTTTGCCTGAACCATACAGCCAGGGCTGGGAGGCATACAATATAACCAAACAGGTTTAAAAAGTATCAGACAGAAATAGATAAAAAAAGGGGCCAGGAGCACACCCGGCTACCTGCAGCTTGAAGGAGAGTCATCTTCTGAATGCTTCGCCGACTGCAGAGACGAAAAGACTGAGGAATAGTGGGAGGAACCCAGTACTTATGGACCAGGAGAGGCTCCTTTTTCCATGTCATCTCTGCAAGATCGCCCTCTACAGGCCGGGTTCCCAAGTGTCATGAATATTTGGAAGTGGGGTGTGTGACATACTAGGAATATTCTACTCGCTGTTTTACTTTCAGCTGTTTTACTTTCATTTTTGCTAATTCAATTCGAGATAGAGAAAAAGCACTCGAAAATAATTTGATTTTTGAAATAATTTGTGTGGAATTTTCAAGTGAAAAACAATTCTAGTGATTCAGGTGCCATGGACTGGCTCCACACGAGTTAAATTCAAGTGTTTCACACAAATTTTTTACTGCAGCTTTCAGGAGGAGAAAAATACAACTCTGTGAAGTACTCACCTGTAGAGTTGGTATTATACGCATACAGCACGTCCTGCTCCAGTAGTAATAACATGTGGGTAGTCCTCCGCCTCCGGCGCCGTGCACTGCAGACATGTAGAAAACAAGCTCCTCCCGGCCCTTCATATACTGGAGGACCTCCCACAATGAGAGATAGAGACCAGGAGAAAGCAACCACCCAAAACTGGCAAAAATATCAAAGATAACAATCACCAACAGGGGATCCAGAACAAGGTGAAACAGGGTGGGGTGCAGCAGGACGTGCTGTATGCGTATAATACCAACTCTACAGGTGAGTACTTCACAGAGTTGTATTATTCTAAGCATACAGGACGTCCTGCTCCAGAAGTAGTAATAACATGTGGGACATCCAATAGCAGTGTCCATAAAGCAGGATGGGATCCCCAACAGAAGGCAGCAGCAGGCAGTCTAAACCACTGCCGCCTGCAGAACCTTGCGGCCAAACACAGCGTCAGCTGAGGCCCGAACATCAACCTTGTAAAACTTAGTAAAGGTATGTACAGAAGACCAAGTAGCGGCCTTGCAAACTTGTTCAACAGAGGCCTGGTGCTGAAAAGCCCAAGAAGCCCCAACAGCTCTAGTAGAGTGAGAAGTAAGACGAAAGGGGGGAGTCTTCCCCTTGGCAGTGTAGGCTTGAACAACAGCCTGACGAATCCATTTACTGATGGTAGACTTGGCGGGAGCCAAACCCTTCCTAGGCCCATGAGGCACAACGAAGAGAGCATCTGTCTTCCTAAAGGCCTGCGTGGTAACCAAGAAAGACTTGACACACCTAACCACATCCAAGGAATGCAAAACCCTTTCCTTAGGGTTACTAGGATTGGGGCACAAGGAAGGAAGTACGATATCTTGATTCAAATGAAATGCAGACACAACCTTAGGCAGAAAGTCTGGCTTGAAGCGAAACACCACCTTGTCCCGGTGTCTCTCAAAGTAGGGAGGCTGAATAGACAAAGCAGCCAACTCAGACACACGTCTGACCGAAGTAATGGCTACCAGGAAGACAGCCTTGAGCGTGAGCACAGCTAGGGCGGCCTCATGGATAGGCTCAAATGGAGCCCCCTGCAGGGCCGACAACACCAAGTTCAGGTCCCAAACAGAAACCATAGGTTTCCGAGGGGGGCGCACATGAGTGACCCCCTGAAAGAAGGTCTTGATAAGAGAGTGATGGGCAAAAGTCTTCTGAAAGAAGATGGACAGGGCCGAAACCTGGCCCTTCAAGGTACTGAGCTTGAGACCTAAGTCTAGGCCATGTTGTAAGAACTCCAGCACCCTGGATACTAAGAATTCCCGGCAGGGAAGAGACCTGGATTCACACCAGTCAATGTAAGCCCGCCACACTCTATAGTAGATGGCAGCAGAAGTCTTCTTCCTGGCTTAGACCATGGTAGCCACAACAGACTCAGACAAACCTTTTTCCCTCAAGATGGCGGTTTCAATAGCCAGGCCGTCAAAGCCAGCGTTAGTAAATTGGGATGGCGTAGAGACCCTTGGGTCAGAAGGTCTGGTAACCTTGGAAGATCGCACTGATCTACTGCCATTTGAACCACGTCCGCGAACCACACTCTTCTTGGCCACCTTGGGGCCACCAGAATCGCGGGTACCCCTTCTAGAGCGATCTTGCGCAGCACTCTGCCCAGAAGGGGAATTGGTGGAAACACATACAGGAGCCGAAACTCCTTCCAAGACATTGACAGGGCATCCGTGGCAAGAGCCAGAGGATCCTGAGACAGGGATACAAAGCTCGGGAGCTTGTGATTGTGACGTGACGCAAAGAGATCCACGTCCGGCACACCCCAACGGTGACAAAGTGACTGAAATACCCTGTCGCAGAGGGACCATTCACCCTGACGGGACGACCCCCTGCTCAGAGCATCTGCTAGCAGATTCTCCGTCCCCGGAATGTAGACAGCCGATATGCATTGTACATTGGTCTCTGCCCAAGTTAGAATCAGAGACACCTCCTGGAGAGCACCCTTGCTCCGGGTTCCTCCCTGATGATTGATGTAGGCTACGGCCGTCCTGTTGTCTGAGCGTACCTGAACCGCCAGACCCTTCAGATGCTGGGTCCGTCTTTCCAGTACCAACCTGACCGCCCTAAGTTCCAGGACATTGATAGGAAGATGGGCCTCCCGAGGGCCCCACCTCCCCTGGAAGCGCAGGGACTTCCAGAAACCCCCCCAGCCCGAAAGACTGGCATCCGTCGTGACCGTCTCCCAGGAGGGAGCCAGGAAGGATCTGCCCCTTGTCAAATTCCTGTGGTCCAACCACCACGCAAGGGATTGACTGACCGAGGGGGGAATCACCCAGCTGTCATCCAGAGACGCTGGGTCCTTGTTCCATACTGACAGAAGGTGAAGCTGCAGAGTTCTCAGATGAAACTGGGCATAGGGCACCGCCTCGAAGCTTGCCACCATCGAGCCCACCAACTGCATTCCCTGCCGGATGGAGGGATGAGGGTCCGCGAGCAGGGATCTCGCCTGGGCTATCAGAGCTTCCACCTTCAGCGGAGGAAGGAAAATCCTTGATTGAACCGAGTCCAGAAACATCCCCAGAAACGATGTCACTGAGGAGGGGGATAGAGAGGACTTTGGGTAATTGATCACCCAGCCGAAGGACTCCAGGGTGGACACCACCGACCGAGTGTCCAGCTCTGCCTGCTGCAGAGACTGAGAGGTGATGAGAATATCGTCAACACACGTATGCCTTTTAGTCTTAAGAGAGACATCACCCCTGCCAGCACCTTGGTGAAGACCCTGGGGGCCGAAGTGAGGCCGAATGGGAGGGCCACGAACTGATAGTGCTGATCCAAAAGCGCAAATCTGCGGAACTTTTGGTGCCCTGAAAACACCGGCACGTGCAGGTAGGCGTCCTTGATGTCCACAGATGTCATGAAGTCCCCTGGACGCAGCGAGGCGATGGCCGAGCGCAGAGTCTCCATACGAAAATGCCTGCTTCTGATTTTCAAATCCAGAATGGGTCTGACTGACCCGTCCTTTTTGGGGACCGTGAACAGGTTGGAATAAAACCCCATGCCCCTGTCTCTTAAGGGGACCTCGCAGATGACCCCGAGCTCCAGAAGGTCCTGCACAGCCAGCATCAAGACCCGAGCTGAGGCAGGATCCTGCGGGATCCGAGACCCGACGAACCTGGTAGGGGGCAGCACAGCAAATTCTATCTTGTAACCGGAGGAGACTACCTCCTGAATCCACCGGTCTGGGACGAGGCGTCTCCAGACATGCTCGAAGTGCTGTAGACGTCCCCCCACCCTGACGGGCGAGGGCGCCCCTTCATGCCTGGGGGGTCTTGGGGGGAGCTTTGGGCTTGGGAGCCCAGGAGGAGCCTGGGCGGCATCCTCTGTTCTTGTTCCAGGGTTCTGAGCGCGGCCCAGAGAAGGACACCCCCCTACCTTGCTTGGTCTCCCGGTAGGGGGTAGAATGGGAGCTTGGACCACGAAAGGGCCGAATCTGACGCTTGCGCTGGGGCAGCTTGCCCCCTTTGGTAAAGATGTCTAATCTTTCTCCAAACTGGCGAGGCCCTTTGAACGGAAGCCTCGTAAGGGCCTTCTTGGCGACATTGTCAGCAGCCCACTGGCGTAACCAGACCGCACGGCTTATGGCTACCACCAGAGCAGAGGATTTAGCGCTCAGTTTAATAGCATCGTCCGATGCAGATAGGATATAATTCACAAAGGTCTCGCAGGTGGCCAGAGCATTGGCGGTATCAGAGGGCAAGTCATCCGCCCCTTCCAGAGCAGACTTGACCACAGTTCTGAGCGCCACCACCGTGATGGCTAAGGCACAAACCGGGCGGAGCGACGCTCCCCCGAAGGCAAAGGCGTGACAAGCCTGATCAACTCGCCGATCCTCTAGGTCCTGCAGCGTAGTAGTGTCAGGGGAGTGCATAATAGAGGTATTGGACAGTCTCAGGATCGGGGCATCAACTTCGGGCGGCGATGTCCAGCACTTAACCAGATCGGCAGGAAATGGGTACGTCTTATCCACAGCCTTGGGAATCCCCTGGAGTTTACTGGGATGTTCCCATTCCCTCAGCACTAGGTTATTAAAGTGAGTTTGTTCGGGAAACTCCAACCGCACCTTAGCGGTATGAAACAGATCGCCCGGCTGCCGGGGTGCCGTGGGAGGGGGAGAGAGGGATAAGACATCAAAGATCTGGGATAACAGTCTGTCAATGTCGTCCTGGGAGCCAGGATCAGATCCAGAGTCCTCCTGATTCCTGGGCTCGTCCTCGTAGGATCCAGAGTCAGAGAGGAGTTCCCCTTCCTCTGATAGGGACTGAGCATAGGAACGCGGCACCTCTACAGGGAGAATAGTAGCTTCAGGGTTCAAGTGACGCTTCTTGGCGGTGGCCTTGCGCGCCATGGAGCCAGCGATAAAGCTTTCCACACTGGCCAATCTAGAGGCCAAATCAGCATGAGAATCCCCACTAGAATTGGGGGTTATGTTCAGGCTTGGGGGAGTAGGGGAAATAAGGCGAGGTGCGGGCCCAGCCTCGGAAGAGGTGGGGAGACCGGCTAGCGCCTGTTGAGCACAAGGTACGCAGACACGTGACTTGTCACTGCTGCTAGGTGAAACCCCACAAGCTGCACACAGACGGGCTTGTCCCAGAGGGACCCCGTTCGCGATGTCCTGGGATGCTTCCATATGGTGATTATTAACTTCAATGTGCCAGTAGGGATTGACGCTTTAAGCAACCCTGGATGCCCCTATAACCCGCTGGGAAGTGGGAGTAAAAGCAGAAAGCTGGACAGGATCGGGCGCTACGTCGGACTAGGGGAAGCCACCGGAGACAGCTGTCTGAAAGACACAAGGGGAAGAGGGGTGTCAGAGCCGAGCATGAGGAAACTGCTAGAAAAAAGGGTCGCCCCCGAGGGCACTTACAGTCAGCGAGGGGAGGACCGTCTTCACCACGCGCATGCGAGAAGGAAATGGCGCCCAGCGAACCTCGAAGGGCGGGCAATAGCGGCCGATGACGCTGAACGCGCCAGGCAGAACCACGCCTCCCCCCCCGGAGCACGCAAAGTAGAAGGCTAGCAGCCAATCAGGAGAGAATGCGGCTACGTCAGCATCACTTCAGAGAATAGGATGAAGTGAGGAAGGGAATTTGAAAAACGCCGTAGCTTCCCCAAAGCATGCTGCTGAGTGCGCGTAAGGCACAGTGAAACGCTGCGGTCAGTTTAACATTAAACAAGTAAAGCGCGCTCTGACACCCAGAAGTTGTAAGGGATTAAGGTGTACTAGGGCAAGGAGTAGGCCATCAACACACAGCCCCCCCCTCTTTTTTCCCCCCATTATGGGGGAAACTGGGAAGGAAGGTGAGCCAATAGAGGGTTCACCGTTAGATGGGGCATGGGGGCACTAGTGCGGGAGGGGCATCCACTGAAGGCTCACCATTCGCCTTTAACCGCCTACCCTATGGAGGGGGATTGTGGTGGAGACTAGCTCTGTAAGCACACTAGGTGCTGCCTACCTTCACCCGACCAACGCAGCCCAGG
This sequence comes from Gastrophryne carolinensis, assembly GCA_027917425.1. Lineage (NCBI taxonomy): Eukaryota > Metazoa > Chordata > Amphibia > Anura > Microhylidae > Gastrophryne > Gastrophryne carolinensis. The sequence goes on from CM051234.1 coordinate 325,059,864, forward strand.
CTGGGAGGCATATTCTTAACAAGAAGGACGGGTGGGAATAGTCCCGCAGGGCCTTGGGCTGTCAAGCCCCGCTCGCCTGCGAGAGCATGATTCTTCATGTCTTCGCAGTTCCAGCACTGCAGAGAATTCTGGGGATTGTGGAAGGTCCTCCAGTATATGAAGGGGCGGGGAGGAGCTTGTTTTCTACATGTCTGCAGTGCACGGCGGAGGACTACTCACATGTTATTACTACTTCTGGAGCAGGACGTGCTGTATGCTTAGAATAGACTGCTTTCTGAATTCCACCATGGATTCCTTCTATCCACTATACCTGCATAGTGCACCATAAGGAGGCTTATGACCATGAAATTGTGTAAAATTATATTTAATATAGGCCCCTACACATATTAGCAAAAACATTTATCTGAAATAAATCATAGTGGTGCACACAGGACAGAGGACATGTCATGGTGAGGAACAAAATGGATGGAGGCTCAATGTGCTTTCTGGATGCCTGAGTACAGCATGGATACAACTATCCCGGGGCACCATGAGGAAGACACATGAGCATAGTAACATGTGCGATGTTTTATTTACCACATTGCATGCTGCTGCACAACTTGATAAATGTAAACAATACCTAACGCCATGACAACATAAATATAGCAGACAGAAAAATGAACATCCCAAAATATTAAAAGAACATTTAAGGGTTTAAATTGGGGCAAAATCCAAGATTTTTACTATCCTGGGTTTTGGTCCTTTACCCCGATCGGGGGTGCCCTGCTGTGTGATCACTGATTAGAACTCACCTCCTCCCGGTCCTACGGCGCATGCGCAGCCACCCATCCAATCAGCGCACTCGGAGCCGCTGACGTCACGTCGTCTAAGTCTTTGTCTAATACCAGAGGTTCCAAGCGCACTGGCGGCCGAATATCCGCTTCCCTCTAACAGGGAGTGTGCCTGTGCTGGCCTTCACAAATGCCTGGCACGGGCACGCGCCCTGCTTGAGGGATAGCGGGGATGCGGCCGCTGCTCACGCATGCGCCGTTGGACCGGGAACTAAGGTAAGTGTATGGGGAGAGCTGGGTGGTTTCACACAGGGGGGCATCCCGATTTTGGATGCCCCAGGGGGAGGAAATCAATCGGGCCGAGTATCTTATTCCGATTGGCGTAAGTTTTGATCCACTTTAAGAAACGCTAAGGCCACGTAGTGCCAGATGAGTGTCAGAGCTCCTGTGAAAGTGCCAAGTAGCATCACATCTATCATCTGCACCGGCGATGAGTTCCCTATAGTGCCAGACCAGGTGCTCACACTGCACTGTGTGGCCTTATCCCATATATTTCAATGGACTGGAATGGTTGTAATTATGTTGTCCACTTTTGTTAATTTTTGGGCTGGTGCATGTGCCGCGGGATTCCTGGGCTGCTTGGAATTGTTTTTGAGCTCTCTGTGCTGTGCTCTGTGGGCAAATAGAATTCTATGCCCTGCATTAAAGTGGACCAAAAGCGGCCATGAAGGTCGATGAGACTTCGAGCCACCTGGTTCTCTCTCCTTGGGGCCTCCGTTTAATGATTTGTGAATAGCTGGCACAGGCACGCCCCCAGCTGGAGGCTAACAGGGATGCAGCCATTGGTGAACTTGCCTTCATCAAGGGCCGATGAGACCTCTTGACAGCTGAGCAAAGCAGAATCGAGCCACACTGACTGCCTGCGCATGCGCTGTTGCATTGGCAGTCATGTAAGTTTTACAGGCAAACCGGGGGTTTCACATAGTGGGTCATCCCAAATCGAGTACCAAAACCCAGGATATTTAAAATCCCGGGTTTTCGTGCACTTTAAAATGGACCCACGGCGAACATAGATCTTATAGATTCCTGGGCTGATCAATTCCCTCCCCCCGGGGCATCCAAAACGGGATGCCCAACTGTGTGAAACCCCCCAGGTCGCCCATAAACTCACCTTCTTTCCCGGTCCAGCGGCACATCCCTCCAGCAGGGCATGTGCCCGTGCCAGGCATTTGTGAATGGCCGACGCGGACACGCTCCCCGTTAGAGGGAAGCAGGGGATGTGGTTGTCGGCACGCTGATTGGACGAGAGGCTGCACGTGCAGCGTTGGACCGGGAAAAGGTGAGTTGGTTTCGGCAACCTAGGGGGGTTTCACACAGTGCGGCACTCCGAATTGGGGTGCCCCGAGGGCAAGTTCCAAGATCCAGGATAGTCAAAATCCTGGGTTTTGGTCCACTTTAATATGTGTGGTGAGTATACCAGTCACCATTCACAGAGCCGCACAAGTGACGTGACACAAGGGGCCCGCTGGGACTCACAAAACCCTGGAGCTGGCCCTGGATGCAACAGAAACCTTTAATGTGGTATGGAAATGTAAGTACATCAGGCCTATTTGGGCCAACCAAACTAGCACCGTTCCAGATATGTGCATGCTAATGATGACACTCATGGCAGCACTCACATTCATATATTAATGGATTCCCAGCCCAAAGTCAAAACTAAGAACTGTTAATCTACAAACCACACAAATAAATCGGTACAATAACAACAGATATAAAGCAATGCAAAGCAACACTGCTAAAAGGGCACCTAAACCACCATCACCAAAAAATGATGCACCGAACCAATGCAAAGTTAAACATAATTAAACATTAACAATGACATGTACTATTCCACATTAATTAGAAAGTCCAGAAACACAAAAAAAAAAAAACAGAACAAAGGGCAACAAGGGATCATACTGCTCTGCTGCAAATTAGGAAGCAGTAGAAAAAAATTCTCATACACCGCATTTGGGTATGGGAAATTCGTGCACTTTTTCATCCAGTTCACACGCAAATTCGCACACACGAATTTAATTCAACTGCCTTTGTGAATCGCTCCTAAGTTTGAAAAATTCTCGCATGCAAATTTATTTTCCAAGCGCTAATTCTTTTTTTTGCTACCTTTAGTGAATCAAGGCCTTGAAAATACAGTCCACCGAATGGTGTATTTAAATGGTAAGTTCACTTTCAATGGAAAGTTTGAATGTGTATATTTTTTTTGTGCCAAAACAATGTCCTTAAACTGAACAGCCTAGCACATTTGGAAAAAAACGCGATCGTCTGTTGGAAAAAAAAATGGACAAGGCCCTTAAGGGTGCTGTGGGCCAGCATGCAGGCCTTGCTGGAGGAATTCCAAGAATCTCCTACAGAACTGGCCCCTAGACTCGCACCAAGACAAGAAGACCCTCCAAGTGCTATAGTAAATTCTAGACTATGACTGTTTCCGTGCTCAAATCAAGGTCCGAATTACTGTGGCGGACAAACCCCTCTCCACCAATATGCTGGTCTCAACAGCCAAGCTGCTTAAGCCAGCGTTGGAGAATTGGGGTGCCGTTGCAAAAGATCTGGCCGGTTGAGGAATCACCACCAGGGCCCCACTGCCAGGCTGACCAGATCCGTGAACCACACCCTTCTGGGCCAGTGCGAAGTGATCTGGATGATAGGAATCTGCTCACAGTTGACCTTCTTTAACACCAGAAGTGGCAGTGGCAGGAATGCATAGAGCAGGTTGTACGCTGACTAGGGAATGGCCAGTTTGTCGACTGCCACGGCCAGAGGGTCTCTGAAATGCAAAGAGATCCAGCTCCAGCAATCCCCACCAGTCGCAGAGGCCTTGAAACACGTCCTGGTGAATGGACCATTCCCCCCGGTCCACCTTCTCCCTGCTCAAATAATGGCCTGCAGATTCTCTATCCCTGCAATGTGAACCACCAAGATACCCGGTACGTGAAGCTCTGCCCACCTCATAATGCGACTTCCTGGAACGCCTGCCAGGTCCTGGTACCCCCCTGATGGTTTATGTAGGCCACAGCCGTGGAATTGTTTGACTGTACCCTGACCAGAAGGCATGGAGCTGGGCAGACCAATGCCTGAGAACCAACAGAATTGCCCTCAGTTCCAACACGTTGATCGGAAGACTGTGCTCCTGCTGGTCCTAGAGACCCTGAACGGTCTGGTTGTTCAGAACACCACCCCAACCTGTCAGACTGGGGTCTGTGGTCAGGATGACCCACCAGACTGACAAGAAAGATCGACCCACTAATGAAGGTCAAGATGAAGCGACAGTCCCGCATTTGTAGAGGCCTGGAGTGGAACTGGGCATACAGAACTGCTTCTATGGAAGACACCATCAGGCCAAGGAGATGCATGCCCTGCCTGATCATGGAATGTTGTCAGCAGTGACCTCACCACCTCCTGAAGAGCCACACCCTTCTGCACCGGAGATAGACCCGTGCTCGTTGAGTATCCAATGTCATACCTAGATAAGTCGCCACCATGGAGGGAACCACCTGGGACCTGGGACTTGGGGTAGTTGATCACCCACCCAAAAAGTTCCAGCGTGCATTTGCCTGAGATGGGGCTCGGATGAGCAAGTCATCCAGTTATGAGGTGATGTGCACACCCACAGGAGTGCCATCACCACTGACAAGACCTTTGTGAACACTCGCCTGGCAGTGGATAGTCCAAACAACAGTGCCACAAATTGGAAATGTCAGACCCCTGCAAAGTGCAGGTATTTTTGGTGACCAGTAAGATCGGGACATGCAGATAAGCATCCTTTATGTCCACCATGGCCGGAAAATCCCCCTGTTGCAGCGACCTCATGACCGACCTTAGAGATTCCATGCAGAACTTCCACACCTGAACTTAACTGTTCAGATTCTGAAGATCCAGGATTGGCCGAATGGGTTCATCCTTCTTGAGGATAACGAATGTTATTGAGTAAAAGCCACAGCCCTGCTCTGAGGGGGGCACAGGTACTACAACTCCCCCGTTCAGCAAGAGCTCTATCACGCAGCCACGAGGTGCCACCCTTTCAACGACGCGGGAAGGCTTGGGTGCTACAAACCTGTGTGGAGGCCTGGTCCACAATTCGATCTTTTATCTGGTCAAAACAACCTCCCGGACCCAGGCATTGGATATCCGTTCCCTCCACACCAGCGTGTAGTGCAGAAGCCGTCCCTCCACCCTGAGAGGGCTTGGCTAGGTGCTTGAGCCGGCTGGCCCACTGGGCTCTAGGTTTCCCCTGTGGCTTTCACTTACCTGAAAAATCCTTCTGGAAAGGCCGGAAGTTCGGCGACTTGCGAAACAAGGCCCAAAGTTTCCATTTCTGTGGAAGCCTAGTCAACTTCCCAGCAGTGGCCTTCTGCACCAGGTTATCCAAAGAAAAACCCCCGAAAAGGGGAGGGCAGTAAGTGTCTTCTTCAAAGCAGTGTCGGCCTACCACTGTTTCAGCCAGACCATGCGTTGCAAGGTGATGACCAAAGCAAGCCCCCTAGCCACAGTGTCGCTGTTGCAAACACCTTTCTGCTGCTTCATCCAGACCTTGCCTGCCGTAGCAGCCATGGACGTGGCGCAAGCTGGGCTGACTCCACCAGTGAGAATGCATGCCTGCCCAGCTGGTGCAACCTCCTATTTGCCAGGTCTCTCAAGGCCACACTATCCGAAGTAGGGATAAGGGAGTGCCTGAGCCAGACCCAACACCAGTTCATCTACCTCAAGTGGGGAAGACCAAACCTTGAACGCCTCTTCCGGAAAGGGGTACTTGGCATCCAGGACCTTAGGAAGAAACAGAAGCTTATCCGGTTTCTCCCACTCCTTTCCCAGCAGTCTGTCAAAATGGGCAAGACTGTAAAACACCTGCCTGACCCTCTGGAACTTGTAGGGTTCACCCTCCTTCATCTGACACTTTGGCCGATGCCTCTGAGATGGTAAAATGGCTGCTCTAACTGCTAAAATTACAGCCTGACCAGGGAAGACCCTTGGGGGGGCAGCCGCGCTGATCCAATTCTCAAGTCCAGGAACAGGGAGTCAGTGCAGGAGCTGCCAAGCGACAATCTGGGGATGCAGCAGGGACCTCCGGACACCGAACAAGATGGCACTGCCTTGTGCAATTAGCGAGAAGGAGGGTGGAGGGAAGTACGGGCGTCCCACCCTCTCCTCCTATCCTATCACTGTAAGGCTTGAGCAGGCTGAAGCCACGCCCCCGCTGGCACCGCAGACACGGACGACCCACCCCAAGTTTGCCAATAGGCAGGCCGCACTGCCGGTGGCCCTGCCATGATGAGGCCGCCTTCCCCCCAAATGCTGGCAGCCAAGTTCTGAATGAGCTCTGACCAACATGGTTGTCGTAGTAAAGCACATACACACTGACGGCTCGGGCCCCCCAGCAGCCATGGAGAAGGCAGACTGCAGCCAGGGTAGGTAGATGACCCAGGGGGTAAAGGGAAATGGAGCTCAGTAGGAGACACACAGCAGAGCCACCAAGCAGGGCCCAGCTATCAGGCACCCTGCTGATCGGGGCTCAGACCCAGCCGAACGAGCCCCAGCTTGCTTACCTGGACCAGTGCACGCTCCCCTCACTCTGCACGACCCACACTATTGGCTTAGGGATTGAATTGAGACATCTATAGGGGGTCCCCAGGAATGCTGCAGCTGGAGAGGGGCTGGTAGACAGAGTAGAATCCCCCAGTCGGCACTGTACTAAAAACAAAAAAATCTAGACATCTTCACAGTCCCCCGCGACAGCAAGAAAGGAACTCAACCCTGCCACAGCCTTCCCTATATAGGCTGGGAGGAGTTTTTTTTCTATCTTGCCTATGGCTGAGATGGGAAATATACGTTTCCCTTTAAATGTGTTAAAGGGCAGGTTTTTTAAATCTAGGGCTGGGTGCTGGTCTTCCCCTTGGGTAAACCCCCCTCAGAATACACAGTACAAACCATCTCTTCCCAGTCCAACAGGGCGGGAAGCGAAGGCCACCGTATCCCCTGTATCTTTGGGCTCTGTGCACGCTCCTGCCCCAGACTGGGGCAAAAGTGCATGCACCACTGAGGATGCAGCAGCCTGTGTTCCCCATTGAACACTATCTGAGTCACTTGCCAAATGACAGAGCAAACTGCTCCTGAGTGGATGAGAGCCTACTCATACCCCATTGGACAGGGAAGAAGTGCATTGTATTGGGAGTTTTGGGGGGTTTCAAGCAGGCTGTCGCAATTCAGGCTGTTCCCGGGGCATGAAACAAAACCTGGGACTGTCGAAGTCTGGGAACAAAACATAGGCATATTTGTAGAGAAGGAACAGTGGGTGAGTATGGCTGTGGGTCTCCCAAGGAGCTTACATAATACTTCCCTATTAGTGACCAACCTAAAGGTGCCAATGGGTTGGTATATAGTCCCTAATAGGTTGCCAACAGCTTCCAGCAATGTTTCACCTCTATGGCTAGGAATGTGGTGCTGTTGATGATCTGTTCCATGGTATGTGGTGGACTTGTCCTGTGCTCAGCAGGTTTTGGGCTAAGGTTTTAACTTTCTCCACTAAATTGAGCAAATTTGTGGTCCCAAAAGATCCAAAACCTTTGGGGGAGGATATACGAAAGGGCCACAGAGGTTCACAAAAACGATTTTACCTTTGCATGGCAGCAAACATTACTATAGTTAGGGCCTGGATGTCAAGGGTTATCAACTGGTTTCTAAGTTGAGAAGTATTCTTCTAGATTTAATAGAGAGGTTTAAAGATGCCTGAAGCCCACTGGAGAGTTTTAGAAATATTTGTAAGGGTGTGGGGAGGCTGGTAACGAGGGGGGAGAATGATAATTTTGTTTTTATTTTTTCTCTTTGTTCCATTTTCTCTTTTATTCTTGGTTTGTTGTCGTCTTTTTTTATATTTACTATCTACCTGAAATTGATTAGGAGAGATCTTTTGCGTCTGGTAACTAATTCAGTGTCTGGTTACTGATGTGTGCATTGAATGTTTGAATTTATCTATATTTGGAACACTGCTGTACATGAGCGTTTGATAATGGTTTTGTTGTATTTTGAAATTCTTTCAATAAAAGAAATAAAAGGCTGGCTAAGTAGGCTCTCCCTGTGACTGACTTTGGGGAACAGTACAGTGGTTTACAAACTATTACCTCCACAAATGTGAAGGCCCTATTTGAGCAGCTTCCAGTGAGAGAGAAGCTGCCTGAAGCAGAGAGGCTGATATCTCTGGCTCTTATTATACTGCAGAGCCTCAGGTATATTTTGACTTTGCCCTGAACCTAGCAAGTGAATTTGGAAATATTGGCCAGGATAGATGTCACACTACCAATGCAAGCAAGGCGTGTCCACAACAAGGAGTAAAGCTGCAATTTTATGAACTCTAACATCTACTACAGGAGGAACGTGCCCATGCAAGATTGTAGAACGGTTCACCCCAAGTTTATGTGGGGTATGCCAAAGGAACAGTTTTGTAGGGTAGCCTTAACTGATGCACAGAACCTGGATCAAATGGCTACCTCTGTGGAATGTTACAAGTGTGCAGCTGGAAAATGAATTTTTTCTGAGTAAACCCTATGGCTGTCAAGAAATGCACCACTCTGTTAACCCAACTGTTGCAGCCACAAGGGTCCCCAGAGAGGGCTCTAAACCCACAAGAATTGTTGGCCCTTCTTCTGGCACAGATAGGTGGTGGGGGTCTCCTGCCCTAGATTCTGATAGAATAAGACACTCCCTTTATGCACAGAATTGTGCAAGCTGCTTACATTAAGCAGTTGGAAACCTCTGTGTAACATCCACAAACCGCTGGCATAGTTAATCGATTCCCAAACCCAAAAATGCATGATTTTCGAATGCTTAAAAGGATTGTCCAGGCAACTACATAGACCATATTTACTTATTTGGAAGTTTTCATTTATTTTAGAAATTTCCAGCCAGTGGGCGTGGCCGCTCTCCAGTACAATATCAGGCAGCATGTGTGTCAGAATACTTTGACCACCTAATCACAATGCTGCAATAACTAGATGGCCACAGGGTTATAGACCATCAAGGATTACATGGACAAAACCTTTAAAGTAGTTACAAGAGATTGCCAGGATTGGAATTAGTTACAGCCTCTCTAGTTGTTTGCGATACGTAAGGTATCTGGGGTTCTTACCCTTTGAGCTGCTTTATGGGAGGCACACCCAAGAAATACAAGATGTGGAAAAATAATCAAGAGAACAAGAAGCAAGCCCAACCAGAGGCTTAGTAGATCAAAAAAGCAAGACATATTAGCTCAGGTAGTTGCTTGACAACTGATCTGAGTTTCAGCTTGGTGATCTTTTTTTAGTACTGGTCCTCACTGTTGAAAGCAAGGTTTTAGCAAAATGGCAATAAATAATCTTTACTAGACATCTGGAAAGCAACCTTTTTTTAAATGGGCCAAATAAATGGACCTCTGCATTACTGAACCTAATGTAAAATACAATTCTGTGATTACTCACCTGTAGAATTGGTATTATACGTATATAGCACGTCCTGTTCCAGAAGATACTCCTTACTCTTGGGTTATACATCCAGTAGATGGAGCTGGACTGCAGAGACAGAAAAGTGGCTCCTCCCGGCCCCATATATACCAGGGACCTCCCACAAAATCCCCAGTATTGAAAAGCAGTTAAAATGAGACCGGGAGAACTATAACCATTATATAAAAATTAAACATAAGAACAATCACCATAAAGAGGTAACTAAAAATAATGATAACAAGGGTGGGGTGGAACAGGACGTGATGTATACGTATAATACCAATTCTACAGGTGAGTAATCACAGAATTGTATTATTCTAAGTATACAGCACGTCCTGTTCCAGAAGATATTCCTTACTCTTAGGACATCCAATAGCAGTGTCCGTAAGGTAGGGTGGGATCCCCAAAAGTAACAGCAGACAGTTTAAACCACTGCCGCCTGCAGAACTTTGTGACCAAAAGCAGCATCAGCTGAGGCCTTAACATCAACCTTGTAAAAGAAGACCAAGTGGTGGCCTTGCAAACTTGTTCAACAGAAGCTTGGTGCTGAAAGGCCCAAGAGGCACCAATAGCACGAGTAGAATGAGCAGTAAGGCGGAAGGGAGGCTCCTTCCCCTTAGCAGAGTAGGCCTGTATCACAGCCTGACGGATCCACTTGCTGATAGTGGACCCTTCTTAGGTCCAGACGGGAGCACAAAAAGAGCATCAGTCTTCCTGAAGGGTTCAGTAACCACCAGATAGAACTTCAGAGTCCTAACCACATCCAGAGAGTGTAAAACCCTCTCCTTAGAGTTACTAGGATTAGGACAGAGAGAAGGCAAAAAATGTCCTGATTGAGATGAAAGGCAGAAACAACCTTAGGCAGAAAATCTGGCTTAAAACGAAACACCACCTTGTCTTGGTGTCTCTCAAAATAAGGAGGTTTGATGGAAAGCGCCGCCAACTCAGAAACACGCCTAACAGAAGTGATAGCCACCAAAAAGACTACCTTAAACGTAAGAATGGACAAGGGGGCCCCCTGCAATGGCTCAAAGGGAGACCCCTGCAGGGCAGATAAGACCAAGTTCAAGTCCCAGACTGGTAACATAGGCTTACGTGGGGGACGCACGTGAATAACCCCCTGGAAGAAGGTCTTGACCAGGGGATGCTGAGCAAAGGATCTTTGGAAAAAAATGGGCAAGGCAGAAACATGACCTTTCAGAGTACTGAGCTGAAGACCCAGATCCAGACCATGTTGCAGAAACTCCAGAATCCTAGGAATAGAAAACACACGACAGGGAAGCGAGTTAGACTTGCACCAGTCAATGTAAGTACGCCAAACCCTATAGTAGATGAAAGAAGAGGACCTTTTCCTAGCCCTGATCATGGTATTAACAACCGAGGCAGGCAGCCCCTTTTCCATCAAGATGGCGGTTTCAGCAGCCAGGCCGTCAAAGCCAGGGTTTGTAAATTGGGGTGGCATAGGTGCCCCTGAGTGAGCAGATCTGGAACCCTGGGCAGGGCGTACTGATCTACTGCCAGCTGCACGATGTCTGCGAACCACACTCTTCTTGGCCAACAGGGGGCCACCAGAATGGCTGGCACCCGTTCCTGAGCTATCTTGCGCAGCACCCTGCCCAGCAGGGGAAACGGGGGAAACACATACAGTAGCTGAAAACTCGTCCAAGACATTGCCAAGGCATCCGTGGCCAAGGCCAGAGGATCCTGGGACAGAGAGACAAAGACTGGAAGCTTGTGATTGTGACGGGACGCAAACAGATCCACATCCGGCTGACCCCAGCGGTGGCATAGGGAGCGAAACACCCTGCTGCTGAGGGACCATTCTCCCAGACGAGAGGCCCATCTGCTCAGGGAGTCTGCCTCCAGATTCTCCACCCCCAGAATGTACACAGCCGAGATGCAGGGAACATTCACCTCCGTCCAGGACAGTATCAGAGACACTTCCTTGAGGGCCCTCTTGCTCCGGGTCCCTCCCTGATGATTGATGTAGGCAACCGCCATCTGGTTGTCCGAGCGGACCTGAACAGCCCGACCCCGCAGGTGTGGGGTTAAATGGGCGAGAACCAACCTGATCGCCCTCAACTCCAGAATGTTGATAGGGGTGTGGGCCTCCTGAGGGCCCTACTGACCCTGGAATTTCAGGGACTTCCAAAAGCCCCCCCAACCTGTCAGACTGGCATCCGTGGTGACAGTCTCCCAACAAGGGGCCAGAAAGGATCTGCCCCCCAGCAGGTTCCTGGAGTCCAGCCACCACGACAGAGACCACCTGTCCAGAGGGGACAGGACAAACACCTGATCCAAGGACACGGGGTCCCGATCCCACACTGACAAGAGGTGAAGCTGAAGAGGCCTCATGTGGAACTGAGCATATGGAACCGCCTCGAAGCAGGACACCATCATGCCCACCAGCTGCATTCCCTGCCTGATGGATGGATGAGGACAAGACAAAAGGAGCTGAGCTTTCTCTTGAAGACTCTCCACCTTCTGCTGAGGAAGAAAGAGCTTGACCTGAGATGAATCCAGAATCATGCCCAGAAAGGACTTCACCATGGAAGGAGACAGGGAAGATTTGGGGTGGTCGATCACCCAGCCAAATGACTCCAGTGTGGACACCACCCGCTGAGTGTCCAGCTCTACCTGATGGAAGGACTGGGAAGCCATAAGCATGTCGTCCAAGTAGGGAAGAATGCGAATGCCCTGAGATCTCAGCAGAGCCATCACACCTGCCAGCAACTTGGTGAATACCCTGGGAGCCGAGGTGAGACCGAAGGGCAAGGCCACAAATTGGTAGTGCTGATCCTCCAGAGCGAACCTGAGGAATCTCTGATGACCTGGAAAGATAGCTACATGAAGGTAAGCATCCTTGATGTCTACAGAGGTCATGAAGTCCCCTGGACGTAGGAAAGTCACAGCAGAGCACAGAGTCTCCATGCAAAAGTGTCTGAATCTGACAAATTTGTTGAGGTGCTTCAAATCCAGGATGGGTCTGATGGACCCATCTTTTTTGGGAACAATGAAAAGATTGGAATAATAGCCATTGCCCCTTTCCCTCAGGGGCACCCGGTAGATGACACCCAGTTCCAGAAGGCCTTGGACAGCCAGGGACAGACCCTGAGCTGACAGGGGTTTTGAGCTAACCGGGATTTGATGTATCTTGGGGACGGCCAGGCTGCAAACTCTATCTTGTAACCGGAGGACACTACCTCCTGAATCCACTGGTCTGGGAAATGACGCCTCCAGACATGAGCCAAGAGCCGAAGCCGTCCCCCCACCTGGATAGGTGAGGGCGCCCTTTCATGCCTGAGGGGGCTTGGGGGAGGACTTAGGCTTGGGACCCCAGGAGGGGCCAGAGCAGCCACGTCCTCTGCCCCTGCCCCAGAAATCTCCACAGGCTCCAGCAAAGGAAGCTCCCCGTCCAATTCTGGAACCCCAGAAGGAAGGAGAAAAGGCACCTGAACCCCGAAAGGACAGCGGCTGCCTTCTACGCCGAGGTAACTTGCCTCCCTTAGCAAACAAGTCCAGACGTTCCCCAAAGAGGCGCAGCCCCTTGAAGGGAAACCCAGTGAGAGCCTTCTTAGCAGCGTTGTCAGCTGCCCACTGGCGCAGCCAGACCGAGCGGCGTATCGCCACCAACAAGGCAGATGCCCTGCCACACATTCTAATGGTATCATCCAAGGCAGAGAGAACATATGCAACAAATTCCTCACAACGCAGAACTGCTCTATACTCTTCACTACCTGCATCATCAGGGGCCCCATCTAAGAGACCCCTGAGCGCGGTCCCCACACAGGCAAAGGCATGGCAAGCCAGCTGATCTATGCACCTGTCCTCCCCATCCCTCAGTGTAGTAGAGTCAGGGGAATGCATGATGGATGTGTTGGACAACCCCAGAACTGGAGCATCCACCTCGGGAGGACATGACCACCATTTACCGAGGACTGCGGTAGGAGCAGCGCTCCTTAGCACCTAGCAGCGGTGCTGCCTACCATCACCCGACCAGCGCAGCCTAAGCTGGGAGGCAGTGAAAAGGAACAGGTGGGAATAGTCCTACAGGGCCGCAGGCTAATAAGCCCCGCTCACCTGCGAGTAGAAAGAGCCATCTTCTAGTCATCGCAGCCCAGACTGCAGAGAAGAACTGGGGATTTTGTGGGAGGTCCCTGGTATATATGGGGCTGGGAGGAGCCACTTTTCTGTCTCTGCAGTCCAGCGCCATCTACTGGATGTATAACCCAAGAGTAAGGAATATCTTCTGGAACAGGACATGCTGTATACTTAGAATAGATAACTGGCAAACTACCGTATTCCGGAAGCTTGCTAAAAAATTGGTTTCCATGTAAATTACCAAAATAAAAGCACTAGGGGCATTGAGGAGTCCTTTAGTCGTTGGTCAAGCATATGCTTTGGTGCCCAAGTCAAATGGAACCTGGGAGGTTTTGTAACAATTTCTGCAAGTTAAAAGAGTTTTCCAATTTTGATGCATACCATATTCCCTGGGTAGGCAAACTGATTGAGAGGTTAGGGGCAGTCTGGTTTATCAACACCATAGATTTGACAAAAGAATACCGTCAGATTCCCCTTGCAGGAAATGGCAAACCAAAAACTGAATTCCCAATGCCTTAATCAAGTATAGAAAAATGCTGTTTGGGGTAGATGGGGCATCAGCCACTTTTCAGAGGGTCATGGATATGGTTCTGAAATCTTCAAAGGCCTTTTCAGTGACCTATCTGGATAACATTGTCATTTACAGTAAAAACTGGGAAAGCCTCTTTCAAGTGAACCCAGAAAAATAAGCCATAGAAATTGAGGTTCTGGGCTATGTGGTAGGGAAATGATCCTGGTCCCTTACGAAAGAGCAGGTCAGGATCGTTGGGTACTCCAGGAGGTTTATCCCTAATTTTGCCAGTTTGTCCACTCCCCTTATTGACCTAACAAATGGAAAATACACCTAACATGGTGAAGTGGAACCATGCTGTTGTCCAACTATGCCCCTCTTACCTGGGTGGCTAAAGAGAAGGACAAGAACTTTTGGATACCCAGATAGTTCTTGGCTTTCCAGGACTTCCAGTACATGATGGAACACAGGCACAGGAAAGCTCATCACAATGCAGATGAACTTTCCTGGGTCTTTTGGGGAAGGTTACCATTTGCTAGTCATGGAATATGGGGGGGGGGGGGGGGTATGTGATGGTTCAGCCTAGGATGTGGTTATCAGGGTGTTAACAGAAGTGGGTAGGTATTATCCACTCCAACCACCTTATTACAACCCCTGGCAAAAATTATGGAATCACCAGTCTCTGAGGATGTTCCCTCAGTTGTTGAATTTTGTTGAAAAAAAGCAAATCACAGACATGACAAAAAACTAAAGGCATTTCAAATGTCAACTTTCTGGCTTTAAGAAATACTAAAAGAAATCAAGAAAAATAATTGTGGTAGCCAGTAACAGTTTTTGGAACATAAAAAATAAATTATAGAATCACTCAATTTTTGGGGGAAAGAAATATGGAATCACCCTGCAAATTTTTTATTACAAACAATAACACCTGCATCAGATTAAATCTGCTGGTTAGTGTCCAGGTAAAAAGGAGTGATCACACCTCGGAGAGCTGCTGCAACAAGAGGACTGACATGAATCATGGCTCCAACACCAGAGATGTCACTTGATAAAAATACAATTCTGTGAAACTCATTGTTTTTGATTATATCCAGTCCAGGTCGTCCCAGTGATGACATGCGGGTATTCCGCCCCCAGGGGGCGCTCGACTGCAAGATCAAAAGATGCAGCTCCTCCCGGCCCCCTATAAAGGCAGGTTTCCCTCTATCATTCTCCAGTGGCTAAAAAGGAGTAAACAAAAAAGAAGACAGGCCGGGAAGCCAAGACACCATGTTACTTCACATAGCTTCAGCTTGTACTCTCTCTAACAAGAATACAAGTCCAATGGCAATCACCATAACAGGCAAACAGGAGATAATGAACAAAGGGCGGGGTGGGACGACCTGGACTGGATATAATCAAAAACAATTCTACAGGTGAGTTTCACAGAATTGTATTTTTCCCTATATCCAGTCCAGGTCGTCCCAGTGATGACATGTGGGACATCCAAAAGCAGTGTCCATTTGCGTGGGATCCCCAGTGCCGAACAGCATGTAGTTCATTTCACTACCGCCTGAAGCACCTTTTGGCCAAAAACAGCGTCAGCTGAGGCCCTAACATCCACCTTGTAAAACTTTGTAAAAGTATGAACTGAAGACCAAGTGGCGGCCTTAAAAACTTGTTCAACCGATGCCTGGTGCTGAAAAGCCCAAGACGCACCAATAGCTGTGGTAGAGTGAGCTGTGATCCGAAAAGGGGGTTCCTTCCCCTTGGCAGAATATGCTTGCACCACCGCCTGTCTGATCCACTTACTAAGAGTGGACTTGGCTGGAAGCAAACCTTTCCTAGAGCCTTCTGTTAGGACAAAAAGCAAATCCGATTTCCTGAATGATTCAGTTGCAGCCAGGTAAAACTTTATGGCTCTGACCACATCCAAGGCATGGAGGGTCCTTTCTTTGGAATTAGTCAGTGCTGGAAGGTAAGACAACTTCCTCATTAAGGTGAAAGGGAGAAATGACCTTAGGGAAAAAAAATCCGGCTTGAAGCGAAAAACTACCTTATCCCTATGCCGCTCAAAATAGGGAGGCTTCATACAAAGCGCTCTGATACACGATGCACCGAGGTGATCGCTACCAAAAAGACCACTTTGAGAGTCAAAATAGACAATGCAGCATTGCAAAAGGTTCGAAGGGAGGACCCTGAAGGGCAGAAAGTACTAAATTCAAGTCCCACACCGGTAATACTGACTTACGCAGTTGCCAGACATGGGTGACTCCCTGGAAAAAGGTCCTGATCAACCTATGGTTGGCAATGGATCTCTGGAAGAAGATGGCTAAGGCCGAGACCTGGCCCTTGAGGGTGCTCAGCTGGAGACCCAAGTCTAAGTCGTGTTGCAAAAACTCCAGAATCCTAGAAATAGAAAACGTGCGGCAAAGGAGACTCTTGGTCTCGCACCAAGCAATATAAGCGTGCCAAACTCTGTAGTATATCATGGAAGAAGACTTCTTCTGAGCCTGAATCATGGTATGTACAACCGCGGCCGACAGCCCCTTTCCATCAGGATTGAAGTTTCAATAGCCAGGCCGTCAAAGCCAGCGTCCGTAAATTGGGGTGCCGCAGCGACCCCTGTGTGAGAAGCCCTGGGTCGTCGGGCATGATGTAGCGATCCACTGACATCTGAACTATGTCCGCAAACCAACTCCTTCTTGGCCAGCGAGGAGCCACCAGGATGGTTGGTACCCCTTCCTGGGCTATCTTGCGCAGCACTCTGCCCAGGAGTGGAAACGGAGGGAATGCATAAAGGAACTTGAACTCCATCCAGGGAATCGCCAGAGTATCTGTGGCAATGGGCAGAGGATCTCTTGAGAGGGAGACGAAGAGGGACTGCCTGGCCAGAGGGGACAGCAAAAATTCTTGCATCCGATTCCAGCCGGTCAGCAGGTTCAATTGCAAAGGTCTCATGTGAAATTGGGCGAAGGGCACTGCCTCGAAGCATGACACCATTAGGCCCACCAATCTCATCCCCAGATGTATTGACGGCCGCTGACAAGACAGCAAGGCCTGCACCTGCGTCTGAAGACCCAAAACCTTCTGCTGTGGCAGAAAGACCTTGACCTGAGCGGTGCCTATCGACATTCCATAGAAGGATCTCACGGTTGAGGGACTGATAAACAACTTTGGGTAATTGACTACCCAGCCGAAGGCCTCCAAGTTTGACAACACCATCCGAGTATCGCTCTCGGACTGCTGAAGGGACTGGGCCGCAATCAGCAAGTCGTCCAGATAGGGCAGCAGAGGAATGCCCTGGTTCCTCAGAATAGCCATGATACCCGCCAGCACCTTGGTGAAGACACAGGGGGCTGAGGATATCCCGAATGGAAGTGCCACAAACTGGTAATGCTGATCCTCCAGAGCAAACCTCAGGAACTTCTGATGCCCCTGGAAAATCGGGATGTGCAGATAAGCATCCCTGATGTCCACCATGGTCATGAAGTTGCCGGGACAAAGCGATCTCACCGTTGACGGTAAGGTTTCCATGCGGAAATGTCTGACTCCTACAAACCTGTTGAGACCCTTCAGGTCCAGGATTGGTCTTAACGTTCCGTCCTTCTTGGGAACCGTGAACAGGTTGGAGAAAAAACCCTGCCCCCGTTCCTGGCGAGGGGACTTGACAGGGGGCTTGGATTTGGTTCCCCAGGAGGGATTGGGTCGGCCGCGGGACCTACCTCTACCCTAGGTATCTCTGCGGCCGACTGGGAAGGAAGAGCCTCTTCCTCCCCGAAAGGAGCGAAAGGCAGAGGGATTCCGAAAGGACCGAGCAGGCTTCCGTCTCTGAGAGAGTCTACCATCCTTGACCAAAAGGTCCAAGTGTTCCCCAAACAGCCTGTGCCCCACAAAGGGGATACTCGTAAGCGACTTCTTAGCAGCCACATCAGCCGACCACTGCCGCAGCCTGAGCGAGCAGCGGAGGGCAACAAGCAGGGAAGAAATCCTGGCGCCAAGCCAGACCCCATCGTCCATGGCAGAAGTCACAAAGCCAATGAAATCCACGCAGGCCTTGAGTTCTTTATACTCCTCGGCCCGCTTGCGAGCCTTAGCTCTATCCACAAGGTGTCTCACTTTCTTTCTGATGGCTAGAGAGACAATCGCCGCGGCACATACAGGGCGAAAAAGGGCACCAGCAAAAGTGAACACATGACAGACCAGCTGATCCATGCGCTTGTCAGCGGGGTCATGTAAGGAAGCAGTATCAGGTGACGGCATAACAGTAGTGTTGGACAACCCTGACAAAGGGGGATCCACTTCGGAAGGACGAGACCAAAGGTCTCATGGACCCCTTACCAGTTCACAAATAAAAGTAAAAAAGACACCACACAAAAAGAATATTTTATTCTTTTTTTCAACTTATACTTACCTCCCATCCAGTGTCCTGCGCCGCTGCAGATGACAGTTGTCAGTAGTGATCGGAGCAGGACGGGTGGGAGGCAGGGGATCAGAGCCTCCCTGCCTCCCACCCTCCCTGCTCCGATCGCTACCAACAAGTGACAGATCGGAGCCGGGTGCCGGTATACGAGGAGAGGGATGACGGCTAGAGCTGCCCGAAGAGGATGGTGAGGTCCCGTTACTGGGTCCTCACCCGAAGCGTGGTAAGTCCAGGGGGGAATCGGAGGCCCCCCTGGTGAAGAGAAGACATCGGAGGAGCGAGTGAGTAAGTGAGTTTGTGTCATTAATTTTTTTTTCTTCTTTTAGATGTCGGCGCGGCGGAAGCGGGAGGGGGGGGGCTATTCCGGGCCCCATCCTGAAGATCAGAGGCCCGGGGGCGGAAATCAAACACGTGATGATTGAAGAGAATCGCTGGCACTTTCAAACGAGGGGCCAGGTAAGTCTGTATCTTTTTTTTTCATGGGGCTCTAAAGTCAGCTACGTGAGTCTCACGTAGCTGGCACTTAACGGTTGGGGAGGCAGCTACGTGAGACTCACGTAGCTGGCACTAGAAGGGTTAAGTCAATGCCTCAGAGACTGCAAGCAGTTATAAAAGCCAGAGGTGGTGCAACAAAGTAGTAGTGATGTGTTGGAGTGTTATTTTGTTTTTCATGATTCCATATTTTTTTTTCCTCAAATTGAGTGATTCCATAATTTATTCCCTGTGCTTGTTCCAAAAATGTAACTGTTACTGGCTACCACAATTATTTTTTTTGATTTCTTTTAGTATTTCCTAAAGCCAGAAATTTGCCATTTGAAATGCCTTTAGTTTTTTGTCATGTCTGTGATCTGCTTTTTTTCTACAAAATTCAACAACTGAAAGAACATCCTTAGAGACTGGTGATTCCATAATTTTTGCCAGTGGTTGTAAAAGAGCGGTGTGTTACCAGGAAAGGGGGCTGATGAGCGTATGAGGATTTTGTGAGGAGTATCCCCTCGATTCAAAGAGCAAAAGTTAATTGATTTCGTATCGAGAATCGTAAGTTTGGGTGGGTGTTAGTCATTTTTTCCTGTTTTTTTGGCCATTTCCGACTCGCACGAGCCTACGTACGAATGCGTATATGCTCTTACGATCAGCGGAAGTTCGTTCCTAAATTTTAGGATCAAAACGTAAAACTTAGGATCAAATCCTAAAACTTACGATCAAAACGTAAAACTTAGGTTAATTGGATGTGTTTAGGTGTGATTCAGAGAAACCTCTAAACGCGTTTTAAAAGAAAGCCACAGCCGACACCTTTTAGCAGCCGGATTGCTGTTCGTGAACATGTTTTTTGGCTAAGTGGAGGAGTCTGCGCGTCTTGTGCTCCAATGAACTGCATGTATCAGCATGGCCGAGGCCATAAATTGTATGGCAATGCATACCTGATTCATGTATGCCTTATAAAAGCATTTTAATGTGGACCTTAATTAGTTCTTTGCATGTAAACCTTTATTTTGCAATATATTTGCGTTAATTAAACAAACTTATGTCCTTTGTTATTTATTTTAAAATTGAGGTACTAGAATAATATTTTTAGATTGCATTTATTGGTGTAGTTGTTTACCTTTGCTTTGTTTAATTATTTAAGCACATCTTTGGTCAGATGCATCACACTTACTGAGGAGAGGAGAGCGGGATAAAGTGCAGGATGTGGGTTACTGCTGTATTTTGCACAGACACAGCAGAGCTGGGGGCATGGAAAGGTCAGAAATCAAAGAATCCAGAGCAACACAGTCACAAGGCCCTTTCTGTTTGCAGGCTGCCCGATAATACCTGAGCCGCCATCTTGGCTGTTTCTAGGCTCATAACATGCAGAAGTTGCTGGGTGTTTTTTAAGATTTGTGAGCAATCTGTATGTAGAGGGTGTGGGTAACCACACTAAAAATTTAAAGTTGTACCATTTGAAGCATAAATATTAAAATTAAATCCACAAGTAAAAAATGCAAGTTAACTAAAAATTAAACCAAGTAAGATTTACTTATGCAAATGCATTCATTAATGGTTGGTTACTACAAAATGAATGAAATAAAGAAAAATAAAAGACCAAATATTTAGAATGCACTTTAATGAGGTAAGTTTGTAGTGCGGAGCCGCAAGATCAGAAGGATTTACGTCCAGACAAAAAAGGACAAAGGGCAAAACCAATGTTGCAACCTGAGAAATGAAACGGAAAATTCAGGATGGAAACTGACATAGGTCTGATTCCCGAACTGCCATACGAACGGACGTATATTTTAGGATAGAAACGTATTTGCTTATTGAATCACTCGCAAGTTCATACGAACGCACGAGCGGACGTGAAAAATAGGATGATCGTGAGCCAAATCCAAGCTGTTACATGTTTCTTTGAATCAACCCATATATGTAGCTACCTGTCTTCCCCTGGAAGAGTACAGAGTAAGTTTGTAAACTACCTGTCTTGGATTGTTTTGTGCTGAGGAACATGGATTGTTTTGTTTCTGTTTTGGAAAAACAAAGAGACTGTTCATTTAAAATACTGACTGGCATATATATATATATATATATATATATATATATATAGTAATATGTTTTTTTTAACAAAGTTAAAATATGCAGATAGGTACTCTCCCCCCTGGACATTTGAGTCATTGCACACTTTCTCTTTAGTCTCGTGCTGTTGGAGGCCACTAATGATATGACACAATAGTTTAGGCTTACATATTGAGTTCTTCTGCTTGTTTCCTAAAATAAATTGATTTAAAAAAATGTAAATAGCTACTAAGTCAAACGGATCAGCCCAGGGCTATATCTGTGTGGGATGTCTGTTTATGAAGGTAAGTTCTTGGAAAGCAGGAGTCATCCCGTCCTGTGTCCTTTATCTGTCAGCTGCAGTAACTGTCAAAATTTCTCACTGCACAGAAAAGGCAAAATTCTTAGAATCGAGTTCCTCTAGAGGAAGGTCACGCTAATAGTGAGAGGGAAACCACAACAGCAGCGCAGTTTAAAGGCATACATAACATATATTCTCATGAAAAGCAAGGTTTTTATTATCAGAATTTACGATCCTACAGTACTGTGTTCACTGCACATAAACAGCATGTCAGCGATTGTGTTTTTGTAGCAATGCTTCATAAAAAAGTAATGCACAATGGCTATTTCTAAAGCCAGGTGCATCATCCCAAAGACACGTCACTGTAACAAAGAATAGTAAAAGAAATATATACTTTCTGGACAAGCAACACCACTCTCACTCACTGAACCCGACTGGCTGTCGGCAGCCACATGTAATGCCAAAGCAGCTGCCTATTAAATTTCCCATCAATCAAATCCTCTAATACATGGAACAACATGCTAAAAGCAAGCCTGTGTTTACCGTAATAAAACCTACTGAACTTCTTGAGGTCCATTTTATGGGCAAGGGTCAGCACCCCATAGAGCGCCTTACCTGTCTAATAGGGGCCCTAAGGAATAAGTGGCAAAAAACACAATTCTGTGATACTCACCTGTAGAATTGTAACTCCTGCCCGAAGGGGCGTGACTGCAAGACAGAAGTGTGGCTCCGCCTCCCGGCCTATATCCTTCCGGCTGACTTTCTAGATTCCAGTTAATTAAAAAGCAGTATAACCAGCCGCCCAGGAGGCATACCTATCTCTCTTTGGAGACAAAAAGGCTGGAGACAACATAAAAGACTCCTCTCTCCGATTATAAATATGTACCATTTCATTTTCTTTTTTTTATATATCCACAAGACTAGGCATCCAAGACATGGATATATCAACCTAGCATTCTTTTCAATGCAAAATATTATAAAAAAAAGAACACCATAAAAAGGGTATCAAGGATAGATCGTAACTTCCTATATTCCCCCAAAAGAGGCGGGTCGGACGGCCTGGAATGGATTAACAGAAAAACCAATTCTACAGGTGAGTATCACAGAATTGTGTTTTTTCTTCCAATCCATTCCAGGCCATCCTTATTGAATACGATTGGGACATCCAAAAACAGTGCCAAATATGGGCGGGATCCCCAATGCGGAACAGCAGGTAGTTCCTTTCACTACCGCCTTTTTTTTTCGGCCAAATACAGCGTCAGCTACGGCCCTAACACTTACCTTGTAAAATTTGGTAAATGTATAAACCGAAGACCAGGTGGCAGCTTTACAAACCTGTTCCACCAAGGCCTGATGCTGAAAAGCCCAGGAAGCACCAATGGCCCTAGTGGAAAGAGCTGTGACCCAAACAAGGGGCTCCTTCCCCTTGGCAGAATAGACTCTTACCACTGTTTGTCTAATCCATCGACTGATGGCAGACTTAGCTGGTGGAAGACCTTTCCGTGGACCCTCAGGTATGAAATAAGAAGTCCAAACTATGGAAAGATTATGTAGTAGTGAGATAATACCTTAGTGCCCTCACTACATCCAACAGTGAAGAACACCCCTTCCTTATTAGACACTGGAGCAGGACATAAGGAAGGCAAAAACCATCTCTTCATTAAATGAAAAGATACCTTTAGGAAGAAAATCCTAAAACACTCAAGTAACGAGGCTTACTGATAAGCTGCTAATTCAGAAAACCGCCTGCTGAGGTTATTGCCACTAAGGGATAACCATAAGCGCCCTTAGACTTAATGACACATCTACCATGGTTCAAAAAGGAGGACCCTGAAAAACAAGTTCAGGTCCAAAAGCTGGAAGTGGATTATGAGGAGGCCGCACCTGAGCGACTCCTTGTAAAACAAAAAAAGGGGGGAGAGAGGTAGAGAAAGGTCATATGAAGTATGTGGTGCCGACAGGCAGAGTGCTGAGGTATACCTGGTCTGATTCAGACCAGGTTAGGTAAATGAGGGGGTTGGGATTTTTCTTGCGGGTCCACTGGGTGCCTCCTCAGTCCCTGGGAGACAGGTTGTGTCTGGGCAGGGTCATTCAGTGGTCCTGTGGAGTCCTTGGGAAAAAAGACCTCAGTTCTATCTCTGTATCTGTATGATCCTATTTATTAAATTATATACAATATATACATGTGAATCAAATAAGTGCAAAAAGCAAAAAATATATGAAAAGCAAAAAAAATAGAAAGTGAGCAGGATTAGTGTCCTTAGCAGAGGTGCTAATTCAGCCTTTGTTGCTGAAAAAATTCCATAAGGCAGTCTATCAATGGGTGTCCCGTGTGTGGGAGGGACTTCAATACTTGCCCGTCCACATTTGGTTTATGTCCATTGGTGTTGCTCCTCTGTTTGTAGCAATTGGTTGGTGATTTTCACCCCAGTTTGTAGCAAATTGTTGTATCCCTCAGTTTGTAGCAAGAAAAAATGGAGCGCCGTCACAGGCGCGTTTCGCCTATGGCTTCCTCAGTGTGGGAGTCCTTAGTATATGTGATCTTGAGGGAGGGGGAGGGAAAAGCCCCGGTGCCTGGGGTTGTAGTATGTTAGGATGTCCTCATGTTTAGATGGAGTGTGGTTCTCTATTGGTGTTAAAGATGTTATCTGATGTAATCTTGTTTGGAGATCAGAACCCTCCAGGTCCACACTGTGGTAGAGGGTAGTGCTGCCGCTGAGGTTGTTTGTGGCGCTCGTTAAGGTTATACTCTCGTTTGCGGTGTTGTGGGGAGCGCTGACCCCTGTATTCATCCCGGCAGCTCCCCTCGCAGAGGGGATGTTCTTCCACTGTACTGGAAGAAAGAATTTGCCAATCTGAAGAAGCTGAGGACCAGGCTAGAGACCGCCTTGCTGACTGTGTCATGTAAAAAGAGTGATCCAGAGTGTGTGGGTCCCGATCCCAGATTGTGAGTAATTCCATCTGCAGGGGTCTTGTGTGAAACAGTGCAAAAGATACTGACTCAAAGAAAGATACCATCAGGCCCAACAGACATATTCCTTGATGAATCGTCGAGTGAGGACAAGACTAGAGACCCTGTACCCTGGCCTGAGGTAAGAGTCCCTTCTGTGTTGGAAAAACACTTTTGCCTGAGACGTGTCTAATGACAGTCCCAGAAAAGAATAACTCTTCAAGCTATGAAATGATGTCTGACTTAAGAATTCGACTGGATAGTCACTATATCCTTCTGGGTCCCCTGACATGATGGGGCCCATATCAACCGATAGTCTCAGTAAGGGACTATATGTATCCCTGACTTCTTAGAGAATTACATGAGACCTGCCAACACCTTGGTAAACACCCTGGTGCTGATAGACCAAAGGGTAACGCCACAAACTGAAGATGTAAGACACCTACAGCAATGTAGATATGCATCCTTATATATACACTGTGGTTATCAAAACTAAAATCTCTAAAAAGGTGAGATACGGCAGATCTCAAAGCTTCCTGCAAATACGAGCCAAATGCAGAAGTTTCCCCCCCACACCTCAAGGGCGGGGGCATCCCTTCATGCCTGAGCCGGCTTCGAAGGGGACCTGGCTTTGTTCTGCCAGACACCTGTTGCCTTGGAACTTAGGGAAGAGAATTTCTTTTTTTTTCCTTCTTCTACCTGTTGGGGGGGGGGGGGGGGGCGCTGCAGTTGTGGCCTAGAGGTAAGGGAGCGGACTTGTGACCGGAGGGTGGCAGGTTCAAATCCCGGTTCTGGGACATGACTGAAGTGCTCTTGAGCAAGGCACCTAACCCCCCAACTGCTCCCCGGACGCCGTAATCAGGGCAGCCCACCGCTCTGGGCATGTGTACACTCACTGCACGGATGGGTTAAATGCGGAAGACGAAATCCTATGTGTGTGCAAGCATACAATGGCGATCTATGCATTATTATTATTATTATGGAGTCAAACTGCTCTTGAAAGAGATACATAGTATCTAGTACTTTAGGCATGGCTGGAAGACAATCCGACTTCTGCCATTCCCTATTGATCAGATTATAATAATGCATAAGCTCCACAAAATCCTCCAGAAATGGAGGAAATCAACCATCCATCTTCTCCTGAACCGGACACCCCATGTGTAGAAGACTCTCCAACAGATAACTTCCTGGGAGACTATGGCAGACAATATCCTCTTCCACTCAGAGAAAAAAATATTTTCTTTTAAAATCTTTTTAGTAGCCAATACTCCATTATGACACTCTATAGGTTTAGGACCACTTGAGGGCTGCCGACAGAGTTTAAAGACTCAGAAGGAGACTATGGCAGCCACAATATCCTCTTCAAATTGGAGGAAAAATTATTTTCTTTAAAACCCTTTTAGTAGCCAATACTTCATGATGACTCTATAGGTTTAGGACCACTTGAGGGCTGCCGAAAGTTTACAGACTCCGAAGGAGCCTATGGCAGCCACAATATCCTCTTCAATATACTCAGAGGATTTATTTTTTCTCTTTTTTTTTGTTTTCAAAAAACCTTCTTAGTAACCGGTACGATTCACATCACGGTACGCATGGAAACTGCCAAGGAGTTTCTCAGAAAGCACCAGCGATAAGGGTCAGAGCCCCTTCAGGGAGGAGACCACTGTCTCCCTATCCACTACAACCGTGGCATAATCCCTGCGCACAGTGCTATCCTCGTCCAGTGCCACTGCATGCAACTGGATATGGGGTAAATCTGATAAAGACCAGATGACTACCTCCGATGCCTCTGCCATAGTGAATTTAATAATACTAGTCTATGACCCTGGGGATCTGAGACCAAGTATATATAGGTTCTCGACAGTCACAAAAATACAATTCTGTGAAATACTTACCTGTAGAATTGGTATTATGCGCATACAGCACGTCCTGCTCCATCTATAATACTTACACATGGGTAATCCTCCGCCAGAGGGCGCTGTTCACTGCAGACATGCAAAAACAGGCTCCTCCCGGCCCTTCATATACCCAGGGACCTCCCACAAATCCCCAGTATTGAAAAGCAGTGAGAAGCCGGGAGAAACCAACCACCAACTGGTAACAATAGTAATGATAATCACCATACAGGGGATCCAGAAAAATGTAAAAACCAGGGTGGGGTGGAGCAGGACGTGCTGTATGCGTATAATACCAATTCTACAGGTGAGTATTTCACAGAATTGTATTATTCTAAGCATACAGCACGTCCTGCTCCATCTATAATACTTACACATGGGACATCCAATAGCAGTGTCCATAAAGCAGGGTGGGATCCCCAGAAAAAAAGGCACAGCAGACAGTAAAGGCGCTGTCACCTACAAAACTTTGCTAACAAGTACGACATGAGCAAAGGCTCCAACGTCAATCCCATAACAAAACCTTTGAAAAGGTATGAACAGAGACAAGCAGCGGTCTAGCAACTTGTTCAACAGAAAACCTGGTGCTGAAGGGCCAAGGGTACCCAAACACCAATATAACGGAGTAAAACGAGAGAGGGAGATTCTTCCCCCTTAAGGAATAGGCCAGTGTAACGGCCCAACCAGTCCACAGGCAACAGAAGCCTAGGTAAAACTTAGAACTCTCCCCAACGGGGAAATGAAAACTGGTCTCCCGCCAGATGGGCGGGGATACTGACCCCTTCATTAACAAGGATCAGCAAGAAGCCGAAACCTTTACTCAGGACCAGGAAGGCAACCATCCAAATAAGATCAGTCCAAAGGGCGCATAGGTCCTGGAAGCAAACGAGATCAGGCGCATACATAAGGAAGCGCCCGCAGACCCCAAGTGCATCAGTCCCCCTAAGGGACAAGAAAACAACCAGGAAAATTTCAACACCTGTTGAGGGAATGTAGACCCCTTACTTCAGCATTATTCAGAATAAGGCCCATAGGCAGACTAAAAGGACTTAAATAATGATCATAAAAAAAACACTTGGACAAAGGGGTCCGGCGTAAGGCGGAATACCACCACGTCATGGTGTGTATATAGATATATATATATATATATACATACATAATGAGCAAAGGCTAAGTAATCAGATCCACCTTCTCAGGCACCCGTCTGACTGAAGCAAGAGCCCCCGGAGAAGCGACTTGGACTACAAAACAGCTCAGACAGCATCCGGAATAAGTCCCAAGGGAACAATCCGCAGGGCAAACAGAATGAAAATTGATCCCAGCAGGGACCATGGAACTACTTGGGAGATGCCCCTGAGCAATCCCCAACAGAACTCCTCGCAAGGAAGACTGACCCAGACTTCTACAGGAAGACAGACAGGACAGAACCTGAATCTTCAGAGTACCTAGATGGGGAGCCAACCCCAACCTATGCTGTAATGACTCTAGAACCCTGGGAACCGAGAACGTCCAACAGGGAAGAGACCAAGACACATGCCAATCAATATGGTTACACCACAACCCACGATAGATGGAGGAAGAGGAAGCCAAGGAAGCTTGTTCCTCGCCCCCCATATACCAAGTCACCCAGAAGATAAGCCCGTCTCCAAGGGGTGAATGAATCAGCTGTCAGGCCCCAGACTGGAGTCTGTAGATTGGGACGACAAAAGAAGGGGCCTGACAAGGGCAGAACCGCACTCCTGAGAGAGCGTACAGGTCAGCTGACCTCAGCAGAAGCATCTGCGAACCACAGTTCACTAGGCCACCCAGGGGCCATCAATCTCACTGGTCTCTATCAGCACAACCGTGCGCAGAACCCCACATAGTAGGGTGAATGAAGAGAAGGCATATAAGATGGAAAGTCCAAGCATAATTTTACTAAGCCCCCATAACCAGAGTCAGGATATTCTGGGACAGTAAAAACAAGGGCAGAGCCCCTGTGGTATAAGCGAGACCCAACAGAGCCACCCTAGTTGGCTCTCAGAGTGACACCAGGATAGCATAACCTGCCACTGAAAAACATCCATTGGAGCGAATACCGCTGAGGAGCAGGGGGCGTAGACCTCCGTCC
This sequence comes from Gastrophryne carolinensis, assembly GCA_027917425.1. Classification (NCBI taxonomy): domain Eukaryota; kingdom Metazoa; phylum Chordata; class Amphibia; order Anura; family Microhylidae; genus Gastrophryne; species Gastrophryne carolinensis. The sequence goes on from CM051234.1 coordinate 325,087,958, forward strand.
AGATCAGGATCAGGAACCCTCCAGAGGGATCATCCTGCTTCAAGCTCCAGACCAATAATAAAACAGGCCATTGTCTTCCAACAGGCCAAGATTCCCCAAATAGACAGGTCCTAAAAGAGGAGAAGTCCAGCCATATAGAGTCAATGGAAGGCTCATTGTTTTGACAAACCAGTAGGTAAGATGGACCCTCTAAGGAACCCTACCCAGGAGCCACAGGGGGTTTTGGAAGAAATTCCCCCCCCCGCCAACCTGCGAGACTTGGTACCCAAGGCGACCATTCCCAGGAAGATGCAAGCAAGGAAGGGGGTGCCCCCTGACAGGGTCCTTGAATATAATCAGCTCTAGAGGAACCACCGTACCAAGGGGGAATGAGCACAGACCTAGCTCCAGGGGTGCTGGAACCCCATGTAGGATCAATAACCTACTGTGCCGAAGAGCCCAAGGGCTCGGTATATAAGGGACATCATCTGATACGCCACCAACGGGCCCACCAGCTGCAATCCTGCCTGGTGAAAGTAAGATGTCAGCAAAGGGGGGCAGAGCCCCCGTGACCGGAGTCCACTTGTTGCCAAGGAAGAAGGTTCAAGCCTGAACCGAATCCAAGGAATGGAGATAGCGGATAAGGGACCATGAGGGATTGAGGTGACTGAGCCCCCATCCAGTAGCTCCCAGGGGACACCGCCGGCTAATCCACTCGGCCTGACGTGGAGATTGGGGAGTAATGAAAGACGACCTGGTAGGTCCTAATGCGGAAGCCCCCCAGGCATGTCCGAGACATCACCCCCATTCGTGCCATGGCGAGCAGCCTGGGAGCGAAAGAGAGGCCAAAAACAAGCCTCAATCCGCAGGGTTGGTCCTTCAATACCGACTAGTAACGGTCTTAGTGTCCAGAAAACACAGGGGGAACTAATACGATCTAGAACCCCACAGGAGGCCGGAAGCCCCCCTTGCACAGGGCGCCTGTGTCCCAAGACAGAGATGTCATATAGGGACTACCTGTGAGAGTAGAATTGCCAGGCCTACAATAGGCCAGCATGGCCCAGACTTCCTCATACTGTCGAGGGAAGGAGGAAGGTTAATATAGAGGCCATAGCCCCATTCTGTTAAGGGCAACCTGTAAGTAAGCCCAAACTCCGTAGGCCTAGTACGGCCTGCACCAATTCCTGAGGGGAAAACAGGGGCTAGAAGCACCCTGACAACATCTTAGAGGGACCGCCCAGCAAATGCTATCCTGTGTCCAGGGGAACTACCTCCTGGAACCACCAGAAGGAGAAGATACATTCCTAGATAGGAGTCAGCTGCTGTAGCAGTAGGGCGAGGGTGTCCCATCATGCTTGAGAAGTCTTGGCAGATTTGGACTTAGTCCTGCCAGAGGGCCCAGGGCGTTGCCTGCCCACCCCATGGTGGAAATCCACACCGAACAGTTGGAAGCAAACCTCAGGTTCGCGTTTGACACTAACGTAGGGAGGGGGAGGGGTGTCCCTGCCCCGAGGAGGCCGGGACGGCCTTCTGCGTAGGGGTGCCTTACCCTTTTTTCCAAAAAGGTCCAAACAGGCCCCAAATAGTCGCCGTCCTCTGAAGGGAAGGCCAGTGAGAGCCTTTTTCGTAGCATCGTCAGCACCCCACTGGCGCAGCCAGACCAGGCGGCGAATAGCTACCACAAGGGCAGAGGTTCTAGCACACATCTTAATGGTGTCATCCAGCGCTGAGAGGATGAACCTCACAAACACGTCACAGTCTGATAGCGCATTAAACACCCCCCAGGGGAGGTCCTCAGGTCGGTGGTCAAGTACTTTTCTAACGAGAGTCCTAGTGGCCACCGCCGTGATGGCCGCGGCACAGACCGGGCGCAAAGCCGTCCTTGCACACGCGTGGGAAGCCAGTCTGTCAATGCGCCGGTCCTCAGCATCCCGAAGGGTACGGTAATAAGGAGCCGTCATGAAGGGGGGGTTAGTACCCCTATAATCGGTGCATCCACCACAAGAGGTGCTGACCAAAAGTTAACCACATCAGGAGGGAAAGGGTACTTCCAATCACAGACCCCCGGGACCCCTTTAAGTTTACAAGGCGATTCTTGGGATATAAGATTCTGGAAATGTTCCTGTTCCAGGAATTCCAAGCGCGGCGGCGCTGTGTGGAAACTCGCCTTCTTAGGCTTGGAAGCCTCTCCAGGAGGGGAGATAGACAAAACCTCAAAGATCTTAATAAGAAGTTCATCTGTGTCACACAGGCCCCAAGAACCGGGCCCAGAATCATCACGGCTCCTGGGCATCTCATCCGAGGAGCCCGAATCTGAGAATAGCTCACCTTCCTCAGAAGGATCAAGGTCCTGCATAGCAGCAGAGTCATCAGTATCGTTAGGAACCGGAGAGCCAGGAGGCGTCAGGGACCGCTTCTTTCCAGGGCCCATACGCTCCGCCAAACTAGACAGCACCTGCTCCGCCGTAGGCAGCCTGCGCGGCACGGCTTGCTGGTCATCCCCGCTCGAGTGAGACTCATCAGGAGTGAGATTTAGGTCCGGGGAGACGGGTGTATTGAAGGGAGGTGCAGCCACTGGCAAACCTGATTGCAGGGTCAGTGCCTGTTCAGCACACGGTCCGCAGAACCGTGCTCTGTCAGCATCAGCATGGGGCTGACCACACACTGCACACAGCCGGTCATGTCCCAGAGGGACCCCGGGTACATAATTCTGAGATGCCTCCATATGGTGATTATCTGAGCAGTATGCCCGCAGGGATTTACGCAATAGGCAACCCTGGATGCCCCAAGACCCGCTAGGAAGTGGGAGAATTTGTTATGTGGACCCGCTATAATATATGTTAGGCCGGGAGAAGCCACCGAAATCCTGGCGTCTGAAAGACATAATGGGATAAGAGGGGGGGGGGTGTCAGTGCCATGCGCAGACGAATAAAACACATAGGAACAATTATCGCCCCGGAGGGCACTTACATGACCAAGGGAGGAGGCGGATCGCACCACTCACGCGAAGACTGTCAAAATGGCGCCAAGCGAACCTTGAGGGGCGGGCCTGATCTGGCTGTGACGCGGAGCGCATCATGCCGAGTCCTCGCCTCCCCCAAAGAGCGCGAAGCTCTAACCATTGAAACGTGAACGACAGTAGTGGATAGTATGCCCATACATAATGTTGCTGTCACGCTAGACAATGATGCTGCCGTCTGGGCAGTACACTCATGTAATGAAAGGACAAACATGCGCGCAACCATAAGCTTATGTGGAGCAAGGAGCGCGACACTGACACCCAAGTTCAATGAAAGATCAAAGGCCTTAAACGTGTTACATTACACTAGGACTGTCACACATACCCCCCCCTTTCTTTTCCCCCGAGCTACGGGAGGAAGCGAGGGAGAAGCGGACCTGCATCCAAGGATTAACGCTGTGAGGGGCACGGGCAACAATGCGGGAGGGGCATCTAATGGAGGCTCACCATCGGCCTAAACTGCCTACCCTATGGTGGGGGACTGCAGTGGAGCATAGCTCTGTGAGCACACGAGGTGCTGCCTACCTTCACCTGACCAGCGCAGCCCAGGCTGGGAGGCACATCTGTATTGAAGAGGACGGGTGGAAATAGTCCCGCAGGGCCGCAGGCTGTGATAGCCCCGTCTTCGCAGTCAGCACTGCAGAGAAATCTGGGGATTTGTGGGAGGTCCCTGGGTATATGAAGGGCCGGGAAGAGCCTGTTTTTGCATGTCTGCAGTGAACAGCGCCCTCTGGCGGAGAATTACCCATGTGTAAGTATTATAGATGGAGCAGGACGTGCTGTATGCTTAGAATACTACTGCGAGTCCTTGAGGGTAGACCACCATATAATTATATATTACAATATAAAATATATATTACCTTGCCCTTTCCCAATCAATAATAAAAAAATTAAATTAAAAAAAATAACCTACCAAAAGGTTTAGGTCCACTTGAGGGTGGCCGTGCAGCGGCTCAGAGCAGCTCTTTTGCTGGCCAACTATCCCTGAAATTACGTGCAGCCAAAGGGGAATTGCGATCTCTGCCGATGCTAGGCACCTTGCCTAGCCGAAAATGTTTAAGCTTGGTCAACGAGAAAAATGTGCCCCGTCGCAGAGTAAAACTGGCCACTTCAGCGGAGCTGGTGACTTCGCTAAGCCGAATATCTTCCAGCGTCCCCGGCTAGAGAAAAACGCGCAGTACCGCTGAAAAGAACCAGAGATCTCAGCGGAGCTAGCTACTACGCTAAGTCGAAAATCTTTCCACAGAGGCGGACGGAGAAAGCGCTCTGCGCCCCGGTACTCGAAACTTCGCCAAGCCGAAAATCTTTCCACAGAGGCGGACGGACGAAGCGCTTTGCACCCGGTACTCGGAACTTCGCCAAGCCGAAAATCTTTCCACAGAAGCGGACGGAGGAAGCGCTCTGCGCCCGGTACTCGGAACTTCGCCAAGACGAAAATCTTTTCCTCGTTGCAGCTTTAGCTCCGCCCCCTAAAAAGGCACGCAAATTTTGCATTTTTCAACCAGAGAACAAAGAAACACATGGGAAAGAGCAATAAACAATAAGAGAGGGAAAATCATTCCCTTGGTCACCCCCAATCAGGCTCACCAGACAAAAACCTGTGGCTGCTTATACATTTCAATGAAAGCCTTCAGCCAGAGTGCCAAAGCACTACAAAGCACACACTGGACCCTGCGCTTACCTTACCATCTTGATCCGGATACAGTTTTACGGAACTTTGCCAAGCCGAAAACTGAGGAGGCATAATGGGTCAAACCAGATCAGAGCAGCATAAGGGACCTAGGAAGACAGACAGGGTCTTGCCCCCGCTTCAAAGGTATAATCTGAGAAACAAAAAAAAAAGTAAATGGAAGAGGAGTCTAGAGAGCCATGCAGTCATCCCAACTGCAAGAATGAAAACTGGAATCTAGGAAGTCAGCCGGAAGGATATAGGCCGGGAGGCGGAGCCACACTTTTGTCTTGCAGTCACGCCCCTTCGGGCAGGAGTTACCCAGTCGTATTTAATAAGGACGGCCTGGAATGGATTGGAAGAAAAAAATACTTGGTCATCCTGCTGCCCACCTGATCTCTACCCTCTTTTTCTACCCTGCAACTTTTCTATGTCAATCATTCCACTGTCTCCCACTATCTGAATCAATTCATTTTAAACTCTTCTCAGTGGTCCGCAACCTGTAGCTTGGGAGACACATGTGGTACGGGATAGCTGGTTCATAGCAAGGCTGCAGATTGATTTAACCTATATCCCAACCTGACCTGCCATCTATGTATACTTTATCAGAGTTCGATTTTCTCCAGAAATACATTACCACTGCCAAAAAAACAACAGTGATGTGCACTTTTGTGCATTTCATTCATTTGAAATGGTTATTTTGTGTTTTTTAACATTGGTTTTGGGCACAAGGAAGGAAGTACAATATCTTGATTCAAATGAAATGCAGACACAACCTTAGGCAGAAAGTCTGGCTTGAAGCGAACCACCACCCTATCCCGGTGTCTCTCAAAGTAGGGAGGCTGAATAGACAAGGCAGCCAACTCAGACACACGTCTAACCGAACTGATAGCTACCAGGAAGACAACCTTGAGCGTGAGCACAGCAAGAGCAGCCTCATGAATAGGCTCAAAAGGCGCCCCCTGCAGGGCCGACAACACCAAGTTCAGATCCCAAACAGGAACCATAGGTTTCCGAGGAGGAAGCACATGAGTGACCCCCTGAAAGAAGGTCTTGATAAGAGGGTGCTGGGCAAAGGTCTTCTGAAAGAAGATAGACAGGGCCGAAACCTGGCCCTTCAAGGTACTAAGCTTAAGACCTAAGTCTAGACCATGTTGTAAAAACTCCAGGATACTAAGAATTCCCGGCAGGGAAGGGACCTGGATTCACACCAGTCATTGTAAGCACGCCATACTCTATAATAGATAACAGCAGAAGTCTTCTTCCTGGCTTGCACCATAGTAGCCACAACAGAAGCAGACAAACCCTTTTCCATTAAGATGGAGGTTTCAATAGCCAAGCCGTCAAAGCCAGAGTTAGTAAATTGGGATGGCGTAGAGACCCCTGGGTTAGAAGATCTGGCAACCTTGGCAGATCGTACTGATCTACTGCCATTTGAACCACGTCCGCGAACCACACTCTTCTTGGCCACCTTGGGGCCACCAGAATCGTGGGTACCCCTTCCAGAGCGATCTTGCACAGCACTCTACCCAGAAGGGGAATTGGTGGAAACACATACAGGAGCCGAAACTCTCTCCAAGACATGGACAGGGCATCCGTGGCAAGAGCCAGAGGATCCCGAGACAGGGATACAAAGCTCGGTAGCTTGTGATTGTGACGTGACGCAAAGAGATCCACATCTGGCACACCCCAACGGTGACACAAGGACTGAAATACCCTGTCGCAGAGGGACCATTCCTCCTGACGGGACGACCCCCTGCTCAGAGCATCTGCTAGCAGATTCTCCGCCCCTGGAATGTAGACAGCTGAGATGCATTGTACATTGGTCTCTGCTCATGCTAGAATCAGAGACACCTCCTGGAGAGCACCCTGATGATTGATGTAGGCTACCGCCGTCCTGTTGTCTGAGCGTACCTGAACCGCCAGACCCTTCAGTTGCTGGGTCAATTGTTCCAGCACCAATCTGACCGCTGTGAGTTCCAGGACATTGATAGGAAGATGGGCCTCCTGAGGGCCCCACCTCCCCTGGAAGCGCAGGGACTTCCAGAATCCCCCCCCCCCCAGCCCGAAAGACTGGCATCCAACGTGACCGTCTCCCAAGACGGAGCCAGGAAGGATCTGCCCTTTGTCAGGTTCCTGTGGTCCAACCACCACGCAAGGGATTGTCTGACCGAGGGGGGAATCACCCAGCTGTCGTCCAGAGATGCTGGGTCCTTGTTCCATACTGACAAAAGGTGAAGCTGTAGGATTCTCAAATGAAACTGGGCAAAGGGCACCGCCTCGAAGCTTGCCACCATTGAGCCCACCAACTGCATTCCCTGCCGAATGGAGGGATGAGGGTTCGCGAGCAGGGATCTCGCCTGGGTTGTCAGAGCTTCCACCTTCTGCGGAAGGAATATTCTTGACTGAACCGAGTCCAGAATCATCCCCAGAAACTGGGTCACTGAGGAGGGGGACAGAGAGGACTTTGGGTAATTGATCACCCAGCCGAAGGACTCCAGGGTGGACACCACCAACCGAGTGTCCAGCTCTGCCTGCTGCAGAGACCGAGAGGTGATGAGTATATCGTCCAGGTAGGGCAACACGCGTATGCCCTTTAGTCTTAATAGAGACATCACCCCTGCCAGCACCTTGGTGAACACCCTGGGAGCCGACGTAAGGCCGAATGGCAGGGCCACGAACTGATAATGCTGATCCAACAGCGCAAATCTGAGGAACCTTTGGTGCCCTGGGAACACCGGAACGTGCAGGTAAGCGTCCTTGATATCCACAGATGTCATGAAGTCCCCTGGACGCAGCGAGGCAATGGCCGAGCGCAGAGTTTCCATGCGAAAATGCCTGTTTCTGACAAATTTGTTTAGGATTTTTCAAATCCAGAATGGGTCTGACTGACCGTGAACAGGTTGGAATAAAGCCCCATGCCCCTGTCTCTTAAGGGGACCTCGCAGATGACCCGGAGCTCCAGAAGGTCCTGCACAGCCAGCATCAAGACTCGAGCTGAGGCAGGATCCTGTGGGATCCGAGACCCAACGAACCTGGTAGGGGGCAGTACAGCAAATTCTAGCTTGTAACCGGAGGACACTACCTCCTGAATCTACCGGTCTGGGACAAGGCGTCTCCAGACATGCTCGAAGTGCTATAGACGTCCCCCCACCCTGACGGGCGAGGGCGCCCCTTCATGCTTGGGGGGTCTTGGGGGGGGGCTTTGGGCTTGGGCCCCCAGGAGGAGCCAGGACGGCGTCCTCTGTTCTTGTTCCAGGACTCTGCGCGAGAGCCAGCGAAGGACACCCCTCTACCCTGCTTGGCCCCACGGTAGGGGGTCGAATGGGAGCTTGGGCCACGAAAGGGCTGAAACTGATGCTTGCGCTGGGGCAACTTGCCACCCTTGGCAAATATATGTAACCTTTCTCCAAACAGGCGCAACCCTTTAAATGGAAGCCCCGTAAGGGCCTTCTTGGCGACGTTATCAGCAGCCCACTGGCGCAACCAGATCGCGCGGCGTATGGCCACCACCAGAGCAGAAGATCTAGCGCTCAGCTTAATAGCATCATCCGATGCAGATAGGATATAATTCACAAAGGTCTCACAGGTGGCCAGAGCGTTGGCGGCCTCAGAGGGCAAGTCATCCGCCCTTTCCAGGGCAGTGTTAACCACCGTCCTGAGCGCCACCGCCGTGATGGCTAAGGCGCAAGCCGGGCGGAGCGACGCTCCCCCAAATGCAAAGGTATGACATGCCAATTGATCAACTCGCCGATCCTCTAAGTCCCGCAGCGTAGTAGTGTCGGGGGAGTGCATAATAGAGGTGTTGGACAGACTCAGAATCGTGGCATCGACCTCGGGCGGCGATGTCCGACACTTAACCAGATCGTCAGGAAATACTTCTTATCCACAGCTTTAGGAATCCCCTGGAGTTTGCTGGGATGTTCCCATTCTTTCAGCACTAGGCTATTAAAATGAGTTTGTTCGGGAAACTCCAACTGCACCCTAGCAGTATGAAACAGATCACCCCTTTGCCGAGGGGCCGCGGGAGGGGGAGAGAGGGATAACACATCAAAGATCTGAGACAGCAGACTCCTCCTGACTCCTGGACTCGTCCTCGTAGGATCCTGAGTCAGAGAGCAGTTCCCCTTCCTCTGATGGGGACTGAGCATAGGAAAACAGTAAATCATCAGATTCTACAGGGAGAATAGTAGATTCAGGATTCAAATGACGCCTCTTGGCAGTAGCCTTGCGCGCCAAGGAGCCAGCGATGAAGCTTTCCACACTAGCCAATCTAGAGGCCAAATCAGCGTGAGAATCCCCACTAGTATTGGGGGTTAGGCTCAAGCTTGGGGGAGTAGGGGAAGTAAGGCGAGGTACGGGCCCGGCCTCGGAAGAGGTGGGGAGACCGGCTAGCGCCTGTTGGGCACAAGGGACGCAGACCCGTGCATTGTCACCGCTGCTAGGTACAACCCCACAAGCTGCACACAGACGGGCTTGTCCCGGGGGGACCCCGTTCACAATATCCTGGGATGCCTCCATATGGTGATTATTAAATTCAATATGCCAGTAGGGATTGACGCTATAAAGCAACCCTGGATGCCCCAATAACCCGCTGGGAAGTGGGATTAATTTCTGAAAAATGGTCTGGACCGGGCGCTACGTCAGGCCGGGAGAAGCCACCGAGGACCGCTGTCTGAAAGACACAAGGGGAAACAGGGATGTCAGAGCCGAGCGTGAAGAAGCAAGCTAGGGAAAAGATTGCCCATGAGGCCCCTTACAGGTCTGCGAGGGGAGGACCGTCTTCACCACGCGCATGCGAGAAGGAAAATGGCGCCCAGCGAAACTCGAAGGGCGGGCCAGAGCGGGCGATGACGCGGAACGCGCCAGACCGAACCACGCCCCCCCCCGGAGAGCGCGAAGCTAGAAGGCGCGCAGCCAATCAGGGGAGAATAGTAGATACGTCAGCATCACTTCAGAGAAGAAGTCTGACAGAGTGAGTAAGGAGATTGAAAAACGCCGTAGCTTCCCCGAACGGTGCTGCCGTATGCGCCATAGAGAACAGTAAAAACGCTGCGGTTAGTTGAAAACTAAAAAGTGAAAAGCGCTCTGACACCCGGTAGCGGTAAAGCTATCTATAGTGTAATAAAGGCAAGGATAGGCCATCAAACACATAACCCCCCCCCTCTTTTTCCCCCCTTTAACGGGGGAATCTGGGGAGGAAGGTGACCCGAATAGAGGGTTCACCGTTAGATGGGACATGGGGGCACTGGTGCGGGAGGGGCATCCACTGAAGGCTCACCATTCGCCTTAACCGCCTACCCTATGGAGGGGGATTGCGGTGGAGACTAGCTCCTTAAGCACACTGGGTGCTGCCTACCTTCACCCGACCAACGCAGCCCAGGCTGGGAGGCATAAATTCACAATGAGGACGGGTGGAAATAGTCCCGCAGGGCCTCGGGCTGTAAAGCCCCGCTCGCCTGCGAGAGCGTGATACTTCATGTCTTCGCAGTTCCAGCACTGCAGAGAAATCTGGGGATTTGTGGGAGGTCCCTCGGTATATGTAGGGCCGGGAGGAGCTTGTTTTCTACATGTCTGCAGTGCACGGCGCCGGAGGATTACCCACATGTTATTACTATTACTGGAGCAGGACGTGCTGTATGCTTAGAATATTTTCTTTTACCTGTTGCTTTCATGCAATTAAATCAAAACCACTCCACTTTTTTTTCTGGCCAAACAGCTGCTTGTGTCCTGCACCATGGAACTCCCCTCTTTCAGACCTTTGTGACCAGCAGTGGTCAATTGCGGTCACCATGGAGCCACAGCAATCGTCTGCCAGCATTCACGTGGCTCCGAGACCAGCTGTCGGTTCAATCAGTCCCAAAAAAGGCAAGTTTGGGGGGCCTGTCTTTTGGGGTTTGCGGGGGGACTATTCATGGGAACCCAGACATGGTCAGTGGTAGGAGACCACATTAAACTGGACCGACACCCTTACAAGAAACATGCCTCATATGATTCCATCCCCAGGGCAATTTAGATTGCTGCACATAAAAATAAATTTACCTTTTTGTAACTCTGTAAAGAGGAAGTTTTCTGCTGCTGTGCATTGCGGGGTTATGTCAGTTAAATTCAGGCAGCAGCATGGCTGGCTTGCTGGGAAAGGAAGCTCCAAAATGATCGCTACCAGGAGGAAATCTGTTTTTCATCTGTTTAAGCTTTGAGTTGGTGCAGGAGCAAAGGCAAGTGCTGACAATGCTTCAGTATCATGCATGCAGATGGGGCAAGGGAGCTGGGGAGATGGAGAGGTTTTTTTTCCAAATGTGCAAGGCTGTTGGTCAGGTTTAAGTGTTCAGCATGTTTCCTCTTGACAGGCCTATTTAACCAATTTGTATCTAGCCCATATAGAATATGTGTAGAACTAGGCAGCTGATGACTACTTTCTTGCCCTCTCCTCCAGTCAGTGAGTGACACCACACTAGTGTTTTAGCCATTTGTCAGTCGTAATGGCTGCTTTGGAGGGACAGGACAGGTTGGGGAACTTGGACTACCTGCTGTAAGTCACTTTTTGGCAGATAAATAATAATAATAAAAATAACACATGGTATGTATAGTTATAACATGTATCTTATTACTATTGAATGTACCATGACAAACTGGTTCGTGTATGATGAATTTTTGTGGCCATGTGGGTTATTGGTGAACCGCAAGTACTGATTTTTAATATTCATTTATTAAAAAATGGTGTTTTACTGTGAATTAACTTTGCCGACAACCTTAAAGTTTATATCCTTTTTTACATGTTGTTTGTAAAAGAAATGGCTAAATTCCTTACACCTACAGCCAACATTTTTTTTGCTTAGAAACATGGTCATCGAAGTCTGGGGAACAATCTGATGAATAGTATCATGCTGATAAATGTACAGCAGACAAAGATTAACATGATCCATAGAACCCAGTTGACAGACTTCTTCGCATGCTGCTCCAGGCGATCTGATTCCGTCTTAAGTTTTTCAAAGTTCTGGTCTGCTAACTTCAGCGACTGAGAGAGTGTCTGGAAGGCAAATCACATGGACATTGGTTTCAAAACAAATCCATGACCAAACTTGCAGAGCTGGAGGACACAGAGCTCCTCTGGATCTCTCAGAATTACATTCAAAGATGATCGAAACTAGACCTAAAGTTTAAAGAGATAATTCTCTGAGTACTCACCTGTAGATTTGATTTCTCTTTTATTATTATTTCAGGACATCAGAGTAATTTAGTGACGAATGGGTTAACATCTCGGCAGAAGGGTGTGGACTGCAAGAACAAAGGCGTGGCGGCTCCTCCCAGGCCTATATCCTTCTAGCTGACTTCCTCCAATCCAGTTTACTTGAAAAGCAGCAGAACCAGGGAGGCATGCCTATGTCTCTTGTTGGAGACAAAAGGCTTGAGACCAAATTTTGATGGCGCCTTTTGGAGGGACGGGTGCATGCACACATTTACTTGCAGTTTGTATGTGCGCACGTCCCAGCAGTCCCTCCACTGCTCCTTGACCTGGTAATACATCTACGGGCAAGGACTGGGGAGTGATTGGCCTGCACAGGGGGAGGAGGGTTCCAGTGCCCTACTTGAGTAGAGGTAAGCCAGCATGTGAGCAGCCTGAGGAAGTGGGTGGCGTGCCCACGGAACACGTGGCTCCTGGTGTGGTAGGCGGTGGGGAGATCTGCCATATTTTATATCTACTATATTCTAGTTCCATTCTGTGACTTAGATTCATATTCAGGATATTGTTGGGTTCTATCTTATTTTGGGTTTTATATTGTGATCTATATTAGAGGATATTATTGTATTATTGGGCGATTAATCTGGGTTGATTATGTGATGTTGACATGTTTGTTTTGAGTTGTAGTAATGGTTAGATTGAGGTGGTAAAGAATTATGTTAGATTTCGTTTTTGATTATACATTCTAGCTTATTCAATTGATTGTTTGGCACTTGCACTTTATAGAGTATACTTTTAGGATCATAGGCAGGATTTGCACTGTCTGATTTCTTTCCTAACAATGAAGTATATATATATATATATATATATATATATATATATATATATATATATATATAGATTCATTGGCAATAATTGTGATGGTACTCTCCCCATCGCCTACACACCTATCTATGTTGGTCTGTCTTGTTTGATTTATGTTTTTTAAGTGGTTTTAACATGTTTAGGGATTATACGTAGTGATTATTCATGAGTTAATTCAAAAATACCATTTTGTGAATACTCACCTGTAAAATGGGTATTCTAAGTATGTCACACACCCCGCTTCAACTTAATAATTACGCTTGGGTTAACCCACCTGCAGGTGGCGATGTTGCAGAGAAGTCTTGAAAAAAAGAGCCCCTCCCGGTCTACAAATACCTGGGACCTCCCACTTATATCCCAGTTTTCAAACAGCAGTAAAGACAAAGGTACCAGGAACAATCCAACGGTAACCCTCAAATCGGAAACAAAGCTTCACCATAAAAAGATCCAGAATACAAAAAAGGCAGGGTGAAGCGGGGTGTGTGACACACTTATAATACCCATTTTACAGGTGAGTATTCACAAAATGGTATTATTCTAAGTATGTCACACACCCCGCTTCAACGTAATAATTACGTTTGGGACATCCAAAAGCAGTGTCCACAAAGGGCGGGTATCCAACAAGGCAATAATGCATAACTCAAACCACTGCAGCCTGCAGAACCTTGCGGCCAAAACCAGCATCCGCTGAAGCCCGCACATCAACCTTATAAAACTTGGAAAAAGTGTGAACAGAAGACCAAGTAGCGGCCTTACAAACCTGTTCAACAGAAGCCTGGTGCTGAAAAGCCCAGGACGCTCCAACAGCACGAGCAGAATGAGAGGTAATACGAAAAGGGGGACTCTTCCCCTTGGCAGAGTAGGCCCCAACAATGGCCTGACGAATCCATTAACTAATGGAAGACTTGGCCGGAGGCAAACCCTTCCTAGGCCCACAGGGCGCCACAAAAAGAGCATAAGTCTTACGAAAAGAAGAAGAACGCAAATAGCACTTTACACAGCATGCCACATCCAAACAATGCAAAACCCTCCCCTTGTCATTCCTAGGCTTAGGACACAAGGAAGGAAGAATAATGTCTTGGCTAAGGTGAAAGGCAGAAACCACCTTAGGAAGAAAGTCCGACTTGAAGCGAAAAACTACCTTGTCCAGATGCCTCTCAAAGTAAGGAGCCTGAATCGACAAGGCCGCCAACTCCGAGACACGCCGGACAGAGGTGATGGCAACCAAAAAGGCAACCTGCTGAGTCAACGCAGAAAAGCAATATCCTGCAAAGGCTCAAAGGGAGGAGCCTGAAGAACAGACAGAACCAGATTCAAATCCCAAACAGGGAGAATAGGTTTTCTAGGAGGCCGCACATGCGTAACCCCCTGGAAGAAAGCCTTGACCAAAGGATGAAGAGCAAAAGATTTTTGAAGAAGACAGACAGAGCAGACACCTGCCCTTTCAAAGTACTCAGCTGGAGACCCGAATCCAGCCCAGATTGCAGAAAATCCAAAATCCTAGAAATAGAGAAGACCCTGCAGGGCAAGGCCCTGACCTCACACCGAACAATATAAGACCGCCAAGTCCTATAGAAGATAGTAGAAGAAGATCTCTTTCTAGCACTAACGAGTCTGAATGACAGAATCAGAAAGGCCTTCCTCCTTCAAGATGGAGGTTTCAGAAGCCAAGCCGTCAAAGCCAGCGTTGGTAAATTGACCTTGAGTGAACAGGTCCGGCCGAAGGGGCAGGACGAACTGATCCACTGCCAGCCGAACGATGTCCGCGAGTCACACCCGCCGTGGCCACCTTGGAACCACCAGAATGGCGGGAACCCCTTCTAGGGCCAGCTTTCGCAACACCTTGCCCACCATGGGAATCGGAGGAAACAGATAAAGGAAGCCCAGGACCCTCCAGCTCAGGGACATGGCATCCACTGCCAGAGCCAGAGGATCCAGAGAGAGAGACACAAATGCCGGAAGTTCGTGATTGTGACGAGAGGCAAAAAGGTCCACCTCCGGTGTCCCCCACCGGAGGCAAAGAGACCGAAAGACCTTGGGATCGAGAAACAGTTCCCCCCGGCGAGACGAGCCCCTGCTCAGGGAGTCCGCCTCCGTGATCTCCACTCCCGGGATGTACACCACCGAGATGCATGGGACATGGGTCTCCGCCCAGTCCAGAATCAGAGACACCTCTCTGAGGGCACCCCAACTGCGAGTCCCTCCCTGGTGATAGATGTAAGCAACAGCCGTCCGATTGTCCTCTGAAGAGACAGCCGAACCCGGGAGGACATCTGGAAAGACAGATCCAGCGACCCCGGACACCTGTCCCAAGCCGCCAACAGACGAAGCTGAAGCGTCCTCGTGTGAAACTGAGCAAAGGGAACCGCCTCGAAGGAGGCCACCATCAATCCCACCAGTCTCATCCCCTGCCGGATAGACGGGACGAGGGTTGGACAGAAGAAGCTGAATCAATTCCCGAATCAAGAGCACCTTGGAGTGAGGAAGGAACACTCTGTGTTGGGAAGAGTCCAGAGACATCCCCAGGAAGGACACCACCCTGGAAGGAGAAAGGGAGGACTTGGGATAGTTGATTACCCAGCTGAAACTCTCCAGAGTGGATACCACCGACCTGGTGTCTGTCTCCGATTGACTGAAAGAGGAAGCCATGACGAGAATGTCGTCCTGATAAGGCACGATGCGAATCCCCTGGGCTCTGATGAGGGCCATCACCCCTGCCAACACCTTGGTGAACACCCTTGGAGCCGAGGTAAGGCCAAACGGAAGAGCCACAAATTGAAAAGGGGTGTCAAAGGCATCCCCCTGCGCCTGCTCACCAGCTATAGTGAAAATTTGCTGGTCGTCAGCCTCGTCTGACTCCTCAAAGAGCACACCTTCCGGAAGCGGGGAGCAATCGGACCAGTCTAACGAGTCAAGTCACCTCAGATTGCGACTCCCCCCCCCATGACAAAGTCACACGGGGCACGGAAAACAGGCAGGGAGGGGTAGGTGAAAGTACAGGCGGGGAGGAACCGGACGCCGGCGTACCGGACTGCCGCGTAATAGTCTGCTGTGCACATGAAATGCAGAGAATATCATCATCCCCAGGTAGGGGATACCCGCACCCCAACATTGTCTGGATTGCCCCAAGGGGCTATTTCCGGTATTGTAGAAAGCCTCTATATGGTGAATTGTGGTAGTCGCAATGACCCAGGGATTTACGCAATAAGCGACCCGGGATGCACCTTTAATGTAACTCGTGGGAGAATTTTTACAGCTACGGCCTAAACTACCCAGGTAGCTAATACCGGGGGACCCCTTTAAACAGCCACAGTGCACCTGGGAGACAAGGGGACAGCAGACACACAAGTGCCAAGGACTTCCACACAAATACAGCACATGCATCAGAAGCATAGGTTAAAATAACAGAGGACCCACTAGGCACAGGGCCCTATTTATTTCTAAACAGAACCAACCATTCACAAGGTACACATAAAGAAAAGGCTCAGTGTAACTAACATAGCATATGTTATACACAGAATGCCCAGGCACAAAAAGAGTCAGAGTGCTTAAAATGGCAGCCACACCACGTGCGGTCCACAGCATCGGGGGAAGAAGGAGAAGGGGGAGGGACCAGCAGGCAAAACGCGCGTAGCGTGTCGGCCCCGCTCCCCCTCCGTGACACGCACAGCCATGCCATTCACAAGGAGAACAAAAGGAGGCGGGCCGCGGGAAGAAGCCCACCCGCGGTCACGTCTCCCAACCTAGCCAAGGAAGGCACAAGGAAGGAAGAGCGGGAGGCGGGGCACGCGACGCGCGCGACCCCGCCCCTCCCTCGAGACAGACAAAAGTCCCAGCCAACAGCCGGGCACCTCTGCGGCACCAGCAGACGAAGGGGGACGGGCCGCCAGGCACCAGCAGACGAGGGGGGCGGGCCGCCCGGCACGCGCGCCGAGACCGCCCCTCCCGCACCGGAGGGGAAGACGTTCCCCAGGCGATAACCAGCCCGCACCTGAGGGGAAGAAGCTCCCTCAGCGCTGCACCAAGTGGCACCCACGTCTTAAGACATACACACACACAAAGTGAAAAGGCAAAACACACACACACATGGGAAGCGCCCCCCCCCCCCCAAGCGTAGGGAGCAACGGGGGAATCAAGCAAGGGAGAAGGCACCAACACCCAGGGGGCGAGTGTAGGGACGGGGCATCCCAATCCAGAATCACCAGACCGGATAACCGCTTTGCCCCCTAGCATGAGGCCTGCGGTGGAGCTAGGCTCCTAAGCACCATAGGGTGCCGTCTACCATCACCCGGCCCCGCAGCCTAGGCTGGGAGGCCTCTCTAAGGGGAATAAAAGAGCCGAAATAGAACCAAGAGGGGGGCTGGGAGTTACCCCGGCTACCTGCAAGCAGGAGACTTCATTCTTCTGACTTGTCGCCATCTTGCAGAGAAGAACACTGGGATATAAGTGGGAGGTCCCAGGTATTTATAGACAGGGAGGGGCTCTTTTTTTCAAGACTTCTCTGCAACATCGCCACCTGCAGGTGGGTTAACCCAAGCGTGATTATTAAGTTGAAGCGGGGTGTGTGACATACTTAGAATATATAATTTTGTATTATTTTTGAGTTGAGAGTGCCTCCCTATATTTTTTGTTTCTGATTTGAGCCTACGCAGCTTTGGGAGTGGCACCTTGACAATTTATAGGGTATAGTGCAAGTCCATCTATTTTGCCTTCTTTGTTGAGACCAAATACAAGACTCATCTCTTCGTTTATTTTTTTATTTATTTTTTTTTAAATCTTTCTATGCTGATCATTATTTACAGCAACTATTTACATATTTACCACTCCACTAAGACTAGGCATCCAAGACATGGGTATAACAACCTAGCAGACAGGGAGGGTCTGATGTCCTGAAGTAATAATGAAAGAGAAATCAATTCTAAAGGCGAGTATTCACAGAATTATCTTTCATTTTACTTAAGGCCATCAGAGTAATTCAGTCACGATTGGGACCTCCAAAAGCAGTACCCTTAATTCAGGTGGGATCCCCAAAAACCTCATTCCTTTCTATCAGAAATAAGTAATTCCAAAAACATTGAGTTTACAACTGTCTGTAATTGGACACTGGAGCAGGACATAAGGAAGGCAAATTCACCTCTTCATTAAGATGAAAAGGAGAAAACCACTTTAGGAAGAACATCCTGTTTAAAGCAGAAGACGGCCTTGTCCTTATGTAACACTAAATAAGGAGACTTAAATGATAAAGCTGCTAATTAAAAACCCTACTTACTGAGATAACCTTAAGAGTCAATAAACTTAATGACGCATGTGCCAATGGTTCAAAAGGAGGACCCTGAAGAGCTGATAAAACTAAGTTCAGGTCCCAAACCGGCAGCAGTGGCTTACAAGGATGCCGCACATGAGCGACTCCCTATACAAAAGTTTTGATACATTTTTTTTCAGCAATGGGTTTCCGAAAAGAGATAAAGCAGAAATCTGTCCCTTTAAAGTTCTGAATTGAAGACCTTCAGGCTTCATCAAGACCTTTCTGCAAAAAATCCAATATTGTGGGAACAGAAAAAGTTCTACCAGAAAAACAAAAAAGTTCTACCAGCGAACCCTCTGGATTTGCACCAGGCGATAAATGCTCGCCAGACTCTATAGTAGATCAATGATGAAGACCTATTCCTGGCCTGAATCATAGTCTGGATGACTCTGGCAGAAAACCCCCTTTCTGCCAAGAAGAAGCATTCAATAGCCAGACTGTCCAAGCCAGAACTTGTAAATTGGGATGCCTTAGAGGCCCCTGTGTGAGAAGATCTGGATCGTCGGGTAACCTCCACGGGTCGCCCTCTGACATCCTTACTATGTCTGAGAGCCAGCTTCTTCTTGGTCACCGAGGAGCCACCAGAATGGTTGGGACTCCCTTGTGACTAACTTTTTTAGTACTCGGAGTGGAATCGGAGGGAATGCATAAAGAAGCTTGAATGCTGACCACTGAAGAGTCAGGGCATCTGTTGCCATTGCTAGAGGATCCCTGGACCGGGACACAAACTTTGGAACCTTCCGATTGTGCTGTAATGCAGAGAGAGAGAGAGAGAGAGGATTGAAAGACCCTCTGACTGAGAGATCATTTCCCCTGATGCAGGACCGCTCTGCTGAGATGATTGTCTTGCAAGTTGACACTCCAGGTATGTGTACAGCCGAGATGCATGGAACCTGTTTCTTGGCCCAAAGTAAAAACCGGCTCATTTCCATGGGGGCTTTACTGCTTCTGGTGCCCCCATGGTAGTGGATATATGCCACTGCCGTCTGATTGTCTGTTTGAATCCGGACAGGATGCCCCCTCAGATGGGATGTCCAATGTCTGAGACACAATAGAATCGCTCTCAATTGGATCGTTTGTGACTCCATGACACTCCCCCAACCAGTTATAATGGCATCCGTGGTGATGATTTTCCACTATACTGGAAGAAAGGATTTGCCAATCTGAAGAGGCTGAGGACTTAGCCACCAGGCTAGAGACTGCCTTGTTGACTGTGTCATGCAAAAAGATCCAGAGTCTGTGTGTCTCGATCCCAGATTGTGAGCAATTCCATCTGCAGGGGTGTTGTGTGCAAAAGATACTGCCTCGAAGCAAGACACCATCAGGTACAATAGACACATTCCTTGATGAATCGTTTGGTGAGGGCAAGACCGGCTGGAGGCAAGCGCTCCGGGCAGAGAACTGCAAGCCGCCGAGGTATAGCAACGGCGCGGCCGGAGGAGAACCGGGGCGGCGGTGCCAGCTATTTTGCCAAGATGAAAATCTTCCAACGTCCGCGGCCTGAGAAACCGTGCTGTGCCGCTGAGAAGAGTCGGCAGTACTCGGCACTTCGCTAAGCAGAAAATCTTTCACCGGCGGCGGCCTGAGAAACCACGATGTGCCCCCTTAAAGGCACGCAAATTTTGCAACCAGTTTTTCCTGTGGCGGAATTTTCAGCACAGGAGTGTTAGCTCTTTTTACAAAACAAAAGGTGACACCCCAGGGCATCCCAATACCCTTACCATCCTGATCCGAATGCAGCATAGCTGCAGAGGCATTGTGGGTACATCTAGATCAGAGGAGTAGAAGGGGCCAAAAACAGACAGGGTTTCCAATACCCCCGTTTCCAAGGCATAATTCTTAAAAACAAAAAAGTAAACGGGAGAGGAGTTCAGATACACCAGAAACTGGATTGGAGGAAGTCAGCAGGCAGTATATAGGCACGGGAGGAGGAGCCATGCCTTTGTTATTGCAGTCCACTCCCTTCGGCCGAGATGTTAACCCAATTGAATGAATTACTCTGATGGACCCCTTCAAGGGGGAAACTCAAACTTAGGACACACTGCGGCTCGTACTGCATACTCACCTAGTTACATAATCCAAGTGCTCTTCTCATTGCCGCATATGACTACTGCAGGATCCTGGAATTAGGAGAGTATCCAGCATGGACCGGGGTGGGGGTTTACACTGCAATGCCCACAAAGGAAGGGATTCTGCTAGACATGTGTCTGCTGTAACTGTCAGACCCCCAGAAAGCTTTTTTCTTTCTCCAATGTTCGCAAAAGCAGAGTGTCATTTAGAGTCATGTGTTCCCATTATTTTGTTAATATCTATGAACATTAAGCTGGTTATCCATACAGAAAACAGAAACAGCTGATAACCCCGCAATAGCGAGCTGGCACGGTAGGAGGTTTTCATCCTGTTGTGGCTCACTGCGGGCGAACATGTGCTGCTTCCATCTGTGCGTGTGACTGCGGTGTCAGACGCAGTCGGTGCTCGCTCGGATTGCTGCATGCCTCAGGCCAGCGGCTTCACTTCCCCCTGACCTGGCACCATTCCCTGGGGTCAGCACGCACACGTGGCGGGCGCTACATTGGACGGCCTGGTGGCAATTGGGAAGAAGGGCTCTATATAAGGACATGTATGTCATTGTTTGACCAGCCTGATGAAGTGGGCCTTGTGACCCACTGAACACCTCCCTTGGTGGTGGTGGGCAGTGGGGAGACATTATTGAGGATGATATTAAACTCCTGATATAAACAGCCCCTACTTGTGGCAGCCGGCGAGATGCTAGAAGCTGCACACAGGGCAGGGAATGGGCATTCTCTGCCATACTGAAGACACAGGTCCGGTGTTCGGAGGCCCGGCCAGGGGTAGGGGAGACCCCTGGCGCTGGATCCAGGACATAGGTGAGTTTTTTTTGGGGGGGGGCACTGGGGGGAATTTTACATGCTTGCCACTTAACAGTGGGAGAGGCACCCAAATGGATTTCACGTGCTTGGCAATTAAAGGGTTAAAACTGAATCTTTCGTGGACTACTATCAAACTTTACATTAAACTTCTTGCTACTTCACCAGTGGCACCAATGAATTGAACTTCTTGCAGAAAAAAAAATGCTAATTCCCTGCCTTAAAGTGGACCTTCACTCTGATTAAGAGTCTATCTTATATGTTTCCCACCCACTGTACATACAGATTGGCCACATTAAAAATCATCCTACCTGCATCTACTGCATGTTATGAGCCTTTAAACATCCAAGATGGCGGCTTATGGAAGCCGCCATCTTATCAGGCAGCCTGCAAACAGGAAGTGCCTCCTGACTGTGCTGCTCTGCATTCTGGGACTGCTGACCTTTACCTGACCCCAGCTCTGCTCTGTCTGAGCAAAGCACAGCTATAACCCGCCCCCCTGTACCTTATCCCACTCTCCTCTCCTCAGTAAGTGTGATGCTTCTGAGTCAAGATGGCGGCGCCCGTATCCTAAATTCCTGAACAGAGTTGCAGCCCAGTAGGGGAAAGAATAATAAGTTAGTGACTAAAAATTTAAAATATATTAATTTTAGATGCTGGGGAACCGTTTTTTAAGAGTTTGGGCTTTTCATTAAATCACGCTGAAGGTCCGGTTTAAAAGTCGATTCCAATCCCAGCTCTCCCTGCTTGACTTTTCTTCAGCTGTGAGAGATTGTCTATGTAATATCTTCATGAAAAATCACTTGTCGCAAGGTTGTATTCTTCCCCAAACTATTCCACCTGATTTCATTTTACCTCGAGTTTTCTTAGCTACCCAACTTTACACCCCCTATCCTGACCCTGCTTCTCGTACAGGCAGGCACAATGTGTTAACTGGAAGAGAAAAGCTATTTATGAATAGCATCAGTGGGACAAAAATATCCTCATATTCTTATATTGTTGGTCAAAAATTATTTAAGCATCATGGTCCCAACCATACACCTTTTTTTTACAACTAAAAAGACTAAAACTAAAAGACTAGGACAAAAAAACGAAAAGCAACATATGAAAGAACCAAAAGTTAATAAGGTTATGTGTAAATTACCTGGTTATCCTGTTTAATGACATTTTGTGCAGCTAATGTGTTGCTTTTAAGGTTCTGGGTCAGGCGCAGCATTTCCTCAGCTAACTTCTCTTGCATGTTGTGGTGGTGCTGTAACACTGCATCAAGCTCTGCTGCAGACTGCTTGTCATCCGAAATAGAGCCCCTACAAAGTAAATGGCCTTTGAGTACAACGCAATTAAACATGTAATAAGAATGACTTTGTTTTCTATTTATAATGCAGCACATATGGACAATTTCAAATATCCACATAAGCTAATGCTAAACAATAGTTTTTGTTATTGAACCTATTGAAACTATGGGTCATCTATGGCTCAACTGAGAAGATTTAAAATAAGACCACATCTATAATGCTAGATTTTATCTGTGGTAGCTAAGCCATGGGTTTCACTCAGAACAAGAGGTGTTGTTGACACAGGAATCTTTAAAGCAGAGCAAATCCCACTGAACTTGTGAAATAATGGCCTCTCCGAATACTGCCCAGCTTTGATTGTAGAACTGTAAATATATATTTTCGCCTAATGAATTGATCTTGAGCATGTGCCATGGCTTTACCTAGAGGAGGATGGGCCATGGGCATGTGCCATATTATCAATTACTGAGTATATGGGAGATAACAGGGTTTTCACACAGCTGGCTGGGGGCAAGCTGTGACCAGGCCCTGGAGTCTTTTAGACTAGTTGTTCTCAACTGTTTTAAGCCAAGTACCCCCTAGCAACAGGAGGTATCAACCAAGTACCCCCAAGGGGTTAATCATTTGTAAATAGTACCAAAATAAATATGTCACAGGCCTTGTAGCACTTTTAAAGCAAGAAGAGATTTTGTTTACCTAGTTAGCCAGGTACACAAGCTTCAAATTAAGACCACCAAAGCACTGGTTGTACAACCCTACAGTTATTAGCTATTTCTACACAGACGATAGAAAAGCACCACATTCTCATAAAATATTAAAAGCGAACATGATCGGAATAAAAAATAAACAGATCCAAGTTTGAGTAGCAACAAATAAAAGGCCACTGAAAGACTATTTGCCAACATCTGATGGTGCATTTCACTACATAAATTTTAAGTGCCTGGCTTTCCCCCCTGCAGCAAAAAAAAAGCCCCTCACTTGACCTCTCAATCAATCCCCAAAGCCTAGGAGGGAGCACAAGAGCCCGGGGCCATTTAGGCTGTGTTAGCTTGTAGCCTTGCAGGGCCGAGAGGGGGCATCCTATGTTTTTTTTTTTTGTTAACCATTTATGTCCCATCACTCTGCAGGTAAAAAAAAGGCTTCCAGCAGCAGCAGAACAGAAACCACAGTGATCATTGTGGGACACAATGCTCGGGATGGATTGTTGGGAGGTATTAAAAAAAATAAAATATATTTTTTCTGATGTGTGTGTGTCTCTTTTTTCACATTTAACCCTTTGTGAACTGGTAAGGCACCCACGAGACCCTATACCAGTTCACAAGGCTCAGGGTCGCGCAAGTCACCTGAGGATAGGGAAGCTGGCCCTTGTTCTACAAGCCCTGCATAGCTGGTCTCGGGGCAGGTTATGCTGGGTAGGGGGAACCCCATGCCATTTTTGGGGGGGATAAAATTGGGTTACCCCAGCCTGGGAGGGGGGACCCTATGTTATATTTTTATTAACCCTCTATGTCTCATCACCTTTATGTTCCAACCCTTTGTGAACTGGTAAGGTATCCATGAGACCCCTATACCAGTTCACAAGGCTCAGGGTCTGGTAATTCACCTGTTGACTTGCCATTAACCCCCAGCCCCCCCCCCCCCCAAGCCCGGAGGGGGAAGAGCCCGGGACCACGATGACTACACGGGCTTGTAGCCTACAGAGCCAACGAGCCATCCAACGAGGCTGGCCTCCGCACCCTGTTCTACAAGCCCTGCATAGCTGGTCTCCAGGCTGGTTATGCTGGGCAGGAGGGACCCTGCGCCATTTAAAAAAAAAAATTAAGGGTTTTAACCCTAAAAAATTATAAAGAAAAGGCGTGGGGTCCCACACAAATTTTTTGGCCTACTGATATCTATCTAGACCCTACCGAACTGGAGCATTTTATAACCTTTACAAGTAAACTACTACCCTACACTTTATCGTCACCGATAGATATGTACTAGTAATCAGGAGAAATGCGGCTTTAACATGCAATATGGGTTATTTGAATAAAATACATATTTTATTTTAAATAAATGAGATAAATTAAAAAAAAAAAAACAATTTTCATTTATTTTTTTAAACATTGTGAAAAATGACCTGTCAACAGAGGGTGACAACATCTCAAGTAGGCTGTCAGTTAAAAGTACCTCTGCATGTTGGGTATTGTTATGTTCGGGGGACCTTGCGCTTGTTTTTTTCTTTCTCTTTCTTGCCCTTCTTGTGTTCATTCCCCCTCTACTCTATCTCCATTACTTTTAGTTTTCCTTTCTTTCGTCCCCTTTTTTTCTTCCCTTCCTTTTTCTTTTCCTCCATCTTCCTTTCTTCTTCTCCTACATTCCTTTCCTTTTTGTTTCTTTCCTCTGTCTCTTGTTTATTCTTTCTTTCATTTCTTCACTTCCTATTGTTTCCCTTTTTCCTGTTTCCTCCTTCGCTCTTTTCTTTCATTTTTTCCCTTCATCTCTCTTCTCCTTCACTTTCTATTTATTGTACTTTTTGTTCTAAATAGGGAAAAATGCAAACCATGTAAAATTTACAGTGCTGCATCTCAGACCGTTAAGTGCCAGCCCAGTATATTCTACATGCCTGCAATTTTTCCATATTTAGAGCAATAAGCTTACCTTCTTTCAGGTTTCAGTGCCGGGGGTCTTCAGCAGCTAGAGAACACTGATTCCAAACTAGCAATTATCGCTAATATAGGGTTAAATACAAAACTGCTCTGAAAGCGGTTAAAAACTATTTATATGCATTTTTTATGGGTTTTGTGCACAATAAATGGCTGCTTTAGTTGACCTATACCTACCACACAGGTGGTACTTAGAAAATTAAAAGTGGTACTTGATTGAACAAAGATTGGGAACCCCTGCTCTAGGCTGTAAACTTCATCCTGCATTCATGGAGGCATACACGTAGCATTCTTGTGCTATTCTGAAAAGAAGTAAAATTACTCATTTTCACCCCATAAGACGCACCCAGGCTTTAGAGGAAAATAAAAAAGAATATTCTGAACCAAATGGTGTCCGAATCACCCCCATTACAGACAGCAAGTGGCATCCCAGCATTACAAACAGTAAGCGGCATCCCAGCATTACAAACAGTAAGCGGCATCCCAGCATTACAAACAGTAAGCGGCATCCCAGCATTACAAACAGTAAGCGGCATCCCAGCATTACAAACAGTAAGCGGCATCCCAGCATTACAAAGAGTAAGCAGCATCCCAGCATTACAAACCGTAAGCGGCATCCCAGCATTACAGCCAGTGGGCAGCTTCCCCCATTACATGCCAGTGTTGTGGGAGCACCGGGAATGTACTTTTTTTTTTTTTTTTTTTTTTTTTTTAACATTCTCCTGATATAATGCACGAACATTTTTCCCCATTTTTTGGGGGAAAAAAAGTCTTATGGGGTGAAAAATACAGTAAATCATGAAATGGTTACATATAAAAAAGGAATTGTTGCTACAGTGTCCAGATGGACGAAGGGGCCAAGAAGGACTTTCCTATTCCAGAGAAATAAAGCCCCAAGTGGGAGAAAGTAAGAGAGACCAGGAGCATACCGATTTGCTACTGACTTTTACTTAAGCAGCCATGAATATATTATGAGTATATTACCTTCAAAGGTAGTAATCCCAGCAAGCATTCAGGATGCCACTGATTCTAGTGATACATAGGAAACGGGTCTTCAAGGAAGGGAAAAAGGGAAGGGAAAAATAGCGGCAAGATGCAGCAGTAGCATGTCCGTCTGCTGAGCAAGAGACCGCCCAGTAGGATATATATATATATATATATATATAGATATATATAGATATATATATATATATACACACACACACACACCTAGGCTTCTGTCTTCTAGCCAAAAGACACTATAAAAATACAGCACATATACCAGACCCCTCTTTTAGCTCCAAATATACTGGTAAAATACAATTCTGTGATTACTCACCTGTAGAATTGATATTATTGGTGTACATCCCGTCCCGTTCCGGAAGCTATCCTTACTCATGGGTTAATCATCTTCAGATGTCACGTGACTGCAGAGCAGAAAAAGTGGCCCCTCCCGGCCTATATATACCGAGGCTCCTCCCACAAGACCCCAGTATTTAAAAAGCAGTTAACAAAAGCCGGGAGAAAATCAACAATCACCATAAAGAGGTAACAAGAACAACAAGGGTGGGGCGGAACGGGACGGGATGTACAACAATAATATTAATTCTACAGGTGAGTAATCACAGAATTGTATTATTCTTCGTGTACATCCCGTCCCGTTCCGGAAGATATCCTTACTCATGGGACATCCAATAGCAGTGTCCGTAAGGTAGGGTGGGATCCCCAAAGGTGGCAACAAACAGTCTAAACCACTGCTGCCTGAAGAACTTTGCGGCCAAAAGCAGCATCAGCTGAGGTCCTAACATCAACCTTGTAAAAGCAAAAGTATGAACAGAAGACCAAGTTGCGGCCTTGCAAACTTGTTCATCAGAGGCTTGGTGCTGAAAAGCCCAAAAGGCACCAATAGCACGAGTAGAATGAGCAGTAAGGCGGAAAGGAGGTTTCTTTCCCTTAGCAGAATAAGCCTGAATAACAGCCTGACGGATCCACTTACTGATAGTGGATTTAGCAGGAGCCTGGCCCTTCTTAGGACCAGACGGAACCACAAAGAGAGCATCAGTCTTCCTGAAGGGTTCAGTATCCACCAAATAAATCTTCACAGCCCTAACAACATCAAGAGAATGTAAAACCCTTTCCTTGGGGTTACTAGGATTAGGGCACAAAGAAGGCAACACAATGTCCTGATTGAGATAAAAAGCAGACACAACCTTAGACAGAAAGTCAATTTTAAAGCGAAACACCACCTTGTCCTGGTGTCTTTCAAAATAAGGAGGCTTGATGGAAAGTGCCGCCAATTCAGAAAGACGCCTGACTGAGGTAATAGCCACCAAAAAGGCTACCTTGACCGTGAGAGTGGATAAAATACCATTTTGTGATTACTCACCTGTAAAATGGGTATTCTAAGTATGTCTCACATCCTGCTTCGGAAATATTCATTACACTTGGGTTATGTCCAGTAGAGGGCGAACTTCTATAGAGATGAACAGAAAAAAAGAAGCCCCTCCCGGCCCATAAACACCTGGGACCTCCCACACATCCCCCAGTATAAGAAAGCAGTAAGGGGACCAGGAAGAGCAAATCTATGAGAAAAACAGTATCACCAAACAGAGGATCCAAGATACAACTCAGGGTGGGGCGAAGCAGGGTGCGAGACATACTTATAATACCCATTTTACAGGTGAGTAATCACAAAATGGTATTATTCTAAGTATGTCTCACACCCTGCTTCGGAAATATTCATTACACTTGGGACATCCAATAGCAGTGTCCAAAAAGGGTGGGGATCCCAACAGGCAAAAGTGCACAAATGAAACCCCTGCCGCTTGTAGAATTTTGAGGCCAAAAACAGCAGCCGCTAAGGCCCGAAATAACCTTATAAAAACTTGGAAAAGGTATGAACAGAAGACCAAGTAGCAGCCGTAAAAACTTGTACAACAGAAGCCTGGTGCTAAAAAGCCCAGGAAGCCCCAACAGTACGAGTAGAGAGAGCAGTAATCTGAAAGGGGAACCCTCCCCTTGGCAATATAGGCCCCAACAATGACCAGACATATCCATCTACTAATGGTAGACTGGATAGCGCCAAATCCTCCTTGGGCCCAGAGGGCAACAAAAACAAGGCGTCCGTCCTACCGAAAAAGGAGGAGCCACCAAATAGTACTTCAACACAACAATCAAAAAGAGTGCAGGACCCTCTCCTTGTCATTGCTAGGCTTAGGACACAAGGAAGAGAGAACCACATCCTGAATGAGATGGAAAGCAGAGACCACTTTAGGTAGGAAATCCGGCTTAAAGCGGAAGACCACCTTGTCCTGGTGTCTCTCAAAGTAAGAGGCCTGAATATACAGAGCCGCCAACCCAGAAACGCATCGAACAAAGGTAGCCACCAAAAGGGCAATCTTTGGTGTAAGCAAAGAAAATGCAAAATTCAAAACCCAAACAGGCACAAGGCTTTCGAGGGGGCCGCACATGAGTGACCCCCTGGAAAAAAGCTTTAACCAAAGGATGAAGAACAAAGGACCTTAGAATAAAACCACCAGGGCAGACCTGCCCTTTCAAGGTACTAAGCTGGAGCCCCAGACCGTGTTGAAGAAAGTCCAAAATCCTAGGGATCGAAAACACCCTGCAAGGCAAGGCCCTAGGCTCACACCAATGAATATAAGACCTCCACATCCTGTAGAAGATGTTAAAGGAAGATCACTTCCTAGCCCTAACAAGTGTCTGAATCACAGCATCAGACAAACCTTCTGTTAAGATGGAGGAGGTTTCAGCAGCCACACTGTCAAAGCCAGCGTTTGTAAATTGTGGTATGAACCAAACCTATCTTGGCCACCCTGGGGCCACCAGAATTGCTGGTGCACCCTCTTGAGCCAGCTTGCTCACCACCTTGCCCACCATGGAGAAGGGGGGAAAACTGGTACAGAAACCCCCAAACCCTCCAGCCAAGAGACATGGCGTGCACTGCCAGGGCCAGAGGATCCTGAGACAGAGACACAAACGTTGGGAGCTTGTGATTGCGCCGTGAGGAAAAGAGATCCACCTCCGGAGTCCCCCACTTGCGACAGAGGGACCGGAATACCTTGTGGTTGAGATATCATTCCCCTCGGCAAGAGGATCCCATGCTCGGGGAGTCCACCTCAGTGTTTTCCACTCCCGGAAGGAATACCGCTGAGATGTATGGAACATTGCTCTCCGCCCATGCGAGAATCAGAGAAACTTCCCTGAGGGCACTCCTGCTGCGAGTCCCTTCTTGGCGATTGATGTAAGCGACCGCACTTCGATTGTCTGATCTAACCTGAACCGGTAAGGCCTGTAAGTGATGCGTCAAGCATGACAGAACCAACCGAACAGCTCTGAGCTCCAAGACATTGATGGGGGTGTGAACCTCCTGAGGACCCCACAGCCCCTGGAACTGAACATCCGTTCAGAGACCTCCCCAGTCCGACAGGCTGGCATCGGTGGTAGCCGTCTCCCAACAAGGGGCCAGAAAGGATCTGCCCCTCATCAGATTGCTTGGTTCCAGCCCCCACTGAAAGGACTGCCGAACCCTGGGAGCCAGCAAAAAGGACTGATCCAAGGACCGGGGACATCTGTCCCAGTTCAGCAATAGATGGAGTTGGAACGACCTCATGTGGAACTGAGCAAAGGGGAAGCAAAGGAAGCCACCATCAATCCTACCAGTTTCATCCCTAGCCGGATAGAGGAGCGAGGATTGGCCAGGAGAACACGTATCAGATCTTGAACCCTCTGCACCTTTGGGTGAGGTAGGAACACTCTGGCCTGACTGGTATCCAGATTCATGCCCAGGAATGAGATCTCCCTTGATGGGGAGAGAAAAGACTTGGGGTGGTTGATCACCCATCCGAACCTTACCAGCGTCGTCACCACCCTGGAGTCAAGCTCCGCCTGACATAGTAAAGAAGCTGTAATAAGCAGGTCATCCAGATACGGCACAATGCGAATTCCCTGGGCTCTGAGAAGGGCCATTATGCCTGCCAGCACCTTGGTGAACACCCTTGGTACCAAAGTCAACCCGAAAGGGAGGGCCACAACTGAAAATACTGATCCCCCACCACAACCTAATAACTCTCTGGTGTGCTGGGTAGAATGGTACATGAAGGTAAACATCCTTGAACATCCCCTGACGAAGGGAATTGATGACTGAATGCAGTTGGTTCTGATGAACCTGTTGAGAAGCTTCAAATACATAATTGGTCTGATGGATCCATCCTTTTTGGGAACCGTGAAAAGGATGGAATAATAGCCCTGGCCTCTCCCTGAGAAGGACCCGAGAACTGAGGAATCTGGGAGGAGGCCGGCACTCGAACTCCAGCTTGTACCCAGAAGAGACCACTTCCAAGATTCATTTGTCTATGACCTCTTGGGCCCAGACCAGGAAGAAGTGCCGCAGCCGCCCCCCCACCCACAAGGGTGAGGGCGTCCCCTCATTGCTGAGCTGTCTTGGGCTTGGAACCCCAGTTAAGGCCTGGACGAGCGCATCCTCTGCCTCTGTTCCAGGAATCACCTATGAAATTAGAGTAGGCAAAGCCTCTGCCTGCTCTGACACCGCGAAAGGAAGGATTGAAGGAGCCTGCCCCCCCGACAGGGGCGACGCTGCTACTTACGCTGAGGTAACTTTCAACCTTTCGCCACTGAATCCAATTTATCTCCAAACAGCCTCATACCCAGGAAGGGTAGCACTGCAATTGATTTCTTAGCCACAATGTCAGCCGCCCACTGGCGTAGCCAGACCGATCGGTGAATAGCCACCAGCAATGCCGAGGTTCTACTACACATAATAATCGCGTCATCCATAGCAGATAAAACAAAGGTCACAAATAATTTACACCGCTTAAGGGCTGTGAATTCATCACTGGCCGGGTTAAGCTGGGAACCACTCAACAGGTCCCTAACCACAGACCTGGTAGCCACAGTCGCGAGCGCCGAGGCACAAACAGGCCGCAAGGCTGAACCCACACTGGCAAAGGCATGGCATGCCATCTGATCAAAGCATTTGTCCTCACCATCTTTAAGAGTGGCGACGTCTGGAGAATGTACAATGGAGGTGTTGGACAATCCCAGAACGGGCGCATCGACCTCGGGAGGGGACAACCAGCGCTTCACCGCGTCCACCGGGAAGGGATACTTCCTATCCCACCCCTGAGGAAAACCGGGAAGCCGGCTAGGTCCTTCCCATTCCTTAAGACTCAAATATTCGAAATGTATCTGATTTGGGAACTCCAGACGAGGCCTAGAAGTCCCATAAACTCCCCCCTTCTGCGGAGGGGACTCCGCCGGAAGAGAAATAGCCAACACCTCAAATAAATGGACCAGGATCTTGGGGGTATCCACGGCATCCCCAAGCCCCTGCCCAGCATCAGCATCCAAAACTGCTGATCCTCTGAGCCATCAGATTCCGTAAACAGTTCCCCTTTCGCAAGCAGGGAATAAACAGACCAGTCAAGGGAATCATGATCATCAAGAACCGGCGCGGCCGGTGACAGATGCCTTCTCTTAGCCGGGGCCTACCTGGCCGCAGAGC
The DNA here is from genome assembly GCA_027917425.1 of Gastrophryne carolinensis. Lineage (NCBI taxonomy): Eukaryota > Metazoa > Chordata > Amphibia > Anura > Microhylidae > Gastrophryne > Gastrophryne carolinensis. The sequence goes on from CM051234.1 coordinate 325,119,325, forward strand.
TAGAATCAATTTCACGATGTTGGCCAATCTAGCACATACATCAGATTGCGACTCCCCACTAATGACAGTGTCACTTGGGGTAAGGATCAAGGTGGGGTAGGTGATGAGGCCGGCAGCACTGACCCAGACGCCTGGGCCCCGACTGCCGCGTTATGGCCTGCTGAACACATGGTATGCAAGCCAGCACATTATCCCCCGTAAGGGATACCCCCCAACCCACACACTGCCGGGATTGCCCCGAAGGGAGCCGGATCCCGGTATCCTGGGGAGCCTCCATATGGTGATTTGTATGGCAGTCGCAATGACCAGCGGGAATTACGCTAGAAAGCTACCCGGGGTGCCCCTTAAGTCCGTTAGTGGGAGGATTTGCAAGCCATTATTTTTTGGCCAGGGGACCCCGGGACACAATAACAAGATGGCGGCCCCCGTAAGTAAGGCACACCATAGACAAGCACTCATACATGCAGAATGTACAAAGAGTGTTGGCAAAACATATAAAATAAATATATATATGGGTATATATAGGTATATATAACATTGTATATAACATAGTATACAGTACTAATAGTAATGTATATAATAATATAATAATGTATAATAATGTATGTGCAAGTAGTACAATAAAACTAATGGCCGCGACCGCGCTGGATAAGGCGCAAATCAAAACAACAATGCACAACAAGCAAAGCCCGGCAGGGCACTCACAGCGCGACAATGGCGATCCCCAGCCTGAACAGAAGGCAGAAAAGGAAGAAGAAGGGCGGGCCAGCGCGGATCGCGCACCGCGCCTGGCCCCGCCCCCTCCTCGCCCAGCAACGCGGATACCTATCCATTGACCGGGCGCCGCCGAGGGCACCAGAGAGAGTGGGGTGGGCCGCCGCCAGCGCGCCGAGCGCCCGGCCCCGCCCCCTCTCCTCACAGAAAGGAGGGGGAGAAGCTCATCCTCTAGAACTGAGCAGCCACACGTGCGGAGCCGGACAGGGCAGCCGGCTCTCAATACGGCCGCCGCATGTATCAAGCTGTACAGTAAAATCACACACACACACGCATACACAAGGGAGGATCAATGAAGTTAAAATCAAGGGAGAAGTCACAGCCCCCTCCCCCCATTGAGAATAAAGGGAATAAAGTAAAGGGAGGGAGGGATCCCCAACTACGGTAGTAGAGCAGGGGGAAACGGACAGGGCATCCCAAACCAGGGTCACCAACCTGGTAGCCGCATACCCCTTGTAATGGGGTCTCACGGAGGAGCATGGCTCCTATCAGTACACCTGTTAAGATGAATCCTACCTTCACCCGGACCTACAGCCAAGGCTGGGAGGCATTAGGGGTCTTAAGCATAACTAGGTCCGGGCAGAAATAGGGATAAAAAATGGCCGAGTGTGAACCCGGCTTACCTGCAAGGAGGAGACTTCATCTTCTGACTTGCTCGCCGTCTGCAGAGACGATTACTGGAAAATGTGTGGGAGGTCCCAGGTGTTTATGGGCCGGGAGGGGCTTCTTTTTTTCTGTTCATCTCTGCAGAAGTTCGCCCTCTACTGGACATAACCCAAGTGTAATGAATACTTTCGAAGAAGGGTGTGAGACATACTTAGAATAGCTGCCTCCTGCAAAGGTTCAAAGGGAGACCCCTGCATGGCAGACAAAACCAAGTTCAAATCCCAAACAGGTAACATGGGCTTGCGTGGAGGACGCACATGAGTAACACCTTGAAACAAGGTCTTAACCAGATGATGCTGAGCAAAAGACGTTTGGAAAAACACAGCAAGAGCAGAGACATGGCCCTCCAGCGTACTAAGCTGAAAACCCATATCCAAACCATTTTGTAAGAACTCCAAAATCCTGGGAATTGAGAACACCCGACATGGAAGTGATCTGGACTCACACCAGTCAATGTAAGCACGCCAAACCCGGTAGTAAATGGTGGAAGAAGACTTTTTCCTAGCTCTGATCATGGTACTAACTACAGAGGCCGGCAACCCCTTATCCATCAAGATGGAGGTTTCAGCAGCCAGGCCGTCAAAGCCAGCGTTTGTAAATTGGGGTGGCAGAGCCGCCCTTGAGTGATCAGGTCCGGCACCAGGGGCAGTACGAACTGATCCACCGCCAACTGTACGATTTCTGCGAACCAAATTCTTCTTGGCCAACACGGGGCCACCATAATGGCTAGCACTCCCTCCTGGGATATTTTGCACAGTACCTTGCCCAGCAGAGGAAACGGAGGAAAAACATAAAGGAGCTGAAAGCTCTTCCAAGACATTGTCAGAGCATCCACTGACAGGGCCAGGGGATCCTGTGACAGGGATACAAAAATTGGGAGCTTGTAATTGTGACATGAAGCAAAGAGATCCACATCCGGCTGACCCCAGCGGAGACACAGAGAATGAAACACCCTGTTGCTGAGGGACCATTCTCCCATGCGGGAGGTCCCCCTGCTCAGAGAGTCTGCTTCCAGATTCTCCACTCCCGGAATGTACACCGCTGAGATACATGGAACATTGTCCTCCGCCCAGGACAGAATAAGGGATACTTCCTTGAGAGCCCTCTTGCTCCTGGTTCCTCCCTGATGATTGATGTAAGTCACCGCTGTCTTGTTGTCTGAGCGAATCTGACCTGCCAGAACGCGAAGGTGCAAGGTCAGCTGGTAAAGCACTAATCTTACTGCCCTCAGTTCCAGAATGTTGATTGGGGCATGGGCCTCTTGAGGACCCCACTGCCCCTGGAAATTCAGGGACCTCCAAACCCCCCCCCCCCAACCTGTCAGGCTGGCATCCATGGTGACTACCTCCCAGCAGGTAGTCAGAAAAGATCTGCCCAGAAGCAGGTTCCTTGGGTTCCGCCACCATGGCAGCGACCGTCTGACCAGAGGGGGCAGAACAAAAACCTGGTCCAAAGATCCTGGGTCCCGATCCCACACAGAGATGAACCTGGAGAGGTCTCATGTGAAACGGAGCGTATGGGACAGCCTCGAAGCTGGACACCATCAGACCCACCAGCTGCATAGCCTGTCTGATGGACGGATGAGATCAAGACAGAAGAAGCTGTGTTTGCGCCTGAAGACCCTCTATCTTCAGCTGAGGGAGAAATACCTTGACTTGAGAGGTATCCAGAGTCATTCCCAGAAAAGTCTTTATCCTGGAAGGAGACAGGGAAGATTTGGGAAGATTGATCACCCATCCAAACTTTTCCAGAGTGGAGATGACCGTCCGAACATCCAACTCTGCTCGTTGTAAAGTCTGGGAAGCTACAAGAATGTCGTCCAGATAAGGAAGAATGCGAATGCCCTGAGACCTCAGCAGAGCCATTACTCCCGCCAACACCTTGGTGAACACCCTGGGAGCCGAAGTAAGGCCGAATGGCAGAGCCACAAACTGGTAATGCTGATCTTCCACTGCGAACCTGAGAAAATGTTTGATGGCCTGCAAAAATTGGCACGTGAAGGTAAGCATCCTTGATGTCCAAGAAGTCCCCTGGGTGAAGAGAATTTATGGCAGAACGCAGAGTCTCCATGCGAAAGTGCCTGAACCGGACAAATTTGTTGAGGAGCTTTAAATCCAGGATAGGCCTGACTGATCCGTCCTTTTTTGGAACAGTGAAAAGATTGGAATAATAGCCCATGCCCCTTTCCCACAGAGGGACAGGGCAAATTACCCCCAAATCCAGTAGATTTTGGACAGCCAAGCACAGACACTGAGCTGATAGGGGGTCCTGAGCCATCCGTGATTTTGTGAATCTTGGGGGCGGCCAGGCGATAAACTCTATCTTGTAACCGGAGGAGACTACCTCCTAAATCCACCGGTCTGAGACAAGACGTCTCCAGATGTGAGCAAAAAACTGAAGCCGTCCCCTCACCCGGATGGGTGAGGGCGCCCCTTCGTGCCTGCTGTGGTTTGGGAGAGGATTTTGGCTTAGAACCCCAGGAAAGACCGGGCCTGCCACGTCCTCTGCCCCATGACTCACCACGGCCTCCTGCGGGGGGAGCTCCCCTTCCTCTTCTGGGTGAATAAAAGGGGGAGAGAGCAACTCTGGCCCCCCGAAAGGGCCTGAGTGGCTTCTTGCGTTGAGGCAGCTTACCTTCCTTGGCAAACCGATCCAGACGTTCTTCAAAAAGGCGCAGTCCTTTAAAAGGGGCCCCGGTAAGAGCCTTCTTAGCAGCAATATCAGCCATCCGTTGGCGCAGCCAAAGAGAATGGCGTAAGGCAACCAGCAAGGCAGAGGTTCTGGCACACATTCTACTGGCATCTAATAGGGCAGCAAGAACATAAGAAGTAAATTCCTCACAATACATAAGCCAGTTAAATACCCTCCAAGGCATTTCTGATCAGTCTTCTAATTGCCACAGTAGTAATAGCAGATGCACACACAGGGCGCAGAGTGGTCCCCGCACAGGCAAAACCATGTGTGGCCAGCTGATCAATGCGCCGGTCTTCCACATCTTTTAAGGTGGTAGTGTCATGTGAGTGCACCACAGAGGTGTGGGATAATCCCAGAATTGGTGCCTCTACCTCCGGAGGGGAACACCATAATTTAGAGGTATCCAGGGGAAAGGGATACCTCTTGTCCCAGCTCTTAGGTACACCTGGAAGTCTGCTGGGCTTTTCCCATTCATTCAAAACAAGATTGTTAAAATGAGCCTGAGCAGGGAATTCCCAGCGCGGTTTAGCAGCACAAAATAATTCTCCCTGCTGCTGCGGGGGGGGGGGGGGGGCAACAGGGGGAGATATGTCAAGCACTTCAAATAAATGGGCAAGAAGCCTGTCAGTATCAGCTGCATCCCAAGGCTTGGACCCAGTCCTAGGCTCATCAAAAGACCTATTGTGATCCTCAGATTCAGACTCAGAATAATTCCCCCTCCGGGGAAAAACCAGCAATGTCTTCCAGCGCTTCAGAAGTCATAGGGCAAACATAGGAATTATCCATCAAATGCCGTGTCTTGCCAATAGCTTTGCGCGGCTCATAACTACCCATACGCCTCTCCAGATCAACCAATCTAGTAGCGAATTCAGACTGGGCATCCCCAGAAGCATGAGCCACAACTGGAGCTGAATGCAAGAGAGAGGGAGCAGGCAAGGTCTCAGGGGAAGCTGCCCTCAGCAGACAACCGCGCAACAGTCTGCTGGGCGCAGGAGAGACTGACCTTGAAGTCGCCAGATACAGGGGAAATCCCACAATCAGTACAGAACCGGCCTTGTCCCGAAGGAAACCCGGACTCGTTGTTTTGAGAAGCCTCCATATGGTGATTATTATGGCTCGCAAGGCCAAATGGGAGTAATGCCAAAGCAAACCCGGGATGCCCGCTATGCACCGGGAGAAACCACTAGTTCTATAGGCCTAAAAGACAAGATAAAATCCCGTAAGCATAAGAATGTAACACTAAAAGATAAAAAACAGCCCGCCAGGGAACTTACAGACCGCACACGGGAGCGTCATTCCCACAGCACCGCAGAGACATACACCTCGAGGGGCGGGCCGCGGGGGAGCGACGCAAAATGCGTCACTCGCCCCGCCCACCTCCCTCGCGAAGGAACGCGATCACATGACTTGGACAGCCAATGGCTGCGCCGTAAGAATTCTGAGGTAAATGGCACCGCCCTCGGCCCTGGCGGTGTACAGAAGCACAATAATAGATACAGTTCTATCAAATTAAACGTGGAACACTGCCTATGCGCTCCAAATAAAAACAGAACAAAACAAACAAAAGGTGCCACACAATATTGCATGTAATAAATAAACAACCCCCCCCTCTTCCCCAAGGAGATTAAGAGGAACGAGGGGAGACAACGGTAATGGAACCACTATAGATGGAAAGGGGGACAGGTACACAAAAGCAGGCAGGGCATCCCATAAGGCTCACCATAGCCTAAACAGTCTACCCTTTGGTGGGGGAGTTGCGACGGAGCATAGCTCCTTGGCACCTAAAATGGTGCTGTCTACCATCACCCGAACGCTACAGCCAAGGCTGGGAGGCATTATAGTAATACAGAACGGGTGGGGAATAGCTCAACAGGTCCTAGGGCCAACGACCCCGCTCACCTGCCTGAAAAGAAAGTGGGGTCTTGTGGGAGGAGCCTCGGTATATATAGGCCGGGAGGGGCCACTTTTCTGCTCTGCAGTCACGTGACATCTGAAGATGAATAACCCATGAGTAAGTTTATCTTCCGGAACGGGACGGGATGTACACAAAGAATATCTTTTTTACATTTACTCCTGTACTTTCCTTAGTCAATACCCAAAATGTTGGGGCCTAACAGATGGGAGGAGCTGTGGTCACGCAAACCATGCAAATGCATGGGGACCCCACATGCCAGTCGGGCCCCCAGAGGCAGGGTCGGATCAGTGGCAACTTTTTGTTTAAAATAATAAATAAATAATGGCACTCGTCAGACAGGCAGCCTGCGGGAGTGAAGGGTTATGTCTAACAAATTGCAGAGTGTGCAGCAAATAGGAAGCCACTGTACACTTACGTGAGCCAGCTGCTGCAGAATCAGTGCGCTCAGCTCCATTCAGTAATGCAAGATCACAGCAGCTAGTGAGGTAAATGGTGCAGAGCGGGCCACTGGTTGCATCCCTGATCACCTCTAGCTGGGGGCGTTCTTGGGCCGGCCAATCAGAAATGGATGGCCCAGGTATGCATCTAGCTAAAGGAATAGTGAGACTGACCTGCACATGTGTCGTTGGAATGATGTTACCCGAGTGGGTGCGGCGATTTAATGGAGTCTCAGTGGGGGATCCTAGTTTGTGATGCCATAGGGAGTAAAAAATTTAAAGGCCATATGGGCAATTATCTTATGCCAATGACAGGATGCTTCTCTATGTGAAACCCTCTAGGTTCACTTGCACTCCCGGGCCAGACAATCAGAAATGCCTGGCCCAGGTATGCTTCCCCCTGGGGGTGGGCTGCAGTTCAGATGAAAAAAGCTGGGGGTCAGGCTGCAGGGTGGGGTACAGGATAATACCATTTTGTGATTACTCACCTGTAAAATGTTGTATTATAAGTATGTCACACACCCCGCTTCCACTATTCATGACATATGGGTAATGATCAGTAGAGGGTGAACTTTGCAGAGATGACAAGAAAAAATAAGCCCCTCCCGGTCCATAAATACCTGGGACCTCCCACACATCAGAACACTAAAAGGTACACCATATAAAGGATCCAGAATACCAAAAGGGCGGGATGAAGCGGGGTGTGTGACTTACTTATAATACCCATTTTACAGCCACTGGCTGGGCTCCACGCTGGCGCCAAGAGCAGGGGGGGGCGGGCCAGGCGAGGGCGCCCGGCCCCGCGCCCCCCCCCCCCCCCGAGGAGAAAACGAGCCTGAGGTGCAGATCCTGAACCCTCTGCACCTTTGGGTGAGGAAGGAACACTCTGGCCTGACTGGTATCCAGATTCAAGCCCAGAAATGAGATCTCCCTTGAAGGGGAGAGAGAGGACTTGGGGTGGTTGATCACCCATCCGAGTCCATCTCCACCTGGCATAGAAAAGATGCTGTAATGAGTAGGTCATCCAGATACGGCACAATGTAAACGCCCTGGGCTCTGAGAAGGGCCATTATGCCCGCCAGCCCCTTGGTGAACACCCTTGGCACCGAAGTCAACCCGAAAGGGAGGGCCACAAACTGAAAATGCCGATCTCCCACCACAAACCTGAGAAATCTCTGGCGTGCGGGGTAGATTGGTACATAAAGGTAAACAACCTTGATGTCTATCAATGTCACGAAATCCCCCTGACGAAGGGAATTGATGACTGAGCGCAGAGTCTCCATGCGGAACTTCTGTGATCTGATGAACCTGTAGAGAAGCTTCAAAAACCAGAATGGTTCTGATGGATCCATCCTGTTAGGGAACCGTAAAGAGGTTGGAATAATAGCCCTGGCCTCTCCCTGAGAAAGGCACCGGACATATGACCTCCATGTCCAGAAGAATTAGCCATGCCAACAGGAGCCCCTGCGCAGCCCGGGGGTCCGAGGGAACCCGAGAACTGAGGAATCCTCGGTTTTGGTCCACTTTAAAGCAGACCAACACCCTACATAGCATGGGTGTTGGTTGCTGCTGCCAGTGCCAAATGACAGTCTGGGGAGGGCACCCCAAATGCTAGAGCCCCCCGAACATAACCCCCAAGAACGCCCGTAAATCCCACCTATCCCTTGGTCCCCCGCCGGGAATCCAGCACCGTGATTGGCCACCCTGCAACCACATGGGCAGATCATTTCTAGGCAGGAACATCACTGTCCACATAAGCGCTGGGCGGCCAGTCGCTGCACTGGATTCTTGTCACTGCAACAAGGTTAAGGTAAGATTTTCCAGCGTTCTGGGGCGTTATATGCAGGAGGGCTCCAACATTTTGGATGCCCACCCCAAAATGTAATTTAGTGGCAGAGGCAACCAACATCTGCGGCACGGTGGAGCTACTGCAGGCAAAGGTAATTATCACACCATTGTGTCGGGCTACATTTTGGTCCTAAATTGTTATCTGTTTTTAAATTGAAGAAGAAATGGCCGAGATATTGAGGTTTACATTTTCACCTCATGATTTCGCTTCTGAAAAAAAGTGGGCGTGGCCCTTAGCTCTATGATGCTGCATAATAATTAACTCTATGCGTTGATAGCAATGTGCTGAATCTGGAGGAGGTGGTGGAGGTGGAGGGAGGCAGGGATCAGCAATCTTGTTCCGCTCTGCTGATCTGATTGGGGGATTGGATGAAAAAATACAATTCTGTGAAATATTCACCTGTAGAATTGGTATTATACGTATACAGTACGTCCTGCTCCAGATATAATACTTACACTTGGGTTATCCTCCGCCAGATGGCGCTGTGCACTGCAGACATGCAAAAACAGGTTCCTCCCGGCCCTTCATATACCCGGGGACCTCCCACAAATCCCCAGCATTGAAAAGCAGTGAACCAGAAGCCGGGAGAATTTAACCACCAAAAACAACTGGTAAAGTTAACAATGATAACAATCACCATACAGGGGATCCAGAATAATGCAAAAAACCAGGGTGGGGTGGAGCAGGACGTACTGTATACTTATAATACCAATTCTACAGGTGAGTATTTCACAGAATTGTATTCTAAGTATACAGTACGTCCTGCTCCAGATATAATACTTACACTTGGGACATCCAATAGCAGTGTCCATAAAGTAGGGTGGGATCCCCAACAAAAAAGGCAACAGCAGTTTAAAGCACTGTCACCTGCAATACCTTGCGGCCAAGAGCAGCATGAGCTGAGGCTCTAATGTCAACCTTATAAAACTTTTGAAAAAGGTATGAATAGAAGACCAAGTAGCGGTCTAGCAAACTTGTTCACCAAAAGCCTGGTGCTGAAAAGCCCAAAAGGCACCAAAAGCACGAGTACAATAAGAGAAGCGAGTAAGAAGATTCTTCCCCTCAGGGGAATAGGCCTGAGTAACAGCCTGACAAGTCCAAACGCCAACAGTAGTCTTGGCAGAAGCCGAAAACCTTTCCTAGGACCAGAAGGAACCATCCCATCCAAGTAATGACTAGGCCCAAGGCCGCCTAACCCCCCCCGAGACAGACGAGAACGGGCACATACAGGATGGAGTTGGCCATAGACCCAAAGGAGCATCAGTTCTTCTAAAGGGCACAGTGACTACCAAGGAAACACTTCCAACACCTGTTCAAGGAATGCAGAACCCTTTCCTCAGCGTTGCTAGGAATAAGGCACAGAAGGAAGAACAATATCTTGAATCAATGAACATAAGACACCACCTTAGGCAGAAGGTCCGGCTTAAAGCAGAACACCACCTTATTCTGGTGTATCTCAAAGAACGGGGGCTAGATAGACAGAGCCGCCCGCTCAGACACACGTCTGACTGAAATAACAGCCACCAGAAGGACAACTTTGAGGGTAAGAACAGCCAGACAGCATCCTGACAAGGGCCAAAGGGAACATCCCGCAAGGCAGACAGAATCAAATTCAAAACCCATCAGGGACGATAGGATTACGCAGGGGACGCACATGAGTAACCCCCTGAAAGAAGTCTTAACCAAGGAAACTGAGCAAAAGACTTCTGCAGGAAGGCGGACAGAGCAGAACCTGACCCTTCAGAATACTGAGTTGGAGAATTCCAACTCCAACCCATGCTGTAATAACTCTAGAACCCTGGGAACAGAGAACGCCCGACAGGGAAGAGACCGAGACTCACACCAATCAATATGGGTATGCCATACCCTATAATAGATGGAAGAAGAAGAAGCTTGCTCCCAGACTTCCCATAGTGTCAATCACCGAGACAGATAAGCCTGTCTCCATCAAGATGGATGTTTCAGCAGTCAGGCCGTCTAGGCCAGAGTCTGTAGATCGGGGTGACGTAAAGGGGCCCCGAGTGAGCAGAGCTGGCACTCCTGGCAGAACGTACAGATCTACTGTCCTCAGTACCACGTCTGCGAACCACACTCCACTAGGCCACCCGGGGGCCACCAGAATCACTGGTCCCCCCATCCAGAGCAATTTTGCGCAGAACCCTGCCTAGCAGGAGGCATGGAGAAAGACATACAGAACAGAATGTCCTGCCATAACATTACTAAATCAGCATGACCACGGCCAGAGCATCCTGGGACAGGGAAACAAGGGCCGAGAGCTTGTGATAGTGATGGGGCACACACAGATCCACACTGGTTGGACCTCAAAGTGACACAAGGATTAGCACATGCTGTCGCAGAGGGATCTCAACCGAAGCGAATACCACTGATATGCAGGGAACATTGTCCACCACTCAGATCAGGATCAGAGACACTTCCCGGAGGACCCTCCTGCTCCGGGTCCCTCCCTGAATATGTAATGTAGGCCAAGGCCGTCAGATAGGCCTAGCTCCCCCGAACAGGCAGGCCCTGAAGAGGAGTAGGCAAGCGAGTTAGAACTAACTTGAACGCTCATAGATTCAAACATTGATAGGTGTATGGGCCTCCTAAGGGCCCCACCTCCCCTGGAACCGTAGGGACTTCCAGAAGAAGACCCCCCTCAACCTGATAGATTGGCATCCATGGTGACCGTCTCCCAGGAAAGGGCAAGAAGGGACTGCCCCCAGACAGGTTCCTTGAGTTCATCCACTACAAGAGGGACCTCCTCACCAAGGAGGAAGGCACACATGCCCAGCTCCAGGGACGCTGGGTCCTTGTCCCATAGGACAAATAGGAGAAGTTGCAGAAGGCCCCAGGGGGGACTGAGCATAAGGGGCCTCTTCGGAGTACACCACCAACGGGCCCACCAGCTGCATGCCCTGCCTGGTGGAGGGACGGGGACAGCTATGAGGGACTAAGCCCATACAACCAGATTGTCCACTTTATTGCTGAGGAAGGAAGATCCTTGCTTGAACTGTATAAAATTCATTCATAGGAATGGAGTTACCAATGAAGGGGACAATAAGGACTTGGGGTGTTTGATCACCCCTCCAAATGACTCCCAAATGGACACCCTCCAGCCGAGTATCCAACGTAGCCAGACGTAGAGACTGGGAAGTGAGGAGGACGTCCAGGTAGGTCATCCATCGGAACGCCCCTCGGTCTCATTAGAGACCACACCCCCGTCAGCAACTTGGTGAGCACTCTGGGAGCTGAAGAGAGGTCAGATGACAAGGCCACAATTATCAGTGTTGGTCAACCAACGCGAATCTGAAGAACCTCGGTGTCCAGAGGACAGAGGGAAGTAAAAATAAGCAGCATTGAGCTCCACAGACGGCAAGAAGCCCCCGACGCGCAAGGAGCTGATGGCCGAGCGCAGTATTTCCATTGCAGAAACCGCCTGTAATTGACGAATTGCTGAAAATCTGTGAGTCCAGATTGGGCCAGACTGACCCATCCTTTTTTTGGGGAACTGTGGAAAGGTTGGTGTAGCGGCCCCTGCCTCTGCCTATTAAGGGCAATCTGCAAGAGACCCCCAGACCCCGCAGGCCTTGCATGGCCTGCACCAGCACCTGAACAGATGCAGGGACCAGGGGCACCCGGGACCCGATAATCTTGGGGGAACCCGCACAGCAAACGCTATCTAGTAGCCGGAGGGCACTACCTCTTGAATCCACCAGTCTGAGGCGCGATACCTCCTGGCATGAGCAAGGTGCCGCAGCCGTCCCCTCGCCCAGCCGGGCGAGGGTGCCCCATCATGCTTGAGGGGATTTTGGTGGAAGATTTAAGCTTAGCCCCGCCAGAGGGGCCAGGGCGTTGTCTGCCGCTCCTGGGGCAGGAGTCTGCACGAGCCCCCAGGAAGGACACCCCTGGTTCTTGGGTTCTTGTTTTACACTATGGTAGGGAGGGGGAGGGGTTACCCTGCCCCGAGGGGCCACGACGGCCGCCTACGTTGGGGTGATTTGCCCTTTTTTTACCAAACAGGTCCAGACGGGCCCCAAACAGGCGTTGCCCTCTAAAGGGAAGCCCAGTAAGAGTCTTCTTAGCAGCATCGTCAGCACCCCACTGTTGCAGCCAAACCAAGCGACGTATAGCCACCACAAGGGCAGAAGTCCTTGCACACATTCTAATGGTGTCATCCAGTGCTAATAGGATAAATTTTACAAATACATCACAACTGGAGGGCGCATTAAACACATCCCAGGGGAGATCCTCAGGGTGATGATCAAGCATCTTTCTAATGAGGGTTCTAGTGGCCACTGCAGTAATGACCGCGGCACAGACCAGGCGCAGCGCCGTCCCTGCACAAGAAAAGGCGTGGAAGGCCACAGATCAATGCGCCGGTCCTCAGCATCCCGAATGGTACTATAAGCAGGGGCTGTAATAAAGGGGGGGTCAGGAACCCCTACGATCGGCGCATCCACCACAGGGGGTGATGACTAACAATTGACCACCTCAGGGGGAAAAGGGTATTTCCTATCCCAGTCCCCTGGGACCCCTGGAATTTACTGGGGAAATCCCATTCCTTGAGTACAAGAGCATGGAAACGAGCCTGCTCTAGAGATTCCAAGCGCGCTGTCGCTGTATGGAAACGCTCCCCTCTCGGCTTGGAGGCCTCACCAGGGAGAGAGATAGACAGGACCTTAAAAACCTTAATCAACAAATCTCACACTGGCCCCAGTAATCAGGGCCAGAATCGTCATGACTCCTCGGCCTCTCATCAGATGAGCCTGAGTCAGAGACCAGCTCTCCATCAGAAGGGCTATAGGCACGCGGAGTAGTGAACTCCTCAGTTCCCATAGGACAAACAGAAAACAGGAGGCGTCAAGGGCCACTTCTTACCAGGGCCCCTGCGCCCTGACAACCTCGCAATAATCTGATCAGCCGTAGGCAGTCTGGAAGACACAGCAGGCTGCAAATCCCCACTTGTATGCGACTCAGCAGGAGTGAGATTTAAGCATGGGGAAATAGGTGTATTGAAACGAGGTGCAGCCACTGGCAAGCCTGATTGCAGGGCCAGTGCTTGCTCGGCACATGGTGCGCAGACCCGTGCCCTGTCAGCATCAGCATGGGGTTGACCACACGCTATACACAGCCGGTCTTGTCCCAGAGGGACCCCGGTCATATAATTCTGAAATGCCTCCATATGGTGATTATCTAGGCACAATATGCCAGCAGGGATTTACGCAATAGGCAACCCTGGATGCCCCAAAGACCCGCTAGGAAGGTGGGAGAATTTTACAAGGCCCGCTATAATTTAACCCGGGCCTGGGAAGCCACTAGATTCAGCTGTCTGAAAGACATAATGGGAATAAAGGGTGTCAGAGCCATGTGCAGTAATAAAGAATCATGAAAATCGCCTGCAAGGGCACTTATAGACCAAGGGAGGAGGAGGGCCTTTACCGTGCGCGCGACTAGCATCAAAATGGTGCCAAGCGAACCTCGAAGGGCGGGCCAGAGCGGGCCGTGACACGGAGCGCGTCAAACCAGGTCCCCGCCCCCCCCCCCCCCGAAGAGCGCGAAGCTCTAAGACAGCAGTCAATATTGTCAAGAGAAGCAAAGTGTATGACACACATAGAATAGATGATTTTGCCAATGGAGACGCCACAGCGTCGCCGCCCGGCACAGCACATCCAATAAAGGTAAGAGACGAGCGCAGAGGCGGAAGATACACAATAAAAAGGCAAACAGCACGGCTCTGATACCAAGTTACAAGTCAAGGACAATACTAAGGCCATAATCGTGTAATCACAGTACACTTGAGACTGCCACACACACCCCCCCCTTTCTTTCCCCTCGAGCTACGGGGGGGGGGGGGGTGGGGGAACGAGGGAGGATGGCGACCCTTTGGATAGGGCCCACCGCTACATGGGCACGGGGCAATAATGCGGGAGGGGCATCCACTAGAGGCTCACCATCAGCCTAAACCGCCTACCCTTTGGTGGGGGACTAAGGTGGAGCATGGCTCCGTTAAGCACGCATGGTGCTGCCTACCTTCACCCGACCAGCGCAGCCCAGGCTGGGAGGCACATCAAGGATGGGTGGGAATAGTCCAACAGGGCCGCAGGCTGTAATAGCCCCGCTCACCTGCGAGAGAGTGATACTTCATGTCTTCGCAGTCAGCACTGCAGAGAAATCTGGGGATTTGTGGGAGGTCCCCGGGTATATGAAGGGCCGGGAGGAGCCTGTTTTTGCATGTCTGCAGTGCACAGCGCCATCTGGTGGAGGATTGCCCAAGTGTAAGTATTATATCTGGAGCAGGACGTACTGTATACTTAGAATAGAGAATGTCATTGGCTGAACCTGTAAACCCTGATATCTCGGTCATTTCTGCTTCAATTTAAAAATGGAAAACAATTTAGGACAGTGCCAAATGTAGCCCGACACAATGGTGTGACAATTACCTTTGCCTGCAGTATCACTTTAACTTTAATTTGAAACACAAGAAGCCTAGAGATTACCAATTTATTTTTATATGTGTACATGCAGGGGTACAGGTCTTAAAATTTTAAACAATGAAATCCACAGATACAATTGGTGCGTGGGAATCTTTGCCAACATATTTACCTTCCTGTTCAGCTACTCCTGTGACTCACACCTACATAGCCAGGGGGTATCAGCACTTTTCCTACCTGCAGCTTTTCAGCTTCCTAAATGTGCAATAGATTTTTTCTTATAAAAACATGAATGGATAAGGGAGTGTCTGCCAGTGAGTGCCAGTAATAGGTTACCAGCAAATATATTGTTTTTAGAAACTGCTTCTCTAGAATATCTGGGATTTTTTCTCTCCCTGGTGTTGTTCCTCTCTGATGGTGCATCCAAATTTGGGATGCCCCGCCATATGTATCCTCGTGAAAAGCCTCATTTACTCACCTTTCCGGTGAGCCAATCAGCATTCTCTGCTTATATCAGTTCCTTCTAGCCACAATGATGTCAGCGCAGTGAGCAAGCTAAATGGAGTGAGTGCAGCACCTCATCCCCATCCATCCTGAAATGCCTGGCACGGGTATGCGTCTCAGCTAGAGGTATAGTTAGGGTGCGGCCCCAGCTCACCCATGCAACACAGGTTTTCCGGCTGGGTGAATTCACTGTGATCCTGGAGTTTCGCACAGTATGGCATCCCAAATCGGGATTCCCTGGGAATGAATAAATTGGCCTCCCAGGAGTCTAAAAGGCCGTTGTTCCTCTTTAACAAGCATAATCTTTAAGCAATAAACAAAAAACTGGTGGGGTAGTACTCACTTCCGCTTTCTTGGATAGATATCACCTGAATTGGAAAAAAAACACAAAACTTAAATAGTAAATAATTATTTCATATATAAGAAGCAATAGGAACGGGCGGCACCAACCAAGATCCAAAGCTAGGTGTGCACTGCTCAGGCTACCAGCCCTTGACTATGCTAAAACAACCAACGGGGGTACCCAAAAACCCCCAATATAAAGCTGCACTCACATCAGAGACTGACAATGGCACTAACCAATGAATGTATAAAATACAAACTTTATTAGGCCAAAACTGACAAACACTACATGGTTAAAATGTACATTAAAAAACATATAACATCTATTAACAACTATCTGCCAAAGGGGGGCGCTGAACCCACTGCTACCAATATACCTATTTTAACATGATTAGTGTGACACCTAATTTATATCCTCAAATACCTTACACATATACTACTATATACTACATAAAGTGCATGTGCTCAAAAAAGTGCATCCGTTTACAACAGTTCATCCAATTTAAAGTGGCCCAAAACCCAGGATTTTGACTCCGATCCCGATCGGGGTTCCCCCGCTATGTGAAACCCCCCAGAACGCCCAGGTCAACTCACCTCACGCCGCTCCTACGGAGCATGCGCGGCAGCTCGTCCAATCAGCGCGCTTGGAGCGGCTGAGCTATGCGCTTCAAAGCAACGCCTTAGGTCAGCGGCTCCGAGCAGGCTGGCGGGCGCATCTCGTGCTTCCCTCTAACAGGGAGCGCGCATTCACAAATGGCCGGCACAGGCACGCGCCCTGCTAGACAGAAGCGCGAAATGTGTCCGCGGCCTGCACATGCGCCGTTGGACCGGGATTCAGGTAAGGTTTGCGGGTGTCCTGGGGGGTTTCACACAGTGGGGCATCCCGATTTTGGATGCCCCTTGGGGAGGGAATCTAAGATTCCCGGGCCAATCCTGCTGGTTTTGGTCCACTTTAAAGTGCTTCAAATAATAAAAAGAAGATACATATCACACAATTTGGTGATCAATCTTACATGACTGTGGGATCAAGCACCGCCAAGCAACCCCCAAGAAAAGCCTACGCGTTTCTTGACAGACTCTCTGTCACTTTCTCAAGGCAGTGTGTGGTGCTGTTTTGGCCTAATAAAGTATGTATTTTATACATTAATTGGTTAGTGCCATCGCCAGTCTCTGGTGTGTGTGCAGCTTTATGTTGGGGGTTTTTGGGCACCCCCCCATTGGTTGATTTAATATATAAGAAGCATACAGTCTATTGTCGTAATAACAGCTAAGGTGGGTACAATTTCTTTTCATTAATTAAAGGTAAATATGAATGTAGAAGATCACAAAAGAAAGCATTGAAAAGTTCACATCTATTGTATCTGGACCTTGGGGTGCATTTTGTATATTATTAAAATCAAAGAAAAAAAAATCTTACCATTTGTTGGTGAGGAACTCTGAAATAAATGAAGAAAAACCTTTTACTAAAGGGTAAAATAAAGTAGCAGCCCCCCTACCGACAGCAGCTTGGATCACTTTTCTGGCCAATGATTTGCTATGTTAATCAGGCATTATCTAGTTCATTCTTCGGTAGATGAAAGAGGTAGAATAATAAGATGCATTCCCAATGCCTAATATGTGCACCAGTCACTAAACCTGACCCTCTGAAAATATAGCACTTACAAAACATTTACCATATTTTTCGCCCTTTCAAGAAATGCAGTTGTACTGGACAAAAAGGGAGCATAGCTGTTTTTTTTGCCTCGCAATCCATTTAAAATTACAAACCTTTATTTAGACCTTTTAATCAGACCCCAGATCAAAACAACCATCACCAACCAAGGCTCTGGTTCTTATTTGTCATCACTCCTGTACAGCTAATTGCTCTCTTAAGGGGCAGCAAGTGTGACCAAACCGGTAATGAATGTGTCTGTGTGTGTTGATATATATATACACACACACAACGGTATATAGAGAGAGGGGGAGCTGTGTGTATGCATATGTATATATGTATATGGAACTTGGGTGACCTGCCTGCTTTGGTGTAAACCACTCATTTTTTGTCCCCCCTTCCACTTGGGTTTCACCTTTATCTCACTCTCAAAGATATACATTCCGGGTCAAAGGTGATAACCCCTCAAATGTGTCCTCGACTACTCATTTCCTCCCCCCTCCAACCTAGTAATAAATACAGAGTAGTTTTGGGGTAATAAAACCCCCAGCGTGGAAACCAAATAAACAAATCACATCAACAGATCAAAGTCCCAAAGTTCCTCTCCCTTGGAATGAGTTCAATCTGTATCATATAGCAGAAATGAGATTGGTATATTCTGAGACAGGTTGTGATACCAACACCAGCCCCCTGGTAGGAGTTATAGGGTGCCCCCCCCCCCCCCCCTTCTGGCACCTATAGGCATGGCATGCAACAATGACCAGAGACACTCGAAACTTACCATCAAGTGTGACACAAGCTCCCGTTTAACATCTAAGGAGGACACCAGGAACCGTGGCTCTTTTGGGAGACGTGTGAGGACTGACAGACAACTGATTTGATCGAACCGCAGCCCAGACAGACTCTTGAGTATATTTCCCCTTTTTTATTTGTAATTGCTATCTATTTATTTGTAGCATGTTTTATAGTTAATTTGCACTGCTTTTTTCGTTGTTTTTGTTTAAATAAATTCTGAAAATACAGAAGAGGGTCGCTGATGCTCTGAATTAAAAAGCTCACGCTAGCTCTGAAGAGCCTCGCTACATTACCTGCCTAGGATGCTCGATCACCCCCTGCCTGGAAGTGGTTGTGGGTCAATCGATTTGTTCGATCTGATTGTGTTGTGTGTGGCTTAGATAGTGGAAAATATGCCACTTTTTTAATATTCTGGTGACATCCTTGTATAGCCATGCATGTTGAAAATTGAACAACGTCTGACGTTGTGGTGACACGTGGGGTACAAATGGCCGGTTTGATCAGAAGAACAATCAATAGGTCTGATTAACCTGTGCAATCGTCACAGCAAGTGTCATGAATAGTGACCTTTGGACCCATGCACCAAAGTACACCTCTCAATGGCCAAAATAATTTTGGAAGGAGAGGCCTAATAGGTGAATAGCCCACTGAAATTCTGTGACTCACCTTCCAGGCCAACCCCTATACAATGTAGTGGCTCAAAGAAATGCAGGGTTCCAAAAATGGCCACCAGATCAGATCAGATATACAGTGTTATGGGGAAGAGAGAAATTCCTTAACATGATTCCCCTACTACTGTAGACAGAGGCCCCTACATCCAAAGACGCCATGTCCAGAATGGGAAGTGAACTTTTGTTTGATCTCATGATCATGGTGGTGTAACTAAGTTTCATTACATGTAACATTCTGAGAATAGAAGTCTCCAGGATTTTCTCTAAAATGTCTAAATGCTCTTGGCTAAACTGCTGGCGGCATGTTTTTTGCTCGGGTATCAACATCCGTGGCACCCACCAGAAACTGACCTTTGACTGCATCAAAACATCATAAATAATATTTGAAACCATGTCAACTAAAACGCCTAATTCATGAGCTAAAATACTTTGACCAGAAAATATTCCAAATAATGGCCTCCACTTTACAGCACACTGAAGGTGCTTCAACAGGCCGCTATGCAAGGGGGTCATCTTCAATTGATTCCCTACTCCATTTAAACTGCTTGGCCCAAAACTTAATTTGGTAGTAGGAAAGTGCATAATCACCACATACAGCAATTATCCTTTCATGGATTTCTTTAAGCTTTTTTTTTAATCAGGAAACGAAGTTCTAAATACCTCACTTACGTTATGGACCCACACTATACTTCACTTGCCATCCTGCTTTCATCAGCTACAATGTGTTGCATTTCTAGATATGTCTCAACCTGCACAGGCAAGTTCAGCTCCTTAAAGACAGAACAATGTTACTGGGTGTCACACTCATGCCCATGGGTCGCACCCCTTGGGTGTCTCCGTTCAGGCTTTGCGTGACCAGTGCGCTGATCTGTGCATGCCCAGGGCCCCTGACCCTGTGTGCTTTCTGCACATCCAGGGCATCTAAGGCCCTTTAAAATGGGGCCTACAGATCTTCTTGGAGTGAAGTTTACCTCTGTTCCTGTCTGACTTCATGGTTTGGCTTTGGTCCTCTTGCTCTTGAATTACAACTCCCCTCTAGCTCTAGCCACCTGGCTCGGATGACTAACTGTTCTGGCTCTTTGAACTTTAGCACTGAATTACGGCTTTCCCTGGCTTCCCTGCATCAACTTACCCGAAAACCCCAAATGGAGTTTTTCGATATATGGGCTCAATGGCCATTGGCAACAGTAGTGCGTCTGCAACTTTTCTTGTGGAAGGCTCTGTCGAAAACCATATCTGTCAGCAGACTCCCGATGCTGAAAACAGTGGGTGGTGTAGCACTCTACCAATTACTCCTCGTTGGCTCCCCTCAGTTACAGTCAGATTTAATTATCTATTGCCTTCCATTCCTGCCTGGTGTTCCTGATTCCAAATCGTCCACACACTTGACACTCTGGCCCTCCCCTCTGCTGAGTTTCACATGCCTCTACCCTCTGGGGAGGCCACAGAAGTATTGCTGGAAGCTGTCTGTATCTACATTGGCCTGGTCTCCAGAAAAATATGTGACACTGGAGTAGATAATTTAATGAACACACCTCTTATTCTACCTCTTATTCTTTTTAAATCAAGTACCACCTTTAACACACTACACCAGGGAGGGAAATATGGGCACAATTGGGCCATTTTAATTTAGGGGTGGTACTTGCGTCTGTTGCCAAGGGGTTTAGGCATTAATGCCCGAGTACTAAGTAATTTTAAGGGGACACCTAATTAACACTTATACAAGCTGGACTACTTTAAATATGTAATTTAATTTAGTGTTGCCCATGAAAAGCTATAACAACATATTTACAAAGAGGTGAGGGGTGTATTGTACTGCACATGCTCAGAGATGACAATAGTAACCTTTTTATCTACTGACTTAAAGAGGAGCAACAACCAGCCTAGCGTTCAGGGCCAGTGGTCTCCCTCTTTGTGGTGCATGCAGATTTATCCTCAATGTGTGAAATTCCTGGGATTGCTGTAAAAATCCCTTTACTGGTGATCTCGAAGCACATGTGCAGGATACATGTGCAACCCTCCAACTAATGAGTGCTTCGGCGTCAGACCTAACTGAATGGCCGATGCAGGTATGCACAGCAGGAGGGAGGCGGCTACCAGGATGCCTGCTGCTATGCATGGCATAGAAAGCATATTGTAAGCATATTGTGGCATAGAAAGCCGATTGTAAGAGAGCCTGCACATGCACCATGGGATCACTGGCAAAATGAGCATAAAGGGCTTTCCTGGGGGTTAAAAACAAATTGAGGTACCCCGGGAATGAGGAACAAACCCAGGGAGAGTGAAAATCACATGCTTTGTTACTTTTTAAAAAACTTTGCTAGAAAGGTTATGTTTGTCTCTTCTCCAATGCAATTTTCCTTTTGCCGGGCGACTAAACAGTGCATATCTACTTCTCATAAGTCTCCTGGCAGACACTACAAGGCTTTGTGCCTCATTCAAGGTTGTCTAGTAAAAACGATTTTATTATTATGAGACTCTAATGTTTGTTGATGTTTTTATCTGTAGCTATGGCCTTGATCACATGTAGAATTTAGTTTTCTTTAGGGACAGTTCTAGCATTTTACACTTTGTGTTAAAGTTCATCTATGCCCCCCCACCCCACCCCTGAATAATTATTTCCCGTGGATCCTCATTTTTAACAGTGGCAGCAGAGCAGCAGGCATCTTCTTTTGGCAAACAAGGCAACAGCTAAAGAGAAGGACCTGTGTGGATTTAAGGGGGTTGGCCAAAGTGAATTGATACACATGAAGAAAAAATGTCAATCCTATCTATGTAACAAGCTGCCTTCGAGAATATGCAATGTGTTTTCCGGTGAAATTATTTACAGAGAGAATGGACTCTTGACTTTCTTTGTTACTAACCAGGGAAGTGCATGTGTGGGCAGGGCAATAGCATCAAACAAAATGTTTTTGAGTGTGTGTTTTGCCCTGCAACAGTTGTCAGCCCAGTTTCAAAATGGGCATATATCAGCAGGTTTAGACTTTGCCAACTGTCAATCCAATACATTATTCTATTCTACTATGGAACTTGGGTCTTAATTCATTATTCCATTGCTGAACAGATAAAGGAACAACTGGAAGCAGTAGTTGTGATGAAGGCATTCAGATAGGCTGGGGCCAGCCCACTGCTGGGGATGTGGCTGCTGAACACTTGCTGAACACTGCATGCACCATAGGACTGGAGAAAGGTGAGTTTTTCTGGACAATCTGCTGGGTGGGGGGGGTTACACAGTGGTCCCGGGGGGATGGAACAAAGCCCAGATAGTCCAAATCCCGCTGTTCCGCTTTAAGACTTGTGCTGTATGCAAGAAAATTAATTAAAAGTAGAATCATGCAATTAAAAGT